>CM034536.1:18561459-19191459 GCA_020002185.1 Paraescarpia echinospica | reverse complement strand
ATGCGTAATTATGGATGCAACGAACTTCACAATATTTTTCGGAAGCTACAAATGTGCATTTTAAAGGACATGGCGTCTGTCTCATACGTAATATGTAATATATAATTCCGCATCATGTGTGATTACAATATATACACACACGACAACCAGCAGCCGTATACCGTAAACTCATCTGCGTTGTTGGGATGTCAACTTAGTATGCTAGCCATGAGCAGTATAGCTATTACATACATAGATACACACATACGTGCATGATTACAGGCATACAAGAATACATGCATACAAGCATAATGCATACATGCTTACTTGCATAAATTCATACATACATGCATGCATACACAATTATATACGCTGGTGCATTGGCATAGTTCCTTGACTGCACCGATTGCACAACTAAATTATTTATGTTTGTTATACCTAGTCACTGCACTACAAATCTAACCTTTGTGTTATAGAAGAAAGATTTTGTTAAAATAAAAAAGGTAAGTTCTTATATAGCGCAGTATCCAGTCCTCGGGATTGCTCAAAGCTCTTTACATTTTACTCCCTGCAGACCTGTTCAATCAAACACCATCTCGACTTCTTTGGGAAACATTAAGCCACGCAGCAGTTAACTCGCGAAGACTATTCGTAACAAATACCACCACTGCCTATAGCCAGGTAGTTACTCATACAGCTAAGTGACCTGAGCAACGTACAGTGAACGAACTTGACCAAGGTTCGAAAACGCAGCACAGCATTCGAACCCGAATTCTCTCGGTCGAGAGTCCGAAGCTTTTACACTGCACCACTGCCCTCCATAGGTAGGACAGTAATTGTTAGTAATGCTTCGGTGACGTTTGTTGCACCCAATCATAAACAGTGCTGTTAATTCCACCTATTATGGCAGAAGACCTAAATGAGTATTTTAGTTCAGCGTTTACCAGAGAAGACACTAGTTCACTGCCAGTACCAGAAGCTAAGTTCAAGGGGGCAGAATCAGACTATTTAAGACAGTTAATTGTAACCCTAGAAATGGTAGCTAAGAAAATTAGGGCTATGAAGGAAAATAAATCACCTGGAGTGGATGGTATGCCACCCAAACTACTAGTGGAAATTGTAGAACAAATTAGCATACCGCTTGCAACAGTTTTCAACTTGTCATTAGAAGAGGGAGTGGTTCCTTTAGAATGGAAAGAAGCAAACATTATACCGTTATTTAAAAAAGGTTCGAGAAACAAGTCAAATAATTATAGACCAGTTAGTTTAACATCGGTGATTTGTAAATTATTAGAAAGACTAATTATTAAAGATCACATGGTGGATTTTCTTGTTAAACATAACTTGATAAACCATCTCAACATGGGTTTCTAAAAGCGAGGTCATGCTTAACAAATATGTTATGTTTTTTGGAAGATATCACTAAGTGGGTAGATGATGGATCACCAGTAGATATCATCTACTTAGATTTTCAAAAAGCTTTCGACAAAGTGCCACATCAGAGATTACTGCTTAAACTAAAAGCCCATGGCATAGGAAATGGTATAATTAACTGGATAGAAAAATGGCTGATTGACAGAAGACAACGGGTAGTTGTTGATGGGGAGGCTTCAAACTGGAAATCAGTTTTGAGTGGGGTTCCACAGGGATCAGTACTGGGACCTATATTATTCTTAATATATATCAACGATTTGGACGATGATATAGCTAGCATGGTGTTGAAATTTGCAGATGATACAAAAGTGTTTAGAAGGATTAAAAGTGATTGGGATAGACAGCATTTACAAGATGATCTTGACAGGTTGATCAAATGGTCTGAAAAGTGGCAAATGTTGTTCAATTTTGGGAAATGTAAATGCCTTCACACAGGACATGGGAACGAATATGTAGAATATACAATGGGGGAACTGTACTAAGTACTACTGTAAAAGAAAAAGACTTAGGGCTGACAATTACTGCTGACGTGAAGGTTTCAGAGCAGTGTGGAATTGCAGCTTCAAAAGGAAATCAAATCCTTGGATTGATTAGACGAAATATAGCATATAAAGAAAAAGAACTAATAATACCGCTGTACAAAACAATAGTTAGGCCTCATTTAGAATATTGTATACAAGCGTGGAGGCCATACCGCAAGAAGGACATAGATATGCTAGAAAGAGTACAGAGGAGAGCGACTAAAATGATACCAAAACTGAGGGATCTTAGTTATGAAAAACGCCTAAAAGAATGTGGTTTAACAACACTAGAGACCAGGAGACTGAGAGGAGATCAGATAGAAGTGTTTAAAATATTGAATGGTTATGAAAATATTGATAGAAATATGTTTTTTTCAGTTAAGAAAGATAGAAAGACTAGAGGACATGAAGTTACATTAGTAAAGGAGCAGTGTAAATTAGACGTGAGAAAGTTCTCATTTTCACAAAGGACTGTGAATGAATGGAACAGATTATCTGATGATTGTGTGGGTGCTAGTAGTGTGAATATGTTTAAAAATAAAATCGACACATACCTCAGAAGGGCTGGATATATGTAGATAAAAGGGTTGGACTCTCGATAAGCCAAAGGGCTTCCTTGTCCACCTGCCATCTAGAGTTAATTCTCTGGATGGCAATCTTGTTAAATCTTGTTAAATATATTGCTAATGCATGGTGACAAACTTTGGACAATTGTGCTTCATGTATACTTACACTAGAACCTGCAACATGTGTGGCTTAAAAGATCAGTTATGTTTGTCTATGTAAGGCACATTAACAAATGAATGCTTGGAGTGTTTACCGTGGCACATTGCTACTCATACTATGTAATTAGTGTCTCGCCGCATAAGTACCTGGCTTCTTAATAATAGTCAATATCTGTTTTTTCCATATCGCCTGTTGTGGTGTGGATATATCAACAGTGCGTCACAACCCCTAACACGGGGCACATGTAATATATTTGCTTTTTCAGCCGTCGACTACAAGAAATGGCATTAACGATTACATGTTGTGATCCGTAGTAAACCATTGGATGGAAAAGCGGGTAATGGGAAACACTAAACGCAAAATTACCGTTGCAAGACAAGATAAGCAAAACCTGAATACCTACTACGCGGATAATGTCGGAATCACATCTCAGTTTCTTACATGAAGAGCTAAAACACCTTACTCCTATAACACGTGATTCAAATGTTGTGATAACGTATTTTGTTTAGAAGGATTGCATTCCTATTTTTGACACATGTCGGACACGGAGGTGGGGTTCGTATATACACCCTTGCTGAGGCATTTGTACAAGAAATAAAACCCAGACACCATTCATTGTAAGACTGAATTACTATTCATTTGATATTTCATTGTCACATATAATTATATTGCGGAATGTATGATACGGTCTTGTAGACCCATTAATTGACACTCTCGTGGGAGGTACCATATGTCTACATCAACAAATATAACTACATCCACGTGGTAACAACAATGATATGATTACGGTAGGTAGTTATACGGTAGTATTTCCTCACCATACGTAATACCCATTTGTAATGATATATTGGTTTGTCAAATATATAAGCGATATAACACGTTGATGTGTAAGATGTTAAGCTATATCCATTAATACCAATGCAGCAGAATTCGTAAATACAAAGAAAGTAGTTTCAATAGTGTTTAGTATCAGTTGTATTAGTGTTAATATATAGAGTCACAGTATCAGGTTATGTTATGTGTGTCTGATGTAGTTTGTTTTGAATGTGATGTCTACTAGTGTACTATATATGAAAATGTGTGTTTTAGTATTAAAAAAGGTAAAGGTAAGTTCTTCTATAGCGCAATTTCCAGTTCTCAGGAATGCTCAAAGCGCTTTACACTTTACTCCCTGGTAGACCTGTTCAAGCGAACACCATCTTGACTTCTCTGGGAAGCACCCACCCACGATGCAATTAATGCGCGAAGACTGTTCGCACACAAATATCCACCACTGTCAGGTACTCATTCATACAGCTAAGTGAACTGGTGCTACGAATTGCGAGCTAACTTGCTCAAGGTTCGACCCTGCCGCATAGGATTCGAACCCGGGTTCTCTCAGGTGAGAGGCCGAAGCTCTAGCCACTGCACCACGGCGCTACACTGTAATTTATACATTATTGTAACTGTATACAAGGCAAGAATGGTAACCGTATTTACTTCAAATAGTTAATCATCGTACTGTTCACGTAGTATAATATAATAACGTTGTGGTTGATGATCCAAAAATATATCATACATATAGTCTAGTTAGGAGTAATCCCGACAATATAGTTATCCGTATGCTTAAGAGCAGTGGTTCATGAGGTTCATCATAATAGTTGTCTTTATTGTTTGTAGACCTGTTTGCCAGAAGGCAAATCCGTTTTTTTCTTCAGTGAAACGTTCTGACATGGCGCGGTTACTACAGGAAAGAATGAAGTCACATTGTTTTCCTCTTAACGTGAAGCGAACATAGCGTTGATAATTAAATTGTTACATAGTTGCCAGCCTAATTAGGAATGCGAATAATTATCAAATGATACCGTTGTGAGATGCATTTCGCTGTAATTGTATTCGAGGGTGGCGTAGTAGCACACCTAATCGGACACGACTTTCTGTCTAATCCAATTATGCTTGTTACTATGCCGTCAACTCGTTCAATTACAGCACCATGCAATTTATAAAGGTGCCATTTCATACATTACATAATGTAGCTACCATTTTCTCAATGATATAACAGGGTGAATTGGGACGCGTGAAATTTAATATATCGCCCACGCAGTGGATGGATCGTTGAAAGATATGCTACAGCAACTAATCAAAACGGCCTGGTTCTTTGCATTCCGTTTGACATTTTGTTAGAGCTTCCTTACAGCGTTTTGTGTGCAGCGTTGCAGGTTCGCGACACACTAGTTTCCGCATGCACGTGTAGTAGGACTTCCTGCATAAGCTCATGCACACCTTGATAGCCTTTTTCACTGGTGAAGTGCAGGTACCCCAGTTTTCCAACAGTGTCGCCGTCAGAAAGACTATTATCTGGAAAATAATAATAGTAATTAATGTCGTTGTTCATGCTAATGATCATAACGTTGGGTGGGTTGTTGGTCAGGACGTGGGGGATGTTGTTGGTCGTATTGTTTGTTGTGTTAATGGGCGTGATGTCGGTTGGAAAAGATCTGGTTGCTACCGTATTGCAATGGTGTAGGAGTTGTAGAGGTCGTAGCGTTAATGCGTGTGCATGGTGCTGGTAACGGAAATCACAAATATATTATTATATCGTAAAAAACAAAACCACTACATTGCGAGGCGTCAGGCTGACAATAGAGAAGTGTACAAATACAAAATGTGACTTACAAAGTAGCCATTTGCATTCATCTTGTACACCTAAAATTTCTTCTTGTGGGTGTTTCCCATCACCGCCCGAAAGCAGTCCACGTGGAAGCCAAATAACGACTGAATACATGTGTGTAAGTATGCCATGTAAACACGACAATGAATTTAAACTAGGCACTTCAGTCAGGGAGAGCTTCTATTGACGTTCTCGAAAGGGGGAGTGGTTCACGATAACGTTGTACCATTTTTTTTAGTTAGAATTACAGTTTTTATATGCTATACATGCAGCAATGTGTAGAGCTAACTCGGATTATGTTACACGTATTGTCTAAGACCAACCATTGAAAGTCAGCGTCTGCGACATATCCGGACAACATAAATTTTTCTCTACCTAATCGTAATTAATGTGAGTATCTGTTATTTTAGATTGAACCAGCTTCATATTGTTTGGCAAGAGTTCCTACATGATCTCGTCATATAAATAGAGCCGCGCCTCTTATCAATTTTACAGGCATGACAGGGCCAGAGTATACATTTTTTTCGGGTCAGGCCGAACTTAGACTCTAACTGGTAGGTGCGGACAGCGCATGGCCTAAAATGTACACACGTACACACATACACACATGTATGCGTGCACACGTACAAACGTGCACACGTGCACACGTACTCACGTACATACATACACACGTACACATATACACACATATACACGTGCACACGTGCACACGTGCACACGTGCACACGTACACACGTACACACGTGCACACGTACACACTTATACCCGTGCACACGAACACACGTACACACGTACATACGTACACACGTACATACATACATACAGAAGCACGCTTGCACGTACGGACACACAAATACACACACACACACGTACACATGCACACATGCACACATGCATACATGCATACATACATACATACATACATACATGCATACATACATACATACATACATACATACATACTTACACACATACACACATGCACACGCACACACGCACACACGTACACACGTACACACGTACATACGTACACACGTACACACGTACACACGTACACACGTACACACGTACACACGTACACACGTACACACGTACACACGTACACACGTACACACGTACACACGTACACACGTTCACACGTACCAACGTACCAACGTACACACATACACATACACACGTACATACACACGTACGCACACACTTACGTACACAGGTACGTACATACATACGTACACACGTACGTACACACATACGTATACAAGCACGTACACACACGTACGTACACACACGTACGTACACACGAACGTACATACGTACGTATACACGTACGTACACACGTACGTACGTACATACGTACGTATACACGTACGTACACACGTACGTACACACGTACGTCCACACGTACGTACACACGTACGTACACACGTACGTACACACGTACGTACACACGTACGTACACACGTACGTACGTACACACGTACGTACACACGTACGTACACACGTACGTACACACGTACGTACACACGTACGTACACACGCACGTACACACGTACGTACACACGTACGTACACACGTTCGTCCACACGTACGTACATACGTACGGACACACGTACGTACAGATGTACGTCCACACGTACGTTCACACGTACGTCCACAAGTACGTCCACCCGTACGTCAACACGTACGTACAAACATACATACATACATACATACATATATACACATACATACATACATAAGCACGCTTGCACGGACACACATACACACACACACACACACGTATACATGCATACATGCATACATACATACATACATACATACATACTTACACACATACACACATGTACACGTACACCCGTACACACGTACAAACGTACAAACGTACACACGTACACACATACACACATACACACATACAAACATACACACATACACACATACACACATACACACATACACACATACACACATACACACATACACACATATACACATATACGCATACACGCATACATACATACACACACATATACACACATACACCCATACACCCATACACATACACATACACATACACATGCACATACACATGCACATACACACGTACGCACACACTTACGTACACAGATACGTACACACGTGCCTACACACGTACGTACACACATACGTACACACGCACATACACACGTACGTACACACATACGTACACACGCACATACACACGTACGTACACACGTACGTACACACGTACGTACCCACATACGTACACACGTACGTACACACGTACGTACTCAAGTACGTACACACGTACGTACGCACGTACGTAAACACGTACGGACACACATACGTACATACATACGTACGTACATACATACGTATATATACATACGTACACACATACGTACATACATATATACATATGCCTGTATTGCGCTATCCTCTTCAAGTCTAGTTCGTCTCTCCACCGTCTCGCCGGTCTTCCTGTAGATCGTTTCCATTCGTAAGGACTGTGATACGCGTGATAGACGATGTCCATTGATCATCTCGTGATCTGCTGATGTGTCCTGCCCAGGTCCACTTCTGTCTTCTGATTTGTTCTATCATGTCTATGACCTTTGTCTTCTCTCTTACCCAGATGTTTGTTTTTCTCTTCTGATATGTAATGTTTAATATACTGCTTTCCATCTTTGTTTGTGCAGCTGCTAGCTTGTTCTTTGCCTGGATGCTGAGTACCAATGTTTCTGCGCCATATGTCATCGCTGGAACTACGAATGAGTTGTACACTTGTGTCTTCAAGCAGGTTCCAAAGTTACCCTTGAATATATCACGGTGTTTGGCGAATGCTGTGTAGTCGGCGTTGATTCTTCTTGAATCTCCTCGTCTTGGTTTTTATATATAATACTATATCGTTGTCCCAGATAGCCGTAGCTTTCAACGTTCTCTATCTGTGTGGTGTTCACAAATGACACACAGACACAGACACAGACACATACACAGACACAGACACAGACACAGACACAGACACAGACACAGACACAGACACAGACACAGACACAGACACAGACACACACACACACACACACACACACACACACACACACACACACACACACACACACACACACACACACACACACACACACACATACACACACACACACACAAACACACACACAAACACACACACACACACACACACACAAGCACGTACATACACGTACGTACACACGTACGTACACACGTACGTACCCACGTTCGTCCGCACGTACGTACATACGTACGTACACACGTACGCACACACGTACGTACACACGTACACCCACACGTACGTTCACACGTACGTTCACACGTACGTCCACAAGTACGTCCACACGTACGTCCACACGTACGTACAAATATACATACATACATACATACATATATACACATACATACATACATAAGCAGGCTTGCACGGACACACATAATACACACACAGACACACGTATACATGCATACATGCATGCATACATACATACATACATACATACATACATACATACATACATACTTACACACATACACACATGTACACATACACTCGTACATACGTACACAGATACAAACATACAAACGTACACACGTACACACATACACACATACACACATACACACATACACACATACACACATATACACATACACACATTCACACATACACCCATACACATACTCATACACATACACACGTACGCACATACTTACGTACACAGGTACGTACACACGTGCCTACACACGTACTTACACACATACGTACACACGCACATACACACGCACGTACACACATACGTACACACGTACGTATACACGTACGTCCACACGCACGTACCCACGTACGTACACACGTATGTACACACGTACGTACACACGTTCATACTCACGTACGTACCCACGTACGTACGCACGTACGTACATACATACGTACATACATACATACATACGTACACACATACGTACATACATACATACATACATACATACATACATACATACATACATACATACATACATATGCCTGTATTGCGCTATCCTCTGCAAGATGGTGCCTTTCCAGTATTCGTCTGGTTCGTCTCTCCACCGTCTCGCCGGTCTTCCTCTAGATCGTTTCCATTCGTAAGGATTGTGATACGCGTGATAGGCGATGTCCATTGATCATCTCGTGGTCTGCTGATGTGTCCTGCCCAGGTCCACTTCTGTCTTCTGATTTGTTCTATCATGTCTATGACCTTTGTTTTCTCTCTTACCCAGATGTTTGTTTCTCTCTCCTGATATGTGATGTTTAACATACTGCTTTCCATCTTTGTTTGTGCAGCTGCTAGCTTGTTCTTTGCCTGGATGGTGAGTACCCTTGTTTCTGCGCCATATATCAACGCTGGAACTAAGAATGAGTTGTACACTTGTGTCTTCAAGCAGGTTCCAAAGTTACCCTTGAATATATCACGGTGTTTGGCGAATGCTGTGTAGCCGGCGGTGTTTCTTCTTGAATCTCCTCGTCTTGGTTTTTATATCTAATACTATATCGTTGTTAAAGATAGCCGTAGCTTTCAACGTTCTCTATCTGCGTGGTGTTCATAAATGACACACAGACACAGACACAGACACAGACACACACACACACACACACACACACACACACACACACACACACACACACACACACACACACACACACACACACACACATACACACACACACACACACACACATACACACACACTCACACACACACACACACACATATATATATATATACTGGTGTGTCATTTTCTAGCTTCATTTTTGTCTTCGAAATATTCCTCTTCAGACCATGCTTTTAGCAGCTAGCTCCTATATCATTGTTTCGTAGTTCTTGCTGTGTAGTAGCGCATACAAATAGTTCTACTGCTTTTAATGTTTCAATGTTTACATGGTCGTTGCCTGATGTCTTCCCATTCTTCATATCTCTTAGCGCTGCTTCCACCTCCCATGGTGATATTTCTGGAACCTCTTTCGAGTCTGTGTGAATTGTGGTACACTGTTCACTGTCTTAGTGCTCAGTGTAGAATTCCTCTATTCGTTCCATGATCATATATTGGTCTTATATTTTTCTACCATCTACCTAATCAGTTTGTCTCGGCCTAGTGTAGGTGCTCTTCTGGCTTTCTTCAGGCTACATATATATACCTTCGTTCAATATCCTAACGCAGTGCAGGGCGCCATCTACCGATTTTAAAGTTAACTTGAAGTTAAAAAGGACTGACACAATAACCCGTAGTCGACGTTCGTAAAAAATACACATGCCATTTCTGAAGTCAGCTGAGCAGCAGAAACACATCAAATTTATTTGACATTACAGTATATGTCTACAGTGTATATGTCTTGCAAAAGAATGGTTAGCCTGCTGTTGGCATTTCAGTGCTGCAGAAACACATTATGCAACGTTAATTTTTTTTTAGACGACATAGTGCGAACAAAGTTACGGAACGTTCAGACCACCCAACTCACTTTTAAACAGACTTGTTGACCAACTGGGAAGGTTGGTTTACCAAACTCATTAACACCCTAGGCAAATGAATGCCAACAAACGGGAACATCAAATCTCAGACACTACATCACACATTGCATGCTCTACAATAGACACAATACTTCACAATCATGGCTACTACTTTAACGTTGTAAAATATACCTATTTAGTTTCGTACAAACGATTTTAATTTACCTATTATTTTTGACTTAGTCAGTCATTACATAATTCAATTAGAAATGTCAAGAAAAGATGGCGTAGACGCCCGATATATAACTCACTCACTATTGAGGTGAACAACAATACGTTGAAGCGTATGCCATCCTATCAACTCGATTATTTGTAATGATTTATAATATCTATGAGTTTCAACGTTATATTTTAATGGATGTTATAACAAAACCTATCATTAACATGGTGTTAAATAAAAGGAATGCCATTTTCTCATTCGTACATGTGTTTTTAATTATGACTGATTTTTTACAGAAACTAGTTCAGGCTCCACGCCAGTTTATTATATTATTAAAACATGTAATCAGATTTAGTAGGGTTATTATTATTATCAACGTCACAAGACGTAGGCATGCTAAATGCAAAGAGAGTGAGAAAGTGGCATTCCATTTATTTAATACCGTGTTAATCTTCGGCATTCCATGCCTATGATGCCGAAGAGGCCCTACATGGGAGTGACAATCACGTTTCAAATTAGAAACTTTAATTTTTCATATCCAAGAATCATGTTAAATTACCTGGTAGAGGCTTTCGTTGACGTGTCACGCCGACTTCATCAGTACCTATGACGCTGTCATAGGTACTGATGAAGTCGGCGTGACACGAAAACGAACTATCCTGAAGAATGTTCAGTAATCTTAAGACAATCACGTTTGTTTACAAGGCAATTCATCGTCAATCTCGATGACTGGAACCACCTCCTTGTTTGCTTTATCGTCACCTAGTGCGCTAGGGTCAACGTTCATGTTTGTTCGATGCCTAAATCAACAAACTAGAACACAGCTTATCGCCATTTTTTCGATGCAAGTTCCAAGCGAGTGGTTTGAGTCGCGTCTATTAGTACAGGGGTTAAGGGATACGATTGTGCACTTTTTAACAAAAGCATGAACATTTTCAAATAATCGCTTAAATTCGCGCATATATGCTGACTCCGAGTACAAATGTATTCATGGACAAAACCATGTAATGCAAACGGTATTCACTGTTATGGACACAGGGAAATACAGTAGAGTAGATATGCGAACGAAACGACTAAAAAACGGCACTTATGTCAAGGATCACAATCGCACAGACTGGCGTACTAAACACAATACACAGTCAATTTAACCGCCATTTGCTTAACATTAAATCAAATTTATTGTAACTCGTTACAATACATACAAATACAAATCAAATTAACACATATTATATATAATGACACAATGAGAACAACAAGGGAAGAACATTATATAATGTTATCCTCCCTATTGTATATTTCAAAGTAAATATAATTATATTGAAAACAAAAACAGCGTGCAGGTGTAGAATACATAATCGTGATTGAAAGACATGTTATATATTACCATCATTGTGTAAAATGAATTGTTTAAGTATACATTTGTAATTATTTACTGAATATGTCGTAAACTTAAGGCTTGTGGTGAAATATTTCCAAATGATAACATCCTTAGATAATATGTTATGCCGTGTTCATGGAAGATGTCAACTATCATTTCACTGTCTAAAATTCCAGGTCCTATTCACATGAAAGTTTTTCGTCCAGCGGCACTTACTTCTGTTGTTGCCAAGTGCACGGAGAGGATTGTTTGCGCTCACCTGACTACGTCAGTGGCCGATCGCATAGACCCGTTACAGTTCGCCTATATGACTGGAAGAGGTGTCGAGGATGCAATTCTGACTCTTGTAGATCTCATAGCTAGTCACTTAGATAAAGTTGGTACTTTTGTCAGAGTTCATGGGTATGTCCGCTACTTTCCAAACTATTCAGCATCTTGTTTTGATTCCGAGACTGTTAGACTTAGAAGTAAATTCTGATCTCGTTTTGTGGATACAACAGTTTCTATGCGATCGGCCACAGCGGGTCAGTCTTAATGCCCGCATGTTTTCCAAACCTGTAATTTCTGATGATATTGTTGTCAACATTGGAACCCTTCAAGGGTCCGTTCTCTCTCCCGTACTTTTCTCACTGCATACAAATGGTATCAGATGTAATGATCCAATTCTTACACTTCTGAAATAGGCAGATGACATGGCTCTTGTAGTTTGTTTGAAATATGAATTTTCCATTTCGCAACACTTTCTTCAGGTTGACGTGTTGAATACAATGTTTAATGTATGTTTTCTTGAATTAAATGGAAAACCAAGGAGCTTGTCCTTGGCAACAGCAGGGGAAGAGAGGCAGGAAGGTCAGTAGTGATAGACCAGAGGGAGGTGGAGAGGGATAACAGTTTCAAATATTTGGGTACTATTATTAATAAGAAACTCGTTTTCAATGAACATGCTGACATGGTGTACACAATTCACAGCAACGTTTCGTTTTACTTAGGAAACTCGGAAGCTTTGGGGTCAGCCCTTGAACTAGTGTACACAAGTCTTGTTGAGAGTATCTTATCATTCAACATCATAACTTGGTTTGGGCATCTTACTGTTAAACAACAGACAAAACTGGGCCGGGTTGTTAACATAGCTAATCAACTCATTGGTGAGTAACAACGACAGTTGTCTACACTCTACGACACTGCCCTTGCCAGGAAGGCATTTCACATGTTTTTGTTGTTGACAGAGCTAATTAATGTATTAGATGGTGAACGGATGAGCTTAAAGACAATTTCCTGTTTTAGAATCTACTGTTTTTATGACAGATAATAAAATTATTTTTATTTAATTTGATTTGATCCTCATTTCTTATTGAACGAAGTTTTATTTATAAAGTTGGATATATGCATTTGTGCATGTTTTTGTTGTATTGTAATTATGAACATCTTGATTAAGTCTAAACATATTTTCAAAGATTTGGTACAAGACTCATCTTGTATTTAACATAAACAGTTGTATTGAGTATACATACACTTGTCTGAAAGTTAAAATATTTTGAAATTTAAAAGCAGGTTTTGAATTAGCTAATCTATTGGCTGAGACAAGCGTTCTCACTGCTTTCTTTTGAATCGTAATACTATTTGAGCGATATGATTTATAATTCACCTCCCCATACTTCAATACAATATTTCAAGTTATGGAATAAAAATGAGTAATATAAGGTGACCAAATATGATTTAGTTAATGCTTTTGTTTGTTTGTTGAGAATGCTAAAACCTTTACAAAATTTACATTTAACTTGGTCAGCCCAGTTGAGTTTGCTATCAATTGTCACACCAAGACATGTTGTAGAGCATACTTGTTTAATAGCATTATTGTTAATTTTAAGTGTTGTCGGTATGTTTTCTGTTTTGTGTTCTAAATATAATGTATTCGGCCTTGTTTAATAAAAAAAATTTTTTTTTTAATTATATCATCCAAATGATCACTATTTATCAATAGACTAGTCATCAGCAAATAGTATGGAAACAAATAGTTGATACATTAGCAATATCATTGATATATAATTCAAAAAGCAATTAACCCATGACGGAACCTTGCGGGACACCAAAAGTGATAGTTTGTTTTAATTCTGAAAAAGATTCTTGATTTTTATTTGGATTATTGTAATACACATATTGACTTCTATTAAACAAATACCTTTTAGTCCAATCATTGGCTAAGACACGAATTCCATAGCACTGGAGTTTCTGACGCAGAATATCATAATCAACTGATTGGAATGCTTTAGATAACTCTGCGAACACTCCTAGCACAAAGTATTTGTTTTGTAAGCCCTCTGATATTTTGTCTACAATGGGTATAAGTGACATTTTAGTAGAGTGATTTTTCGAAATCGAAATTGATATTTATACAAAGTATTATGCTTATTAAAAAGTGACGCCTTTTATACATTTGTCTTTCCAATATTTTAGAAATAGTAGGTACTATTGAAATTGGCCTGTAGTTAGTAAATAATTTTTTTTTATTAGCTCTGTAAATAGGTATTACCTTTGCTATTTTTGTTCATCTGGGAATATTCCAGTGATCATAGATAAGTTATATAAGTACCAGTGCACAACAGTTTGCTGGTTGTAGGAGACTTTAAACCACGACTTGGACAGGGGGATGTAAAATTTACCCATACATACCCTTACGATAACAATACAAATCGTAATGGGGAATTCTTTATTGATCTTATGACTGAGATATTCTTGAGGTCACAAACATCAGATACTGCAAGAGAAATGGAAAGCGCTGGACGTTTATGGACCAACATGGAGGAAACGACAGTTTGATTATATCTTGACCAACAAAAAATGGAGAAAAAGCGTGACGAACTGTGAACCATACAGTACCTTTGCAAATGTCGGATATGATCATCGCATTGACATAGCTACAATACGACTCAGTCTACGTAAGACAAATTCACCACCAAGCAAAGTGAAGTATGACTGGAGTGCGCTAAGCTATGGCTGTGACTTACAAAAACAGTACACATGTGAAATACGTAACAGATTTCAGATTCTGGAATTGAGCGATAAAACAGAATGGCGGCGATATCAGCGTTTCAGGTCAGCAAATAGAGCTGCGACAGAGAACATTATTCCTGTCAGTAAGAAACAGAAAAGGAAAATATACTCAGATGATCCACGAGTAACATCAGCCAGAGAGAAAGTTGAAGAGAAGTTGATAGGGTCTACCAGCAAACACTGTAGCTGAAAACAGAGTGAAATAAGAGCAGACCAAAAAGAACAAGGATACAGCCTATAACATTGTGCAGGAGGAAGAACTTTGCAGCAACATCGCTAACGTTGAAAATGCACACATTAATGGAAGACACGGACACATTACTGAATGATGGAAAGAGCTGCGAGGATGATGATATACCACCTGAAGTGGTAAAACTCTACGATCTGGACATAATCATATTAGAGTTTTGCAACAAAGCTTTGATTGAAGGAAAAATATTGCCAGAGTGGACAGTTCTGAACATGATTTCGTTACCTAATAATGGCGAGTTAAGCATGGCTGGGAATTATAGGGGGCATTACCTGAGCTCAATTATGGCAAAAACATTCAACAAGATGGTATTAAACAGAATACGTCCTGAAATTGATCATTACCTAAGATACAATCAGAATGGATTCCGGACAGGGAGGATAACAACAGGTCATATACTAACCCTGAGAAGGTTAATAGAAGGAAGCAAAGCATATTCCTGCTATTAGCTAATATGACGTTAGTAGACTTCCGAACAGCATTTTATACGGTTCATCCTGGCAAGATGATAAAGATTCTTTAAGCCTATGGTGTCCCCAAACAGCTAGTAACTGCTATTTCTAACATGTACTGGAACGCACGTACCAAAGTAAAATAAGCGAGCGGCAAATCCTCAAAAAATGCTTTATTTTAAGAATTTAAATGCCTCCCCCTATGTACACAAGATGCTGTATCATTTGAAACCTCAACATCCCAAGTAGGCCTGCCGTCGATCTGCCAAAGAATGCAGTAAGCGTGAATCCAAGGTCAAACAAGGTAACCGTCGAATGAATTTTTGAAATTGTGCGCTTGCGCAAACGTCTTCATATTACAATGATCGCCTAGCTACTTTACTTAATAACAAGATGACCAAGTAATACATTTGTGGAAAGGTTATTATCGTCCCGTCAAAATGCGTTACGACATGGCGATGAAAACTGATATGGCACGAGTGGATCTAAGGTCAAACAAGGTCACCGAGAAATTATGAACATTCGATTTTTTCAAATATCGCGAAAGAAATAAAGTTACAATGACCCTGTAACTACTTCATTCATATGTACGATTTATATAATTTGTAAAAGAACCATTTCTACCCGTCAAACGGAGATATGACATGGAGCTGCTAGTTGATGGAGTAGGTGTTGAGCGACGATCAAAAAGAGTCACCGTCAAGTGATAAGTGTTCGAAATTGTATCATCCGGCAAATGTCATACAATGTAAATGGTTGCGTATATATATTTTACTTATCTATTCATTGCAAAGTCGTAACCTTTTGGAAAGCCAACGGTCTCCCCGTAAATATGGAATAAGACAGGGAGCTATCAATTGGTGCAGTATGTGTGGAGTGAGGGTTAAACAGGGTCACCATGAAATAACTAATGTTCAAAACTACGCAACTCCACAAACGTTCCACATTTACAATGGTTGAGTGGCAACTTTGTCAACATACACTAGGCCATGTTACATACCGTTGAAAGCGTATTGTATCCCCGTCAAAATGCGGTATGGCATGGAGTTGTGAAATGGTGCTCTAACTGTGGAGTGCTGGTTAAACAAGGTCACCGTCAAAAGGTAAATTTTCGAGATTATGCCTTTCCGCAGATAGTAGGTTAGCCAACATGTGATGTTATACCTTCATTTTTTGTTAAGTGCAGGAAATCTTGCTAGATCCTTCACACAAGTCCCCTTCGATTTTGAAGGTTATTTAGGCCATGGACCAGATATGCCCCTCGTGCCCCCCACAACTCTACCAACCCATGTTTGTTAAGCTTTTGGATCCCTTGAAGATGATTTCAAGTGGTAACAGTAAATAAGTTCGGTTTCACTACCCATTTCCAACCTATCTTGGATGGTACCCTGAAATATCGTATTTGTCGTCAATGTCGCGTGGTATTTAATCACCCACAGCACTATCGTCATTGTATAGTCATATGTGTCTCGATATGTACTTATGATATGTTAAATTGAAGTTTTTCACCTGCTGATCATTATAACTACATTCAATATATATTTACTATTATGGCATGTGCCATAACTAGCGTAGAATAACTATACTCTATTCTCACTCGTGACCGCATAAATGACATCTTAATCCCTTAATTCCATGTCCTCACTGATCTGAACTTATGCTGTCGAGAAACAGTTTTTGCGTTCAAACAGGTGTATGATGTTGATACTTATTATTACAGTACCTGTATAGTTGTTGTATATTTGTACGCATTCTATTATGTGATAATTATTTTATTATAATCTTTATCTTTCTCTGTTCATTATGCTTTTTAGTATTATGCTTACACAATGTGCGCTACTCAGGACTTTACAAAATAAGTTATACCGCTTAATGTTACAGAAACGTATGTATTTCGGTAATGTAACCCGAACATAATATATTATCTACAACCGAAACCAATGCAACAAATACCAGCAAGAATCGATTGTAGTGTATAAGTAGTACATAACATGAAACCGTGGCAATTTCACCTTCAACGGTTCCACACTGTTTGCACTTGCCAATCTATGGAATACATTGTATTTCTAGTTGAAATATGGAGTGGTAAGGAGTAGCATGACATTATAAGTAGTTTTACTTCAATGTTACTCCTTTCATAATTCACCAATTGCTTTGTATACTTAACATGTACTTTACTTAACCTGTACATTAAAATGTTTGTCTGATTCGTTTGATTGATTGATTTTGATTGTAGCTTCCAACGTTAAGATTCTACGTGCCGTCATATGAGTAATTACTAAACCATCTTGGTATCGTAATGAATCGTGATGCCTTTGAAAAGGATTATTTCCCTATATTGTTAACGTGACATAAAACATACCAATGTTGAAACAAGTCGTGTTACCAGTAAGGGAACAATCATAATTATAGATTATTTGAAGTTATTATGGTAATGCTGCAGGTTTCATACATTACGTTATTTTATTTATGAGAACCTCATGGAAAATAACATACTGATTAATGTGTCTCACGATACATACATGTTCATTTGTTCCGAGTACTGTTGTTCACACGCCTAATCATGAAATTATGCTTGCGTCGCATCCATACCAGTTGATGCGTGCAGTAAGATGCGGCTTCCTTTAGTCAACTAAGGGATTTACATCCTCACAAATTTCGTAGCAGAGTTCGAGTACTGTCCAGCATAGCGCATTGCAAATGCTGGATCTTCCTCCAGCGCAGGATGCCATACAATCCTTGTACTCCTCCCAACACGTTGTTGTACACGCACGAAACTGAGTGGCAAGGTCGTCTTCGCCGAAACCCTGCCCAACCAACAGCCATACGTGTAAAAGGAATATGATCTGAAACAAAATATATAATCAGTATTATTGACAGTTTAGCCTCTGTGTTACTGTAATAACGGTGTGTGTCGGAGAAGTGGTTAGTGGCGAACGCAACAGGAGATAATGCTACTACTAAGAATTAGGAACATACGGAGGAGAGATACGGAGATGGCAGAGGTCATGGGGGAGGACACAATGGACCGGGCATCATAGAAAAGCACATTGCCACTACGACAACGTTGTCAATGCGTTATGTTTTTTTATATAGATGTTGCCTAATACGTATGGTGGTTAGTAGTGAAGGTTTCATATATATTCTTTTAACACATATAGGCAATGTGACGATAATAATTACTTACCAGGTAGCCTTTCATGTTGTTAAGATAACTTTTCAGCGGAGCGTATAAAACCTATATTTTCTTAGGTGCTTAAAGTTGAGACAGACCTAGCAAGCACCATGGGGAGGCAGATAATACTTAAGATACATTAAAAGCATCGTCGATGGCACCGTGCTATATTGAATGTATGTCAATGACCAATACAAGGGGTGCTTCACTAGTCAGTGGCTTATGCAGAACAGTGTTGTAGTGATTCGGTATACAATGCATACACGGGTGTGTTCCACGCATGGATTGACCTTTAGCACGCGTCAAGTGGAAAGTTGGCTGTATAATACGTTTGGTATAAATTTGGTATACAAGCATCCTCCCGTGCGAACTACACGTCAACTTCAACGAAAACAAGCAGTGATTAGCATGTTTGCCTTGGTTGGACTGCAACAAATCTAAATTACTTTAACACCGGTAATGTTGAAAATGTCGTGTTTTAGTCCTTGCTTGTGGCGACGTAGTCTAGTTTTGGTAAGATGACTTCCGGTTTTGACATTACGACGTGGCACTTTCCTGGCAGCAACAGTATATGACTCATACATGTCCAGCCCGACGTATTCAGAGTGTTCGTCGGTGGTGCATACTGCTGATGTTGTGACCGGATGGTTGTCGGTGTACTCTTCTTTACCCTGAATGCCCGGGGTGAGGCTGGCCTCGATGTTGCTACTTGATTTCTGTTTTAATATATAATGTCGTCAGCTGCAAAGTAAAATTGTATACGTATCATAGTTCAAGTCGATATAAGTGTTATTATACTAAATAGCTGTATTACACTTTATAATGTCAAAGTAACAATTTAACTAGCATGCGAACAAAAAGGCCAAATGTTCTAGGTATAGGTGTACTTACAGCGTAACTATTTACGCGTTAACTGAAAATACGAATGCTTGTTTTTATTGTCCTTCTTTGTTGATGCTCAATTTCAACTATTGCTAAGTAGTAATAAATGGCTGTCCTATGAGTTATATATGACATTATTATCAATAACATGGTGCATGTTTATCACTCAAATACCTATCACAAGCAGTAAATGCAAACATTACAACGTCTGCACGAGACACTTATATGCCACTGTCGCTGTCAATGCATTTGAATAAATACTGGTAGTTTGGAAAAAGCCTTGTCATGTTTGTTAACAATAACCTATTACGCATTAAAATAAAAAGCATATTGCTCGTTAAAATATGCGGTGCATATAATCCAACAATAATTATTTTGTGTTGCACATATTCAACAAAGTGCGCAAGTAATGATTCCGTCCTGTAACTGGTGAATTTTCAGTAATATAATTATAATCAATTGCACGCATGCACGCGCACGCTCACTACCGTACACAAATACCTATACACGATACAGTACAGTATTTTTACAGCGGGATCAAAATTCATGAATTAAAAAAATACATACCACCGCTAAATCGTCTGTATACAGTAGTTTCTGGAGAATATCTTTCGTGCTGGTCTTTCTACTTATCATTTCCATTACTGCGATAAGCAGCAGAGGGCTCAGGGCACTTCACTGTCTCAAGCCAACGTTCACTTTAAATTATTCTGAGATTTCAGCTCCGTACACCATTCTGCTGTTCGTTTCTTCATATGTCCCATCCACCATCTTGACCTTTGCTCTGGGACCCCCGTCCATCTCAGTGTCACCATTGCCATCAATCTCGGTATCGTGTCATAAGCTTTCTCCAGGTCTATAACAAAGTTCTCCAGTTGTGCGGAACATAAATCATAATGTGAGCGTAATATTTAATGATCGTACGAACCACGCGCACGCGTCAAATAGTGGTCCCCGCGTAATGGACTTGTCACCACAATGTAGACGCTGGCACAGTATGCTTATGTCTACCTTAATATCAGTGACATAGCAATGCGAACAATATTTGACAATTCTGCGCTATCACGACTAGAGTCTATGGATGGACGTGACCTTCTCGTTTTCTTCGAACTTCGTAAAACGACGAGTATATACCTATCTGCGAGGGGGTTATGGTTTTTATATAACGATGCATTTGTGTTTTATAACATTTTGTAAATATTACATATCGACCTAAACTACCGAGGCATCCCGTCAGATGATCAGCAGTTTTGCTAGTCCATTTAACGGCTATTTGCGTGAGCATTTGCTTCAAATTAAGTCAAATTTATTGTAAATCGTTATAATACAAACAAATACAAATGAAATTAAGACAAATCATATATAATGATATAATGAGAACAACAAGGGAAGAACATTATATAATGTGATACTCCCTGTTGTATATTTCAATGTAAATATAAATATATTGAAAACAAAAACAGCGTACAGGCACAGAACATATAATCGTGATTGAAAAATATGTTATATATTAACATCATTGTGTAAAATAAATTACTTAAGCATACATTTGTAATTAATTACTGAATATGTCTTAATTTAAGTATTGTGCTGAAATAATTCCAAATGATAGCATCCTTAGATAATAATGTTATGCCGTGTTCATGGAAGATGTCAACTTTCATCCCAGTGCCTAAAATTCCAGGTGCTATTCACATGAACGACTTTCGTCCAGTGGCACTTATTTATTTCGTTGCCATGTGCATGGAGAGGATTGTTTGCGTTCGCACAGACCTGTTACAGTTCTCCTATAGGGCTAGAAGACGTGTCGAGGACGCAACTCTGACTCTTGTAGATCTCATAGCTGGTCATTTAGATAAAGCTGGTATTTCTATCAGAGTTCATGGGTATGTCGGGTACTTTCCAAACTATGCAGCATCATATTTTGATTCAGAAACTGTTAGACTTAGATCTAAATTCTGATCTCGTTTTGTAAAATAAAGCAGTTTCTATGCGATCGGCCACAAGAGGGTCAGTCTTAATGGCCGCATGTTTGCCAAACCTGTATTGTTTGATGATATTGTTGTGAACATTGGAGCCCCTCAATGGTGCGTTCTCTCTCGTACACTTTTCTCACTGTATACCATTGGTATAATATGTAATTACCCAGTTCTTACTTTTCTGAAATACGCAGATGACATGGCTCTTATGGGTTGTCTGAAAGATGAATTTTTTTATTTCTCAATACTTTCTTCACGTTGACGTGTTGAATACAATGTTTAAGGACAGTTTTCTTGAATTAAATGTAGGGAAAACCAAGGAGCTTTTCATCGGCAACATCAGGGGAAGAGAGGATGCAGGAAGGTCAGTAGTGATAAACCAGAAGGAGATGGAGAGGGTTGACAGTTTCAAATATTTGGGTACTACTACTAATAAGAAACTCACTTTCATTGAACATGCTGACATGATGCACAAACATCACAGCAGCGTCTCATTTTACTTAGGAAACTCAGAAGCTTTGGGGTCAGCCCTTGGACTAGAGTACACAAGTCTTGTTGAGAGTATCTTATCATTCAACATCATAACTTGGTTTGGGTATCGTACTGTTAAACAACAGACACAACTGGGCCGGGTTCTTAACATAGCTAGTCAATTCATTGGTGAGCACCAGCGGCAGTTGTATACTGTCTACGACATTTTCAATGATCATGCCCATCCACTTAACTTGGCATTTCAGAAAATTACATCTGGCAGGCGTATTAAAGTTCCTCTTGCACGAAAGAATGAATATAAGAAGTGTGTTTGTACCTTCAGCCGTTGCTTTCCTGAATGCTGCACTCAAATAATTTGTCAGTAGAGCATGTTTAAATTATATGAAAATCACTTAACATATTACTTTAATCTGCATGCATCAGGTATTAATTACACAGTTTCTTATCACTGGTGCCCTTCTGTGGTGTTCTTCATAATGTTAAGGCCACCATCCTGTATTTATACATAAACATTTGTATTGAATATACATACAAGTGTCTGAAAGTTAAAATATTTTGTAATTTAAAGATAGGTTTTGAATGAGCTAATCTATTGGATGAGACAAGCATTCTCACTGCTTTGAATCTTAATAATATTTGAATAATATGATTAAAATGCACCTCCCCATATTTCAATACAATAAGTCAAGTTATGGAATAAAAATAAGTAACGTAAGGTGACCAAATAAGATCTAGTTAATTGTTGTCTTTGTTGAGAATGCCAAAACCATTAGAAAATTTTAATTTAACTTGGTTAGTGTGGTCAGCCCAGTTGAGTTTGCTATCAACAGTCACACCAAGAAATGTTGTAGAAGATACTTGTTTAATAGCATTATTGTTAATTTTAAGTTTTGTCGGTTTGGTATGTTTTCTGTTTGGTGCTCTAAATATCATGTATTGGGTCTTGTTTAATTCAAAATTCATTTCGTTAATTATATCATCCAATTGATCACCATTTATAAACAGTCTATTCATCAACAAATAATATGGGAAACAATATATCAGAGACATTAGCAGTATCATTGATACTTAAAAGAAAAAGCAATGACCCGAGGATGGAACCTTGCGGGACACCTCAAGTAATAGTTTGTTTTAATTCTTAAAACGATTCTTGAGTTTTGTTTGTGTTATATAAATACATATGTTGACTTCTATTAAATAAATAACTTTGAATCCAATCATTGGCCAAGCCACGAATACCATAACATTGCAGTTTCTGACACAGTATGTCATAATCAACTGCATGGAATGCTTTATATAAATATACATCCCTAGCACAAAGTGTTCGTTTGATACGCCCTCTGATATTTTTGTCTACAAAATATTATGCTGATTAATACAATTAAAAAGCTCCTGTACATTTGTCTTTCCAATATTTTAGAAATAGTAGGTACTATTGAAATTGGCCGGTAGTTAATAAATACGTTTTTTCCTTAGCTTTCTAAATAGGTATTACCTTTGCTATTTTTATTCATCTGGGAATATTTCAGTATTCATAGATAAGTTACATAAGTACCAGTACACATCAGATTGCTTGTTGTAGGAGACTTTATCGCGCGATTTGGCCCGGGGGATGTCAAATTTACCCATACAGATACTTACGATAACAATACAAACAGTAATGGGAATTCCTTATCGATCTTATCACTGAGATATTCTTGAGGTCACAAACATCAGTTACCGCAAGAGAAATGGAAAGCGCTGGACATTTATGGACCAACATGGAGGAAATGAGATATTAATTATATCTTGGCCAACAAAAAATGGAGAAAAAGCGTGATGAACTGTGAACCATACGGTACCTTTGCAATTGCCACAGCTACAATACGACTCAGTCTACGCAAGAAAAAGTCACCACCAAGCAAAGTGAAGTATGACTGGAGTGCGCTAAGCAAGGACAGTGACTTGCAATAACACTGCACACGTGAAGTACGTAACATATTTCAGATTCTGGAATTGAGCGATGAAACAGAAACGGAGCGATATGAGTGTTTCATTTCAGCAAATAGAGCTGCGACACAGAACATTTTTTGTCAGTAAGAAACAGAAAAAGAAAATATACTCAGATGATCCACGAGTAACACCAGCCAGAGAGAAAGTTGAACATAAGTTGATAGGGTCTACCAGAAGAACACTGTAGCTGACAACAGAATGAGATATAAGCGGACTCATAAGAACAAATATACAACCTATGATATTGTGCAGGAGGAAGAACTTTCAGGCAACATCACTAAAGTCGAAAATGCACACATTAATGGAAGACACATTAATGGAAGCTTATAAACCAGTTAAGTGGTAGAAAAACAACTCGTTAAGGACAACTAACAGGCAAAACTGCAGAAGACAACTGAAGGAAACTGGTACGAGCTTTTCAACAAACTACTAGGCAGTCCAGCAGACATAGAAGATGAGAGTGAAGAGATCTAAGCTGTAATCACACATATCAACATCAAGGCAAGACCTGTAGAAAGAGGCGGTTATGAGAAGTCCAAGAAATCCCAGAATGATGGGAAGAGCTGCGGGGATGATGATAAAACCTGAAGTAATAAAACACTACGATCTGGACAGCATCATACTATAGTTTTGTAACAAAGCTTTGATTGAAGGGAAAATACCGCTACAGTGGACAGTTCTGAACATTATTTAAATACCTAAGAATGGCGATTTAAGCATGGGGGACATTACCTAAGCTCAATTATGGCAATGATATTCAAAATGATGGAATTGAACAGAATACGTCATGAAATTGATCACCACTTAAGATACAGGACAGGGACAGGGAGGACAACAGTAGTCCACATACTAACCCTAAGTTCTACATTTACAATGGTTGCGTAGCTACTTTGTGCATATGCACTAGGCCATGTTATACCATCGAAAACGAATTGAATCCCTGTCAAAATGAGATATTGCATGGATTTGCGAATTGGTGCTCTATCTGTGTAGTGCAGGTTAAATAAGTTCACCATCAAAAGATTAATTGTCGAGATTATGCCTTTCCGCAGATAGTAAGTTAGCCAACATGTGATGTTATACTTTTAACTTCATCTTTTGTTTAAGTGCAGGAAGTCTTGCTAGATCCTTCACACAAGGTATAAGAAAATAGGTGCATGTGGATGCCACCTTCAATTTTGAAGGTTAGTTGGATGTCACAATCTCAAACTTGTGTCAAAATGTTTTTATTAATTAATTGAGATCTTCTTGTACACACCGTTGCATAAATCCAGATATTTCATGATTTCTACATGTATTGTCTGAATCATCAGGTGTTGAACTTTGAATTTACACATAAATATATGGGATAATCTAACATAAAAACGTGATCTTCTCATATGTGTTGATCGCGTACCCCAAAATTGTTTACACACCCAATTATTCTGTGTAAGCCTGTTGGTATATATTCCTGTTGACATGATATGCATCATATGTATTACTACACATGCATTAGGTCATTAACATGAGATGAGGCGAAGAGAGTTGGTAATCGCTGATTAGAATTCTACTCGCAACGCAGTCGACCAACTGTCAGATGTTTTGAGGAACGAGATAATTCAATATTTCAAGGAGGAATACATATTTCAGGATCTGGTTAACATACATGAAAACTAAAGAGATTATGCTGGACATTATCAGGGCTGAGACGATTGGCAGCTATATAGAATATTTCGCTGCAAATATACATTGGCTAACCATATGCGATCATACAAAATATGCTCTCCCGATGGAGAACAGTCTCTCTGGCAGATGTGAAACAACCCGAGAAGACAGCTCCAGTGTACTCAAGATGTCCCCGTCTCAGTATGGAAGATGACGAAGAAGGTACCACGTTCAACTGCTCTCATGGTATCCGCCAGATGGAAGAGTGACGCTGGTGACCCAAAGAGGTTTGTAAAACAGTTCTTGGTGTGTTCAGAGGAACACTGACTTACAGGTGGGAGCGATGGTCACTGACGCAAGAGTGGTGGCATTTTAACCACTGTTTTGCTCCTTGTCGACGGAGTGGCTTTCCTTTCAAGCATGTGTGTATCAGCAATATCGTCGCTGACTCCAAACAAGAGCCTACAGCAGAAACAGGATTGACCCACAGAGTAAAGGCATGCCTTTTGTACATAAGGCAAGAAATACTCTGCTCTAAGTAACGTGTTCAATAGTCAACTCATGTAAAAGGTAAAGACCAAGAAACATAGTAAGTTATCATCATCGTGAAGCAATGACTGGTTGAAGAAACTACATGGTTTCATCGCACCGAGGAAGCAACGTTCATAAACCTTTGCAGCTACACGATGTACAGAACACTACCAAAGTTGACAGAAAGCTGTTAAAGCAATAGGGCAAAGGTGTCACTACTGGACAAATAGTGGAAATGGTGAATACCACGAAGCTTTAGCTATCCCCAGTCCGGCTGTCTATAGCCACATCTGGAGGACATGAACTCAACACCAAAGGGATAGCTTCCCAGTGTCTTGGTACGGCTGGATTTCGTACACCCTTGGAACTTGTAGCACAAATCTGAAACACTAACACATCCTGCGAATGATAACCTGCTCAGCTTCAACTCACTAACAGGAATTAAACATCAGCCTTTTGTGGTCATGTGAAGACGTCGAGCTTGCATAATTTCCAGAACCGAACAGCTCCTTGTCAAGGGAATTGGTCAAGAACATACACGCTCTGGATATGTTGTATGTCACCTATTTTATGATACTCGCTCGCGAGTGGCAAAACGTCGATCCTGTCGGGATCAAACTCTTTTGCCTGACGATGATATCCCTCCCTTCACCCTACAACTTCATATTTAACAAGATGTTTACCCAGATAATTAACTCTAGGTGGCAGATAGACAAGGAAGCCCTTTGGCTTATCGAGAGTCCAACCCTTTTATCTACGAGTATCTCGCCCTTCTGAGGTATGAGTCGATTTTATTTTATTGTTGCTGAGAGGTGATAGTGAAGATAACGAGTTAGTCTCGTTCGTGGCACCAGAAATAATAATGTGTAAATACATGTTTACTAGCTGATTAAATAAGTTTTTACAAGTAGATGTACTTAGAACGATTAGCGGGACCTATTAGCGCGACTAATTCGAGACTATATGAGTTAATGGGCTCGTTGGAGGCTTGTCCTGTTTTGGAATCTGTGACCGATCAGCGACCGACAGCAGGCGCACTCGTCACGACCTTTCATAAAAGCGCAAATCGAGAGTGGTCCAAGGCAACACCTCGGTAGTAATATCTTGGCACGTCTCTCTTCTAAAGATCAGTTGTTGCACGACATTCTCGTGTTAGACCGTCGTGCTCTCACTTGAGAACATCTTGGTACGAATCCCAATGCTGCCTTTTCCAACATTACGCTAGTTGGTTCAATTTGTTCCGATCACTCAGCTATATGAATGAGTACCTGGCAATAGACACTGATGTATATGTATGTACGGATAGTCTCCGCGCATTAATTGATGCATGGCTGAATGCTTCCCATATATGTGGAGATGGTGGTCGCAGGACTGCTAGGGGGTGAAGTGTAAAGTGCTTTGAGCTGTCCGGTGGGTTTGGTAGTACGCAATATAAAAAGTTACCTTTGTGTAAAACAGGTATTTAAACAGAAGTTACAATTGGTATGTTGTGTGTATGACTACATATATATATATATATATATATATATATACACATGCCAATCCGACTTGCGTTGTAATTACGATAACAAATGCATGTATATGTTATCGACATAATCAAACGGATTGAAATATCACCTTCGAAACCATAATTATCACACCCGTGATGCAAAATACTTCCGATTTTCAACACGATTGCGCTATGTGCTCAACATTTGTCGAACAGTTAAACATTAAAGATACCGAACAGATGATTAGAAACAAATTGTTGTGTGTGTGCGTGCCTACGTGAGTGTGAATGTGCGTGTGTGTGAGTATGCAATGACATTGTTGTGACCAATTTAAACTTCAAACGTCACTTAATTTGTTTGGACTATAATACATTCCCCTTTTTGTGACAAAATACAACATTTGTACAACAATATTTTATTTAGTTTATTATTATTATGCAGTCAAATTTCCTTTACAGTTTGTACAATCAGTAAGTGACATGGTTCTTCTTCTTTGGGCAATGTCATTATTCATGAAACATTGCATCAAATACGGAATCGGTTTAACTGTAATTACATCGCATATTTCAACCTTCGTACGCTGACATTTATTGACAAGGATACGTGTTAAACATAACAGTCTAGCCAATACTGATTAATAACTTATGCTGTAGAGAGACAATTTTTGCGTTCAAATAGTTGTGTGATGATCATTATTATTATTATTAACAACAGTACATGTATAGTTGTTGTGTACTTGTACGCATTCTATTATATGATAAATATTTGATTACAAGCTTTACCTTTCTCATTGCATTATGCATTTTTTAGTATTATGCTTACACACTGCGGTACTCAAGACTTTGCAAAATAAGTTCTACCGCTTAATGCTATAGAAACATATGCATTTCGGTAAAGTAACCCGGACATAATATATTATTTACAGCGGAAACCAATGCAACATATATTACTTATTACAAGCAAGAATCGATTGTATTGTAGAAGAAATACAAAACATGAAACCGTGGGCTAAATTTCACCTTCAAAGTTTCCACACTGGTTGCACTTGCCAGTTTATGGAATATATTGTATTTCTATATATGTAGTGGTAATTACCAAAGTTAAGATTTATGTAAAGAGGTAAGTTCTTATATAACGCAATAGCCAGTCCTTAGAACTGCTCAAAGCGCTTTACACTTTGCAGTGCCGTCATATATGTCATTACTAAACGATCTTGGTATCGTAGTGAATCGCGATGCCTTTGAAACGGATTATTTCCCTATGTGGTTAACGTGACATAAAACAAACCAATGTTCAAACAAGTCGTGTTACCCATAAGGGAACAATCATCATTGTTGAATATTGTGAAGTTATTATGGTAATGCTGAAGGTTTCATGCATAACATTACTTTATGAGAATCTCGTGGAAAACAACAGGGTTATTAATGTATCTCACGATACATACATGTCCCTTTGTAACGAGTACTTTTGGTGATATGCGTAATCATCTGCTTGCGTCGTATCCATACGTGTTCATGCGTGCAGTAATATGCGGCTTCCTTTAATCAAAGAAGGGATTTATATCCTCACAAACTTCGTAGCAGAGTTGGAGGACTGTCCAGCACAACCGCTTGATAATTTTGGATCTCCCATCACCGTAGGACGCTATACAACCCTTGTGCTCTTCCCAACATTTTGTCACGCAGACACGAAACTGAGTAGTTGCAAGGTCGTCTTCGCCGAAACCCTGCCTAGCCAACAGCCCTACAGCAAAAAGGAATACGATCTGAAACAAAACATAATAATAGTCATTATTATCGACAGTTTAGCGTCTTTGATTATGGTCTTGGATAAATTGATGATCGAGATGATGGCTGCTGTGACACCGGTAGATATGCATACATGAACAAGGAAAATACCCTACACAAGAATAATAAAAGGCTACTCTAGAGAACCTACTTAAGAAAGGTTAGAAAAATTGATGGAATAATAGACTTAAGATAATGAGAGAAAATACAACGAAACAGTTGTGTAGTGTGCATGGCTGACGAAGCAAGAATTGACAAACCACGATGGAGGTCTTGACATGTTATACGTAGAAGAGAAGGTTATGTGATAAAGCAGTCTTGGAGGCTGCCGGTTAGTGGCGAACGCAACAGGAGATGGCTACTAATAGGAAATAAGAACATACTGAGGAGAGGCACGGAGGTGGCAGAGGTCGTGGAGGAGGAGGCAATGGACGGGGCATCATAGCAGATGAGGATATCAGCGACTACTCTCAATAAGAATGCACAGTACATTGCCACTACGACATTATGTTTTGTTTACTTAGATGTTGCCTAATATGTATGAAGGTTAGTAGCGAAAGTTTGATATATTCTTTTAAAACATATAGGCAATGGGACGAGAATAATTACTTACCAGGTAGCCTTTCATGTTGTCAGATAACTTTTCAGCGGAGCGTATAAACTTATATTTTCTTTGGTGCTGAAAATTGAGACACTGCAAACAAGCACCATGACGAGGCAGAAAATGAATATTTATCATACATTCAATGTAATTGGCAGAATCGTTGTTGGAACTGTGCTATACTGAATGCATGTCAATGACCAATCCAATGAGTGCGTCACTTGTCAGTGGCTTATGCAGAATATATTGACACTAGTCATTCGGTATACTGTGCATACACTGGTATGATCCATGCATATTTCGACCTTTAGCACGCGTCAAGTGGAAAGATGGCTGTATAATACATTTGGTATACGAGTGTCTTTCGTGAAAACAATATGCCTACTTCAACGAAAATAAGCCGTAATTAGCATGTTTACCTTGCTTGGGATGCAACGAATCTAAATTACTTTAACACCGGTAATGTTGTCAGGCTTATGTTTCATATTCTGTATGTGGCTGGCTTATGTCTCACGTGACAATGTCGGGTTTGGTCCCTGCTTGTGGCGACGTAGTCTAGGTAAGATGACTTGCGGTTTTGAAATTAAGACTTGGTTCTTTCCTGGCAGCACCAGTGCTCAATGGGGTGTTAAATTAGTGCAGGCCTTGTTTTGTTTGCCTACTATTATTTTCCGGCATGCACCTCACAAAAGGAATTACATTTTGGGAAGTCTGATGTCCGTCCTACGTGCATGTTCAGCCATGTGTATTCGGAGTATTCGTCGGTGGTGCATACTGTTGATGTTGTTACCGGATGGTTCTCGGTGTTCTCTTCTTTACCCTGAAATCCAGGGGTTAGGCTGGCCTCGATATTGATATTTGATTTCTGTTTTAATATACAGTGTATATGTCGTGGGCTGTAAAAGTGGAATTGTATGCGTAGCACAGTTCATGTCGACACAAAGTTTATTTAAATAAATAGTTGTATTACACTTCATAATATCAAAGTAATAATTTAACTAACGTTTGAACTAAAATACGTAATGTACTAGGTACGCGTGTACTTACAGAGTAATTTATTACGCGCTAATTTAAAACGCAAATGCTTGTTTGTACTGTTCTTCTTAGTAAATGTTCAATTTCAACACTTGCAAAAAATCAATAAGAGGCTGCCCTATGAATTATATATATATTACATTATTATCAATAACGTTGTGCATGTTTATCACCCAAATACCGTCTGCACGATACATTTATATGCCACTGTCGCTGTCAATGCATTTCAATAAATACTGGTAGTTCGGAAAATGCCTTGTCATGTTTGTTAACCATAGCATATTGCGCAATAAAATAAACAGAATAAGTGGTGCACATAATCCAACAATTAGTTTTGCGGGATGACACAATTTCGAACATTTATCACTTGACAGTTACTCTTTTTGATCGTCGCTCCACACCTACTCCACCAACTGACAGCTCCACATCATATATATTTTGACGGAGAGGAGTGGTCCTTTCACACGGTGTATGACTCGTACATACACATGAAGTAGTTGCAGGGTTATTGTAACTTTATTACTTTAGCGGTATTGCAAAAAATCGAATATTCATAATTTCACGGTGACCTTGTTTGACCTTAGCTCCAATCGTACCGTATCAGGTAACACCTCCATAGTGTACTCCATTTTAGCGGGGAGACAATAAGCTTTTCAAAAATATATGACTTGGCCATCGTTTTAATAAGTAAAGTATATATGCGACCATTGTAATGTTAAGGCGATTGCGGAAGCGCACTATTTCGAAAATTCATAATTTGACGGTGACCTTGTTTGACCTTGGATTCACGCTTACGGCACTACTTGGCACCTCTACGACAGGTCTTTTTTGGGGTAAGGGGGGATGTAGAGTTTTCAAATGATATAACATATGGGTGTGTGTTGGGGGGGGGGCATTTAAATTGGTCCCATAGTTTTTCTACCGCTCGCCTAGAAATAGTATTATAGTATGAACCTAAAAAAGCAGTACACACTTAAACGTGTATAACAATACACAAGAGTATCCACATGTGTATGTAACTACATATACGCATACCTCCCCCATCGAAGCAGAGTACAAAAATACGTCATTACTACCTTTTTGTTATGAAGGCAGTTACTAAGGATACAAATGTGACGTCGGAATTCCGAATTAAGTTGCATTTGAGATGATATCATGAAAACGGCGGTCACGCTAAGAAGATAGGAATGAAGCTCGCATATTGCGATTCTTTTAACTCAGACGTCTCTTCTACAATGTATTTATCTCATCGTCAGCAACGTATTTATAGCTGACCGTCAAAGCGTTGAAATATTCAAATATGAATAGTCTATATGCTAGACAAGATTTGATTTTTAAATTGAGGGACTAATTCCCACTATTATTTTCAGTTATACAAATATCAGTGGTGTCCGAAAATGGTTGATGGACAATTCAGAAGCGTAGCTTATTACTTTTTTGTGCTCCATCTTTAAACATCTTGACAGATTTGCATGAGAGTTTGTGTGAATACCAAAACGTACATGTATTTTTGTATTTGTGATGTCAGACACAAAACAAATCAGTTATGCATACGTTAACATGTTATGTCTAAACTTCTGTCTTCGAATATATAAATTCAACAAAATATGCAAATCAAGTAATATGATTGGCAATTATGTATTGCTATGTACGTAATCCGCTTCTGAAAGTGTGGCTCTAGAATTTGCCCTAAGAATACCTTTAAAGGTGATGCCGCAGTAATCTACGTATAATCGAGATTGCATGTGCAGATAGGTTAACGTTTTCTTCTTAGACGGCTTCAACCTCAAGCGTCAAACTTTCATGGAATAGTATGCGACCCCTACAATAGGGCATAAGAACTAAACCTTTCAATACCACATATATGTCAAGTTTTGTGAGGTAAATCAGTTGTGCGGAACGTAAAACATAATGTGAGCGTAATATTTAACATTCGTCCGAACCACGCGCACGCTTCAAATACATCGGGAAAATGGTCGATGCATAATGGATTTGGCTTCATAATATAGACGCTGGCACAGTATGCTTATGTCTACCTTCATATCAGTTGCATAGCAATACGAACATTATTTGACAATTCTATACTACCACGACTATGGTCTATTTATGGACGTGATAGATAGATAGATACATTTTATTTCAGATCAATCAGCACATAATAATACAGCTTGTACATTATTATAAGTATGCATGATGATTGATCTATGGAGACCTGCACTAAGACCTACAAGATCGCTGACGTGCAGGCCACCATGACGAATATATAATAAATATGTCTGTATAAATATAACTTACTGATGTTATATATAAAACAGAAGAGTAGTAAACAAGTAATACCATCATTTACAAATATTGATATCAATAATTATCACTACTGTCTCTAAACCCACTGACGTCATTATTGTCAGTCAATGTTAAATGAAACAAAACTAGCCTAACCTACATTTACAAACATAATCTAACACATATTAGAGTATAACTAATAACACTATTTTTATATTATAAAATGTCTATTGTAGATATGGTCTATTTGGCTTGCATATATAGCAATTCTGAATGTTACTTTGTAATATATATTTGCTAATAATTATACATTTTGTTGCATAGTTTATTTAAATTTTTTCAAGTACAAATTTGGAAGAAAGTTTTCTTGGATTATTTTTGAAATTTCATATGTCTGATGCAAAGGTGGCAATACTTTGAATTTGTATGTTTTACTTGAATATCATAATTATTGTTGTTTGGAAGGTTGTTTTTCATGTTGAGGTGCTCATATGGTCCTTCTTAATCTTATTATTGTATTTTCCTGTGTTTGAAACATGTTTTGGAAGTATCCTGGGAGGTTTCCGTTTTCATATTTAAAAAAAGTTTGAGACATGATAGTTTATAAATGTCCTCTACATTTAGTAATTCAATATTCGTAGACAAAGGTACAGTATAGGAATTATATTTACTGTTTGATACTGCTATGACTGCCTTTTTTGCAACTTACTTATTCGTGGTCCTATATTAAGACCCCATGCTGTTATTCCATTATTTAGGTGTGATAAAAATAGTGATTTGTAGATTATTTTCAAAATGTACACTGGAACATGGTGTCTTAATCTAGATATAATTCCACATATCCTTCACAATTTGTTGGGTATGTAATTGAGATGAGAAGACCATGTTAGATTCGAGTCTATGAGATTACCAAGAAATTTAAAATGTGTTACATGTTCTATTGGAATACTGTTTACCTCAATATTAGGAATGTCGCTATTTTTTTATTTTCTATGAAAAATCATCATCTTCGTTTTGCTTACATTGAGTGAGAGCTTGTTCATTGCTAGCCAGTCCTTTATATTGGTTAATTCCGCATTTATTTGATTAGATGTTGAGTTAGTTGTGTGGCTATTTGTGAAGTTGTCCAACGTGTTGAGCAGGGTGGTGTTATCAGCATACATGATGGGTGTATATTTTGTACTAGCCATTGCTAAATCATTGATATATATTAAGAATAGTATAGGTCCTAATATTAACCCTTGAGTGACTCCTGCGATTATTGTTTCTGCAGATGATTGAATGTTGTTAACTTCAACATATTGCTGTGTGTTGTATAAGTAAATTCTGAACCAATCTAACTCTACTTTCATTAAGCCGTAATGTTTTAGCTTGATGATGAGAATTGCATGGTCAATAGTGTCAAAGGCCTTTGACAGATCTAGGCATATTGATGTAGGTAGTTTGTTTCATCAAGATTTAAATTTATTCGAACTACCATTTCAGTTAATGCTAATTATGTAGAATAACCTTCTCTGAATCCGTATTGATTTACACATAAGAGGTTATTTATAGTGACATATTTAAATAATTGCATATGAACTGCTTTTTCAAACACTTTAGATACAGAAGGTAAAAGTGATACAAGTATATAGTTATTCATATCGTGTTCGTCATCTTTCTTGAAAATAGGCACAATCTTCGCCATTTTCAATTATTGGAAAATGTTCCTGTTGTCAGTGACTGATTAATTATGCAAGAAATTGGCTTGGCTAAGGCATTGACTGAAGCTTTTAGTAAAATTCGAGAAATTATGTCATATCCAGAGCTTTTCTTGTGTTTTAGTTTATAAGATATACAATGTAAGATATACAATGTGTTCTGGTGCGATCACATCACCAACAAGGAGCTGCACGGCAGCTTCTCACGGATTTCCACCATCGCGAGGTAACGACATCTACATCTGGCAGGGCATGTGACGCGACGAAATGGCTAACCATGTTCTCCTTTGTTAACCCTCGGGCCCTCAGAGAAGATGTCGCCCTATCACAGGGGCCGGCTGTCTTTTAAAATGGTGGGCCCAGTACGTTAATTGGGCCTGGTCAGCGGGCCACGCATTTATGTCCGAATATTGGTTATCATTAATTAGCGCTATCTTCGTGGAATCCGTTATTTTATATGATTATGCGTATATAGCATCTTTATAGGCATTCTAGCTGATATGCCTTGAAGCTGAACTTACACATTTTGGCAGAGTATAAATAAAGAGTAGTAATAAAGGTATATAAATAAAAAAATTACTATTACATAAAATACATATTATTCAAGGTCCGTGATGTTGCAATGCAACTGTCATTTTGAGTAGTATTCCGCCTGGTGTTGTTGCTGCCCTATCAAGTGCTTCTAATTCAAGGGAGCTTGGCGTGTGTGATCAATTTAAGATCGATCAGCAGACTACGAGATAACCGATGAACATCGCGTATGGTAACCTTTCGAAGGGAAACAATCTAGAAGAAGACCGGCGAGATGGTGGAAAGACGAACTAGGGGAAGTAGGGGTATGTCCGCACACTTAAGGTGAAACACGCCGTAGCTAGTGCACTGTGAGTGTTAAGAGGGTGATATTTGGCATTCAAAATGAACAATCATATTAGTTTGTTGTTGTTTGTTAAGAGGCCACATCTTTCATCAGATCTTTAAATATTTTGTAAAATGTAACGGTATACCTTTGTGCGGACATGCTCCAAGGTACGGGGCATAGCCGCACAATGTGTGTGTTTATGCCCCATGTATGGCGTAGCTACAGAATCTCCCAGAGCAGACTGTGAAACGCATATATGTGTTCGAGTACATTATTATAAAAATGTGTATTGGTAGGTGTAGACTACAGTCACGTGCAAAATTATATAACAACTGACAAGAAACGCCAGAAAAATACAAATCAAAATTTTCCATTTTTCATAAGAAAAGTTAAGAAAACACAGTCATGAATAGGCTTTGAAATATAGCCCTAGTTTAAAAAAGACGTAGTTTCGGTAACATTGATTAACAGTTATTTGGAAACGTGCACCTAAAGCAGCATGCTCTCGTAACAATCAAAGTAAAGTTCGAAACGCAACTTGTGAACTGTGCGAGTTGTGTCACCAACTGTTGTTGGCTCTGGCAGCTTTGCGACAATGTTTTGCTCATCATGCCATGCCATGTATTTGGTTTTTGGCCAGCAGAAAGTAACAGCTTCATTGCGTTTCAGGAAACTTGTCTATACTTCATCTTCACGCCTGTCGACAAGCACACCTTTTCCTGCTTAGTACGATACCCGTTGTTTCTTAGCGAACTTGACAATAATGTTGTCCCCCTTGTTATTTGCTGATCGACGGGCAACATGAACCAGCGGTTAATTTCCGAATTGTCCGAGACAGAGTTACATTCAAGCAAACCATCATCTGTGTCATTGGGAGAAGAAGATGCTTACGCACTTACAACACGCGATTTTTTCACGTCTTTTGAACCGACCGCTGTAACTAAGTATTTCTTTGCTGCAGGTTGCTGTTTCACCGGGAGTTTCTTTATTCTGGCTTCGAATGGCTTTGTAAGGACTTGGCGTCAGGATCGCTCTTTTGCCGCAATGTCTTAATATTTTCTTGCCGCGCATTTGAAATCCAACCACGTGAGGGATCGGCAATATGTCTGGTGGACTGACGTGTCCAACAAGAGGATGCCCACTTGTTGCTGCTGCAGGCGACGTCGTAACTCTACTCGTTTCTTGTCCACCACTTGAGCTCTGATTAAGCGTCTATATGAGACAGGAAGATCCAATCCATTTGTTCCAGGAAGACATGTTTCTCTTCGGCCTGTTGCATTCGTATCGCAAGCAATATTGGTCGGGTCCGATCCGGCAAAGTCTGCATCACTGAAGGTGGCAGGGTTGTATGGAATAATACCAGTTTTCCATTGGTTGCTGTAATTGCGGTCGCTGCCTTGAGGTATGCCCCGCCGAATAAAATGGCGATCTGGTGGATGGTGAGAACTCTCCCAGGATGACAACGAAGCCATATCCTTATCGTCTCGTCGTAATATGAGCTCAGAGGCTTCATAAATTCGACGTCCAGCGGCTGCAGTGTGGCGGGAGGCAGATGATGTGCATGTTGTTTTGCCTGGCTAAGTCAATTAACGCAACGTTTTTGGTGTGCGTTGCATGCCCGTCAAGGACAAGTTAGTAGTATATCGCGTCAATTACGATTGATGCTGTCATTTGCCGTCGGTGCAATGGTGCAAAAAGTAGTTCCGGTTCCCATGTTAAAATATAGGGAAGTAGTTCCGGATTTGCACCAGTTGCACGGGTTGCACCAACGGACAACGGCTTCGTACCCCATGTTAAAAGATAGGGCCTAAATCCCATTTTAAAAGATAGGAATTAGGCCTTGCTTCAGAGACAACGCACGTATACGTCTCTCAAAAGACCTCTCAAAGGAGCAAATTCAATGTTAAAATATAGCCTTGTTTGAGAGCTACTTTGTTTTCCCATGCTAAAAGATAGGCTCGTTCGATAGCTACTTTGAGAGTTACTTTGAAAATGGAAATTTTCCAATGTTACAAGATGAAAAACTTTATACTTCGATTATAATAATATTTATGTATATTTTTATAGTACATAGGCAATAACTTATTAGTATAACCTATAATACATATTTTTACAGTTAGAAATTTATTCTTTTATGTGGTGAACTATAAAAATAGGTCAATCATGTCATGGAATAGGTCATTACACATGCTGACAGACCGTATATATTTAGAAAACCTACGTATAGTTTATAAATCATTATAAAATCGGAAATTTGTGAAAAATGGCGGGAATTCGGTGAAAATGATGTAAAAAAATCGGTACGCGTGGTAATTAGGTCGAAATTGTAGTAATTCGGCTAGTCGACATTTGGAACTTGCGCGTATGTAAATCATCTCGTTCAATGACGCCAATAAATAAGTACGCGTGGTAAATTGGATTGTTTTGCAATGAGCAACTTTATATACACAGTTAAGCTTTTGATACATATGTATTGATTTTCTTGATGACCATTTTTGTGCTGACTGCTAATCTATATTCTCATTGTATTTTGATATGTTGTTAGTACAATTATTAAATTACCTTTATCGACACTTAGTCTTTGTGTGTTCCTATAGCAAACAAACTCAGGTTTCTGCCATTGTGTGTCATTAGGAAGGTATAAGCATTAAGCGTCGGCAGGGGACAAATGAATATTTTTACACACTTGTCAAAATGGTGTTTATCCAATGTGATGTGAAAATTACTTGTTGTTTAGTAGTAAGAGTTTATGTTCTGTAGTCCGGACTCCGAGTAACGGTCCGTATAAGCATTAAGCATCGGCAGGGGATAAAAACATAATTCATAATTATGTTGAACAGTCTATGAGTATAATAACCATCCAGACAGCGTGTACCAGTATTTATATAGTTCACCATATTATCGGTCAAGTGCACAAATTCATCATGTATTGTTCAAACTGACATTAGACCATTGCTATCTTTTTCCGAACTCTAGTGCTTAAATTCGTGCTTCTTCGGCAAAAACCTCAGGCCCTATCTACGCTATGAATAATATTAAAATTCATAACCTGGCATTCACAACCAAAAAGGGACACAAATAAACATTATACTTTGACTATGATCATAATTCTGTATCTTGTTATAGGCAATAACTTGTAAGTATAACCTATACTCCACGCTATGAATAATACAAATACTTCGATTATAATAATATTTATGTATCTTTTTATAGTACGTAGGAAATAATTTATAAATATAACCTATAAAACATACTTTTTTCAGTTAGACATTTATTCTTTTATTTTTTTATAAAATTGGTACTTAGACATTTTTCATAGTTGGCAGGACTTAGAAATTAAGCACTTAGAAATGTTTTCATAGTTGGGACTTGGCAAGTTTTTCAAAATTGAGTTTATCATGTCGGGATTTATACATTTTTTTTATACTTGGGACTTATAAATTTAGGACCTAGACATTTTTCTTAGTTGGGATTTAGAAATATTTATAAAGTCGGGAATAGTTGGCAGGACTTAAAAATTTAGGACTTTATAATTTTTTCTTAGTTGGACGTAAACATTTTTATAAAGTCGGGACTTAGAAATATTTTCATAGTTGCCAGGACTTAGACATTTAGTACTTAGACATTTTCATAGTTGGGACTTAGACATTTTTTTTATAAAGTTGGAACTTAGACATTTTTCATAGTCGGGACTTAAAAATTTAGGACTTAGAAAGAAAATGTTTCATTGTTGGGACTTAGAAAATATTGATTAAGTCGGGAATTATAATTGTTGTCATAGTTGGCAGGACTTACAAAATTTAGAACATAGGAATTTCTATGAAGTTGGGACTTCTGTATCTAGGTAAGTTTGCTAAATTGACCTCTGTATCTAGGTGAATTTGTTGAATTGACCTCTGTAACTATGCGAATTTCCTGATTTAACCTCTGTATATAATTATGTGAATTTGCTAAATTGACCTCTGTATCTATGTGAATTTGCGGATTTAACCTCTGTATATATGTGAATTTGCTGAATTGACCTCTGCCTCTAAGTGAATTTGCTGAATTGATCTCTGTATCTAGATGTATTGACTGAATTGACCTCTTTACCTATGTGAATTTCCTGATTTAAGCTCTGTATATATGTGAATTTGCTGAATTGACCTCTCTATCTGGGTGAATTTACTGAATTGACCTCTGTATCTATTTGAATTTGCTGAATTGGCCTGTGTATCAAGGGGAATTTCCTGAATTTACCTGTGTATGTAGGTGCATTTCATGCCTAAGTCCCTAATAAGATTAGTTCGTGCATCTCTTTGGTCTAAGTTTGGTTTTTGGAACTCGCGCATCTAAGTTTGGTTCGTGCAACTTGCTTGCTTAAGTTTGGTTCGTGCAACTTGCTTGTTTAAGTTTGGTTTGTGCAACTTGCTTGTTTAAGTTTGGTTCGTGTAACTTGCTTGTTTAAGTTTGTTTCGTGCAACTTGCTTGTTTGAGTTTGGTTCGGCAACTTGCTTGCTTAAGTTTGGTTCGTGCAACTTGCTTGTTTAAGTTTGGTTCGTGCAACTTGCTTGTTTAAGTTTGGTTCGTGCAACTTGCTTGTTTAAGTTTGGTTTGTGCAACTTGTTTGTTTAAGTTTGGTTCGTGCAATTCGTGGTATAAATTTGGTTCATGGAAGTCGCTAGTCTAAGTTTGATTGTTGTCCCGTCCGTTTTCTTATACGTTGTTTCATCTATAGTCGTAGTCTCTTCTGTTATCTCGTCGGTTGAACCTATATAAGTATTATGTTACCACCATGTGTTGACTGAATTGCAAGTATAACACCTGCTGTTCCTCAATTATAGCGTTTCAAAGCGGTAGATTTGTAAATTTCTCGTATGTTGTCTCGTCCATTGTCTCGTACGTAGTTGGCATTATTAAAGCGCCGTGCTCGAGCCGCCGACGTAGCTTCCGGCGATCGCAACGACAATTCCGGGTGTCGATGCCGAAACGACATGAGCCAATCACTTGCTGCCATCTCAGTTTGGTTGTTGAAGTTGTACGGAATGGTGTTCCGCCAGGCCATCTGCTAGGCGACAGGCTGTACGTCATCTCTGCTCAATCCAAGTAAAACCTCCTCCATACGGAGGATGTACAAACACAATTCGTTTTCTTGTTCCTCAGAGAAGATGGTTCTAAACCCCCCTGCAAAACATTGTTTAGCGCCGGTTATGATTTTGTTCTTATTCTTTATGTAATCTCGCAGCGTTGACCAGGGCACATTGAATTGTTTCGCAATCTGGCGATATCCAACGGCCCCTTGTTCCACAGCTCAATAGCCAGTCGCATGTTTTCATCGCTCCATGACTGTTTGTTGGTTTCCCTCCTATAGCGTCTCACCTATGTGCACCTGAAGCAATCACGCCAGCTATTAGCCTAGATCAGTTGCAGTGTTATTTAATCTATATAGGCTACTATGTTATACATTAAATATAATTTGCCATCGTGGTTGTGTAATTATGTAATTATAAATTAAGCTTCATTTGTTTAAGTGTAATGTGGTACTAATGATATGCAATGTGGCAAAATGTGAGGCCAACATGATACAGCCGCACGAGCGTGTGCGGTCATACCCCAAGCATCCAACACGCGAGCATTTCCGAATTGTTCGAAAATGCTGCTTATGAAAGTAACCGTTATTTCCACTATTACGACTACAATATATGTTCACATACTCAAACAACATATATAAATACATAGAGGCATGAATGTATTTCTTCTTAACATATCGCAACAATATTTACCTGTTGTACAGTCTTTCATTTCCTATTAAGATGGCCTCACCACTACGTATTATGTCCTCGTTGAATAATGTCATTACAATTATACAGGTGAAACATCGTATGTCCTGTCACCACGGGTGATTGTTGCTTCTATTTACGTAAAACAGGCATTGCGGATACAACAATAACATTGCGACGCCTTCTTGGTAACAGACGACAGTCTACACGGCAGACAATTTAATAGTTTGATATGTTACGAAGAAACATATTAATTAAAAATGTACTATCCTGAAAGTAGTCGTTATATATAGGGTGAATTTATTTCGTTTACAAATATGACATCCTGTCATAAAACCACCTAATTCATAATCCATGCAGTGTGGATACATTTGAATTATTACTAACCGAGGGTACGATCCAAATCATTCTTTCTAAAAAAACAGACACTTCTTATCAGAAACATATATTCAACAACGCAGTTACTACTACAGGGAAAGAATCCATTCGCATACAATACCCATTACCCATTACCATGTATTCATGCATACAACCAGATTAATTGTGACAACGCGAAATGAACGAAATTGTCCAGACACTGAATTGAAAGTTTTCAGATGTGCTATAGGAAAATATTCCAACGGCCCGGTGTTTCGCAGTCTCTGTTGCATTTTTCCAGATGGTCCTTACATCGTATAGCATGCTGCATAGCGGGTTCATGGCATCCACGCCGATTCCGCATACAAGTATAGTACGCCCTCTTACATAAAGTGTTGCACAATTTTATCATGACTTTAACGAGTGATTCTTCAGTACAAGCACACCGGTTTATCAGCAGAGCCGCCAACAGGAGGGCCAATATCTGGAAACACAAATAATTGTTGACGTTAGTCTGGCTATACCAAAAAGAATATACGGCAACAGCAGCACTCAGCCTAAATACTGGTCGAAAAGTGAAGTCCGCAATTAGTGGCGCCACTAGGCGACTAGCTAGGAGAACTACGCAGCGGCTATAACTTCTCAATACTGTTGCATGCCGGTTTCACTAAAACTGCCTTCGTATAATTATGTATGTGCGTTATTAAGTGTATACATGTTCAAAAACATACGTTTTTTTTAAACAATTATATATTTTGACTACACCATCAAACAATCTTCAAACCCGGCACTTGTCTATTTTATTTTATTGTCAAAATATATTGGGAGCAGATCTACGCCTGCTGCACGCTGGTGTCCTGGGCGTGTGAGAACTATTATTATTGTTATTATTGTTCCTCAAGACAGCATGAAGGAACATTTTGTTAAATATATTCAGCACATAGTCTGATGGCTTGCCAAGAGAATCCGCTCGTATGCTAAATTGCACCCTTTTTTCGGCATATGTAAAAAGAAAAAAGACCGTTCGAAAGAAAGAAACAATAAAGTTATTGGATTATTTTATATCCCAAATCGTGAAGGATTCTTGTCTGTTTGAACGAGTAGCATCGATGTTGATAACCTCCTATTTAAGTGTAAGAACAAGCAGACAGAAACGTCTCACACACTTTTGCTTACCAACAGGAGTTCTAAATAATGAGACACTGGTATATGTGGATACAAGTTCAAATCGTCTAAACCATAATTGCAATGGATTCTCGTCCGTTTGAAATAGCTGCACCGCCTGCTGACATCTTCGTATAACACCAGTCGAAATCAGAGTGCACAGTAAATTATCCAGACTTTCGTTTATTACAAATAGTGCACGTACACTGCTGACAATACGAGTTATTCTTTCTTCCTAGCCAATTGCTACATATAGGTGAACATTCAATTATTCTCGACTAATGCGACTACTAGTGTGTAGATGTATGCGCAGGCGTAGGATGGGTGCGTTGAGCACGTGAATTCGTTTGGAAAACGGAAAAATCTTCTCCGAACATTTATTGATAGAATTTGAACAATTCGGTGCGCTGCACCAATCGGTGTTGTCTAGTGGACTAGTTCTCCTAGCTCGCCGCCGGCATAACTAAAAGTAGCGAAATGGTTCCTCTGGCCGTATATTCTTTTTTGCTATTAATACTGCTAATTCTACATTCACCGCCACCGAGACCGCTTCCGGTATCGCTACCGCCACCGCCACCGATATCGCCGCCGATTCCGCCGCCGCCGCCGCCGCCGCCGCCGCCGCCGCAACCGCCGCCACCGCCGCCGCCTACGCACCCTACTTTTTATATACATCCACGGAAGGATTCTCAGACAAAAAACAGGTTATACATGATCAATCTGGCATGTCCGCAGGCGGCATGCTCTGCAGACTACAAGAGTTTGCAGTGGTCACTTCTCGACGCTGATTGCAAGACTAAATACGAATATGACGAGCATGGAAAGACATTGGACGTCAAAACAATGTTGTTTGTCAAAGATAAAGTTTCCTCTTTAGTCGATGTATTTGCAAATAACTATGCATCGATGAAGTAATGTTTGGTGAATCTGTTATTATTTAGCGCCCATTCTGAGTGCGTCTGCACCCGGGCTACTTTTTGATTGGCTAAATCATAGTAATTTTTTACTTTTTCCATTAGGCAAGTTTATAAGCTTCTATACATCATAGCAATATGATCTTGGTGTGTAAACCAACATTTCCAGGGTAAAGAATCATTTTTGTCTAGTGCAGTATCCCATGATGACGGTCATATTGAAAATCAAGATGGCGCCATGGAAATTCATCACCGAAATATCTCACTTTCTAAGCAACATATATACACGTTCTTGTGTTTAAACTAACATTTTCAGAGTCAATAATCCATTTCTGCCATATCATCAGATGACGGCCATATTGAATTTCAAGATGACTGCCATGCATAGACATTTTAGGAACATAATTTTAGTGCTTCTTTATATTGAGGACGCAATATGACGAATCCATAGGTGATTCGTATATTTCAAGGTCAAAGAATCCAGTTGTGCCACTTGCATTATTCCCAGATGACGGCTATATTAAAAAACAAAATTGTTTTCATGGAAATCATATGTCCGAATACCTCAGCTTCTACACATGATATTGGTGTCTATACCGACATATTTAGGGTTAACTAAGTCCCTTCTTCCACAGGTTGTATCCCCGGATGACAGACATATTGCAATTCAAGTTGGCCGGCATCCAAAATCATATATATTGGTTTAATTCAGCTTCCGTGCAACACAAACACATACACTTTGTGTTCAATCCGGTAATGCCCGTGTGTATGAATATAAATAGGGTACAATCATCAAATGATGGTCACACAGAATACCAAGATGGTTGCCATGCATATATACGTTCTAGGAACATGGTCTGAACGTGTGTTGGATTTAGAAATACATGTCTGGTTTATGGTACGTGTCTTCACGATTATAACCTTTCAGGTTATTGCCAAATTTTACTCTGTTATATTCTCAATCATGATATACCCCACAACATACATAGTCATGGAATATATATATATATATATATATATATAAATTGCACTACACTTACATTTGCAACCACAGTGCAGTAGGTCATGGCATGGCATCGATGCCTCTGGGAGTTCAAGTCCATCATGGTTTCCAAACTGAATCAGTTGCACTCCATCCCATTGTCCAAGACTAGGCAAATGGGGATATTGCACAAGAGCGTGTGACTTCATATAACCCGTTTGAAAAACAACCCTTCTGACATGTTGTTGCAATGCATGTTTTGTTGGTAGGATATTCCTAATGGTACCAGATCCCTAGGCAAACAGCTGTTTCTTGCTTCATCCACCCTGCTAATTGTAAAGTCTCAATGTAAATTTCGTTTAAGAACCTCTATATCTGATTTAGTGTACAGGAGTTGACTTATGATGACTGTGATGACAGGGCGAGGAAGACATACGTAACCGCGGGGAATGGAGCACATGCTGATCATGCCGCCTACTTCTCTCAACCAAGGAAACTGAAAACTATTTCACAACAACTCAGGGCATAACATAGCATTAATGTATCAGATTTCACACGTTGTTGGCAATGGCATGAGTTGCAATGGGACAAAAGTGGGTTTCAACGCCAGAACGTTCATCTATTTCAACAGCAAGATCCTTGGTGAACACATTTAGCTACATACAGTAATATGACGCCGAGGTCCGCCTGCTCGTGTGGTCACGGCTGTAGACATTCAGGTCGTTGGTGATTTTCCGGACAGTGGTAACAACTATCTGATTTTGTATGCTGATGGTTACCTATCCACTAGACTCGAACGACCTGATACAGTGTAACAAATAACGAAACAACGTCTGAATGGTTCCCCTTTGTTTTCTGGGTTCTCTTGTTGGCTGCTTGAGGATGTCGGCAAAATACCTACTACATATAAAACATACACTCTTCTCAAATATGCCAACTGGGGTGTAATGTATATGATACATTATTGCTGGGTATCATTATCAACTGTCCATCTGCGCCTGGATAGCATCGTTATCCAACACCTTTGTCTCGAGATAAGGAGCAATGTGCAGTGATGGGAAGTACTGTGTTTGGTGTGTCTTATTGTTATCTTTGTCATAATTCGAGTTTTTCAGTCTTTTCGTCCGAATATCTACTCTACTGTATTTCCATGTGTCCTTAACAGTGAATACATAGTTTTGTCCATGAATAAGTTTGTACTCGGAGTCAGCATATATGCGCGAATTTCAGCGATTGTGAACCAATTTTCATGCTTTTGTCAAAACGTGCACAACCATATCCCCTAGACGCTATACTAATAGGCGCGACTCAAACCACTCGCTTGGAACTTGCATCGAAAAAATGACGATACGCAGTACTCTAGTTTGTTGAATGAGGCATCGAACAAAATCAGTTTTTCAGTTTGTCTCATAAATGAATAGGTTTCTGTCACCACTAATGCATACTTATATAATGCGTATTGAACTATATGGTATAAAACGATTGTGTCTCATTTACCCTCTAAATATCGCATATGTTGCTAGTGCTGATGATTACATAGGATTTTTTAAAATTTAAACATAACATCGGGAATACGCTACGAAAAGACACGTCGGACAGACATCAATGTGCACCATGCAAAAATAAGTTGTTCTTACCAAGTGGTAGTTTGGAATCATATTGAGCACCGTATCTTCAAACTTGACACTTGATATGTTTCTCACAGTGGGTGGTGCAAAAAAGTAACTGGCAACCTGTCGACACGATTAGTTACAAAAGGGAGAGAAAGTTGCATGCCTGAATACGTAAGTGGCGGAATGTCGCGCAAACAAGAAACAAGTAGTCACTTCAATGAGCGCACTCAGCTATTGACATTTTGCTATTTAGAGCGGGGTCAATGACATCTAATGTGTGTCTGTGTGTGTGTGTGTGTGTGTGTGTGTGTGTGTGTGTGTGTGTGTGTGTGTGTGTGTGTGTGTGTGTGTGTGTGTGCCTGTGAGTGTGTGAGTGTGTGTGTGTGTGTGTGTGCGTGTGTCCGTGCGTGCGTGTGTGCGTTCGTGATGCGTGGGTGTGTAATGTGGCATGCACTGGCAAATTCAATGTTTATAATACCGAGTAATAATATGTATATAGGTATATTCCGATTTTCAACATGCTTGCGCTGTGTGCTCGACATTTATTGAACAGTTAAATAATAAAGATACCTGACAAATGATTATAAATAAATTGTTCGTGTAGGTGTGTGTGTGTGTGTGTGTGTGTTCATAGCGTGCGTACCTGCCTGTGAGTGTGCGTGTGTGTGAATACTTGTGCATTGTTGTGATCAAATTCAATTTCAAAAGTCACACAATTTATTTGAACTATAGTACGTTCCCCTTTTTCGTGACAAAATACAAAACTATACTATACAAATATATTTTGTTTGTTTATTATTATTATTATTATGCAGTCAAATTTCCTGTACAATCTGTAAAACAGTTAGCGTCGTAGTTGTTCTTCTTTGGGCAATGTTGTTATTTATTAAACATTGCATCAAATATGGAATCGATTTAACTGCAATTACATCGCATATATCAACCCTCAACCACGGTGACATTTATTGACAAGGATACGTGTTGAACACAACAATCTAGCCAGTACATGTGGCTAATTAGGTAGGACACTGATTGATTAATTATGCTGTAGAGAGACAATGTTTGCGTTCATAGAGTTGTATGATGATGATGATTAATATTATTAAATATTTGTTGTCTACTTCCACGCATTCTATTATGTGATCATTACTGGACAATAACTTCGTATTGTATTGTATCAATATTTGATTACAACGTTTACCTTTCTGTATGCATTATGCATTTTAGTATTATGCTTTCACAATGCGGTACTCAGGACTATTTGAAGTTATATTACATTACTTTATGATAATCTCGTGGAAAACTACAGGGTGATTAATGTATCTCCCGATACATACATGTTCCTTTGTAACGAGTAGTGTTGGTCACATGCCTAATCATATGCTTGCTTCGTTTCCACACACACCAGTTGATGCGTGCAGTAAGATGCGGCCTCCTTTAGTCAAACAAGGGATTTGTATCCTTACAAACGTCGTCGCAGAGTTGGAGTACTCTCCAGCATAACGGATTGCTAGTGCTGGTTCTCCCTTCAGCGTAGGATGCTATACAACCCTTGTAATCTTCCCAACACTTTGTTGCGCACACACGAAACTGAGTGACAAGTTCGTCTTCGCAGAAAGCCTGCCTAGCCAACAGCCCTACTGCTAAAAGGTATACGATCTGAAACAAAACATATAATCAGTAGTATAGACAGTTTAGCCTCTTTGTCATTGTGGTTGTGGTGTCGGAGAAGTTGATGATTAAGATGACGGCTACTGTGACACCGGTAATGATGCATATATAAACAAGGAAAATACCCTGTACAAGAATAAAGAAAGGCTATTCTAGAGAAGCTACCTGAGAATGGTGAGATAGATTGCTGGAATAATAGACTTGAGATAATAAGAGGAAGATACAACTAAGTTATTGTGTAGTGTGCATGGCTGACGAAGCAAGAATTAGCAAACCACGATGGAGGTTTTGCCATGTTATACGTATAAGAGAAGGCTGTGCAATAAAGCAATATTGGAGGCTGCCGGTTAGTGACGAACGCAACAGGAGATGTCTACTAATAAGAATTAGGAACATACTGTGGAGAGGCACGAAGGTGGCAGAGGTCGGGGAGGAGTAGGCAATATACGGGGCATCATAGCGGATGAGGATCCCAGCAGCTACTCTCAAAAAGAATGCACAGCTCGAAATAGGATTGTTGCGATGAAAAGTACATTGCCACTACGACAACGTTGTCAATTCGTGATGAGTTTTACATAGTTGTTATGTTGTTACATTGTTGCAATGAAAAGTACATTGCCACTACGACAACGTTGTCAATTCGTGATGTGTTTTACATAGATGTTGCATAATATGTAGGATGGTTAGCAGCAAAGGTTTCATATATTCGTTTAACATATATACGCAATAGGACGATAATAATGACTTACCAGGTAGTCTTTCATGTTGTCAGATCACTTTTCAGCAGAGCGTGTAAAACCTATATTTTGGTGCTGAAAATTGAGACACTCGTAACAAGCACTGTGACGAGGCAGTAAAGGGATACTGATGTTACATTCAATGTAATTGGCAGCATCGTCGTTGGCACTGAGCTATGCCGAATGCACGTCAATGACAAATACAAGGGGTGCTTCACTAGTCAGTGACTTATGCATAATATGTTGACATTAATGTAGTCATTCGGTATACTGTGCATTCACTGACGTCATCCACGCTTGGTTCGACCTTTAGCACGCGTCAAGTGGAAAGTTTGCAGTATAATACATTTGGTATACGAGAGTCTTTCGTGCGAACTATATGCCTACTTCAACGAAAACAAGCCGTGACTAGCATGCTTGCCTTGCTTGGGATGCAACAAATCTAAATTATTTTAACACCGGGGATGTTGACGATGTCGTGTTTTAGTCCTTGCTTGTAGCGACGTAGTCTAGTTTTGGTAAGATGACTTGCAGTTTTGAAATTACGACATGCTACTTTCCTGGTAGCAACCGTGCACGACTCAGTGGGATGTTAAATTACATCTAGTGCAGGCCTTGTTTTGTTTGCCTACTAATATTTCCCGGCCTGCAGCTAACAAAAGGAAAGGCATTTTGGGAAGTCTGATCTCCATCCTACATTTGTTCAGCCCGGAGTATTCGGAGTGTTCGTCGGTGGTGCATACTGCTGAAGTTGTTATCGGATCGTTGACAGTGTATTATTCTTTACCCTGAAGGCTTGCCTCGATATTGCTACTTGATTGCTGTTTTAATCTATATTATTACAATGTAATTATTTACGCGTTATCTGAAAATGCGAATACTTGTTTTTATTATCCTTCTTAGTAGATGCTCAATTTCAACTCTTGCAAAGAAACAATAAGTGGCTGCCCTATGAATTAGATATGTCATTATTATTAATAACTTTGTGCATGTTTATCACCTTAATGATCACAAGCAGTAAATGCAAACACTGTAACGTCTGCACAAGACAACACTTGTATGCCATACGTTATAGTGAACTGTCGGTAGTATAATTATAATAAATTGCACGCCAGCACGCGCGCACACGCGCACGCTCACAAACATACATAAATACTTATATACATATATAGTACAATATGTTACGAAGGGATAAAATATCATAAATTGAAGAAAAAACATTTGTTAGAGAGACCATAACTAAGACCAGACTGGTCGCTATTGTGAGGCCATCCTTATGAGCGGCAAATCCCTAAAAAGTGTTTTATTTTAGGAGTTTAAATGCCCCTCCTACACACACCCAAATGTTGAAAGCTCTACATCTCCCCGTCCCTAAAAGGCCTGTCATAGAGCTGCCAAATGGTGCAGTTAGCGTGAATCCAAAGTCAAACATGGTCATCGTGAAATGATGTATTTTCAAAATTGTGCGCTTCCTCAATCGTCTTAACATTACAATGGTCGCACGTATACTTTACTTAATAAAAATATGGCCAAGTAATATATTATCGGAACGCTTATTGTCTTCCGTCAAACTGAAGTACGATGTGGTCGGTGTTACCTGATACGGTACGAGTGGAGTTAAGGTCAAACAAGGTCACCGTGAAATGATGAACGTTCGATTTTTTGCAATACCGCGAAAGTAATAAAGTTACAATGACCTGCTACTACATCATTCATATGTACGAGTCATATACGTTGTTAAAGAACCATTTCCCCCCTTTGAAATGTGGTATGACATGGAGCTGTCAGTTGATGGCGTAGGTGTGGAGCGACGATCAAACAGAGTAACCGTCAAGTGTTAAATGTTCGAAATTGTGTCATCCTGCAAACGTCATACAATATAAATGGTTGAGTATATCTACTATACGTATGTATTCATGACAATGTCGTATACCGTTGGAAAGCCAACTGTACCCACGTAACAAAACGATACGACGGGGAGCTATCAAATGGTGCAGTAGGTGTGGAGTGAAGGTTAAACAAGATGACGATGAAACGACGAATGTTCAAAACTACGCCACTCCACAAAAGTTCTACACATACAATGGTTGCGTAGTTAGTTTATCTCCATACACTAGACCATGCATTGCATACCCGTCAAAATGAGGTATGGCTTGGTGTTATAACGTGTTGCTCTAACTGTTGGGTGCAGGTTAAATAAGGTCACCGTCAAAAGTTGAATTTTCGAAATTATGCCTTTCCGCAGATAGTAGATGTTATACATTTAACTGCATTTTTGTTAATAACATGAATTCTTGCAAGATCCGTCACACAAGGGATAAAAAATAGGTGTACGTGGATGGCATCCTCCATTTTGAAGGTTACTTGAATATCACTTACTCAAACTTGTGTCAACATATTTTTATTACTTAATTGACATCTTTTTGTACACACCGTTGCATGAAGCCACACATTTTATGGTTTGCATATGTATTGCCTGTGTTATCAGGTGTTGATCTTTCAATTTACTGATATATGTATGGGATAATCTAACATAACAACGTGATCTTCTCAAATGCGTTTATCGCGTACACCAAAGTTGTTTACACACACACAATTATAATGTAATAATAATAATAATAATGAAAAACTTCTATAGCGCCTAAATCCCCAGGAATCTGAGCTCAGAGGCGCAACATACGAATAAGAATAAGAATAACACAAGTTTATTAGCAACTCAAGTGAGTTGAATTCACATTATACAATAACATACAACGAATACATTGAAACGTCAGGCAGTATTAATACACTGAAATGTCACACAGTATAAATACCATCCTTTTGCCCTTCATTCGTTATTGGCAGTTGTGTAATCCCCATGGGGAGTTACGGCATCTGTTTGTTCGGGTTATTGGCAAAGGGTACACATTACACGATAAGCCAAAAGGCTTCCTTGTCCATCTGCCATCTAGAGTTAATTTTGGATTTCTGGATGGCAATCTTGTTAAATCTTGTTAAATTACCCTGTATGATGTCATATTTGGTATGCCTTTTGTCAGGTAGCAGATAGTTTAATCTGTGTGTACTAACTTTAATCTTATTGAAATATTTTTTGACAAAGGCAGTCCCGTCTTGCTTTCAGTGTCACCAAATTAACATACCTGAGTATCTCAGCGTAACCTATTGCGGGAAAATTACACTTTAATGCTCTTTTTGTATGATTTCAATATTGTCAGATAAATATTGTGGCAAATTAGTGTGCCATACAGGGCAAGCATATTCTAAAACTGGTCTCACAACACTGACATATATAGCGACCAGATCATTCTGGCTAATTCCTACTCGCTTTAACTGATACAATATGTATAGTCGTTCCCCGGCCTTTTTCACAATATTTTTCACATTCTTATTCCATGTCAGATCCTGTGAAATTGCAACACCTAGAAGTTTGGCATGGTCTACTTGATCTACATCTTTTCCATCGATCTTTATATTCGGGATAGTGTTTCGAAAATTGCAGTCTTGTGCAAAACAGATGACCATCTCTTTTGATTTTCCTGAATTAATTTTCATATCATTCTGTTCTGTCCACCTAGCAGTAAAGTCAACCGATTCTCGTATCACAGGTACACCCTTTCTATCGCATACTTCGAACAATGCACTGTCATCTATATACTTATATAACGGAACAGGCGTTTATAAATCATGTATGTAGACAAGGAAAGATTTAGGTCCAGACAGTGTTCCTTGTGGTACTCTCCCATAGGGGTGACCAGAATGCGAATATTCATTTCCTATTTTTACTTGTTGATTTCATTCAATAAAATTGTTACCATCCATCTTATAACATGTGAAGGCAAACCATACAACTGTAGCTTTTCTAGTAACAAAATGATGATTAATAAGGTCAAATGCTTCACTAAAATCTAGCATTACAACTCGGACATAAGAATCCAATTTATCAGTCGCCTCATACCATTTGTTTACCATTTCGACAAGAACGTCTGTTGTGTGAGTTCCACTAATTCCATCAAATTGCTTAGCATCAATTTCTCCTTCAATTGTGTCATCCACCCATTTCATTATTATTGATTCAAGCACCGTAGCAGCTATTGGAGTTAGTGATGTTGGTCTAATATATTTTTCAATCGAAACAGGTGGGTTTGTTTTTGGTAACGGTATTATGTTGGCCATTTACCAATCCGTAGGAATACTCCTTCTCTTAGAGACTTGTTAACGATATCAGTTAATGGAGGATCGAGGACATTTGCGTGATTTCTTAACATCCACGCAAGAATGTTGTCAGGTCTAGTAGCCTTGTTCACCTTAACATTCTGTAAAGCTTTGAAAGTAGTCATTACACTGATGACATACTGATCTGGCAGTTCTTCGTTTACTGTGAATAGTTTGTGATGCTTATTTAAATGAGGTAAATGTTCACTTACAGATACCAAAAAACTCCATTCGTTATTTTGTTAGCAAGACCTTGCATTCTTGAATTGTCATTTGTTTTAAGTCCCATTATTTTTTTATGTTTCCATCAATCGTGGGAACCTAATTAATTCAGTGCTGTAATTTTTTTGGGGTAAAAATTGTACTTATGTGTCGAAGCGGCGCGATTAACCTTATTACGCAATATGTTTGCTTGGTTCAAATCACCACTCATGTGAGCGCGTTGTCTTTTACGTACTAGTGCTCTAAACCAGTCCGTAACCCATGGTTCATCAGCTATGTGCCGCGTCACGACCTTAATAGGAAAGCATATTTCCATGAGGTTGCAAATAACAGTTTTATACTATAAATACTGATCTGCACATGACTCAAGCTTAAATAGTGGTTCACATTTATTGGCAGACAAAGCCATAGCAAATGCAGCTTTTTAATTTGGCCCCTTACACCTTATGCTTAAACGTGTCACATACCCAGTGTCAACTAAACGGTTACATTTTGGTTTAAGCAACACCATATCGTGGCCTGATGATCCAAGTTCGGAAATATTAACAGGCGAGGTATATATCTCCTCCACATTCGTCCATATTTGATCTAATATCGCCTGTTCACGTGTTACCACATTCAATACTTGGACAAATCTGTAGTGCGTTTTCAGAAATCCCCAGTTACAATCACACCATATTCTGGATGTCTGCGTACCATAATATCTATGCACGTGATTATAAATGGTCATGTATTTTCAAATAGTCCGTCTTAATATATACATGCTAACAATTTACATGAACATTTCCTAGGCATTTTCGTCGGCATAATCTTAATCCATATTACCTCTAAATCGTTAGCCTCCATATCACTCAACCTCGTATACATCAAGTCATTTCTAATGTAGCAAGCTACACCTCCGGCTCGTCCATGACGTCTATCTTTCCTATCTAAGTAAACCCCTTGCATAGTAAGGCTATTAAAAAGATATACTCTTTAAACCATATTTCACTGACACATACAATCGACACATCATGTGTTGCTACAGTTACTTGCAGTTCGTCCATTTTTTCACTGCTCAAATTTTTTCACTGCTTAAATTAATTAGGGAGGGCAGATCCCATTTGCGTTTTATGCTCCCTGTAGGATTGGGTACACAATACCGCGTTGTATTGGAGTCCACACTTTGCATGTTCGATGAGTGTTCAATGGCCAGATCGTTTAGATCCAATCACGGGTGTGGTGTTTTTCTTTATGTCCCCGTTCCCGCACTGACGACGCTGCACTTTCTCGGGGTGCCTGCATGTGGCAGTGACGTGGTTCTTCTCACCACATTTGGCACACTTGCACAACGTGTGCCTCTGACGAGTACGGCGTTCAACCTCTGTCCACTTATTGTCAGGCGACGCTCTTGTACTGCGTGATTGGTCATGGTTCGCTGCCCTCGGCACTGCCATGTGTCGGTGTTGTTGTTGACGTTGGTTGCACCTCGGTAACTGTTCCGGGAGAGCGAGATTTGACAGCTATCTGCCAATTCCACTCTCAGACAGGTGCGCTCCGTCCCTCTGGAAAGCAGCATCGTCGACGGCCCCATTTCGGAACGTCACGTTGGCGTCATTGTCGACGATTGTGACGTCGATTTCGTTTCATGTTGACCTCACTTGCGAGTTGCCGTCGGCACAACGTTCTGGATTGGCTAGGCGCTTCGACGGCAGCACGCTGCTCACCGTGTCGGTTGGTGTCACGGTTTTTGTCTTTCGTAGTAGTCTTGCGATGTTTTCTTTGATGTTGGAAACGTTCATTTCACTCATTGCCTCGAGAGTGCCTCCTACGATGAAGATTTATTTGATTGTTTCCGTTATGGCCGCGTCGTCAATCATCTCCCCAATATCGGTGACGATGGCGCCCGATTTTCTTCATATTTTTTATCAGGTTTCCCTGGGAAGTTTTCTTCACGCGAACATCTCATAGCAGGCTGTTTCCCACAAGCAGCGTCACTGCCTGCGGTCTCCCTTCGTCGGCGTCGGTGTCGGCGTTTTGACGTTTGCCTGACGTCCTTACGTCGTCTCGTAGACCTCGTATCTTCTGACGCTGCTCACCTACCAAGGTGACAAGCTGCTGGTTTGATCGCTCGAATTTCACGACCAACGACTCGAGCAAAGACGTCTTCTCTAGTTGATCCAAATGTTGGTAATATACGACAGGATGTGCATGACCAAAAGCGTACGATGTCCTTATCATCTTCGCCCACGCACTCCGAATGCACCCACGCCTGGCACAAATGACATTGTACCATTTTGTTACAAGAATCATTGGGTAAAATCGTTAACAGGGACAAGCAAGAGTCATTATTAGAACAAGGGACCGCCGACGTTTAGGGTGGGAATGCAATTTCAAATAAATAAGTCTTAAGTTTTTTACGAAAGATATCGATATTCTCGAATGATTTCAAAGCGATAGGGAGTTGATTCCAGAATTTGGGTACAGCTACAAAACAAGCTTGTTTGTATATATTCCTGTTGATATGATATGCATATTATTTATTACTACACAAGCATTGGGTCATTAACATGACGTGAAAGTCAAAGAACTTGCCCAAAATGTTGTTAGGTTGTTAAAGAAAAGAGGTGGCAATCGCAGATTAGAACTCTACTCGCAACACAGTCGACCAACTGTCAGATGTTTTGAGTAAAGAGACAATTGAATATCGCTGACGCTGATGACCCAAAGAAGCTTGTCACCAAATTTTTGGTGAGTTGAGAGGAACTGAAGATGAATGTGGAAACACCGACTTACAGGTGGGAGCGATGGTCACGAACGCAAGAGTGGCGGCCTTTATCCAATGTTTTTGCTCCCTGACTCCATACAGGAGCCTACAGCAGAAACCGGATTGACCCACAGAGTAACGACATGCCTTTTAGTACCTATGGCAACGACATATTCTGCTCCAAGTGACATGATCAATAGTCAACACATCTAACAGCTAAAGACCAAGAAACATATTTGGTTATCATCACCGTGATGCAACGACTGTTTGAAGAAACTACATGATTTCATGACGCCACTAGGAAGCAACGTTCATATTTTTGCAACTACACAATGTACAAAACACTACCAAAGTTGACAGAAAGCTGTTAAAGCAATAGGTCGACGGTGTCACCACTGGACGAACAGTGGAAATGGTGAATACCATGAAGCTTTAGCCATCCCCAGTCCCGCTGTCTATAGCCACCTTTGGAGGTGACATGAACTCAACACCAAAGGTCTAGCTGTGTCTTGGTACGGCTGGACTGCGTACATCCTTGGAACTTCCAGAAACAATCTGAAAGACTTACACAACCTGCGAATGAAAACCTGCTTAGCTTTCACGTCCTGACAGAAAGCCAAAAACAGCCTTTTGTGGTCATGTGAAGACATCGATCTTGCAAAATTTCCAGAACCAACCAGCTCCTTATCAAAAGAATTGGTCACGGTGGGGAATTTGCACGGGCTGGATATGTTGTGTGTCACCTATTTTATGGCACTCGCTCGTGAGTAGCAAACCGTCGATCATGCCAGGATCCAACTATTTGGGTCTGACGATGCTACCCCACCCTCAACCCAAGAACTTCATATTGCGGCTATTATATATGTCTGTGGGTGCTACTCATAATACAGGGCAGCTCGACGAACTGGCTCGATTTTTTTTGTAATGCCGATGATACCATTATGCATCCTACATGTGTTAGTAATAGGCTCAGTTGCCTGATAAGAAGGCACTTGGTTTAAGCGCCTTTTGGTTTTCGCCACAACAAAATATATTTTAGTGAATACTACACGAGACTCTGGTGCTGTCTTCTCGGGGTGTATCACATCTCCCAGAGAGATTGTTCTCCATCGGGAGGGCATAGCTTTTATGATCATAGACGGTTAGCCAATATATAATTGCAGCGAAAGTTTCTATATAGTTGCGAATTTTCTCAGCCTTGATGATGTCCAGCATGATCTCCATAGTTTCCACGCCCGTCAATCAGGTTCTGAGATTTGGATTCCTCCATGAGATATTGAATTGTCTCGTACCTCCAAACATATGACAGTTGGTCGACTGTGTTGCGAGTAGTGTTCTAATCTGCGATTGCCACCTCTCTTCTTTAACATCATAACTGCATTTTGGGCAAGTTCTTTGACTTTCACGTCATGTCAATAACCAAATGCATGTGTAGTAATAAATAATATGTACATTATATCAATAGGAATATATACAAACGGGCTTACAAAGGTATGTCAACAACTCTGGTGTACGCGATAAACACATTGGAGAAAATTACGTTTTTATATAAGATTATCCCATATATTTATAACAGAAAATTCAAAGTTCAAAACCTGATAATACAGACAGTGAATGAATACATTACAACACGTTTGGTTTTATTCGGTGTGTACAAGAAGATGTCAGTTAATTAATAAACCCATTTTGACACAAGTATGAGTTTGAGACCCTCAAATAACCTTCAAAATCGAGGGTGGCATCCACATACACCTATGTTCTTATCCCTTGTGTGATGTATCTAGCATTAATTTCTGTCATTAACCAAAACGCAATTAAAAGTATACCATCACACGCTGGCTGACCTACTTTATGCAGAAAGGCGTAATTTCGAAAAATCATTTTTTGACGTTGACCTTGTTTAACCTTCACAGTTAGAGCACCACTTTACAACTCCACGCCATACATCGTTTTGACCGTGATACAATACGCTTTTAAACGGTAACATGATCTAATGTATGTAGATAAAGTAGCTAAGCAACCATTCTAGGACTTTTGCGGAGTGGCGTAGTTTTGAACATTCGACGTTTCATGGTCACCTTGTTTAACCTTCACTCCACACCTACTGCACCATTTGACAGTTCCCCGTCGTATGGAACGAATCAAACCACTGTCGTGAAGAATAGCTTTTACGACAAAAAACGTAATTGTCTAAGGCTGTGAACATATCGCTAGCGCTCACGGACTCTCATTACAGCAATCGGTTACAACAAGTATATATATATATATATATATATATATATACACACATATATATATATACTAATATATATACTTGTTGCCCGACCGCCCGCCCGCCTGCACGCACGCACGCACGCACGCACATCATTATCAAGTACGAAATATATGAAATACACCAAAACACTTACCGTTCTCTTAAGTGATGGCGGAAACCAACGAGACACACTGTGACGTAACTAAACGTCTGCGTGTAGTTCCGGCTTTTGTGATGACGTCAAAAATGGCGGCCTCATTCATCGAAGAGATTGGAATTACATGTCTATATACATATATCTACGTACATACTTATATATGTGATAGGTATGAAGCTATCATATTGCGTCATATTGCACTTCAGTCAGTATTCGCCAAAAAATCGAAATACGAAATTGCCAGCCTAATGACCACGTCAGTTAGTGGTTGATGTCGGTCCTTAATGACTTCTCATTCACACTCACATTTGCTACTTGTTTTCAGTGTTAGGTGTATTACGACGAAATTCGACCAATTTTGCCACAAAAGTATGTTTCAGCGTGTCTTGTGCTTTTTTCTGGTACCCTCGACAGCAATAATTATCATTGACATTCGTTTATGTCGAAATATTATGTAGTGCATTGGGTGATCACGTTATGTACATCAACTTGCAACACCTGTGACTGAAATGGCCGGTGCTGGTGCTGATTTAATCTCTTCGTTGAGACACAAGTTGCTGATGGAAGTTGACCCTAGGTAGATTATCTCCTCGGTCACTTCCAGAGTGTAGTAATTTCAGTTGATGGGTACAGGTTATGCAAAAGGTTCTCGTTTCCTTTCCGTTTTGATGAGAGAGTTAACGAGATCATATACATCCGGTGTCCACCGTGGGTACCGGATGTACATGATATGGGTCCGACGTCTTCGTCCGGCATTGTCGCTCAATCGGTTAGAGGCGTGGTTTTTTCATTAGAATGTTGGATAAATGACACCCTAGGGAATGATAAATTTCAAGGAATATCACAATCTTCAATGGACTGCAACCGGGTGCTGAGTTTCTCATACAACGAGGAGTGCAAGCGTCGATGAAAGGCAAACGTTACAAGTAGATGTTATAAGTTCATGGTGTGTCGCCTGTAATCTTATCCGCTCACGGCCAGCCTCCACTCACTAGGTTGTCACGCAGGACTGGTCAACAAACAGGGAGGATATGTTTTATATATTTCGCATCTTGTAATCACCATTGTTTGTTTTTATCTGTCAACAAAGTGACCAAGTGCAGATGTTTTACATTCAGGATGTTTACTATTGTACACATTCATATGCGCCTTTGATCATTGTAGAGTATATAATGGCAAACATTTCGTGTGCCAGGACTGACAATGACACAATTGCGTCGTTCCGGAATAACTATTATCCACAATCAAAATTACTGCAATATGCAAACAATTTTACAATAAGTATTTACCTACATACTATTCCCTAAAGTGTGACTGAACTTTTATCAGTTGGAAACCGATAAAAGCTACAGCGGTGGTTTGGGTTATGGCAGGTGCATCCACACGCGAAACAATAAATGGTTAGGCATGCGTCGTTGGACACCGGATCAGGAATTAAAAGTGGAAAAAAACTTAAAACCAATATGGCAGCTGACGAGTCTTGCATCCCCTCTTCACACACTATTCCAAAGCACCTCCTAGCGACCATGAACGTAACCAATCATAATGTCATAAAATGTTGCCATCTAGTGATTATCTACTTAATTATGTTTACACACAATAGCATATTGCAGTCCATACGGAGACGTACACACACACACACACACACACACACACACACACACACACACACACACACACACACACACACACACACACACACACACACACACACACACACACACAAACACACACACACAAACACACACACAAACGCACGCACACACAAACACACACACTTGACGGTGAGCAAATATCAAAAACAAAGTCTAGGCACATGCCATTTTGGGGCAGCTCGGGTGTTCACCACGAAACGTAACATAATTCGATCGATGTACGGTAGAATGTTGATGGATCATCACCATGCATATTGTTGTGGTGTACCTGTTGGTCACATCGCTTTGGCAGAGATAATGCAACACCCAGAGTACTGCACACTTCCTCAACTACACGATGCCATTCGGCGTGGTGTTTGTCAATGTTATATCAAGCATTTTGTGTTGCACTCACCACCATGTCAATCTAAGAAACTGTCTTCACCATGTCATTGGCCTGCATGGTACATGTGAGAATTCTAAAATACCGCATGCAATTGTTGGTGATGACTAATGCACATATGAAAATATGTAGAAATGATGGAGAGAAAAAAATCATCTAGTCTATGGGTAACTGACTTGGACCTGCTGAGCAAATGATATGCAAGCATTCTACAACGAATGACTTTAGTGCATGGAATGTATATATGGCAACAAGGGGATGAAACCAGTGAGTGGGGGTATGTGCCATTTCCAGACCAACTGTCGCTTGGGGTGCCCTACAAGGCATTTAACAATACGATCGACAAGTCCCATCGTGGTGTGAATCAGCGCATTCCGTAAGCGTATCACTGCAATCATGTTCAGGCAATGCGATGCACAATGTATGTCCAGTTGAGGGATGTTTGAATCTTTGATGTGAGAGCTAGTCTTGTAATGCTAGTGTTTATTATCGCATCCAATGACACCTACGAAGTCTTCCTGTAAGAAACATCGTATCGGGATCTATGTACAGCTGTATGTCAAAAGTAGGCGTAGTTGTTCCTTTTTGGGAATTGTCAGTCACCTCGTCTGCTACGACTGTATACCACCTGGCACTCACTCTCCTCAAGATGTTATCGCTAATTATATTAATACAGCTGGTGTCGTGTGTTACTACCTGTGTAAGCTGCGGTGCTTGCTGAATTGTGCAGAGGGTTCCCTTACGACCGTTTCTTCCCTTTTATCCCCATATTCAAGGATAGTCCAGACGTTATCATGATAAAAAGCAGAGCATATTGTTCTGTTGTGAAAAATATACCAAAAACAACTTATTCAATTTAACTAAAGAATAATATCAAAATACAGTATAAGTCAAAATGATAAATATATTTATACTTTTGTTATCATTAGCCATTGCCCCATCCATGATTGGCTATGAACCCCTGGAGGACATCAGCGATAATGTTCGGCACGGCCGCTGCATAGACTGCTTGTTCGATGTGTCTCATTGGCATCAATGGGAAGCAGCTACGTCCGCAGGAGTAATATCCACTTGGTTAGAGATAAAGATAGACTACAACCCTGATAATTTCGTAGTGGTTACATGTTTATCACCAACTATGCGATATATTTTTCTCTCTATGGCATATGCCCCAGATAGATTGGATTAACTGTTGTTAGTGTCTCTCCGATTTATAAGGCACACACACAACGTGAGGTGAATGAAATTGCCTCATTTTCTACTCGGCGGCATGTGGAATTGAACCGCCAATTCAAGACTCTGTCGCCCCGTGTAGCATTAGCGATGATAGTAAATGTAACTAATCTCCCATGCGTAATTGGCAAGGCATATCAATAACAAATCTACCAAAGAACTATTCCGTTTAAATAAATAAATGTCATGCATACTGAAACAACGTTGTCGGCGAAGGCAAACACATAATTTTTAGGCAAGCTATATAGAACGGTAATGTAAGATTGTTGAACAGTCTATCTGATTTACGTCATTGGATTACAAACCGATTTGAGTTCACACGTCGTTTATGGTTTTGTGGTTTATATGATTTAATAAATTCAACATAAATAACATGTCTGGACATATCACACATGCAATCAACGATGTACATGCGTTAGGTAAATGCAATGTGTTTTATATTATATTATATGATTTGATAAGTTGAAACTGCACACATTATGCTTAGTAAGACTATAATATTAGTAGATCAGCACATGCATAGTAGTTAGTAGTGGCATTGGCAAATCCGGAAACATAGGCACAAGTTCTCCCAACATTCCCAGGACAGGCATAATAGCGTTAATTTCGTAGAAGAGTCGTGTCAGCGCTAATATAACTACATGTTTGCTAGTTTTTCCACGGTGCTGCTTCCATATAGTCCTTATTCGGAAACGAGAAGTTCGCTGCATCTCTTATCACACTTTTCCAGGTCTTTCCAGCACTTGGTGATGCGCTCTTGGTAGCTGAGATCTGTGTAGCGGCATCCCCGCCTCATGCATTTCGTGTAAACCGACCAACAATAGCTAAGGCAATGGTTGTAGGCAGTCTTAGGATCCCAGGAAGCGAAACCCTCCCTCACACAAAGGGCCAAAGTCAAGAGGATCATGACCTGAAGACAAACAAGCTCATTTTTAAACACAAAGAGTGTGGTAGCTTTTTAAAATGAAATTAATCTTTGGAGCTAATTACAGCTAGTCCATAGAAAGTATGTTGCTACAAATACAAAGTAATGTTGCATACTGATAACACCATGGTGGCAGTTACAGACGGTGAGTTAGATATGTACTTACAAGGTATACTTTCATAGTTGTGTTCTCCCCGCAGCTGTTGCGAATGCAAATATTTGTTAGAATAAACTGTCTGGTACTACCGACACTTTCTATATATCAGCGTCTCCTGCTGTTGACGTCTCGAAGCAGACGGAATGTGCCGTCACAACCTCCGAGGGAAACATTTGTACTTACGCTGACGCCATAATTCCGTTTGGATCAACATCTGGTTACTTTGGAAAAATGCCACGCGACATTTGTGTTTGTGCATAATACACATTTCAATTTCACAAGATATGGGAAACACACACACACACACACACACACACACACACACACACACACACACACACACACACACACACACACACACACACACACACACACACACACACACACACGCACACACACACATACACACACACATACACACACACATACCACACACACACGCGCGCACACACACAAGTGTGTGCATGTGCATGAATGTGTGTGTGTTTCATCTAGTACACACACACACACACACACACACACACACACACACACACACACACACACACACACACACACACATAATAACACACATACAGTGTGTGCATGTGCATGTGCATGTGCGCGAGTGTGTGTGTATATATGTATGTGTGTATGTGTGCGTGCGTGCGTGTACTAGATGAAAGCAGAATGCTATTTTCCGCAGGTTTGATCCTTACCGGCCAACACTCGAAGCCGTGAAGAACTTCGTCTCCAATTGTGTTTTGATACGTGACAACACAGTTGTTTCTATATAAACGCATTGCTATCAGTTTGCTGTTATGGAACCTGTCTTCAGAATCTTTACTACCATCGATGTTTTGATGTGAAGTTCACCTACTCGATGTTGATTCATTATAACTTGGCAGTGGAAATGGAGAAAACCTGTCAGATTAATATTTGTTTTGCTTGATTCGAACACATATTCTGGTCTATGAAATGTATGTTTGTTTATTTTCAATGATGCATTTATATACATTTTTCTTGCAATGTTTCATATTTATAATCTGCTGACAAAATTAATGTTGTTTATATATGTCGATTTTCATTTGTTTTATGTATCGGGATTTGGGAAAGGAAGAGGAACATGTTATGAATTGTTTATCATCAGACACATTTTTAGAAGAGGAGAGCATTTAAACTGGAGTTAGCATTTGTTTGTGTATACCCAAAAGGCCGTTGACGTTGTGTCTAGATAAATAGGATTTGCAGTTGCGTTTTGTTAGACAGTTGTGTTAGATTGATGGAAGCTATGCACAGTAAGCCATTAGTGGTTGAGAGAATCGAAGAAAACGTTAAATCAGTTTGGAGTAGGAATAGGCCAGAGAAATGACAAAGCATTGTGTCCCCTGCTTTATAATACGATGGTAACCCTGAATAGTAGAAACGGTATGTGAACAAGACGATACTGCTTATTATAAGTACTGGCAGAGAAAAAGAGGAACAGCAGACAGTATTGCAAGAATAGTCACACCTGAAAATGTAACCGGCGGGTGCATCTGGAGATACCAGAAGTAAAAAAAAGTGAACAGGGGATAGTCGTGTGACTACTTTTCTACGAAAGACCAATAGTAATATGGACAAGTTTATATACTTGGGCAGAACAGTGTGTGGGGATGGATTAATTAGTACGGGAGAAAAGAGGCCGGCGCACGCAAGAGCGGTATCTTGGAGGTGGGCGGTAAGCATTGGGTGGGAGAGAAAGTTGAAGTAAGAACTAAATTGAATAACATGTCTGCGTTGTGCCAGCCTGGTTGTATAAGTTGGGAATCCTAGCACTGACCGTGTAACATGAGGAGAAGACGCAGGTAGCAGAAAACAATTGTATCACAAGACTACGCAAAGTGAAACGATAAGCGAGAAGAAAGGAGGATAATGCATTATAAGAAACTTGCTTGAAAAAAAACAAGAAAAACGAAAGTAGTTTGAAGCATATCTTGATATGCTGGATATGTACAAAGAATAATGAGGAAAGATTGATAAAAAAGAACGTAGAAAACAGACGAGGATAGTAGAAGTATAAAAGGCTGAGAGTGTAACACCATGGCAGAAGTCCGAGAATTATGGAGATAAATAGTAGCGAAAACGGAACTGACAGAATAATGTGGACCCCCACTTTGCAAGGATACAAAGAGGAAAGGTTTCGTTTGACGCCTTATCTCAATCACAACATTACGACAAATAATTAACTACGAATATATATAAATAAAGAAGACAATAAACAACATGTTATTACATGAAATGAAATGACACAACACGCACTTGTCTTGCAATGTCCTTGACCCCGTCTCGACTGCGAGTGTCACAATATGGGTCACATCAACAGTATGTGAAATGTGTCCTTGAATTCTTAGTAAATACTTCAGGTATATTGATTTACAATGGAACTTTTGTTAACATTACTTTCTTATCGTCCTCGTCCGATTAAATATGTATGCAAATATGAATGGCATTAAACTTTGGTGGAAGACATACCGACGTTGTGTCTCCTTCGATAATTTTTTGGGACACCAAATATCCACACTTAAACATAAGAACACAGAACAAGACACGTATGTGAATTCAAGTATGTATAATGTCTGTGTTGCATCTTGGACGCATCTCTGTATTATGACGCGTTTATCTTGTCAGGTTTTAATATATAGCATACTCATTGTTATAGTGTCACACACGAACCTGTCCAAACACATCGTCCGATGAGCGTAAGTTACATGTAATGATTGTTGCCGTTAATTTGTTCCCAAATTTTGCCACTAAGTAAAATTCTGGTTACGTCTCTTGATCTGTATTATAAAACAGATATGAATGTAACACGTTTAAGGTAAGTTCTTGTGTAGCGCGGTATCCAGTCGTTAGGACTGCACAAAGCCCTTTACACCTTACACCCGGCAGACGTGTTCAATCGAACACCATCTTGACTTCTGTGGGAAGCAATCAGCCACGCTGCAATTAATGCGCGAATTTTAATCGTACACAAATACCCACCATTGTCTATATTCATGTACTCAAGCATATAGCTGAATGCAATGAAGTAACGTAGAGTGAACGAACTTGCCAAATGTTCAACATTGTAGCACAGGATGAAAACCCGAGTTTTCCGAATGTCCGATGCTCTCGCACTGCGCCATTTCGCATCACATATGTTACATATGTGATTGATAACATTAAAAAAATACTTAATTGATATACCTGTTGAAGTTATTACCACAGCGGTTGCATCATATCACGACAAGTAACAAGAGTGTTTGGCTAAGAGTAGAAATGAATGTAATAGTATGTCCACTATATCCGGTTTGTGGTAGTACTCTCGATGGATCCTACCTCTGTCCGTTGAATGGCAGCACAGACAGATACGCGACTGAGCAAGTGTTCGCGCGTAGTTCAATACTCAACACCTCGCTGTAAACTCGAATTCCGTATCATTAGGTTTAATGGACTCGTAGAGGTATTTACATACAGGAATTGGTTGCTTATACCGCCAATTAGTGGATCACGAATTTCCTCAAAGTATCCGATGACTTCGACCAGAAAACGCATAACCTCCGTTAGCAAGAGTAAATGCACGCACCCACGCACGCACGCACTCACTCACGCACGCACGCACGCACGCACGCACGCACTCACGCACGCACGCACTCACGCACGCACGCACGCACGCACGCACTCACGCACGCACTCACTCACGCACGCACCCAAACACCAAAGCATGCTTCACGTACGCATGTATGCGCTGATAAGATGACAGGCACAAAAATACATATTCATACACACACACACACACACACACACACACACACACACACACACACACACACACACACACACACACACACACACACACACACACACACACATACACACTTGCATACGTGAGTACACTTTTATGCACAGTTAAAGTTGCAATAATTATCGTACTATGTAAAGTTTCCAAGTATTTAGGCGCAATAGAAGTTATATTATTATTATCGAATAACTATATTAAAACCGTAATGGTTACGCATATTCTTTAGATAGTGGTTTGTTTTGGTCAATGTGAGTATTGTGTTTTGCTAGACAAACATTTGTTTCAAAGGCCCGTGGGTAGGAAATGTTTAGTGAAGCCATCAAGCGTACCGGGAATATAATGTATTTGTATTATACACAAATACAACATGTAGTATGTCACGCTGTCATAAATTAGCATTCACATAAATGTCTAGCATGATAACGGCAACGTCAGTTCACACGATATGTCGCTACTACATATTATGGCTAGTTTTTCTAGTTTCATATAATGTGTATTATTATCATCATGCTAGTTCTGCATTGTATGACTAGACAAGATGGCTGCCCGGGGATAGACATGTATTCTCGTGTGTCCCGAGCTTTGATAGTTTTTGTGGTGCGGAGGCGTTGGAGTGTGAAGGTTTTCAAGGTGGGTGACAAGCCGAACGAGATGCTCGCGCACTGCACCACTTCGTATCACATGATTGATAACATTAACAAAATACTTAATTGATATACCTGTTGAAGTTAACCAATAACATGAGTGTTTCTCATATGTGCGATTGCCACTTTTGTTTAATGTTGGTCCATGGCTAAGATTAGAAATTAATGTAATAATATGTCCACTATATCCGGTTGGTGGTGGTACTCTCGATGGATCCTACCTCTGTCCGTTGGATGGCAGCACAGACAAATACGCGACTGAGCGCAAGTGTTCGCGCGTAGTTCAAAATTCAACTGTTCAATACGCTGTAAACTTGAATTCCGTATCATTATGGCTCAGCACACTGTTAGCTTTCCCATTGGCGACCATGTTAACGTTTTGTGTGATTATAAGAAAACGTTACCTATAAAGTTTCTTAAACTTCTCACCTGCAGTTATTATCATCTCATTGACATGCTGGTCGAGTTTAGTCAAAATCTAATATTTCTAGCTCTCCTAAACTGCCTGTATGTGTGGCACCCGTCAATATTTAGGAATGGATGCAGGCAGTTATCCGGCTAAAGGGTCAACCATCCAAATTGCTGCTAACTACCCTTCCGCTTAGTAAAATCAACTACCAATGCACCATTTTATTGTCAACAGCGTCTAAAATCACACCAGGAAATCTGACTATTCAAATGCACTTATGTCAGAGCAGGTGAATTAAAAAAATCATTTCTCAAAAGTAAATTTCACTTTTTCGTAACCAAGCAGGAAGTCCAACAGTGTCCTGACCCCAAATAGACATGGTGATTTTGGAGGAAAATGTCGAAAACAACACACTTTATAGGCACCCATGTTACAAGCACTCTGCAATTTTATTTTTAGTAATCCCTTCACGTGTTTGTGTTTTATGCACATTTAAAAGGTGCCACCAAACTTGGCAAGGCACAAAAAAATCAGCACTTCGCTGTTGGACAATTTGTAATCCAGCACAACGTTCTCAGGTGGCACTATGAACTCCTGATTCAGTTTTCCAGAAAGTCCAATAAGTATTTTATAAGAAAATTCAATACAGCCAGTTGTTACATTACATTTAAATGTATATTGATTTTTTTACCTTGTGCCCTATTTACAAAGGTAAACATCAACAAAAAGTCACCTTAGGGTGTGAATTCTTCAAACGCCAGACGTCTCAAGCAGTTCAATTACATAATTTTGCACAGCTTAATCAGCAGAAATTCAGAAAACAATGCCACTTGCTTGATTGGCCAGAAGGTCCAGTCAGTAGGCAGATCTGATAACAGGCTCGGGGTATGACAGACTCCAGCTAATCACTGTCCTCAGACTTCATTAGAGTCAATGACAACATCTTCACGTGTGTTTAATTAGCTGAAGTAAAGAAGAAACGATTGATGAATCACCCTGCTGCAATGTTATTGGTTCATTTTCATTCATATTTTCAAATTGAGGCTTAACTACTGGCATATGCACCCCACCCCCTTATACGACATGTGTTCCGTCACTGTGATTTCGACTTGCAGACTGATGAGAAGTCAGTAATATCCAAAAACGGTTTGTCCCATTCAACTGTAGTTTTGCCATACACGTATTTTCAGTAATTGTTTCAAGATATTTGAAATAAAACGCGTCCTCCATGATTGTGCAAAGACTATAGCGTGCTTCCGTTGACAGGTTCTCTACTTGGGCTCAGCACACTGTTAGCTTTCCCATTGGCGATCATGTTAACGTTTTGTGTGATTATAAGAAAACGTGATCTCCTCGCTGTAAATTTGAATTCCGTATCATTAGGTTTAACGGACTCGTAGAGGTATTTACATACAGGAACTGGTTGCTTATTCCGCCAATTGGTGGATCACGAATTTCCTTAAAGTAGCCGATGACTTCGACCAGAAAACGCATAACCTCCGTTAGCAAAAGTATATGCACGCACGCACGCACTCACGCACGCACTCACGCACGCACGCTCGCATGCACGCACGTACTCAGACACCAAAGCATGTATGCGCTCATACGATGGCAGGCACAAAAATACATATTCACAACACGCACACGCACACGCACACGCACACGCACACGCACACGCACACACACACATACACACATTTTTTAAGTTGCAATAATTATCGTTATTATTATCATTATTGTTATTATCAAATAACTATATTCAAAACGTAATGATTACGCATATTCTTTTTAAACCCGCAGGTATGTTTGCTTTGATCAATGTGAGAATTGCATGTGTTTTACCAGACAAACATTTGTTTCAAAGGCCCGTGGGTAGGAAATGTTTAGTTAAGCCATCAAACGTACCGGGAGTATAATATATTTGTATTATACACAAATACAATATGTAGTATGTCACGCTGTCATATATTAGCATTCACATAAATGTCCAGCATGATAACGGCAACGTCAGTTCACATATATATTATGGCTAGTTTTTATAGTTTCATATAATGTATATTATTATCATTACGCTAGTTCTGCATTGTATGACTAGGCAAGATGGCTGCCCGGGGATAGACGTGTATTCTCGTGAGTCCCGAGCTTTGGTAGTTTTGTGGTGTGGAGGGGTTGGACTGTGGAGGTTTTCAAGGTGGGTGACTGGCCGAACTTTTCGGACTTTGCGAAAGTGCTAGATGGAGGCTGCTTAGCTGCTGTTAGTTCCATAATTTAAGCCTGAAATCGACGCACATTACCCTCAGTGTCACTGCGTCCGTGTGTAGCAGGGTGCATTACGTAACAACGTCTGGCACTGGTAAACAAAGCCGGACAGTGGAACTGTACACACCCACTTATTATTGTGTTTCCGCATGACTTCGTTTGCAAGTTGGCATACAACATGCCGAAGTCGCGTATCAAGCAATGTCGAGGACTACCAAGAAGATGTTAGTTCTAAGACTAATTGCGGCACTCGACCATTCAGCAGTGCTGAACAAAATGAAACAGGTTATCATAAACTCGCCAAAGAGATTCGTGAATTGAGACAAACGTTCAAAAACTTTCAACAGCAACTGGATGAAGAAACAATACAATTGCACTGCTTGAAGATAAGATTACTCATCTCCAGAACAAAATTGATGACAATGAACAATATGGCCGTAGGGCAAACCTACGTGTCAGTGGCATTGAAGAGACATGTCATGGGGAGGATCATGGGGAGGATCATGGGGAGGATCATGGGGAGGACCTTCAGTCAAAGGTCATCGAAATTTGCAACGAGTACATGAAATCAGTTCTGCTGTATTGCACAGCGCCTTTGAACGGGTACACAGATTTGGTCGCAAACCGGACACCTTCCACCCGGCCGCGACCCGTAATCGTCCGCTCCAAATCGGAGAAGACACGCGACAGAGTGTTTCAGTCAAGGGCTTCACTTGAACAAAAGAACGAACGAGTAGCCGAGCCAAGTTTGAAGATCTTCATAAATGAAGATTTGACAACACGCTCAAAGTTGGCTTACGCAACAAGAGTGTTGAAAAAGGCAAACAAAATCAGAGACGGCTGGACGTACAATGGGAACGTTGTAATCAATGATGGCAACAACGTGATTCACAGGACATACACCTCGAATGAGCCAATGACAAGCAAGGCATAGCACCAAATATCGGTGACAATGATGTGAACAATTAATTGTTGCTCACATGACATTTCTGACTGACACAAAATCTAATTCTGCGATTTGCAATGTCTGCTATGGGAACTGTATGTATGTATTAACGTACGTTTACTTTAAATATCTTGTATGTATTAACGTACGTTTACTTTAAATATCTTGTTTTGTTATTTGCAGGGTTCCCAATATCAACTTTTTTGAATCTCTTAGTGCAATTTGTCGCTCACTTGTGTCGTGACTTGTGATTCGTTTTCTGTTTAATGTTTATTTATTTACATGACTTTTATTTCTTATAATATAATTATATATGTTGGAAATGTGTTGGTTAAAATGCATTAGATTGCACTAGCATTTGCAATGTCTGCTATAGGAACTATATGTATATAAATAAGTTGGTTACAAGGTACCTGCTTTTGTATTAACGTACGTTTACTTTCAATTTTTTTTTTTTGTATTTGTAGTATTCTCTATATAATTTATTTTAATCTCTTAGTGCAATTTGTCCCTCACTTGTATCATGACATGTGATTCGTTTTCTGTTTAATGTATATTTATTTTTCACACATGACTTTTTTATTTGTTATAATAATAAATGTGTTGGTTAGAATGCATTAGAATGCATTATCTCCTACCACTAGAAATACAGTTTTATTCTTAATTTTTTTGTCTCTGGCTTTCTTGTCAAATGGTCCTGACCTTTTTCTATTACAACGCCTTTTTGTCTTGTACTTTTTTGTAAACATAGTCTGTTTTTTCTATCTCTGACAGTTTAAGTAGCTACTTATAATGCACCGCTTTAGTTTTACATGAAAAAAATACAAATTTTGTTTTTAAAAATATAGTAACTCAAACACCAACAAGTGCCAACAATACGCCGATCGTCATATTTTGATTTTGACAAATGTCATTTATTAGTCCAAAATAATAATAAACATTTCAGTGTCCTAAGCTTAAATTTACAATCCATTAACGCAAAGTTGAGTGAACTCGAGGCATTTGTAAATGACTTCTCTTTCTTCAATTTTAAATTTAGCATAATGTGTCTCAAAGAGAGCTGGCTCTCTGATAATGATGACTTATCACTAATTCAATTAAATGGATGTGACGGTATATCCCAAGGAAAACGTTGCAGCACTAAAGGGGGATTATTAATATATATATATATATATATATATATATATATATATATAAACACTTTGATTATGAAGTAAAGATGAAATTACATATATATGAACAATGGGAGGGACAAATACTAGAAGCAAATGGAGGCTTTTCACAGACAGTCACTATAGGAAATATATACCGACCTCCAAGGCCCTTAACTGAAAAGCATAACGAATTTATAAATTAATTTACAATGGTCATATCGTCTACGCAACATCATTAAAACAACAAACTTATTCGTGCAAGAGGCTAAAATATAAATATGCTAAACATAAACGAGCAAAAACACTGTAGCACTTTCTTTGACATGTTAACTTAATTTAGTCTTTTCCCCAAATTACCCACAAGGTTCACAACAGTGTACTGGTACACTTACTGATTTTTTTAAATATAATTTAACAAAACATATTTTGCAAAATACAGCAGGAATATTAATAAAAAAATGTTCTGATCATCAACCATATTTAATGCTTATGGACACTGCTCTAAAAGAGGAACATCCTACACAATTTATACGAGTTAATGTACAAAATAAGGAGGCTATGCTAAAGAAAAGCAATCATCTTTTAACAAATCTTTTAATAAATTTAAATTTGATATAAAAAAAACTCTTGGAAAACTATACATGAAATTCTGTCTAAACCTAAAATTAATAAATAATTTCCAAAATATTTTATAGAATCCGATTCCATTGTGGCAAACAAATTAGAAATTGGAAATAAATTCAATACATTATTTACCAATATAGGTAGTAATCTGACAAATTATATTAAATACAAAGGCATTCATGATCATTCATATTATCTAAATAAAATAGTAAAATTTAATTTTACATTTAAATACGTTGAAGAAGATATAATAAAAAGAACAATAATTAATCTACCCAACAAAAGTAGTTGTAGATGTGAAGGTCTATCCACCAAACTGATAAATTGCTTGAACTTGCACTAACCAAATATTTAACTTTATTAACAAATCAAGTATAAACAACAGGAATGTTCCCTGATAAACCACAAATTGCTGAGGTAATTCCAATTTATAAAAAAGGTGAGCCAGCAGTATTAAATAATTATAGACCCACATCTCTTCCACCAGCTATTTCAAAAGTAATTGAAATTGGTTTTGACCAATTATCATCTTACTTAAAATACTGTAAGTTTTGTTTTGACCATCAGTATGGATTCTTTTCCAAAGCCTTTCATACAATTGACCATTTAATTTTAATTAACAAACTGAAACATTACGATATACATGGAAAAAATCTGAACTTATTCAGCAGTTACCTAACAAATCGTAAACAATATATGGAAATTTACAATATAAAATCAAATATGTTACCAATAACAACAGGTGTACCACAAGGTTCAATCTTAGGACCCCTGTTATTCATCATATATATCAACGATTTTGCACAAGCCAGTAAATGTTTAATTTCATAACTTATGCTGATGATGCAACTCTATCAAGTACACTAAACACATCCAGCGATAACATACATAACGAAAATTTAGAATCTTTAATAAATTAAGAACTTTTTAAAAGAAATGAATGACTCAAAATAAATAAGTTATCGCTAAACTTAGCAAAATCTAAATACATGACATTTCAAAAGGCAAAGACAATTACACAGACACTTACTATGAAGATAGACAATGTAAATATTCAACAAGTCAAAGAATTTTTGGTTTAATTATATATATACAAATCTAAACTGGAAAAAGCACCATGATAAAATATAAAATGTTTGTTCTAAGAAAATTGCCATTTTAAATAAATTGAAAGATGTGTTACCTCTTCATATTAAAATAATATTATTTAATTCTTTAATAGTGCGACACATTAATTATTGCATCATGGCATGGGGCTTCCAATCAAATAGAATAATAAAACTTCCAAAAAGCCCTTAGAATTATTACCTTAAGTAATTATACTTCCCACACAGAAACACTCCACAATAAAACTGAACTTGTTAAAAGTAGATGACATCCTTAAATTACAACAACTAAAAATTACTTTAAAAATTTACACTATGACTTACCAGTTTATTTACAAAACTGGAGGATACTGTTTAATTATGAGGTACATAATCATGATACAAGAGTCAGGAATAAAATATACACTTATAAAATTAAACATGAATTTGCAAAGAAATGTATTAGGCATAATTTGCCACTTTTACTAAATAACATTCCTGATATTTCAAAAGGCAAAGAAAAATATATTGACACTCAACCTGAAGATAAACAATGTAAATATTGAACAAGTCAGGAATTCCTTTTTTTGTTTTAATTATAGATACAAATCTAATGTAGAAAAAAAAAAAAAAAAATAGCAAATGCTTGTTATAAAAAATGGCATTCTAAACAAATTGAAACATGTGTTACCTCTTCATATTAAAATAATATTATATAATTCTTCAATAGTGCCACATATAACTTATTGCATCATGACATGGGGCTTTCAACCAAATAGAATAATAAAACTTCAAAAAAAGCCCTGAAAATGAATACCTTATGTAACCATATTTCCCACACAGAACCACCTCACAAAAAACTAAACTTGTTAAAAGTAGATGACATCCTTAAATTACAACAATTAAACTTTATTATACATATATTACTACATATGATATATATATATATATATATATATATTATTTACACAATGACTTACCAGTTTATTTACAAAACTGGAGGATAGTGTTAAACTATGAGGTACATAATCATGATACAAGAGTCAGGAATAAAATATACACTTATAACATTAAACATGAATTTGCAAAGAAATGTCTTAGACATAATTTGCCATTTTTATTAAATAACATTCCCGATATAGTAAAAGTAAAGCTTAGTACACATAGTTCACAAGGATTTGCCAAGTATGTTAAAATTTATTTTTTACAAAAGTATCAAGTAACATGCACAAGGCAAAATTGCTATATATGCTATATATATATATATATATATATATATATATATATATATGCAAAATTAAGAACCGACAACCACCTGTCAACTTGATACAGTACAAAACAGTGCCTCACCGACAAACGCAATAATCACGTAAGATTGCTCACCCTGCACACGTGCATACATATTACGTCTTTTTCTGGAATAATTTGATTAGGTGATGTATTGATTCAGTTAAGGTTTTATTACAAAAAAAAGTGGCTCCTCGATAGCGACTACCATAGTCTTAGAGGAGTCTTCTGACCCAACTTTTTGTTATTTATCATATATTATACCATGTTTATCATTAGGTTATATCTTTGTATTATTGTTTTTTTTACATGGATGTATTGTATACATTATTTGAAATGTTTGGGTCAAATAAAACAAATTATTCTTCTTCTTTTTCCACTTCTTCTTCTTCTATGTGTTTTAGTTATTTTAGCATATGTCAATATGAGATGCATTTCGCCGCATATGACCTTGCAATTGTCCTGCGGATTTCTTTGCCGAACCGACAACGGTAAATGTTTGCACAGCCGATCATGACCTGAAAAACAAATTAATTTGTCACAAATGAGATTATAGTAAATAACTTTTTATGGACGATACAGTATTGCTAATAACTACGACATTATGTTATGTACTCGTGATGATGAAGATATAACCGGCAGAGATAATGATAGGGTGATATTGAACTTGATCGAACGTTTATTCAACACGCGCATCACATGTACAAAGACATAATTGTGGTGACAGGACATCAGTGAAGTCTTGTGTTCACCTTAAAAGGAACAAACGCTGGCTATAACAACACAATGAGTAAATTATAATTTCGTTTCCCAAAGGAATGCCACAAAGTACACACATCGGTATTGTAGAATTTCCCGTAGTATTCCTGATTTACATTAGCTATGACGTCATTTTTAGACAATAGCGAAAAGTGTGCGCGACGTCAAATTTGAAGTCGACTCAACATTTCTCGTCGGACTTTAGCAAAACACCACTAACTTACTGGTCAATAAGCGGTTCTACGTTCGATTCGGATAATAAAATGACCAAGTCCTTTATAGTTGGAAATTGACGTGTATAATAATATATGGTATTAAGAACATTCACAACTACAAAGACACTGCACAGAAATAAAACAAAGCCAAAATAGTTCAATAAACACATTTTATTTCACGGCGACAGACTTGGAACAGCACCTGGCTGCATCACTATATACGACTCGCAGATCTTAAAAACACTCGTCAAATATACAGACTCGTATTTCAAACTCACCGTTCTGTATACGCCTATTCCTAAGAGGTCGAGCTGTCACACTGCATAGTTATTTTTTTAATTATTATCACCATTTACGTACGCAAAAATGTGGTGTTTGTGCGTACGCCGAGTGTCCACCTCTCGCGTAGGAACGCCGCGTAGAACCGCAGTCCTCTAGTTGACCTTTGTTTGCACCGCAAAAGGTGCGACGTAGCACTCAATGACTTGGAGTAACGTTTAGCCTTCACCCTCAGAATTGTTAAATGGATTAAATAAAGGTGTGTAGTTTGTCTCCTTAACGCAAATAATTTAAGACATCCCCAACAAATCGGCGCTTCCTATAACGATTTTAGAAAATATGCGTTACGTTATTAATAAATAGTCGATTCACGTTCGACTAACTTCTGGTACGAACCATAACACAGAGAAAACACAAATATGTACAATTGGTACGTGTTTATGGAACATGGCATAACAAGAAATTTGTGCCATTTAGTTGTTTACTATCGATATAAAAAGACGACTTTAAAAATACTATTTTAAAGACTTTATGCTACATTATTACATTATTTTACTGGTAATACTACGTAAAGAGGCAATTAGAAGCATAATACAACGTGCATGTAGATGCTGATTAAAGCGATATTTGTCTTTGAAAGTGTACTTTGAATGCTTTGGTACGGAGTTCATCGAAAGCGGCACCGATTTTCTCAAAGCGAGCATAATGCGTTTTGGAAGTACAAAATAGAGTATTAATTATTATTACAATATGTATGCGATACGAAACATTTTTCTTCAAATATCACGTGAATTTGAATGCCACGTGATAATTATTATATCACATATACGTTGCTTCAAGTGCAAGCAAAATTTTTCAACTTTTTCATGCACATACCTATAGCGGGCAAATGGGACAATAAATGAAAGTTCGCCATTCACAGTAGACTCTGTGCGACTCTCTAAAAATCGCCATGCGGCCCAAATAATATACTCACAGACACGCGCGCGCAATCGCCCCCGCTCACACGCATGCACGCACACACGCACCAATTACACAAAAACACACATATATACTCACATACAAACGCACGCACTCACGCACGCACGCACGCACGCACGCACGCACGCACCCCCCCAACAAACACACACACACACACACGGCTCGATTATAGTTCAATGTACATAACTTTATGCTGATCGTACCGTCATCTTGTCAGTCATGCTCGCCTGTCAGTTCCGGGTGTTGTTTCAAAGTGTTCCTCTTAATATTCAACAGGTTCGTGTGCGCTGCACTTGTTATACGCTTGGAAGTGCTTAATGCATGCCGTGTGGATAATATGTTTGGTCAGATGTCAAGTACACAACTACGAAGTCGTTTGAGTACTTTGCCGTTTATGCAACAGCATATGAAGAAATACTAGTGAAAAGGTAATTCAAAGTTGAAAAGGTGAACACATTAATGATTCGATAGAAACATTATGCAAGATTAAATAAATTGTAAATTTGTAAACACAAAATTATTAACTCAATATGTAAATAAGACACTAAATTATTAACACAGGATGTGGTAAAGCATACACTTGTTTAGATATTGTTTCTGCGTTTTATGATTAACTTAATAAATCATGATGTGTGCCGCATACAACGATGCCTCATCAATATAAATATCTGTTTTGCTATATATGGAAAAGCTGCTTCACAAAGGAACATACGAACTATCCACTGCACGGGAATGTGTTACAATGTCAACTTCCGTCACTATATTAATAACGACATATTTGAGTATTGCTCAATTGTTCAAACAATATGTTAATATTTGTTGAGAATATGGAGTAGAGAAAAGGACCACCTGAGTACCATCATCCGTTCTAAAAAAGGTACATTTTGCAGCATGACTTACTCTGTATCTTGAGCTTCCAAAATTTTCTCGCATTTGGCATTGCACTTCTTCAATTTGCGCTCACACCGTTCCATGCGAGTATTTTTAGCTCGACCGGGACACTGTGTTTTGCACTTGCTATGTTCCCTCCAGCAAGTTTTCAGGCACAATCGATAACGGTGGATTGGAGCATATTTGGCGCCGAAGCAAGATATCACGAGCAAGGCTGTTCCGAAAAGGATCACGATCTGAAAATAAACGTCTTGTCTAAGAATGAACGTTAATATTACTCTTGTTCCAGTGGTGGAGACGACGTAGCGGTCTTTGACGTAACAGCGATGTTACTGGGCGATGCTGAATGCTGGTGCGGCTATCAACAAACCAACTTCCGTTTCACTACGATAATGGGGTCATGAGAAAAATCCATCGTTAAACAGAATACGTTGTTAAATTAAAATAACCCGTTGAAAATTCTAAAAGCCGGCGCCCGCTCATGGAATACATCAGCAACAATGTCTCAGTGGCGCATTTCTGCTGCTGACAGTTGTCACCATACAAAATTACAACTAAGGAGTGAAATCGATGTTAAGGAGAAACATTGGGTATACATTAGCTGCTCCGAATGTTCGATAAACAATTGCGTGGTCTATTTGAAGATTGTTGTGGCGTATTCATTCGTTTGTTGACAGCTTAGATAGTAATACCGCAAACGGGTTTCGAAATTGAGTAACCGTTATGCGTCTGTGAGCTTGGTTTCCGTAATTGTAGATAAATAAGAATAAGGAAATTATATTATTATTATTATTGATATAATAGTTATTATTATTATTTTGTCGTTATTATTATCATTATTATTAAACCAATGCATCCAAAGTAAGACCAACAATTATTGAAAACAAAAGGTTACACTGCTAACATATATGCGAGAAACAAATCGAATAACGTGACAGAATGAACTTACAACCAAGCTGTTCATGTTGATTGTGTGACGTCCTTCCTGCTTTGCTTGTATATCTGCTTACTATGTGATGTTATGCAGAGTCTTCTAGAGACAGCGTAAATGTTAGGTTTGTTGGAAACCTGTATGCATAGTATAATACATACTTGAAACATGTATGCATTAACCTTTAAACCCGTCTTGATATGTCGTGTGGCATCACAAGTGCAATACTCACAGGTACGTATTTACATAATTACTAATCACCGTGAGGTATCCACAAGAGCTGGGCTGTGATCTTGGTTGCACGTTTTCGTTGTAGTCAATAAAATTCGATGATGACATTAACAACATGAAACTACAATATGCTAGTGTGTAATGCAAAGATAACGATATTATTTATGTTAGTTGGTAATTAATGTTATGTTGTACAGAGGCTGAAGTAAGACATCGGACAGATGGTTATCATCAAGAACAAGAACGGGAAGATATTGTCAGAAGCAGAAGAGGTGAAGGATCGGTGGAAAGACTACTTCGATGGCCTACTCAATACAAAAAAAACGCATAAGGAACTCACGGAGGCGTTACCTGTAGAAGGACCAGTAACTACCATTTACAAGAGCGAGGTGAAAACCGCACTGAAGAAGATGAAGAAAGGGAAGGTAGGACGACCATCAGAACTCACAGCAGAGATGATCAAAGCACTGGGAGAAGCAGGAGAAGAATACATCTGGAGACTCCTGTTGATGATCTAAGAAGAAGAAAACATCAATGACGATTATAAAAAAAGCCCACTGATCCCCATCTTCAAACAGAAGGGCGATGTGCTAGAGTGTAAGAACTGTCGCTGTCGCGAAATAAACCTACTAGGGCACATCTTGAAGATTTTAGAGAAGATCATAAACGATAGGATGAGGGAGATAGTGGAGTTAGACCACATGTGGCTTGGATTTAGACCTGGGACAGGAACAACCGACGCCATTTTAATGCTAGACATATCCAGGAGAAGACCCTAGAGGGGCAGAAGAAGGTCTACCATGCTTTCGTAGACTTTGAGAAGGCATACAATAGAGTACCAAGAGAACTGGTATGGTGGTACCTAAGACAGAAGGGAGTGCCGGAGAAGTTGGTGCGGGTCATACAGTGCATGTACGAAGGTGCAAACACTGTAGTTGGAACGCCGCACGGCGATACATCTAGCTGTGAGATAGAAGTGGAATTGCATCAGGGCTCAGCGCTAAGTCCAATACTCTTTATAATCGCACTAGATGTGATCAGCTAGACTTGCAGAAAAGGATTTCCAATGGAGACCTTGTACGCAGACGATCTGTCCCTCACTGCGGAGTCCGTGAAGAAATTGGAAGAGAAGATGCAGACGTGGCAGGGATCCCTAGAAATGAAAGGGCTGAAAGTTAACACAGCAAAGACGGAAGTTCTAGTCAGTTCGAGAGGAGCGATAAATAGCACCGTCAAGATAGTGGACATCCTAGGAGGGAATTTGAACCAAGTCGCCGAATTCATGTACCTAGGATCTGTGATACAGGAGGATGGAGGCTGTGACATGGCTGTCAAGGCAAGCTTGAATGCAGCCTAGCAGAAGTGGAGGAAAATAAGTGGAGTCATTTGTGACCGCTAGTTACCACACAAGCTAAAGATCAAGATCTACAGGACGGTGATTCGGCCAGTCCTTGTGTACGGAGCGGAAACATGGGCCATGAAGAGAAAAGAAGAGCTCCTCCTCATGCGAACTGAGATGAGGATGATCAGATGAACGATGAACATCTCGCTCAGGAAGAGAAAACAAATGAGGAGGTGCGACACCCGGCAGTAGTTGAGGGCGTAGAAGAGCAGTTGAGAGATGCCCGGTTTCGCTGGTGTGACCACGTGAAGAGAGGATGAGCACTATCTGGGAACAGCGGCAAACTTGCCAGTCCCTGGGATGAGGGAGACCAGTGTGTGTGTGTGTGTGTGTGTGTGTGTGTGTGTGTGTGTGTGTGTGTGTGTGTGTGTGTGTGTGTGTGTGTGTGTGTGTGTGTGTGTATGTATGTGTGTGTGAGTTTTTTGTGTGTATATGTATGTGTGTGTGTGTGCGTGCGTGCGTGCGTGCGTGCGTGCGTGCGAGCGTGTGTGTACTTGGTGATAGCAGAATGCTATTTCACGCAGGTTTTATCCATACCGGCCAACACTTGGAGCCGTGAAGAATTTCTTCTCCAAGTGTGTTTTGATCCGTGGCAACACAGTTATTTCTATGTAGATGCATTACTATCAGTTTGTTGTTGTGGAACCTGTCTTCAGAATCTTTAATAGTATCGATGTTTTGATGTGAAGTTCACCTATTCGATGTTGATTCATAGTAACTTGGCAGTGGAAATGGAGAAAACCTGTGTGATTAATGTTTTTTGGCTTGAATCGAACACATATTCTGGTCTATGCAAGGGTTGTTGGTTTCATTACATTTATATACATTTTTTGCAATGTTTCATATTTGTGATCTGCTGACAAAACTAACGTTGTTTATGTATGTCGTTTTTCAATTATTGTTTTATGTATTGGGATATATGAAAGGAAGAGGAATGTTATGAATTGTTTATTATCAGACACATTTTTTTAGAAGAGGAGAGCATTTAGACTGGAATTAGCATTTGTTTTACTAAAAAAGGCAGTCGACGTTGTACTTAAATAACTAACATTCGCAGTTGTGGTTTGTTAGAGAGACATGTTAGATTGATGGACTCTATGCACAGTAAGCCATTAGCGGTTGAGATAATCGAAGACAAAATTTAAACAGTTTGGAGTAGGAATAGGCCGGATAAATGGAAAAGCTTTGTGTCCTTTGCATTAAAACACGATGATAACTCTGAGTAGTAGAAACGGTATATGAACAAAGAAAATGTAAGTACTGGCAGAAAAAAGAGGAACAGCAGACAGTATTGCAAGAATAGTCACACCTGACAATATGACCGGCGGCAAAAGTGAACGTGTGAACGGGATAGACGTGTGAGTACTAGTCTACGAAAGACCAATAGTAATATGGACAAGTTCATATACTTGGGCAGATCAGTGTGTGGGGATGGATTAACTAGTACGGAAGAAAAGATGCCGGCGCACGCAGGAGCGGTATCTTGGAGATGGGCGGAAAGCATTGTGTGGGACAGAAAGTTGAAGTAAGAACTAAAGTGATTAACATGTCTGCGTGGTACCAGCCTGGTTGTATAAGTTGGGAATCCTAGCACTGACCGAGTAACATGAGGAGAAGACGCAGGTAGCAGAAAACAATTGTATCACAAGACTACGCAAAGTGGCACGATAAGAGAGAAGGAAGGAAGATAATGCATTATAAGAAACTTGCTTGAAGAAACATCAGAAAAACGAAAATAGTTTGAAGCATCTCTTGATATGCTGGACATGTACAAAGAATGGTGAGGAAAGATTGATAAAAAAGAACATAGAAAACAGACAAGGGTAGTAGAAGACGAATAAGAGATAAGTTGAAATAAGATGTCAAGATGTTAAGACAGTGTAAAACGATAGCTGGAAATAGCAGGTATACAAAGCCGAAAGTGGAATACCGTAGCAGAAGAACGAAAACTATGGAGCTTAATAGTAGAGAAAACAGAACAGACAGAATAATGTGGAACCCCACTCTGCAAGGGTACAAAGAGGAAAGGTTTCGTTTGACGCCTTGTCTCAACCACAACTTTGCGACAACATAATTAACTGCGAATATATATATATATGTATATATATATATATATATATATCAATAACCAAAATTATAAACAACGTGTTATTACATGAAATGAAAAGACACAACACACACTTGTCTTGCGATGTCCTTAACCCCGTCTCGATTGCGAGTGTCACAACATGGGTCACATCAACAGTATGTGAAACGTGTCCTTTATATCTTAGTAAATACTTCAGTTCTATTGATTTACAATGGAACTTATGTTACAGTCATGTGACATATGTACTTCCTCGTCCGATTAAATTATGTCTGCAAAATAGGAATGTAATTTAACTTTGTTAGAATACATACCGACATTGAGTCTCCATCGATAAACGTTTGGGACACCAAATACCCACTTTGAACATAAGGGCACAGCAAAATACACATATGTGAAATCAAGTATGTATAATGTCTGAGTTGGATGCATCTCTATATTAATACGGTTGTAACTCGCCAGGTTTTAGTATATAGTATACTCATTGTTATAGTGTCACATACGAACATGTCCAAACACATCGTGCGATGGGCTTTCAGTTACATGTAAAGCCGTTACTTTCATCACAAATATGTACACTAAGTAAAATTCTGGTTACACCTCTTGATCTCTCTTATCAAAACAGTTACGCATGTAACAAATTTAAGGTAAGTTCTTGTATAGCGCGGTATCTACTCATTAGGACAGCACAAAGCCCCTTACACCTTATACCCGGCAGCCTTGTTCAATCGAACACCATCTCGACTTCTATGGGAAGCATTCAGCCACGCTGCAGTTAATGCGCGAAATCTGATCGTACACAAATACCCACGCAGGGACGTAGAGTGAACGAACGTGCCAAATGTTCGACATTGTAGAACATGACTAAAACCCGGGTTTTCTGAGTGTCCGATGTTCTAACACTGCGCCACTGCGCACCATATGTGTTATATATGTGATTGTTAACAGTTAAACAATTAAGTGGAAGTATGAAGTTACCTTTCCGAATCCTTGATTTCTCTTACGGAGCTTTCGGTGTCCCCATGACACCCTCGTCAGCGTTGGACTGCTAACTCTCGGGCGTCAAGTGCCTATACTAAATTGATATTCCCGTTTATGTTATTACCATACCGACCGGTTGCATCATATCACGACCATAGACTAGAGTGTTTCTCATCAGCGCGATTGCCACTGTTTGTGTAATGTTGGGCGATGGATAAGAGTATAAATGAATGTAATATCATGTCCACTATATCCGGTTTGTGGTAGTACTCTCGATGGATCCTACCTCTGTCCGTTGGATGACATCGCAGACAGATATGCGGCTGAGCAGCTGTTCGCGCGTAGTTCCATACACAAGACCTCGCTGTAAACTTGAATTCCACATGATTAAATTGAACGGACTCGTAGAGGTATTTACTTACAAAATCTGGTAACTTATACCGCCAATTGGTGGAACAGGAACACGGATGTCCTCATAGTAACCGATGACTTCGACCAAACAACGCATAACCTCTGTCAGCAAGAGTAAATGCACGCATGCACGCACCTAAGCATGTATTCACGTACGCCCGTATGCACTCATAAGATGGCAGGCGCAAGAACACATATTCACAACACACTCACACACGCACGCACGCACGCTCGCGCACACACACATATACTCGCATACGTGAGTACATATTTATTTATGCACACTTAAAACTGCGATAATTATCGTCCAATGTAAAGTTTCCATTATCGAATAACGATATTCAAAACGATATAATGGTTACGCATATTCTTTTAAACCCAGAGGTATGTTTGTTTTAGTCAATGTAAGAAATTATGCACGTGTTTTGCGAGACAAACATTTGTTTCAAGGACCCGTTTGTAGGAAATGTTAAGCGAAGCCACCAGGGGTACCGGAAATATAATGTATTTGTATTATGCACAATTACAACATGTAGTATATCACGCTGTCATAAATTAACATTCACGTAAATGTCCAGCATGATAACGGCAACGGCAGTTCACATGATATATCGCTACTACATATTATGGCTAGTTTATATAGTTTCACATTTTGTATTGTTATTATTATGCAAGTTCTATATAGTTTTGTATGTGTTTTAGTTATTTTAGCATATGTCAATATGAGTTGCATTTCGCCGCATATGATCTTGCAATTGTCCTGCGTACGCCTTTGTTGAACCGACATCGGTAAATGTTAGCAGAGCCGATTATGACCTGAAAAACAAATTAATTTGTCACAAATGGGTTTATACTAACTAATGTTTTATTAATGATGCAGTATTGATAACAATTACGATATTGATGGTGTTAGCCGAAATTATTATGCTATGTTCTCGTGATGATGGGGAAGTAACCGGCAATAACCATGATAGAGTGAAACCGAACTTGATCGAACGTTTATTCAACACATGCAACGCAAGTACACGTACATCATTGTGGTGACAGGACATCACTGAATTCTTGTATTCATCTTAAAAGGAACACACCGTGACTATAACAACACAATGATTTAATTGTAATTCCGTTTCCCAAAGGAATGCCACGAAGTACACACATCGGTATTGTATAATTTTCCGCAGTATTCCTGATTTACATTTGCTATGACGTCATTTTTGACGTCACGAAAACTGGACGCGACGTCAAATTTGAAGTCGACTCAACATTTCTCGGCGACGTCTAGCAAAACTCCATTAACTAATTGCTCAATAAGCGGTTCTACGTTCGATTCCGATAACAAAATAACTGTACGTCCATTATTTTTGGACATTGACGTGCATAGTGATATATAGTATTTAAAATATTCACTGCTAACAACGAAACGGCACAGATATAAGACAAAGCCAAAATAGTTCAATAAACACATTTTATTTCACGGCGACAGCACCTGGCCGCATCACTGTATTTGTCAACAAGCGACTCGTACATATTAAACAAACTCGTCAAATATGCTGACTGGTATTTAAAACTCACCTTTCTGTTTACACTTATTCCTAAGAGGTCGAGCTGTCACACTCCATAGTTTATTTTTCAATTATTATCACCATTTACAGGCCCGTAGCCAGGGGGGTTCACGGGGTTCACATGAACCCCACTTTTTGTGAACCCCCTTTCGCAAAACTGTGAACCCCCTTTAAATTACATCTTTAAAATGTGAACGACTAATTGCATTCCATGTTTCTTTAAAATGTGAACGACTAATTGCATTCCATGTTTCTCAAATGCGTTAACCCGCTCGTACGAGATGCTGGATAGTGTTCAAACCATGAAACAGGGAATGCCAATAAAGCCTGATGTGTACATATGTTAAAGGGAGTACCCTTATCTATCAAGTGATCGTTAGTGATTGTACGGGAGCCTGGCAGAAAGGTGTGTCATGTGTGAAAAGGGCAGTCACTAGAGGAATGCGTGTCAAAGGACAATTGCATCCAATTAGCCACGCAGAAGGACTTCACACTATCACTGGGTCTCCTGTTCTATTATGTAAATGCATGGGGTAACAAATACACAAGAAGCCTGTTTGACACCAGACGTAAACTTATGAGTCCTAATTGTAGTCACTCAGAGGTGCAGACAACATACTGAGAAATGAACGGGGTGACGATGATTTAACAATTATAAGCACATAAATTAAGCCATATAAAACTGTTCATTATTTCTCATCAGAACTCTGTTAAAAAGTAAACGAGAGGTGCGGCTTTTTTATTTTTAGTATGCTGATTAACGTATATATCGACTGTCAAAGAGGCTATTCTCAACAATCAACAATTTAAGATATGTAGCTAGTGTATTTCATACAAGTTGCAAACCCGGTATACAAACTCACCTGGCTTAACACACATTATAATTTTCAACTATTGCGCTGTAACGCGAATTTCGGTGAATAATTGTATTTAATCAATACAGAATAAAGTTTAACTTCACCTATTTGTAAATGCGCATGCTGATGAGAAATCATGTAATTGTGTGGCAGTATGGTTGCCGAAATACTGTGGTTGTTAATTGCATGTTTGTAGATCTCAGAAAGGGGTGCCGGCCTTGTCGCTGATGAGGAGGCAAGAATGCGTGAAGGGCCTTTATTATCAATTATGATGTCCATTTTGTGTTCCGTATAGTTGTAAAATACAGTTTGTGTTTCCTGGTGTACAGGATATGGTACTTGACACATATAATTTAATTCAAATTCCACAATCATTGTTCTACTCTATTATTAGCCGGGCATGTTTTATCAAGATTTGTTAATTTAGTAACTTAATTATGTTTTCGATAAATTACGGAACTTTTGCACATCAGATCAGATAAATATAATGTATTAATTGAGTGAAAACCAAATTGTAAATGTTTAACTGTTGATTCAGAAAAAATAATTTGGATACTCCCACTCTCTTCGGTGCCTCGTTTATTGTATTAATATGAATACATTCAAACCAATTGCACACACGGGTGGAGGGTTTCGAGTAATTAATGCAGTTATATTAACAATATACTATCACTGCGTGTTGGCTTTTATGATTACAATTGGGTGTAAATTAGGCTTAATCAGGCAACAAAATGGGACCAATCTCCACAGACCACATATGAGTCCCATTTTGTCTGAAAAAGCACCCCCAAAACGACCTCGTTATGGGCCTGCTTGGGATGCTAATGTGGTGTTTGTATATAAGATGAAAGAATATAAGACGAAACCCCATGGTCCACCAATCTCTCACCCACTTCACTGTTCTTCCAGTTAGAAATGTAACCTTCTGCATTATGAGCCCCCATTTGAACATGTGGGGCCCTCTGCATTGTGAAAAAAATATAACCCCACAAGAACGTGTGGCGCCCCCTGGAGTCTGAATTGGTAAAATGTGAAACCCCCATTGTGAAAAGCTGGCTACGGACCTGATTTACGTGTACAAAAATGTGGCGTTTGTGCGAACGCCGAATGTCAACCTCTCGCGTAGGAACGCCGGTAGAACCGCAGTCCTGCAGTTGACCTTTGATTGCAACGCAAAAGGTGCGACTTACCACTCAATGACTTGGAATTCCCTTCAGCCCTCACGCTCAGAATTATTAATTGGGTTAGAAAAATGTGTGTAGTTTTTCTCCTTAAAAGCAAGTAACAAATCGACGATCCCTAATACGATCGTAGAAAATGCGTTTAGCGTTATTCATAAATAATCGATTCACGTTCAGTACAATTAGTAAGTATGTATGGAACATGGCGTATAAAGGAAATTTGTGCCATTTAGTAATAAATAGCACAAATATAAAAAGTCGATTTATAAACAAATATTTTAAAGACTTTATCGTACCGTCATCTTGTCAGTCATGCTCGCCTGTCAGTTCCGGGTATTGTTTCAAAGTGTTCCTCTTAATATCCAACATGTTCGTGTGCACTGCACTTGTTAAACGCTTGGAAGTGCTTTATGCATGCCGTGTGGATAATAGGTTTGGTCAGATGTCATGTACACAACTACGAAGTCGTTTGAGTACTTGGCCGTTTTATGCAACACTATATGAAGAAATACTAGTGAAAAGGTAATCCAAAGGTGAAAAGGTGAAGACGTTGCATTATGTTTCGACAGAAACATAATGCAAGATTAAAAATAAAAAAAAATTGTAAGTAAAACGCAAAATTATTAACACAAGATGTAAATAAGACACTAAATTATTAACACAGGATGTGGTAAATCTTACACTTGTTTAGATATTGTTTCTACGTTTTATGATTAACTTAATAAATCATGATGTGTGCCGCATACAAAAATGCCTCACCAATATAAATATAATGGAAAAGCTGCTTAACAAAGGAGCATACGAACTATCCACTGCACGGGAATGTGGTACAATGTCAACTGCTGTCACTATATTAATATCGAAATATTTGACGTTGTCACGCATATCGAAGTAACTTACACACAATCGAATACTTTGTAGCATTGGTCAATTATTCAAAAAACTATGTTAATGTTTGTTGTGAGTATGGAGTAGAGAAAGGGACCACCTGTTTACCTTCATCAGTTCATAAAAAGGTACATTTTGCAGCATGACTTACTCTGTATCTCGAGCTTGTTTCATTCTCTCGCATTTGGCATTGCACTTCTTCAATTTGCGCTCACATTGTTCCATGCGATTACTTTGAGCTCGACCGGGGCACTGTTTTCTGCACTTGCTATTTTCCTTCCAGCAAGCTTGCAGACACATTCGATAACGGTGGATTGGAGCATGTCTGGAGCCGTAGCAAGATATCACGAGTAAGGCTGTTCCGAAAAGGATCACGATCTAAAAATAAACATTTTGTTTAAGAATGAATGTTCATATTACTCTTGTTCCAGTGGTGGAGACGACGTGGCGGTCTTTGACGTAACAACGATGTTACTGGCGATGCTGAATGCTTGTGCAGCTTTCCACAAACTAAGTTCCGTTTCATTACGAGAAAATCCATCGTTAAACATAATACGCTGTTAAATTAAAATAGCCTTTTCAAAATTATAAAAGCCGGCGCCTTCTCATGGAAGACATCATTCTCCTGACACATCGGCAACAATGTCTCGATGGCGCATTTCTACTGATGGCAGCTTGCAGCATACAAAATCATTGGCAGGGAGCGAAATCGATTTTAAGGAACAACATCGGGCATACATTAGCTGCTCCAAATGTTAGATAAACGATTGCGTGGTCTATTTGAAGATTTTGGGGGCGTATCCATCCGTTTGTTGACAGCTTAAATAGTAATACCTCTAACGGGTTTTGAAATTTAGTAACCGTTATGCATCTGTGAGCTTGGTTTCCTTAATTATAGGTACATAATATAAATTATATTATTATTATTATATAGTTGATATTATAGTTATTATTTTTATAATTACTATCGTTATTATTATTAAAATAATGCATCCAAAGTAAGATCAACACTTATTGAAAACAACATGTTATACTGATAAAATGTATTCGAGAAAACAATCGAATAAAGTGACACCATGAACTTACAACCAAGCTGTTCATGTTGTTTGTGTGACGTCCTTCCTGCTATGCTTGTAAATCAGCTTACTATGTGATGTTATGCAGAGTCTTCTAGAGACAACATAAATGTTTGGTTTGTTGGAAACCTGTATGCATTGTATAATACATACTTGACACGCGTATGCATTAACCTTTAAACCCGTCTAAATATGTCGTGCGTCATCACAGGTTCAATACACACACGTACATATAAACATAGTATTCACAGTGAGGTAGTACATAGTACATAAGAGCTGGACTGTGTTCCTGGTTGCACGTTTGTTTTCTTTGTAGTCAATCAAATTCGATATTGACATTAACAACATGAAAGGATGCAATGTTTTGCTGTCGATATTTTTCAGAATCATTTGACTGAATACGTGTTATTTCATGTGGTACTGCCGGTCTCAGCTGGTGTCAATCCCGAAAAGTATTTCCTAAGAATTGTCAGATATGCACGCCGTTTTGCCGTGTCTCTTGTGGCACAGTGAGGATCATTCCCCACAACACATATTTTACACATTTCTTCTTCGAAGTACACTGAACTGGTCGTGCAACCATTCAAATTGAACAATACTTAGACTTCCATGTAAAGTATATAGTACATTAAACTAAATTTTACTGCAAATACTTAAGAGCACACAAAAAGGACAGTTCTCTTTTCATTCGATATGTACTATGAACTATATATTGTCCAATAATGAAGCACAAATAATAAACAATGAACCCATGTATAAGCACAAATATATATTCGCAACAAAGAGGAACTTCGCAACAAGAACGTTTTTCTTTAATTTGACTGCTGTAAAGTAATAAATTACTTGCTCGAAGTTTATTTGTTGTACAGTCGCCTTCTCTCCGCGAAGGATGGTTAATCACTGAGGCGAACTAGTTCCGCAGACAGTTGCAGATACTTACTTAGACTGAGTTCCTCCTGTTCCTTTCGGGACATCGGGCGACGAGCTTTCTCCATCTACTACGGTCTTTCGCAATTTCTTTGGCCTGATTCCAGGTAATTTCCATTTCTGCCAGATCTTCGTTAAACGTCTTGCGCCATGTCTTAGTCGGCCTTCCTCTCCTTCTGTTTCCACCTTCAGGCACCCATTCCATTGCTACATGTGCAGTTCTCTCTCTTGGTAGGCGTAGGATATGTCCCGCTAGTCTTCGTCGTCGAGGCTTAACTATGTAATGCAGGCTATCCAGACCTGCCCTCCTCATCACTTCTTCATTGGTGACGTGTTTTCTCCACGATATGTCCAATATGAACCGGAGACATCGTCGGTGAAATATGTCTAGTTTTTTATATCCTCGCCGTATTCTTCCACGTTTCACAGGCATATATCGCTGTTGGTATTACGATTCACATGTAAAGACGTAGTTTTATGTCCTTTCTGATGGTGTTACTGGACCACATTGGACGTAGTCTTTGGAACACTGCTGATGCCTTGCCTATCCTCGCTCGTACATCTACTTCCGCGTCGCCTTTCCTAGATATGTAGCTTCCGAGGTAAGGGAAGTTCTCGACGCATTGCAACTCTTCCTGACCGATCACAATGTGGGGGTCAGACCCATCACCAACTGACAATGTTTTTATCTTCCCATAGCTGATTCGTAATCCGACCATCACCGAACTGAACGAGTTTTCACATTTAACCGCTGTTGTTATCAGAATTTGTAGCGCGACGCGTCGATTCGGAAATACATCTTCACCGAATGATACGATGAAATAAAACAGTTGTCGTGAAATGTTTTAATAAGCATTCCTCAGTTTTGAGAAGTCCATTATTATCATGTCCACTTGCGATTTATTATTTAGAGAATTCGCTAGGTCATGTGTGGTGAGCATTAACTGAGTTTCTGTGAAGTGTTTACTGCGGAAGCCGTATTGTCTGTCGGATAAGACTGTGTATCTATCGAAATGGTCCATTATGTTAGAGTAGGCAATCTGTTCGAGGAGTTTACAACATATTGAAGTTCGAAGGATGTAACGGTAATATGATGGAAGGAACCGTTCTTGAAGATTGGAGTTATGTTGTCACGTAACCATGAGGGGGGGACTTCTCATGTGATAATTGATTTTGGAAGATTACTCTGAGGGCTGGAGCTAATTAATTGGCGGCAAGTTGTAAGATTCTGGCTGGCACTTCATAGGGTCCTGTTGTTTTGTTTCTTTTTAAGTCATGAAGTAATTTGGCGACCCCTTTTGTTATGATGGTGATGTCAGGCTGGTATGTTTGAGTATGGTTCTTGTGGTAGGTTGGTACTTTCATATGTAAAGACTAGCTTAAATCGGTTACTGAGGATTTCGACTTTACGTCTGTTGTCTGATTCTGCCCAGTTGTCTTTCGTTAGGGTTGGTATTCCAACTGTATCAACTTTAAGGCTTTTTGGCGTGACCAGAATCGTTTTGGTGAGTCGGAACAAATGGATGATATATATCTTCTGTGAGCATTTCTGATCTCTTTATGCGGGCTTTTACGTGCCATAAACAAAATTTGTCATAGCTGGCTTCATTTTCATGTAGTTTGCGAGTGTTGAAAGCCCTTTGTTTACGTTTGTGTAGTAGTTTGATTCGCTTATTTATTCACGGTATTTGGTTACGCTTTGATATTATTTGTGTTGGTATGAGAGAGTTCATTATTGAGTTAAGGACAGTTTCGAGTTATCTATACTTGTCATAAACTGTATTCATCGATGTATCCCTTGATACAAACTCATTGCTCCGTTTGAGCAGGTCTTCGTTCAGAGTTTGCATGTCAGCTTTGTGGTACATGTATATTTTGCATGGTTTTTTTCTTGATGACTGGTCTTGTAGCGTGATCGCTCATGCCTCGTACTACTGTACATCTTTCAACAAGGGTGCGGTTAGTTGTGAAGAACAAGTCCCAAAGTTTTGTTTATTCTGGTGGCTTCGCGTACAACTTGTTCAAGTTCAAAGTCATTGGTAATTTCAAGTAACAAGAGCGAAGTTAAAACTGAGGAAGATGAAGAAAGGGAAGATAGGAGGACCATCAGAACTCATAGCATAGATGATCAAAGCACTGGGAGAAGCAGGAGAAGAATACTCCTGGAGACTCCTGTTGATGATCTGGGAAGACGAAAAGTTCCATGATTGGAAAAGAAGCCTGCTGATCCCCATCTTCAAACACAAGGGCAATGTGCAGGAGTGTAAGAAATATTGCGGAATAAAGCTACTGGAGCACATCGTAAAGAACTTAGAGAGATTGTGCGGATCATACAGCGCATTTTTGAAGGTACAAACACTGTAGTTGGAGGGCCTCGTGGCGATACATCTAGCTGTGAGATAGGAATGTGATTGCACCATGGTTCAGCGCTAAATCCACTGCTCTTTATCATCGTACTAGATGTGATCAGTGAGACTTGCAAAACCAGATTGCCAATGGAGACCTTGTATGTTGACGATCTGTCCGTCACTGCAGAGCCCGTGAAAAAACTGGAAGAGAAGGTGCAGAAGTGGCAGGGATCCCTAGAGAAGAAAGGGCTAAAAAAATTCAACACAACAAAGACGGACGTTCTAGTCAGTTCGAGAGGAGCAACAAAAAGCAGAGCCAGGATAGTGAACATCCATGAAGAGAATTTAAACCAAGTCACCGAATTCAAGTGCCTAGCTTATGCGATACAGGAGAACGGAGGCTATGAAATGGCTGTCAAGGCAAGAGTCAAGTCAGCCTAGTAGAAGTGGAGGGAAACAAGTGGAACATTTGTGACCGCAAGTTACCACACCAGCTAAATATCAAGATCTACAGCACGGTGATTCGGCCAATATTAATGTACGGGGCGGAGACATGGACCCTGAAGAAAAAGAAGAGCGCCTCCTTGTGCGAACTGAGATGAGGATGGTCAGATGGGCGATGAACATCTCGCTCAGGGAAGAGAAAACAAATGAGAAGGTGCAATAGCTGGCAGGAGTTGAGGGCATAGAAGATAAGTTGAGAGATGCCCGGCTTCGCTGGTATGACCACGTCCAGAAACGAGACGAAGAGCACTAACTGAGAACAGCAGCAGACTTGCCAATCCCTGGGAAGAGGAAAAGAGGGAGACTAGCAAAACGATGGAAAGACAGCGTGAAAAGGACATGCAGTTGGGGGGCTGAAAGAAGATAACGTGCAAAACCGGAAAAAGTGGCGACGATTCCTACATTCCAGGCTGACCACGTGAGGGATAATGGCGATGGAAGAAGAATTACTTAATGTTATATTGTCTACACCCACGGAGTGCGATGTTGAAAGGTATCCTGAACCACGGAAGAAATAATTGCATGTAGTAGTAATTTCTCGTCGGCCGAGGAAGACATTGTGTTGTGCAGTCACCCGTGGGTGTAAATGTTGCTCCGGAGACCAACGTCCGTTGCACACAGGCGGTTACAAATAGGGCAAGGAATATCCGTATGGTGGGAATGGGACGATGTTGCTCTCACTCTGTGACGCTTCTCGCATGGTGCTGCGAGGTGTTGGCGACGGTCATCCTCAATGCTCGTTGTTGCCCTGATGGACAGTGCGCACCAGTTGGTTCTGTCAGTAGCCGCTTTCTACAGATGTCGAGGCTGAATATCTGTTAATTTCAGATTCGCCTTGAGATTGTCCTTGCATCGCTTCTTAGGGCGTCCTTGTCTGATTTATTATACTCATGTACGTATAATTAACCATTCCATTTTCTATCGGTAAATTTACGTATTGTCATAATGCTATCTAACCTAATTTATCGCTCGTTAAGTTGACACATGACATAAATAAAAGATACACACACATATATTTGTGTACTTATTGTACCGTGGGTGCATCGGGAGACAACAACGATTCATTGTTTTCAATGCTTCATTTACTGGCAAATTTCTCAAGTTTGTAAAATCCTGTAAATTTCCAAATTTATAAAGTTCTTACAACAAAAGCAAAAAAAAGAAAATACAAAATAGCTAAAACAATTACAAATTCGCTAACATCTACAATACAAACAGACTAGCAAGAAAAAGAGATTCGCTATTACGTCCATATTGATATTACATATAAAAGATACATAATACAATAAATGTATCCAACACTGTTCTCCACTACAACGCTACGAATACATATAACACAAGCATCATTGTGTTAACAAGGGAAATACATTCACATTTGTTTACAACAAGCTTGCAAACCATATGTACATACCTCCTTCTGATACTTTACTAACAATATGCCAGAATACTATGAGAGTTTTACATACTAATATTAATACAGAAAAGGTACAAGGATGATCCAGTGGAAATTCAACTAATACTCTATAAATCCCTGACGCTTACCCCACCACAGCTACATCAGTATGTGTAATAATAGGTCAATGAACGCACATCATCCTATAAGCCAGTACCTGAATAACAATATAGGTAAATTCTATTGATATTCTCCTAGAATTAACTGTGTAAAAGCATTGCATTTACAATAGAACATATTGGATTAACAATGCTACATTCACTTCATTCTTAAGACTGTCTATTGGGATTCAATATAAGGCATATCTAATATCCAATACACGGTTACAGGGAACAACTTGTCTGTGATCTATTAAACCCAAGCTACAGGATTTGTTGCTGTAGCCATGCAGTGAAGGCAATGCACAGCCAGGTCATTAACGCTGCTGGACATCTCTACAACCCCACAGTGGGCAAGCTGTTCACTAGCACACTGCTAGCTTGAACAGGCCAGAAGATCATTTGTCATTTGTCAAGCCTCTGCACTGGATACCCGTTTCATATGTGTCACCTTTTGCTAAGTTAACTATTCACAACAATGTAATACTGTGCTAACATGGTATATGATGTATACTTATAATATGATTAAAAGAGGAAACAAAAAGATGGCGGCAGCGTAGAGTTCTACGAAAATGTCCACGAAAATGCTCCACTTATTGTAACCGTAACGCAGAGAAGCCTTCATATTCATTTTGTTAAGTCAAGAACAGCGTTAAGAACATAACGATGTCTATAAGCAGGGAAAACGACAGCAAGACGACTGACGTTTGGTGAAGCAAAACGGCCAAATCGATGACGTTAAATCTACACAATGGCGATGTGCGGGCCACAGTGTTTGACGTGATTCAAAATGACAACACTCGAAGGCGTGACGTCGACGTGGTCGACCGATTGCAGGATTGTCTGCCTGCTAGAGAATGGGCGTAAAGAAACAGTGCAGATCGAAGCAGACCTGGACAGAGTACGAGCAAACTGGAGACGATGAACTGTCCCAGTGACATTGTATAGCCTTTCCTTTAGCCATGGGTAGTAATGAAGATGACCTGAGTTTTAACATAGATAATATAGTACAAAACCATTTCCTGAACCTACAAGACTGCCTGAGATAATGTAATGATTACATTGACACTGAGATACATGAGCAACAGTTACTAAACAACACTTTCTCCACATAATCAGTGAATTGTAAAAGCCTGTCTACAAAATGTGGTAAACTTGAATGTAGTATAACATCTTTAAATTACAACTTTGACTGTACATTATTAACTGGAACTTGAAAGGAAATGGAAAATATTGATATTCATAATATCCCAGATTACACATTGCTGTCAAATCGTAGAACAAAAAAGAGAGGTGGAGGAGTTGGTATGTACGTTTCAAACATTTTAAATTTTTAAAAAGAAATAAGTTAGATGTAAATTCTGAAAATTGTCCATTTGAATTATTATTTATAGGAATATAAATTCACAAAATACTATGATCATTGGAACTATCTAAAATACCTCCTGACACGAGCATGAACAGTTTTAGTATACGTATCAATGACAATTTCAAATGAAAGAAAGAAATGCATATATATGCCGGATTTCAATATCGACTTATTAACCGCTCACACCAATAATCAAACTGCTGCTTTTTTATACACAATATGTTTGTAAATATGTTCTGTCCAACAGTTCGTAGACCAACCAGGATCACACAACAATCAGCCACTCTCTTAGATAATATCATAACCAACATTTATGAATATTCCATTAAATCTGGCATTCTGTATAACGACATATCAGATTTAACAAGATTTAACAAGATTGCCATCCAGAAAATTACTCTGGATGGCAGGTGGACAAGGAAGCCTTTTGGCTTATCGAGAGTCCAATACTTTTTATCTACATGTATCCCGCCTTTTTTAGGTGTGTGTCGATTTTATTTTTAAACATATTCACGCTACTAGCACCAACACAATCAGGAGATAATATGTTCCATTCATTTACAGTCCTTTGTGAGAATGAGAACTTTCTTATATCTAATCTACACTGCTCCTTTACTAATGTAGCTTCATGTCCTCTGGTCCTTCTATCTTTCTTAACTGAGAAAAAAATGTTTCTATCAATATTTTCATAACCATTCAATATTTTAAACACTTCTATGTGATCTCCTCTCAATCTCCTGGTCTCTAATGTTGTTAAACCACATTCTTTTAGGCGTATTTCGTAACTAAGATCCCTCAGATTTGGTATCACTTTAGTCGCTCTCCTCTGTACTCTTTCTAGCATATCTATGTCCTTCTTGCGATATGGCCTCCATGCTTGTATACAATATTCTAAATGAGGCCTCACTATTGTTTTGTACAGCGGTACTATTAATTTTTTTTTCTTATACTCTATATTTCGCCTAATTAATCCAAGGATTTGATTTCCCTTTGAAGCTGCAATTCCGCACTGCTCTGACACCTTCATATCAGCACTAATGGTTAACCCTAAGTCCTTTTCTTTTACAGTAGTACTTAGAACAGTACCCCCATTTTATATTTTACCTCTTCATTCCCATGACCTGTGTGGAGGCATTTACATTTCCCAAAATTGAACAGCATTTGCCACTTTTCAGACCATTTGATCAACCTATCAAGATCATCTTGTAAATGCTGTCTGTCTCCATCACTTTTAATTCTTCTAAACACTTTTGTATCATCCGCAAATTTTAACACCTTGCTTGTTATATCATCGTCCAAATCGTTGATATATATTAAGAATAATATAGGTCCTAGTACTGATCCCTGTGGTACCCCACTCAATACCGATTTCCAGTTTGAAGCCTCCCATCAACTACTACACGTTGTCTTCTGTCATTCAGCCATTTTTCTATCCAGTTTATTATACCATTTCCTATGCCATGGGCCTTTAGCTTAAGGAGTAATCTTTGATGTGGTACTTTGTCGAAAGCTTTTTGAAAATCTAAATAAATGATATCTACTGGTGATCCCTCATCTACCCACCTAGTGATGTCTTCCAAAAAACATAACATATTTGTTAAGCATGACCTCGCTTTTAAAAACCCATGTTGAGATGGGTTTATCAAGTTATGTTTAATAAGAAAATCCACCATGTGATCTTTAATTAGTCTTTCTAATAATTTGCAAATCACTGATGTTAAACTCACTGGTCTATAGTTCTCTGACTTGTTTCTCGAACCTTTTTTAAATAACGGTATAATGTTTGCCCCTTTCCATTCTAAAGGAACCACTCCCTCTTCTAATGACAAATTGAAAACTGTTGCAAGCGGTACGCTAATTTGTTCTACAATTTCCAATAGTAGTTTGGGCGGAATCCTGTCCACTCCAGGTGATTTATTATCCTTCATAGCCCTTATTTTCTTAGCTACCATTTCCGAGGTTACAACTAACTGTCCTAAATAGTCTGAATCTGCCCCCTTGAACTTACCCTCTGGTACTGGCAGTGAACTAATATCTTCCCTGGTAAACACTGAACTAAAATACTCATTCAGGTCTTCTGCCATTAAGAATCCCTCTGATATTGTATTTCCAGCACTATCTTCTAGAGGACCGACCTTATCCTGAACTTTCTGTTTGCTTCGAATATACGCATAAAAACTCTTACTGTCATGTTTTATATTACTAGCTAATTTTTTTTCATAGCTTCTCTTTGAATTTCTAATTTCAGCTGTAGCTTGATTAAGTGCTTCTTTATAAATGTTGTAGTCTTCATCATTTCCAGTACATCTATATGACTTCCACATCATTTGTTTATACTTAATTTTTCTAATGGCTTCTTTCGATAAGTGTTTCTTTTTAGACCGTTTCCCTTGTTTTTTGAAAGGTACAAATTTATCGACTATGCACTTAATTTCACTATTTAAGATATTCCAGCATTCGGTTGCTGTCTTATTCTTCAGTGTGTTATTCCAGTCTATCTTTGCTAAATATTTCCTCATGTCCTTATACCTTCCTTTGTGGAAATTTCTCCTATACTGCTTTTTACTATTCCTTTCTGATTTTACTTTGATGGTAAAATGTATCTGGTTGTGATCACTACTCCCCAGTGGCTCACATATCTTGACATTGTCAACTAATTCTTTCTGTGAGGACAAAACTAAGTCTAACACATTCTCTCCCCTGGTTGGTTCTAGCACATGTTGAGAAAGGAAACTATCTTGTACTAAAACTAAAAACTTGTGGTCCTCACTCCCCATACTCTGTAGAGATTTCCATTGTATATGCCCATGGTTAAAGTCCCCCATAATAATACAGTTCCGTTTGCTTACTTCCTTTATAGCGTTTTGTATTTTTTCATTCTCTTCTATGCTTATGTTTGGACTTCGATAAACTAACCCAACTGTTAACGTTGTGTTTCCTGTAACTATGTTACACCAAACAGCTTCTTCGCAATCTGCTTCTCTTTCTAATTTTATTTCATAAGCCTGGATAGATTCTTTAATATATAAAATAACTCCACCTCCCTTTCTTCCTATTCTATCTTTCCTAAACATTACATATCCTGTTAGTCCCAATTCGGCATCTGATATATCAGTGGTGGCCCACGATTCGGTTATACCTATTATGTGAGGGTCAATATCTTCTACCATAATGTTTAGTTCACTTCTTTTGTTTACTATGCTCCTTGCATTTAAACAAATGCATTTATATCCTGATTCAGAACAGTTTTCCAGGCTGTTCTTTGCCGATTTATTTCTGCTGTCTTTATCTATGCCTCCAGTTTCAGGCTTCTCTGTGAATCCCCCCTGCGAATCTAGTTTAAATAGATGCAGCCTGTCCCACTGTCAACAGATTGCAGCAAGTTCTCTGAGAAAACTGCTGCCCCCTTTCCACTTAGATGTAGGCCATCTCTCATGTACATATCTTCCCTCCCAACAAAGTATCCCCATAAATCTACGAATCCCACCCCCTCTTCTTTACACATCTGCTCAACTAGTGCGTTGATCGCCATCCTCTTGCAGTTTCTATATGTCGGCCCCCTTCCTCCCATTACTGGCAAAATTCCTGAGAGGATAATCTGTTCTACTCTTGTCTTCTTTAACTTCTTCACTAACTGTCTGTACTTCTGAACTATCCCAGTTGTTCCCTCCCTCTCTGCGTTATTTGTCCCTACATGTACTAGTATAGACCCTCCCTTGCCATGCCCCAGTACCTTCTCTACCCTTTCAGTTACATGTTCTATCCTAGCCCCCGGTAGACAAACAACGACGTCCTCCCCCTCGCTTAGAGTCTTATCTGTCTTTCTCATAATCGAATCGCCCATAAACACCCTCTCTTTCCTCATTGCCCCCTCAATCACTGCCTCAGTGTAGCTCTTTCTACGGTTTGCATCTGTCTGGTTGTAATCTTGTTCCCCTGTCTTCTGCTCTCCCGTCACAATCTCGTCCGTTCCATTCTTTCCTGACGCTGTTTCTCTTGTCACCTTTCTTCCTGTCATCGTCCCTCCCGACTTCTCTTCTGTCACATGTACTCTCACTTCCTTTCTTCCCGTCATCTTTCCTCCCATTGCATTTCCTTCTCTCCTCTCCCGTCTCTTTTTCCCTCCTACCTCTTTCTCTACGGTCACTTTCTCTCCTGCCACCTTCACACCTGTCACATTTCCTGCCGTCGATCCTCCACTTTCTTCCCCTCCGATCACCTTCCCTCCTCTCAGTCTCCTTTCCTCGGTCTTGTTGCCACTACTCTGCTCCTTCAGTTTCACAGTATTCCCAACTTTATCCCTGTCGTCTCTCTCCATTCCATCTGTCTCCTTGCTGATTCTCATCTCCATCCCCTTCACAATATCTACCAACCTAGCTACCTCTTTCTCCAGACATTTCACCTTCCAACACCCCACGCACTGAAAGGTGAATCCCTCTTCCTTGGTTTCTGTCCATGACTTCGTACAGCCGGATAAGGCAAAATCTACCCAACTGTGGCAGTCGTCGCACACCAAGTGTCTCTTTGCCTTGACTTGCCGCTTGCAAGGCGCCATATCAGAATTTATTTAATAATAATAATCTAATTAGCTATTTAAAATAGTTTTGTCAACTGTGTTTACACTATTCACTGTCTATGTAGTCTTTAAGAAGACTGTTTTCTGTGCACAAATGTTACACTTTACGTAAGATTGCGTACGCTAGACTGCCTTATTTATTTAGGTTATACAGCGCCCTAGCGAATAAGAGAGACACTAGCTACATAAACTTAGTTCGCCCGATTATCGCAAATGCTTAATTTTAACAACAAAGCTACCTTATCAAAATGTCTAGCAGGTACTGACTTACACAGATATTATCTTATGTAGGTAGTTTATGGTTGTTACTTTATCACCTATATATTCTACCACATAACGAGGTTTGTTAAATCTTGTTTACAAACTTATCGTAGCCGGCGTAAGCTAACGAACCCTATTATCACTCACTAGACTAAAGTGTCCTAAAATACTTTATCTAACTAACTTTAAGCACAACTGCTACTCAATATATATTTACTGCTACTTTATGAATGATATTAAGGCAAGAATAATACTTATCAATCAGTAATTCCACTTGCTTATGAACTTTGATACACCACCAATTTCAACGATCTATCTCCGCCAAATATAGCCTCGTTTTTTGGATCACTTGCCAATATTAAACTTCTATAATATAGGCTTAAACATTTACAAAAATACAAATTCGTATTTAAACGTGCAAAGTATTTAAATAACATTGCTAAATTAAATTAAAAAAAGGCAAATTGGGAAGAGGTATCTAAAATGATCCGAACCCTAACTCTTCGTACGATGCATTTCTTGGAATACTAAATTTTCATATTGAATAATGCCTACCATGGAAAAAATCAAGGTGAGATCACACACCAACGACTGGCTCACCAAAGATATATTAAAATCCACCAAGGAAAAATCGGTCTATACAATTTAAAAAAGGCATTTCAACAATTGAAAATGAACAAATTTATAAAAGATTCAAACATAAACTAACACATGTAATCATACTTTCTAAGAAAACATATTTAAAAATAAATTTGACTTATTTAAAAATGATTGCAGAAATACATGGGGTACCATTAATTAAGTTTGAAAATCCCCAAACAATAAATCTGCTGTCAAAGATCAATTTATAACGTCAGAGGGAAACTGTAGTACAGACAATAAGGTACTATTGGACGAATTCAATAGTTATTTTGCAAATATCAGCCAAAACCTTAACGCAAAGCTAAAACAAACCGCACGTGACCATACACATTTTATTTAAAAAAATGCAGCAAACGTTTTCTCTGCACCAACTTGTCCCAATGAAATTACTAATATTGTGCATATTAACAATTCAAAGAAGTCTGGTGGCCGATAAATAATTGTGTTTACGCGAATCATGTTGAGCTTGCTGCCACATGGATGATTAAATATGCAACCCGAGTAAAGGGAATATTCATCAATGCGCAGTTGAAACACGATTTCGAGGTGAGTTGTTGCAACGGCTTTTTAAATCAGCACTTCGTAGACATAATGTATATTGACAGCTACTTTTAACAATGCTGGAAGCTTGAACATTGTTTATTTGTTTTGCCTATAATGCCGTCCACTGGGTAACCTTCCGATAATTATAACATCAATCTGACAGCCCGCGCGGGGGCGACGGCGACAGCGACGGCAGCAGTCAGTGCGGATTGGGTTTATATATCTATGCCTATGGGTCTTGCCTTTCCTGTCACCGTTTTGGAAAAGACCCTGTTTCCCCACTTATTTGAGCCGAAGCATGAAAATGTTAGACTCATACGTTCAAAGATTGTTTCTCATGCTATAGCTCCGATTGTTAATGAACCTAGCAATGTAAACGTTTTAGGTTTGCTAAAAAGTACACAATACCGTGTTGCCACGGAATTTTGCGATGTATACACGAACTTTGGACACTAGCAAATCTGCACTCTAGTATACATAAGTTTTTATCCATGAATATATTTAAAAAATAATCTAATAATAGATCAGATCAACCTGTGCTGCTTCATGTGAATAGCACATTTGATATTAATAGTACTCGCTAAACATGTACAAATTAAACATGTATTTTTGACATGTTACCTTACCGTTACTGGACCCCTTTCGAGAGAATGGCCCATATGTATATATACAACATTAATTATTAGAGCAAGAATAAAGGAAAACATCCAGTGCACTCTGGATAAGGTCAAGAACAAGAACAAGAACAAGAACAAGACAATTTAATTTAGACCCCAATTACAATATATGTATAATATCAAATTAACGTAACATGAATAGGCATATATATTAATATATACAAATGCAGTGTAATTTCAAATTAGGTGGGGTATGTGACTCATATTAAGACAATAACAGCCGCTTTCATAGGAGAACCTCCAGGGACCCATACAAGTTCTGATAAGTGGAACTTCTCATAAATAGAAAGTTATCAGAAGGTCCCCTTATTGGGATCTTTGTCCAGGACAGAGGAAACTGTTGACTTAAATTAGCGAAAATCTACCTACATTCGAGTTATCTGGAGTAGACTGTATATGATCAATGCACACAGGTAATTAAGTAGATGAAAATTAAAAGTTGGCCAAAGTAATGGGTTGGGATTTTAGTCTGACTGAATCAGCATAACAAGGTTCTCATGTATTTCTTTTCCATTTAGCCGGCTGTAAACTTGGTGATAAATCCCATAATATAATAACTAAACTGCACAGTGTTGAATTAATAAACTCACGTTTAGGCTTTGTATAATATTTACACCAAAAAGAAAACATACAATACAGGCAATGCAGAAATAACAATAAATTGAAACAAAATAAAACAAGGTAAATTTGCAAAATGTCTAGAAGTATACATATACGAACACTTGAGCTGGACAATTCCTATTTAAAATGCATCAAAACAATTGCACGAAATGTAGGAAAGCTAAACAAATTAAAAATGTTCTCCCTGTGTACATAATGGTGGTGGTGTTGGTGGTGGTAGCAGTAGTAGTAGTAATAATAGTAGTAGTTGTAGTAATAGTAGTAGTAGTATTTTTGTTGTAGTTAATGTTAGACAATGTTATTAGTATAAATAATTCAGCATCATGTATTATTAAGTATCATAAAACATATTTATGTTCACGTATTATATAGTATTAGTTCGTGTATTGGAATGTGTGGTGAATTTTTACCACTAATGCTAGTAACCGAAAATAGTAATGTCACATTTTGGTATCATGGATTATAAACAGTAATCTCGCAATTGGTACTGAAAAATAAGTAAATTCTAATAATGCCATGCATAAATTTTAATGATGCTATGCATGTTACACCAGTAAATATGCTGTTGCGTAAACATTCACTTATCAGTAATGTATAGTGATTTTTTTAGTTTCTATATGTTATTACATCTGTTGAGTGTTTACAGTAATTTACACTGTAGCATACTACTTTATTTGTTCATTTAATTATAAACATATTTTTATTATTTTGTTTTATTGTGTAATTGTACTCTAGCTGGCTCTCGACAAAAGCCCCTAAGGGTTTCTAGAGGATCTACTGAGTTGCACGTGTTGTCTACTGATTGTGTCATATAATATCTTGTATACTATATGTGTGACTAAATAATGTTGTTGTATCTTGTTCTAAATAGTAATTACAATGTTTTCTCTGTTATAACTAAATCCTCGATCAAGTATATTTCTTTCCCTAATCACCAGTCATTTCAGTCCCAGGACTTGAGGCTGAGCCTAACAAACACATTCTCCACAGTAAGGACACGAACAGATAAGGTCACATGTACCCTCGAGAGTAAAACTAGTCATAACTCTAAATATCAACTAACACTGTTGATCAAACCTACATCAAATAATACACAATTCCTTCATACTTCATATCATGGTAATATTATACGAAAATAAAATAACTTTGGTTAATAAATTCTGTGACACTCACCAGTATGAAAAGGATAGTGTCCTGCTCAGCTCACATAAAAGGGGCAGAAACAGTTAAGAGCATCTCGCGTGACCACTACCACATGACAGATTAATAAACTAGTAATTCATTTAAAATGTATGAAATGCTATAATCTATACTAAGACTGTCCATCAAGATAAGGGAATTATGTCTTAAAGATAGCATGATAAAATCACATATGATAATGTGTCTTATGCAAGCAGCAATGTGTGCCCTGACACATTATTATAAAATGCCCATTTAATTTACACCGAAGGATTAAGTCACATGACAATTGATGATACTTAAAAATCACACAACTTGATGAGCAGTTTCTTTAATTTCACATTAATTTTATAAAGACAATTAATTTCGTATATAAGGTGTCGACGTTCTCGGGCATGACTTTTGAGTTAAAATGTGAAGACAACTGTCATGTTTAAATTTAAACACATAGCATATACATGCAAAACTGAACTCATACAATGTGATGAAGAATGTTCCAGCACATATTACACATTACACAACTCGACTTCATTCACTCTGCAAGCAGCACCGAGGATTACTCTTTCACATAATTATATTCTTCATCGTCAAAAAGCAGACATTCATTGTTTCATATATATATATATATATAATTAAATTACATTTTGTTAAGAGTTAGAATTCGAATCGTCGTTCTAACGATTGTACATCAGCACCCCACATGCATAATACAACGTTACAACACTAACCCACATGGTGGGAGGCTAACATATATTATTTGCTTAGTAAGACATAATGGTTATTTCAAACAGTTGTCTCTGCCGAATTTCTTCTCGCATTTGCCGTTACACTTTTTCATTTTGCTGTTGCACCGTTCAGCGGAAGTAGGACGACTGCACTCTCTGATGCATTTCATGAAGTTTTGCGCGCAGACATTCTTGCACATCCGACACCGGCGAACCACACCAACGTTGGCAGCGAAAACTGGTCTTGCCAACAGGGATGTTACGATGAGAAACAAGACCTAAAAAGACGAAATAGCTATGGTTGATTTTTTACTACGACAATGTTTAAATAGGTATGTTTTGTACTGAATGTTATATTTGTTGGACGTGCTAATAGTGTCAATCAAGTTATTGCCGCTCGTGATGGTAATATTTATGAAGACGAATTACAAGAAAATGTTGATGGTGGTAGTGATTATGAAGGTAGCTATGGTGACGATGATGATTATGACAACAACGGTGGCATTAATGGTCACATATTACGATCTTCATATATGGTTGTGAACCATGGACGCTGGCACAAACACTCGATAAAACATTTGGCGGTTCTTACACAATATTACTTCGCAAAAAACCACGACACTGTGTCCAGGCGTGATCATATCACCAACCAGAAGATGTACTGCAGTCTACCCCGGATCTCCGCCACATTGAGGGAACGACATATATGGCTTGCTAACTGAGTTTTCCTTTGGAAAACCGAGGGCCCTTAGAAAAAAGGGCGCCTTAACAAGACTCTTAGATATACCATTCAGAGGGACACAGGCTTCAGGGGGACTTGTGTGACTGCAATGTCAGACAGAAAACAGTGGAAACAACGCATCATGTCAACACGTTAAGTGGATGGCTGGTGTAAGTAAGTAAGTAAGTAAGTAAGTAAGTATTACAGGGAAATGGGTGTACTGGGTTCACGTATCCTCTGTTAATGCGATTCTTTATAAGCTAATATACATTGGAGATAAATCTGCGCAAAAAGCAGATAAACAATTGTGTTTACGCGAATCATGTTGAGCTTGCTGCCACGTCGATGATTTATTATGCAGCCCGAGTATAATGAATATTCATGCACGCGCAGTGAAACTCACAGAGGCTGGTGACGTCACACACATAGTCAACATGTCAGATTCCGAAGTGAGTTGATTCAAGCAATGGCATTGTAAATAAGCAATGTGTAGACATGTGTATATTGACAGCTATTTGTATAAGCGTAGGAAGCGTATGCACTGTTTATTTATTCTGCTTCCCAATGCCGTCAGCCGAGTGACGTTTCGATTAAGTAGAATCATAACGTCCGCCGACGCAAGTGCTGCAGTCGGTGTCAGCTGGGGGTGGGCCTGTCGAGCCTCTACTACAGCGGTATTTAACCTTTTTGGCACTGTTACTCCTTGATCGAGCCGACAAAACCGTAGTTACCCCTCCATTTCAAAATGCCAAACTCGAGAAAAGGAAATAAAATACAATAAATTATAGTCGCATAATTAATAATAATATATGCATATTTATGTAGCGCAATTAGTTACGCTAACATTAGTTATGGCTTGGCCCCGTATAACAAGCAATACACTACAGACGAAAATATCTGTGTATGGTTGAAGTTGCATCTTTTTGATAAACTCTGAAATGTTTTGTTACAGCTAGAGCACACCGCAGGTCATCAGTGTGAGTTCCAATATATTTCGTTTCTTGGTTTTAATGTTGATCCTTGCAGAAATGCTGCTCATCCACAGCAATACTGTGGGATGAGAAATATTATAGCTCAGTCAGACCGATTTGGGTATTCACCACCAGCTTGTTGTGAGAAAGTTGCCACGTCAGAATCCTGAATGTTTGGTGTGTGGCAGTAGGGGAAGGACGGGTAAAGTGGGCCCCTCGGCCAAAGTGGGACCCCACTGCCATAGCGTACCGCAATGCAGTCAAATCAACGATAGTAGTATTTACAGACCCGCCAGGGGGCCACCATTCAACGTCGTAGTTGTTTGCTAGGCGCGAATTAAAAACGGTGAGTAGCAAATTTTTATTTTAGGTACTTTTCTTAAAATAATTGACGTGTCTTACAAACTCCACATTTTCATAAATGGTCAGGGTATATAACTATAAATGTGGTCCATATAGCAATAGTGTATAGTTAGTTGAATGAGCAGTTTAAATTTGACGTGAAGTAACGCATTAATCCCAAAATGGTGTCGTACCGATAATCTTTGGCAGAGGCCAAAGTGGGACACACGGGGCCCACTTTGGCCGCAGATGCTGTGCATATCATGGACAGTGTGGTTACACTGCAGACGTTGCAATAACATCAGTATAGACTTCGATAATGTCGATATGTATATTTGATCATATAAGTTGTATCACAGATTTGTGTTAATTAATTAATTATTACAATGCATTAACCAAGTCAGCGCAATCATTTTGAACTGGTTCCTTTACAGACATACATGGGTGCGTATAAACGAAAAATGAACCAGCAAACATGGAATCTCGTCAACATGCAGTTGGCTATCGAGGCTGTGCGCGGAAAAGTAATGGGGCTCAAGCGTGCTGCTAAGCAGTTTGGGATTCCCCGCTCCACCCTGCAACGAAGATGCAAGAGAGAGGGAGACTTTGCAGTTGCGGCAGAAAAGGGTTTGGGCAGATTCCGACCTGTATTTTCACCAGCGATGGAGTCGGAACTCGTTGTCCATATTAAACTCATGGAGAGCATGCTGTTTGGTTTCACTTTATCGCAACTGAAGCGGGTCGCATATGATTTTGCTGAAGCAAATGGGATTCAACATAACTTCAACAGCAGGAAACGCGAAGCTGGAAAGGACTGGTGTTACGACTTTATGGTTCGCCACAGAGACGCGATTTCCCTGAGAATACCAGAACCTACATTGGCAGCTCGCGCAAGGGCATTCAACCAGGGAGCCGTCAACGAGTTCTTCGATTTACTGGAAAAGGTTCAAGACGCGCAGAGGTTTACTCCAGATCGCGTCTACAACGTAGACGAGACGGGTATAACGACTGTACCCAATCGACCATCGAAGATAATCGCCAGTCGGGGCAAGAAACAGGTTGGTTCGCTGTCGTCTGCTGAGAGGGGCCACCGTGTCACGGTTGAAATTAAAACCGTAATGTCTGGGTCACTACCGACACATCTGCAGGAACCGCACATCGCAATAACGGTTGTTTCGCCGGTACCCAGAATCAACCAGGCTACAGTGCGAAAAGCCACAAAGAGAGGGAAGACCTGCATCATTACAGGCAGTCCATGGAAGACAGCACTCGAGGCCAAGGAGAGAATGGTAACTTGCCAACAACCAAACGGTTCAAGGAAGAGAGGGCACTCGAAAGCTGAGAAAACGTCAAAGAAAAAGAAGTAAAAGAAGGAAAACATCGACACTACGTCTTGTCTGTACTGTTCGGAATTGTATTCCAACAGCAGAAGAGGCGAAAGCTGGGTGCAGTGCGGGGAGTGTGGCCAGTGGGCACACCGTGAGTGTACCGGGTATGAGCGTGGCGGGTTTATGTGCGAGATTTGCGCCGACGATTAAGTGGCATCGCACAGCGTTGTGAGGGGGCCCACTTTGGCCTCCACATGTTGTAAAATAATAAAATGGGTTTCTTTTTAAAAATACATCTGATTTATTATATTTATTAAGATAGACTAACTAGACTGTGCATACACCTAGTCAAGATACATAGCTAGGTAACGTAACACAAATTAAACTGTTTTGTACATAAATGTCAAATGTAGGTCAATCGGCGCTTAAGGGGCCCACTTTACCCGCCCTTCCCCTACTCCCCTTCCAAGAACATTATGATTGTTCTCTTAATTTGAAATCACGATGAACTGATGTCCCCATACTAACCAGCGATCCTCCATATGGAAAGAGGGGAACACTGAATTCGGTTCCAGTCTCTTCACATTCACTAACAATTCTGGGGTTCATGGCACTTCATGGTAAACAGTTCATAGTTACAGAACAGACAGTCCTCTTTTATATAGTCGTCTTTCATGTACAAGCAATTGTGCATGATATATAGGATGTTGATTCATTCGGTTAAAGTGCCTTAAATGTTAACATTTCTGCAAATAAAACGGTCTTATGCCTTTTACGATGCACGAAGTTCGGACACCAGCAAATCTGCACTCTAGTATACATATCCATGAATATATTAAACAAAATATAATAATATATCAGATCAAGTTGCGCTGCTTCACGTGAATAGCACATTTGATATTAATTGGTCTCTAAAACGCTAAAAAGATGCAAAATAAACTTTTTATTTTTGACATGTTATTTTACCGTTACTGTACACTTTTCGCGAGAATGGCCTATATGTACGATTATATACAACATTAATTATTAGAGCAAGAATAAAGGAAAACATACAGTGCACTCTGGATAAGGTCGAATCTCCAGAGACCCAGGACAATACTGATAAGTGGAATTTTGTATAACTAGAATGTTATCAGAAGGTCCCCTTATTGGGACCTTTGCCCAGAACCGAGGAAAAGATTGACTTAACTTAGCAGGGCTTGACAGTAACTCACATAAAGCACTTGTCCAGTCCCACCAAAAATTGTTTAAACATAAAATGCCTGTGTTATTTCCATAACTGGCTATGGGGTTGTAACTTCCAAATTACGAACATTGTTACAGGCTTACTAAACACAACTTGGCGGGAAGTATACCTTCAACATAGTTAGTATAGTCTTAAGAACATTATATTAATTAATTAATTAAAAACTAGAAAAAGAGTGCCTCCTTGTAACTAATTAAAATGCAAAGCTAAACGAGTCGTGGAATTTTATTGTTGATTTAAATCAACACTACGTACCACGTTATCAATTATCATATCTGCTACTAATACAAAATATAGTTAGTAATAAATTCCATATACAGTTGTGTAATTGGACCTAGCCTTGCATGCTACCTGGTATTTTTGTTGATATTTACAACTATAACAATTATTTAAGCAATTGAATGCTTTTATGAAATTAAACACATTTATTTTGAATGTATATATGTCCATACAATACTCACACAGGGAACACTCTCCTCTTTATATATTCTGACAGGTTTTATGTTGAATTTTGCATAGGCACACATTATTTCACAGATGAAACTTGAAACAAATACAACACTTTAACAAGATTTAACAAGATTGCCACCCAGAGAATTAACTCTAGGTGGCAGGTGGACAAGGAAGCCCTTTGGCTTATCGAGAGTCCGACCCTTTTATCTATGTGTATCCCGCCCGTCTGAGGTATGTGTCGATTTTAATTTTAAACATTCACGCTACTAGCACCCACACAATCAGCAGGTAATCTATTCCATTCATTTACAGTCCTTTGTGAAAAAGAAAACTTTCTTATATCCAATCTACTCTGCTCCTTTGCCAATGTAAGTTCATGTCCTCTAGTCCTTCTATCTTTCTTAACTGAGAAAAAAATATTTCTATCAATATTTTCATAACCCTTCAATATTTTAAACACTTCTATCTGATCTCCTCTCAATCTCCTGGTCTCTAGTGTTGTTAAACCGCATTTTTTTAGGCGTATTTCGTAACTAAGATCCCTCAGTTTTGGTATCATTTTAGTTGCTCTCTTCTGCACTCTTTCTAGCATATCTATGTCCTTCCTGCGATATGGCCTCCACGCTTGAATACAATATTCTAAATGAGGCCTAACTATTGTTTTGTACAGCGGTATTATTAGCTCTTTTTCCTTATACGTTATGTTTCGCCTAATTAATCCAAGGATTTGATTTCCCTTTGAAGCTGCAATTCCGCACTGCTCTGAAACCTTCATATCAGCACTAATGGTTAACCCTAAGTCCTTTTCTTTTACAGTAGTACTTAGTACAGTACCCCCCATTGTATATTCTACCCCTTCGTTCCCATGTCCTGTGTGGAGGCATTTACATTTCCCAAAATTGAACAGCATTTGCCACTTTTCAGACCATTTGATCAACCTGTCAAGATCATCTTGTAAATGCTGTCTATCTCCATCACTTTTAATCCTTCTAAACACTTTTGTATCATCCGCAAATTTCAACACCTTGCTTGTTATTTCATCATCCAAATCGTTGATATATATTAAGAATAATATAGGTCCTAATACTGATCCCTGTGGTACCCCACTCAATACCGATTTCCAGTTTGAAGCCTCCCCATCAACTACTACACGTTGTCTTCTGTCAATCAGCCATTGTTCTATCCAGTTTATGATACCATTTCCTATGCCATTGGCCTTTAGTTTAAGCAGTAATCTTTGATGTGGTACTTTGTCGAAAGCTTTTTGAAAATCTAAGTAGACGATATCTACTGGTGATCCCTCATCTACCCACTTAGTGATGTCTTCCAAAAAACATAACATATTTGTTAAGCATGACCTCGCTTTAAAAAAACCATGTTGAGATGGGTTAATCAAGTTGTGTTTAACAAGAAAATCCACCATGTGATCTTTAATTAGTCTTTCTAATAATTTACAAATCACTGATGTTAAACTCACTGGTCTATAGTTCTCTGACTTGTTTCTCGAACCTTTTTTGAATAACGGTATAATGTTTGCTTCTTTCCATTCTAAAGGAACCACTCCCTCTTCTAATGACAAGTTGAAAACTGTTGCAAGCGGCATGCTAATTTGTTCTACAATTTCCAATAGTAGTTTGGGTGGAATACCATCCACTCCAGGTGATTTATTATCCTTCATAGCCCTTATTTTCTTACCTACCATTTCCGGGGTTACAATTAATTGTCCTAAATAGTCTGAATCTGCCCCCTTGAACTTAGCCTCTGGTACTGGCAGTGAACTAATATCTTCCCTGGTAAACACTGAACTAATGTACTCATTCAGGTCTTCTGCCATTAAGAATCCCTCTGATATTATATTTCCAGCACTATCTTCTAGAGGACCGACCTTATCTCGAACTTTCTGTTTGCTTCGGACATACGCATAAAAACTCTTGCTGTCATGTTTTATATTACTAGCTAATTGTTGTTCATAGCTTCTCTTTGAATTTCTAATTTCAGCTGTAGCTTGGTTAAGTGCTTCTTTATAACTGTTGTAGTCTTCATCATTTCCAGTATGACTTCCACATCATTTGTTTATACTTAATTTTCTAATGGCTTCTTTCGATAAGTGTTTCTTTTTGGACCGTTTTCCTTGTTTTTTGAAGGGTACAAATTTATCGACTATGCACTTGCTAATTAGTTAAGAGTTGTCCCTTTCTGTAACTGGTGATATCAGGGTGGATAGTACAGAGGTGTCTGCATATGACTTTGTACCTAAAGCTTTAGGCAGTCTTCATTCACTTGCTACAATATATCAATCTTTGCTGTATATCGTAAGCAGAGGGCAGAGCAAGGGGTTAACGTGGCAACATGCACAATTTGTTTGATGTCTAATACCCATTAATATATCAACACAAGGACTCAAATGTCAGTCACCCACCGGGCAGGACAATAATTAATTTACGGCAATTTATTTAGTGCAGGTGTAATATTATACTCGCAAATGCAACAAGGTACTAGCAACACCAACCCCGTTAATACTGTGACTCAATCAACATGTCCCATCAGAGAAGTGTCCTGGAAAATGTACTCGTTCGACATTGGGAATGTTTGGTGTGAGGCAGAGAAGTGTCCTGGAAAATGTACGCGTTCGACATTGGGAATTACTTGTCCCGGACAAGCGGACAAGCGTTAATGTCGAGCCCTGCGTAGAGAAAATCAACTTATGTGAATTCGAGTTATCTGGAGTGCACTGTATATGACAAATGAACACAGGTAATTACGTATAATAAAATTTACAGTTGGGAAAAGTAATGGATTGGGATTTTTGTCTGACTGAATCAGCATAACAAGGTTCTCTTGTATTCCTTTTCCATTTAACCAGCTGTACACTTGGTAACAAGTCTCATAATTTAATATCTAAACTGAGTTAATCTGCACAGTGTTGAATTAGTTAACTCATATTTAGGCTCAATTTCCTAAATTCAACTTTGTTCATTTGCAGGAACACTGGAAATAGTCGAGCTGATGGAAAGAGGAAATTGAAGAGCTCTACTCAACAGTGCCTTTAATTGGACAATGGGTCACCTGACATAAGATGGTGCCTGATTTTGTTCTGCCCCATTCTGTTCTGTGCGATATCTACTGGGACGTTGTACATCACTTCGTGTTTCCAATGGATGTGTGCATCTGATAGCTTTGTGTATCAAATTGCATAGCAGTGCTATATTAATTGGACACGGTTTTAACTGACACAGTAGTGAAGAAGATGTCTGACTTTGTTCTGCCACATTAGTTCCATGTGGCTCACTGGGAATATGTACATCACTACATGTTTCAAATGGATTTGTGCAATCGGTCGATTTGTGCATCCAAATGCACAACATCGCGTCATTACGTTGCAAAATAGGAGTACATAATAACATTTAAGCTTTCTTATGCTCATCATGTTTGGATTGTGTTCTACAGCATATTCTTCAAAACTTGTTGAAACATGTTTGTGTTATACTGGGAGTAGTGTATAAAAAGGTGTAGAAAAATTAGCTTTTACAATAATTTTGAAAATTCATAAAATGTAAATGTTCCACAACATTCTAATATTTTGTTGACAATAATGTTATTAGTAACTATTTAGATCTATATTTTTCTAAAATTATACCCTATGTAGATAGGAAAGTACATAACCACCTATGATATTAAAATTGTGTACACTATGTCATGTGATGTATGTATACTGCTTATGAAAATAAAAGATGGATTTATGGTGCAAACAAAATGGTTTCATTATTGAATGTTTCTCGGCTTCAATAAGTGTCTGTTATCTAAACGTTTCATTAAAACTATACTTACAAATGTATAGCCAGATGTACCTAGTGAAAAAAGGAACATGATAGTACCATAAATAAGATTACGTATATTTTTTTAATCCAACAAAAACAATGCCAATCATTCAATGTCATTGGCGGCTACGTGCGTAGATAGCTGGTGTTTTTTCTTTTAAATCAATCCGTCTGTCATGAGCTGTCGCTATGTTCATTCTCCGTTTATTCCATATATTTTCTTTCTTTTCTTTGCTGAATCTGTGACATAAACAGCAGCTGGTCCACGTGTCCTTCTGATTATTCACGACTCATTCGCACGTAGCTAATCGAAAACTGACGGACATTCCCGAATTTTCATGAGCATGCCTTACACGGATCTTGAAGATGGGGCAAAAGTGGAAACTGCGCGTATGCGCAGTTATTTTTTCGATATATTGTCAGGGTCATTAGTGATTAATAAAACATAATTCTAATGAAATATAGGCATATAATTACATGAAATAATCATATTAATAGGATTATTTAATAATTGAGTACATTACAAAGATATTCAAATTCTCAAAGAATCGCTTTAAGGATTTCGAACATGAACGAAAACCCTAATGCACTGGCAGCGGAGTATAGGTGGCGAATGTTAACCCTAAACCCTTATCCCTGACATCTGAAAGAATCAGTTTAGTCCTTTCGGGTAGATGGTCTTTTCTGCAAAAAAAATGTAAATTAAACCTAAAAAAGAAAAACGTATGATTAATGGTACATCTAAATAACGACTATCTGTCTAGAACGCGGATGAGAATGCGTGATTATCCAGTCATGGATCACGGATGTTTTCAGCCGTTACATTCCCATGTCAATATACATTAAACAATGACCAATTGGACACGGCTGAGGATAGTACCCGGGGTTACCATCCTCTGTCCTGTTAAATAACATAGATGAATACATATATTTTTAAAGTAAGTCAGTCAGTAAGTAAGTCAGTCAGTAAGTCAATAAGTAAGTAAGTAAATACGTAAGTATTTTAGAAACAGGGTGCACTAGATTGAACTATCCCGTATTAGGGATATGTAACATGAACGAGGATCCGAATGAACTGGCAACGGAACGTAAGTAAGTAAGTAAGAAAGTAAGTAAGCATTTTGTGAAAATGAGTGTACTGGGTTCAAGAGTATAACTGGGTTGTAAAGGTCGTTGTCATATTCACTTCAAATTTCGTGGTTACAACTATGCAGGAAGTATGAAAATCGCTGCAATCGTACTGGTTCTCAGAATCACCAGTGATCTTGCAACAGTGCAGTTTCATTACATTGGACTTTAACCTATCCAAGAGTGGAACACTTCTCCGAAAAGTCCAGGGGATCCCCCCGGCAGTATTACCCAGAAGAATGTGACATACCATGTTCTGATTGATTCATGCTGAGAACCAAAACGGGACATGGACCAATCTGAAGCTCCTATTGCTGTTGTATCACAAGTGCTGGGATTTCTGTAATTGGTCCTGCTAGTGAACAATCACTTACTCTCAGTTGTCTCTTTATCAGTCAGACGGTATGTCATCAAAAAACGTATTCAATGATTTTCTGTAAAATTTGGAACTGTCGTACTTCGATGAGTTTCATTAACACTCCAACAATCCTTATACAAGGGGTTTGGCAGACAGCACCCTGTCATTCTGTGTATGAATTTACAAATATGTTTTATAAATACCAACTAAATTCGTTTAAAAACAGTTACCAGTAATTTATCATTCAGCAGATAACTTAAATAATACTTGTAGGTTATTATCAGGAAACCACCAACCTGGTTTGAGCATAATGACAATGCAACTGTTGACTGAGTTTTGGGACCGGTAGTCATGTGCAGTAGCAATGACTATTGGACGTTGCTAGACCTGCAAATCAGAACCTTCAACAAGAGCCGAGTTAGAAAACTTGCACACACACACACACACACACACACGCACACACACACACACGCGCGCGCGCGCGCACACACACGCACACACACACATCCACCTATCCACCCACCTACATAAACAGAGAGAGAGAGAGAGAGCGAGAGAGAGAGAAAGAGAGAGAGAGAGAGAGAGAGAGAGAGAGAGAAAAGAGAAATACAAGACAAAAGAAGAATATATATATACACATACACACATATATATGTATATACATATATATATACATATATACATTTACGTAAATATATATTATAATTATGTATATATACATTCTTCTTTTCGTATCGTTTCTCTGTTGTTCATCGTTGTTCTTCCGGATATGATTATGAAGGGGGTATCTTGTATTCCTTTCTTCACTGAAGACCTAACCGTCTCTCGTGATCATTCTGATGTGTGTTGCATTTACGTTTATTTTTCTTCGATATGGTTCCTGTCCTACTGTATGGCCGCCACTTCTGTTCGCGGTCCTGTGCAACGGATGGTCGTGTTTTAACAGGAATGTGTGTGGCTTTGATATGTCTTTTAGCATATATTTATATGGCAAACGTTGTCCACCAAGAAGGCGTTTATATATATATATATATATTTATACATATATATATATATATATACACACATACACACATATATGTGAATGTATATATATATATATACACATATATATATATACCTGCGTGCATGCGTGTAGGACTGTGCAGGCTTTCAACCGAGCACTTCAATCTTAAATAAACACTTAACCTAGGAGTGTGTTTGTTTTATATGTGAATATATATATGTATGTATGTATGTATGTATGTATGTATGTATGTATGTATGTATGTATGCATGCATGTATGTATGTACTAACGTACGTATGTATGTATATATACATATATATGTTATGTGTGTGTACGCATAATGCATTTTTGGTATATGTACACTTGCAATGTCCGTTCGTCTCTCGTAGATCGTATACTTCCATGTTATTCCAGAAGCCTTCTGTTTGGATAGTCATACTACCAGGGGGCGCTGTACTGCGCCTGACCCTAGGCTCATTCGGTCGCTGTTTTTGTTGTGTAAATACGTCTTTCTGTTGGAGGTTCTGCGGCATGCACAGTGTTTTGGACGATGATTTCAACGTGTGTTGTGACTGTCTTTGTATTGTGAATTGTCTTGAAGTCTGCTGAAGCAATTTTCCACTCGACCGGCTCCGGTGAGTTCCGTCGGAACAGTCGGGAAGTACTTCTGAGTTTCCAACACAACCATGATATACTGCCTCACAACCCTCTCGTTGACTTCTCGGAAGCGACCCGCAATAAGATGAACATCAAGGAACGTGGATCCAGGGGAAGGGTAAGGAATAGACTGAAGAAAAATGCTTACATGCCCCATCTACCAGCCATCACTCTCTCGAATGTACGATCCAAAAACAACAAGCTTGACGAACTGTCAACGATGATTCGTTACGATGGAGACTATCGAAGAACCAGTTTATTTTGTTTTACCGAGACGTGGCTGTCAGAGCAATAGGGATTGTATTACTATTCGCTCTGACAGAGAAAAACAAAAACAAAGAAAAGCATTGGTGTAGGACTATGCTTGATAATCAACAGAAAGTGGGCCACTAACGCATGTGTGAGAAAACGAGTCAGCACGAGATCGTACGAGATTTTGACTGTGTCATTTCGGCCTCACTGCCTTCCCCGTGAATTTAGACAGATCACTGTTGTTCTGACCTACATACCAGGACCAGATAAGGTAGAAGCAGCCGAGTGCTACAATGCGGCGCAAAGCAGGTCAGTGGACCAAGCCGAGTTTATACTCGGGGACATCAACACGTGCAACATCACTGGCCAGCTGCCAAACCTACTCCAGTACGTGTCTTGTGCAACATGCCTCGACAGAACTGTTGATCGTCGCCCATAGCAGACCTCCCCTTGGACGATCCGACCATAATATTATACACCTGATTCCAAAGTATATTCAGAGAGTGAAACGTGAAAAACCAAGTTCACAGTGTATTAAAGTATGGGACTGTGATAGCACAAAGGAACTGAAAGGTTGTTTTGAATCGACTGACTGGAAGGTATTATTGACAGTTGCTATAATAACCCAGATGAACCTGTGGATCATGTAACATCGTACATTCAGTTTTGTGAAGACTCGGTGATACAATGAAGGACTGTGCAAATGTTTTCCAACAACAAACCATGGGTTACCAACAGTGTTGACTAAACTACTTTTATTTTGTACTTGAGTAAAAGTACAAGTAACTCACCTCAAAACTACTTCAATAAAAGTAAAAGTACATTGAAAAAACCTACTTGAGGAAAATGTAAAAATAACTTTCAAAAGTACTTGGAGTAAGAGTAAAAATAAAAGTACAATTCAACGTTTTAATTTCAACATTACAGCAGGCACACACAATGCGAGACTAAACTAACTACTTTACTCTACACGAACCTTAACCCAATAACAGGAAGTTATATAATTACAATGGCCGACTGTTGTTCATCTACGAATATCGTCCCCCTGGATATCGCGACATTTTGCCACTAAATACATGTATGACGTGGTATGACGAGAATATCGTGCCATCCAACCACACTTACACTAATATCGTATCTTTCACTGGATAATAACCGCCGGACGATAGTCATCAATAGCAGTGTTTATTCGCCACCATGTTTACTCTTACGAAAATTGCAAGTATTTCACCAAATCCAATTTATCCAACAATTTGGTTGCATAGCATGAAATAAATAAGTGGTAGGAAATTATATTAGGGATCTATTTCACAAAAGTGTCTGGATTTTTTTCATGAAAAAGGCATTGTTTACATTAAGGGCTAATACGGGAACCATAATCGTCATGCCCAGTAAATGGCAGTAAAGCCAGTACAATACAGATAATAGCAGTATTGTTACGAACATGGGCACTCGTTTAGTATCCGGGCCCACCTCAATTTCGTCGATATTAGTACACTTTTGTCTAAATTTGAAAGCTCAGTGCATTAGATCCACCATTAGCATCATCCCAGGCATATTTGTGTTACGAAAATGTTGTGTCTTAGCGAATTTTTGAGGCCAAGAGAGCGACCCGGTTTGCGCTAGTCTGCGCTGCTCCGGCCGTGCATTACCGCAGTGAGCGATATAGCTGCAGCGTATGTTGACGCAAACCGGGTCGCTCTTTGGACCTTAGCATTAAAGGTAAAGTAAAGGTACGTTTATATATATAACGCAGTATCCAATCCTCAGGACTGCTCAAAGCGCTGTACATTTTATTCCCTGGCAGTCCTGTTCAATCGAATACCATCTCGACTTCTATACGAAGCATTCAGTCACGCTGCAATTAATGCGCGAATACTACTCGTACACAAATATCCACCACTGTCTATAGCCAGGTACCCACTCATACAGCTGAGTGAACTGAAATAATGTAGAGTAAACGAACTTGCCCAAGGTTCGACATCGCCACACAGGATTCGAACCCGCATGCTCTCAGTCGAGAGTCCGGAGCTCTAACCGCTGCGTCACTGCGCTCCACAACATTGCACTAAGACGCAATAGTTTCGCAACATATATATATCTAAATAGTAACATCCATCCACAAAAATAATTCCAAACGACGTCCCGCTCGGTGATCTCTTATTTATAGATGTCAGCGTTGACGCGCTATCGCAATGCGAAGTTTGTTTGCAAATACGATTGCGACCTGGCCGGTGAATCGGCAATAGGATCCCCCTGGCGACTAGACACAGACATATTTCGAGAAGTAAATGAAAGTAACGAAGTAAAAAGTATTGTTACTTTTGATAAAACTATTTCGTTACAAGTAAAGGTAATTTATTAAAATTGTACTTCGTTACTTGAAAACATTACTTAAGTATTGTAAAGAAGTATTTATACTTCGACTTCGTTACATGCTACCACTGGTTAGCCAAGAGTTAACATGCATTTTGAATGAAAAGAAACAGGCATTTCTAGTTGGCGACACCACTAAAGTGAAATAACTGAACAAAGTCTTCAGAAGTAAAGCTAAGTTAGCAAAATTAGAATACAAAGACAAAGTGGAACGCAAACTGTTGTATGGTAATAAAAAAAACAGCTTAGCAGGGTCTCAATACAACGATGGACAGGAAACAACCACCATCACCCTTGGCATCAGATAACCCTTCTCTTTTGGAGCATAAAATGAACACGTTTTATACCCGATTTGATACTCAGGATTTCATACAGAATTTGATCAGTTGTGCTTGCCATTTGTATCTAGTCTATCTAGTGTTGTAATTGAAGAGGCTGATCTTGTGAAATGTTTTTCACTTGCCACGGCCAACAACTCGCCCAGACCAGATAGTCTGCGAGGTTGTGTGTTGAACGTTTGTGCCGAACAGCTAGGCCATTTCTTCACTCGCTCGTTTCAGCTGCTGTTGTATAATCATGTTATGCCGTGTTCATGGAATATGTCAACTATTATTCCAGTGCCTAACATTCCAGGTGGTGTTCACATGAAAGACTTTCGTCCAGTGACACTTCCTTCTATCGTTGCCAAGTGCACACAACAAATCACAGCAATGTCTCGTTTTACTCAGAAGCTATGGGGTCAGGCCACATGTCCTTTAAGTAGTGTACAGAAGTCTTGTTGAGAATATCTTATCATTCAACATCATAACTTGGTTTGGGCATCTTACTGTTAAACAAAATACAAAACTGGGCCGGGTTGTTAACATAGCTAGTAGCAGCGACAGTTGTCTACTCTGTACAATTCTGCCCTTGCCAGGAAGGCATTTCACATTGTCAATGATCATGCCCATTCACTTAATTTAGCATTTCAGAAACTTCCATCTGGCAAGCGTATTAAAGTTCCTCTTGCACGAAAGAATGTATATAAGAAGTCATTTGTACCTTCAGCCGTTGCTGTCCTGAATGCTGCACTCAAATAGTGTGTCAGTAGAGCTGCAGTTTTGTGTATGGGTGGTGGAGGAGAGAGTGTACAAACATGTTTCTATGAGGTGAATATAATTTAATATATTAATTTAACCGGCATGTATCAGGTATTAATTAAACAGTTTCTTATCACTGTATGTTTTGACAATGCAGATATTGACGTACTACTGCCCTTCTCTTGTATTCTGGGAGTGCTTCGGTTTGATAACTTTTTTAAGCCACACATCATGCTCGGTTAGACTTTACATTTAGTCAATTGTCTGTTTATGTGGTATGTTTATTTTTCGTTTTAGGATACTTCAATGTGTTATTTATATACATGTTACTCGCTGACTTTTTGCATGCAATAATGTTGGGTGTTTTGATATCTTTATTTTATTTTTGTATTTATACTTAACTAATTAATTGATTGATCAACGGATGAGCCTAAAGAAAATTTTCTGTTTTAAAATGTATTGTTTTATAGACAATAAATATTTTTGATTGATTTTGTTGATTGATTGATGATACACCATCAAACGTTATTATTATTGTACCATCTATAGATTTTTCGATAGTATTATAGTCTGTGCTGTAGTTTTGTTTGAAATCAGAGCACGGACATAATTCCTGATTAATTCTGATTCTGAGAGCCAAACGAGTTAATATTATAGTATGGAACGTTTTTGAATAGCTCCATTGCAACACACAAAAATGATAGCACGAGTTTATGTATTATATCATGGAATGTGTTTGAATAGTTCCATGGTAGTAACACAATAAATTATAGCACGATGCACTTACGATATATCCTTTCATGCTGCAACAGGTGCCTCCGAGTAACTCCATCTTGTGACAACTGCCACCTCCTAAGATTTATACTAATTTAAATGCAAGAATTGTGGTCTACATTGATCTTTCAAAAGGAAGTCGTACGTCATTAGCCGATGATTTGCAATCACAAGAGTTGAACAAACAAGGTAATGTCGATGGTCTGATCGACGTTTAGACCCTTGTTTGAATGTGTCAAGACCACCAGCAAACAGGTGAGCATGTCCTTTAATTCCAGCGAGGCTTGATTTCTTTTTCTTGTGTACGCATGGAAGCGAGTGTGCGCGTGCGGGCGTTCGTGTGTGTGTGAGTGCGCGCGCACGTGTGTGTATTGTATGTGTGTGTGGTGCGTCGGCGAACGCGTATTATTGTGTGTGCGAGCATGTGTGTGTGTGTGTGTGTGTGTGTGTGTGTGTGTGTGTGTGTGTGTGTGTGTGTTTGTGAGAGTGTGTGTGTTGTGTGTGTATGTGTGTGTGCGCGTGCGTGTGTGTATGTGTGTACGTCTGTATATATACGTGAGTGCGGCATTTGTAGCTGAAGTGGACACATTAGTTTGCGTCCCTATCTAAACCCATGTATTTCGGCTTACCATTTATATAATGACTATCTATATTAGTTTATATATATATATATATGTATTATATATATTTATATATAATACATATATATATATATATGTATATATATATATATATAATTCCACAAAAGAAAAGGGTGATTAGTTCAAGATATATTAGTTAACCTGTGAAATATAAATCATTAATTTCTTTCCCCAATTTTCAAACTGCCGAAGCTCGAAAACTACTGGAGTTAGAACACTGTAATTTCGGATTTTTGCTTTTTCTTCATTCAGAAATGTAAGAGATGCACCGCCCGTTGGTTTAGTTCATACGCAATCATCCATACCTGTAACAGTTGTGAGAAACATAATTGTACCAGGGTTTTGTCAAAACAATCGCCGTCTAAGTAGCCGTCTTCTTTGACTGTCTCAAATATTGTCATGCAGTATTGAGCACACTGTTTCTTCAGAATGCTCCACCAGCATCTTATGCGTTGATCGGCTTTACTGCGACCGTGCAAGAAGCACCTTTAACAAGACAAGATTTAAACAGATTGCCAACCAGATAATTAATAGTAAATGGGAGGTGGACAAGGAAGCCTTATTGAGAATACAACCCTTTTCATCTACATGTATCCCACCCTTCTGGGGTACGTATCGATTTAATTTTAAACATACTCACACTACTAGCACCCACACCGTCAGCAGATAATAGTTTCCCTTTAATTTACAGTCCTTTGTTAAAATGAGAACATACTTATATATAATTTACACTGCTCCTTTACTTATGTAACTTCATGTCCTCTAGTCCTTCTATCTTTCTTAACTGAGAACAAATATTTCTATCAATATTTTCACAACCATTCAATATTTTAGACACTTCTATCTGATCTTCTCTCAATCTCCTGGTCACTAGTGTCGTTAAACCACATTCGTTTAGGTACATTTGATTGATTGTTGATAATATTATTATATGTACAAAGGATACAAGTTATAAAATATATTACCATAAATAAATAAATAATAATAATAAATATAATTCATGAATAAAAGATAAAGTATATAAAGTAGTCATAATACACAAGAAACAGATAAAAACAAAGTACATTTGAAATAGTGGCGTAGCATTCTGATATTTGTGTAGCTTATTCCATAATTTCAAACCGGACACATTGAAACTGCGTTGGTAGTAGGCAGTTCTGGCTTTGGGTGTTTTCAGCCGAGAGACATTTCTGGTATTGTAAGAATGACTATTTGGTGTAAACACATCACACAAATGTTGTGGTGCTAGACCATTTACACACTTGTACATAAGAACACATTTATTAAAATTCCTTCTTTGCTGTAGTGAAAACCAGCCTAGTGTTTTAAACATAGTGTTTCTATTTTGTTTAGGACTAGACCCAGATATGAGTTTAGCAGCTCTGGTCTATAGTTTCTGTAATCTAGTTTTGGTTGATGCAGTGGCTGAATCATACATTACATCTCTATAATCGAAGTGTGATTGAACTATTGCATTGTATAATTGCCTGAGAATGTCGATTGATACTATTTTACGAAGATATCTTAGGATTCCTATTTTGGATGAAATATTAGGAATCATGCTGTTAATGTGGTCGTCCCATTTTAGATTTTAGTCGATATACATACCAAGGTACTTGGCTACCGATACATGTTTAAGTGGTTCATGTTTGTGCACTCATCAACCATCTTGGCAATGGACTGATGAGTGCCAATTAGTATAAATTGACATTTTTGTACATTAATACTAAGTTTGTTAGTATCAAAATACGGTTTGACTTTGCATAAATCTCTGTTGTCATTGGATTCTAATTGAGCCGAACACCCTGGTTTTCCAGCTGAATCAATTTCAGTGTCGTCTGCAAATATGTTTATATTACAGGATTCGGTGACTGTAGGCAGATCATTAATGTATAGCAGAAACAACAGGGGGCCCAAGATTGATCCTTGGGGCACCCCAATATTCACAGGCAAAGGATCAGTCAGATGGCCATCCACCGAAATTGACAGTGATCTACCAGTGAGGTAGCTCGAGAACCACGTATGTTCAATGTGTGTAACCCCAAATCCTTTAAGTTTGGCCAGCAGAATACCAGTGTCCACGGTGTCAAAGGTCTTCCAGAGATCCCATTACAAGTCCTTTATCGATGTTTTTAACCGTCGATTTGTAACATTTAGCAGTGACGTTACAGTGGAGTGCAATCTTCTGAAACCTGATTGGGTATTCGTGAGAAGTGTACGCCCTTCCAAATAATCTGTAAAAGAACTATGAACAAAACGTTCAAGTAGTTTAGACAAAATGGGTAGAATTTTGATCGGTTTATAGTGGTTAGTTTCCATTGATGGACCAGATTTATAAAGTGGTAGCACCCTTAGCACATTTCCATTCTGTGATAAACCTGCCAGATTTCAGAGAGAGATTTAGAATGAAAGCAAGGGGTTGTGATATGACTGGTGCTGCTACGCGTAGTAGTGTGCCAGGCAGTTTGTCCAGACTAACTATTTTCGAGCATATTCCTTAATTGTTGTTCAATAAAATCAGGTAGGGAAAGTGAAAGCAGGTCTTTCGGGTGATTTTATGGAGTGAATGAAGCAGCTGGTGAAAGCCTACTTGCCAATTCTTGACCAATGGATGTAAAATACTTGTTGAATGCATTGGCCTTACATTTGGGATCAGTAATTATTTGACCTTCAACAAGTACACCTTTGGGGTTGGACTTGGATTTTCCTGGCAGGAGTCCTTTTAGGCATTTCCGCATTAATGTTTTCCAGGATTAGACCAGTGTAGTAATCCCGCATTGCAGTCTTGAGAGAATTCGAAACGACATTCCCGAAGTGACTACACATTTGCCATAACGAAGACACCTCAGTTTTTACATAATTTTAGTCGTTCTCCTCTTTATTCTTTCTAGCAAATCTATGTCCGTCTTGCAATACGGCCTCCACGCTCTATTTTAAGTCAGGCCTAACTATTGTATTGTGCATCGGTATCATTAGTTCTTTTTCCTTTTACGCTATATTTCATCTAATTAATCCAAGGATTTGATTTCCCTTTGAAACTGCAATTATAGAGCTGAAACCTTCATAGCAGTGCATTGTCCCAGTCAACGCTTTGCTGGCAAATGCTACAGACTTGTTGTCTTGGAGCAGTACTGCTCCCACTCCTCTTGACGATGCGTCGACCTGGATTGTCGTCTGCGTATTCCGGTCGAAGTAGACTAGTCTACGATCATGTCTTGGATCTTTGTGAATGCCTGTTGACGAGATGCAATCCACTGAAAGTCAACATCTTGCTTCAGCAAGTCTCGGAGTGGTGCTGTGAGGTTTGCGAGTTAAGTAACAAATGGCGACATACACGTTGCTATCCCCAGGAACTGTTGAAGACTTGTTTTGTTAGTTGGAGCTGGTGTAGTTCAGATGTCTTCCACTCTTTCCGGATCAGAGTGTACTCCCTTAGCTTCATACACCATGCCAAAGATGTGAATTCGCTCCCGGCCTACGGCACATTTCTGACTGTTGAACACATGTCCATTGTCACCAGCCACTTTCATCAAGTTGTGTAAGTGCCTATCGTGCTCCGCCTTTAGTTCCGTACACAACGATGTCATCTGCAATGCCAAGCGAGTTGAAAGTCGTCAGTAGTTGTGCTTTGATCCAGCGAATTGATGATGACATCTCTTTATTGCCTTGTCAAGGTTTCGGCAGTCCAAGCATCGATGCGTAGTTTTCCGTTTTGTTTTCGCGAGTAAGCCAAACTGTTTACCCAGTCGGTGGGTACATCTACTTTGCGGATCACATCGATTTGCACCATATCATCTAGACGGTCCTTACTGTCTTATTTGGGTTGGTCTGGATATTTCCTTGCAGCATGTATCACGGGTTGAACAAAATATTTCTATCAATATTGTCATCATCATTTATTATCTTAAACACTTCTATCTGATCTCCACTCAATCTCCTGGTCTCTAGTGTTGTTAAACCACATTCTTTTAGGCGAATTTCATAACTAAGATCCTTCAGTTTTTGTATCATTTTAGTCGCTCTCCTCAGCATTCTTTCTAGCATATATATGGCCTTCTTGCGATATGGCCTCCACGCTTGTATAAAATATTCTAAATGAGGCCTCACTATTGTTTTGTATTGCGGTATTATTAGTTCTTTTTCTTATATGCTATATTTCGCCTAATTAATCCAAAGATTTGATTTCACTTTGAAGCTGCAATTCCGCACTGCTCTGAAACCTTCATATCAGCATTAATGGTTAACCCTAAGTCCTTTTATTTTACAGTAGTACTTACACGTAGTAGTGTATCCCCCATTGCATATTCTACCCCATGTCCTGTGTTGATGCATTTACATTTCCCAAAATTGAACAGCATTTGCTACTTTTCAGACCATTTGATCAACCTGTCAAGATCATCTTGTAAATGCTGTCTATCTCCATCACTTTTAATCCTTCTAAACACTTTTGTATCATCCGCAAATTTCAACACCTTGCGTGTTATTTTATCATCCAAATCGTTGTTATATATTAAGAATAAATGGTCCTAGTACTGATCCCTGTGGTATCCCACTCAATACCGATTTCCATTTTAAAGCCTCCCCATCAACTACTACACGTTGTCTTCTGTCAATTCCTATGCCTTGGGCCTTTAGTTTATGCAGTAATCTTTGATGTGGTACTTTGTCGAAAGCTTTTTGAAAATCTACGTAGACGATATCTACTGGTAATCCCTCATCTACCCACTTAGTGATGTCTTCCAAAAAACATAACATGTTTGTTAAGCATGACCTCGCTTTTAAAAACCCATGTTGAAATGGGTTTATCAAGTTATGTTTAACAAGAAAATCCACCACGTGAACTTTAATTAGTCTTTCTAATAATTTGCAAATCACTGATGTTAAACTCACTGGTCTATAGTTTTCTAACTTGTTTCTCGAACCTTTTTTAAATAACGGTATAATGTTTGCCTCTTTCCAATCTAAATGAACCACTCCCTCTTCTAATGACAAATTGAAAACTGTTGCAAGCGGTACGCTAATTTGTTCTACAATTTCCATTAGTAGTTTGGGCGGCATCCCATCCACTCCAGGTGATTTATTATCTTTCATAGCCCTTATTTTCGTAGCTACGATTTCCGGGGTTACAATTAACTGTCCTAAATAGTCTGAATCTGTCCCCTTGAACTAAGCCTCTGGTACTGGCAGTGAACTAATATCTTCCCAGGTAAACACTGAACTAAAATACTCATTCAGGTCTTCAGCCTTAAGAATCACTCTGATATTATATTTCCTGCACTGTCTTCTAGATGACCGACCTTATCCTGAACTTTCTGTTTGTTTCGAACATACGCATAACAATTCTTGCTGTCATGTTTTATATTACTAGCTAATTGTTGTCAATAGCTTCTCTTTGAATTTTTAACTTCAGTTGTAGCTTGGTTAAGTGCTTCTTTATAAATGTCTTCATCACTTCCAGTACATCTATATGACTTCCACATCATTTGTTTATACTTAATTTTCCTAATGGCTTCTTTCGATAAGTGTTTGTTTTGGAAAGTTTCCCTTGTTTTTTGAAGGGTACACATATATCGACTGTGTACTTAATTTCACTCTTTAATATATTCCAGCATTCTGTTCCTGTCTTATTTGTCCAGTGTGTATTCCAGTCTATCTTTCCTAAATATTTCCTCATGTCTTTATACCTTCCTTTGTGGAAATTTCTCCTATACTGCTTTTTACTATCCCTTTCTGATTTTACTTTGATGGTAAAATGTCTCTGGTTGTGATAACTACTCCCCAGTGGCTCACATATCTTGACATTGTCAACTAATTCATTCTGTGAGGACAAAACTCTGTCTACACATTCTCATCCCTGGTCGGTTCTAGCACATGTTGAGAAAGGAAAGTATCTTGAACTAAAAACTTGTGGTCCTCACTCCCCAGATTTCCGTTGTATATGCCCGTAGTTAAAATCCCCCTTAATAATACAGTCCCGTTTGCTTATTTCCCTATTACCGTTTTGTATTTTGTTTTCTCTTCTTTGCTTATGTTTGGACTTCGATAAACTAACCTAACTGTTAACGTTGAGTTTCCTGTAACTATGTTACACCAAACAGCTTCTTCGCAATATGTTTCTCTTCATAATTTTATTTCATAAGCCTGGATAGGTTCTTTAATATATAAAATAAATCCACTTCCCTTTCTTCCTATTCTATCTTTCATAAACATTGCATATCCTGTCAGTCCCAATTCGGCATCTGATATATCGGTGGTGGTCCAGGATTCGTTTATACCTAATATGTGAGTGTCAATATCTTCTACTATAATGTTTAGTTCATTTCTTTTGTTTACTATACTTCTTTCAACAAACAACATAGAACATGCCTTAGAATTTAGCTGCATTTTGGTTCCGTGGAGTGTCAGCGTTGTTCCGTGGCTAGATACGAAATCTACATCTATTTCAGTAGCTGTAGTGTTGGGTAATTCACATGCCCCTTGTCGTTTCTGTCCGGACATAATTCTGAGTCCCATATGTTTCGTTATATTTATAGTGTGTCATTCACGCTTTGAGGCATTATAATTGTTTATTGCAGCAGTAAAGGACCATGAATTAATCGTCGAATTAAGGGTAAATAGGAGCTTTTTTGTTATTTTTCAGCTGTATGAGGAAGTTGATTTACTTGTTGCAATTGCCGAGTTGGCATTGGGCAAATTGAAGTCCTACAGAATTTCCGTGTGTCGAAAGTTGACACGGCGTGGTTGAAGTCGTATAGCGATTTCATTATTCCAGTCTTATGAGAGGATTGTGTGGAGTGTTAAGCGTAGCTAATAGTTTTGTTGTTTACTGGTGATTTACCTTTTGTATTACTTAAACGTGATTTCCGTTTAGTGATTGTTTCGTGTGTTGCACTAGTTTGCAAACATGGATATTGCTCAATTAATTGAGTTAGGCGAGAAGTTAGGGTTAACAGGTCCAGAACTTCAGGCATTTGTTCGTGATGAACAAGGAACCGCCCGGGCTGAGCGACAGGCCGCTCGCGAGGCGGAGAGGCTCCAGGCCGAGCTCCGAGAAAAAGAGGCGGCAAGGCAGGCCGATATGGATAAGGAGAGGCTCCAGGCCGAGGTACGCGCGCACGAAATGGAGCATGAAGAAAAGATGGCCAGGCTCAACAACTCGGTACTACCTTAGAGAACCGAGATTCGGTGAGTAGTGCTTCAGCCATTACTAAGGGAATCCGTAGTTCTCCGTTGCCCTGTTTTAACGAAGACAGGGATTCGATTGATGCCTATCTCCAGCGCTTTGAAAGATATGCGGAAAACCAGGGTTGGGAGCGCGAGAATGACGCTATTTTTTTGAGTGCATTGTTAACCGGTCATGCGCTGAAAGTTTATTCCCGTTCCCCGATTTCCGTGGCCAACGATTATGATCAGTTAAAGCAAGCATTGGTAGGATGGTACCGACTGACTGTAGGCGATTTTCGTAAGAAGTTTTACACCTGTTCTCTAAATTTGACCGAAACAGTGTCGCAGTATTTTGCTCGTATGGAGCATTATTTAACTCAGTGGATTTCTTTGTCAAACATTAATGAGTCTTTCGAGGGCCTTAAGGAACTCATTCTGAGAGAGCAATTCCTGTTTATGTGCACAAGGGAACTGTCCTGAAGGAACACAAACCGGTGGGGAAAGAGAATTTGTTAGAGTTGGTGAGAACATTTACAGATGCCCATTCATCATATGGTAAACGGGAAAATCGTAAAGACCGAGTCCGACCAACTCCCGTCCCTTCACCCGTCCCGAAAAGTAGATCAGGGGAGGGGAGGTACCCTATTTATAGCCGTACCCCGCGGCCCGTTCCTCCGCCGCGTACATGTTTCTTTTGTAATCGGCCAGGTCACATCGTGAGACAGTGTACAGTGGGAATGCAGAATAGGATTCTTCCACCGAAAAGGATGAAACCAGTGGTTGGGAATTGTGCAGTTGTGCTAAACCAGAATTCCCCTAGTCACCAATGTCCTGTGGGTGGCAGTGATATCACGTTGCAATGTGGATGTAAGATCCCCGTAATTGCTAGTGCGTGTGTACAACATGAAAACAGTTGTAACTTACCGGTTGCAGAGGGGTATGTGGGGAGATCCCCAGTGAAAGTACTACGCGACAGCGGGTGTAACGGAGTCGTTGTACGACGTAGCCTAGTTCCGGAAGATCAATTAACTGGGAAAACCAAAGCTGATGCTGATGGACCGATCCGTCATTGAAGTCCCGACTGCCCGGTGCTATGTGATAACTCCCTTTTACACAGGAGAAATTGAAGCCCTATGTCTAAACAACACCGTTGATGACTTAGTCATTGGCAACGTTGATGAACTACATTTTCTCCTTTTCGAGGAACCAAGTCAGATGGTGTCCCCGTTACTGTTGAAACCCCTTTGAATGACACCCCAGTCACCGGTTGTGCTGTAGAAACCCGTGCTCAACGGGAGCGCCTTTCCAAGCCCACAAAACCTTTGATAGTGCCTCAAGTTGTTGGTGCGAGTGTATCCACCGATGATTTCTTTAGAGAGCAAAAGGGGGATGAGACATTAAAGAAATGCTTTGATTCGGCTGAAGAGACTAAAGGGAAACTTAAGGGAGAACATACAAGTCAATTCGTGATCAAAAGGGGGCTCCTTTGTCGCTTGTATCAGAAAGAGAAAGAGGGTGAGACTGTGAAACAACTAGTAGTTCCCCGAGTTTTACGCAATCAAATCATGACGTTATGACATGAAACCATCCTATCTGGACATCAGGGAATTAGGAAGTCGCTAGACAGAATCCTCCTTAATTTCTACTGGCCAGGGATAATGGGTGATGCCCACAGATTCTGCCAGTCATGTGACATCTGTCACCGTTAGTCGAGGCAATGTCCCTAAGGCTCCTGTACAAATGATCCCCATCGTAAACACGCCCTTTGAAAATGTAGCGATAAATTTGGTAGGTCCCATAACCACAGTGACAGAGATAGTTAATCGGTGGATCTTAACCCTGGTAGATTTCCAGATACCCAGAAGCGGTAGTAGTGTCGAATATCGACACGGAAACGATAGCAGAGGCTCTTCTAAAGATTTTCTCAATGGTGGGTCTACCTAAAGTAGTACTCAGCAGCAATAATGGCGGTCAGTTTGTGTAAAAACTATGACCGAGGTTACTCTCTAACCAACAAGTCCACTCTTCTCCTTACCATCCCATGACAAATGGATTGGTAGAGAAATGGAACGGTACCTTAAAACGGATGCTAAAGCGGATGTGCTCTGAACGTCCACGGGACGGGGATCGGTATCTGGAACCTCTCATGTTTGCATAGAAAGAGGAGAGCATGACATTTTCCCCTTTTGAGTTACTCTATGGAAGGACAGTCAGGGGGCCTATGATGATTCTCAGAGAGTTATGGGAGAATGAGAAACCAGACGATGAGCTAGTAGAAACGTACCAGTAAGTAGTGGATCTCCGTAATCGGATAGAATCAACTTGCGAACAAGCTAGAGAGAATCTTAAGAATTCTCAAGACCGGTATATGGAACACTTTAATCGAAAGGCCAAGGTGCGAACCCTAGAAGTAGGAGACAAAGCCCTCAACCTTCTCCCCACTGATTCAAACAAGTTGCTCGTGCAATGGAAGGGTCCATATGAGGTGATAGAGAGAGTGGGGATAAACGATTATCGGGTAAAGATCGGAGATAATCGTAAACTCTTCCACATCAATATGATGAAGAAATACTATGAGAGAGGTAATGTGGATATGCTAGGTTTAGCTGTTGTTGTCGAGAACAACCTGAATGTGAGACTGATGAGGATTTTCCCATTCCTGAGAGAGAGGAAAACATTGGGGGCGTCCTTGAGAGTGATAGTTTATCACCTGATCAGATATGAGACTTGAAACAGCTAATGGAAGAATTTCCTTCCATCTTTTCGAGCACTCCGGGGCAAACTAGTCTCTTGCCCCATGCCATTGAGGTAACGTCCTCTAGTCCCGTGAGATGCAAACCGTACCATATTCCATTAGCCAAGTTGGGAGAGGTAAAACAGGAGGTTGAGAAGATGCGAGAAACGGGCGTGATTGAGCCATCTCATTCACCGTACTCATCGCCTTTGTTGCTAATTCGTAAATCTGACTCCACATACAGACCGGTAGTAGATTTTCGCCAGTTAAACAAGGTTACTAAATTCGATGCAGAACCTATGCCAAATCCCGATACTATCTTGGCTGAGGTGAGGCAGGATAGTACTTGTCCAAACTAGATTTCTGCATAGGCTACTGGCAAATAAGGATGGAACCGGAAGATAAGGACAAAACCGTATTTTGTACTCCCCAAGGGTTGTTCCAATTCTGCGTCATGCCTTTCGGTCTAGTCAACGCCGGCGCATCTTACAGTCGCATTATGCGCATACTCTTAGATGGCCTCGGTGGTGTTATCAATTATGTTGACGAAGTATTGATTCACACCTCAACATGGGCCGATCACTTAACAACACTGCGGGCAGTGTTCGTCCGAGTGAGACAAGCGGGTCTCACAATAAAACCGTCGAAGTGTTATCTTGGGTTTGAATCCGTCGATTTCCTGGGGCACCAAGTAGGACAAGGAGAAGTGACGACACAGGAAGATAAGGTAAACAAGATTAGGAATGCGCCAATTCCTACCACGAAGAAACAAGTGTAGTCTTTTCTAGGTTTGGCAGGATATTACCGGAAGTTTGTTAATGGGTATTCCAGAATCTGGGCTCCATTGACTGATCTCACATAGGCAAAACAACCTAACAAGGTAAGTTGGAATGATGAGGCGGATAAGGCCTTCATTCAACTGAAGCAGGCCCTGTGTAAGGCGCCTATCCTAAAATTGCCTGACGTCAACAAACCCTGTGTCTTGCGTACAGATGCGTCCGATACCGGATTCGGAGCAATGTTACTCCAAGAGAATAACGGAGTCTTATTCCCAGTCGCGTTTGCGAGCAAGAAGTTCAATCCCACGCAAAGGCGATATTCCGTAGTAGAAAGAGAATGTATGGCAATTATTTGGGGACTCGAGAAATTTCACTTATACCTGTATTGGCGAAGTTTCATTGTGCAGTGTGATCAACGATCCATGAAATTCCTAAACACTGCGAAGTTGACAAACAATCGCGTTATGCGATAGGCTCTTAAAGTCCAACCCTATCGTTTCCGGGTAGAGTCAATCCCTGGAACAGATAACATAGGTGCAGACTACCTAAGCCGAATGGAATAGATGTAGGTTCCGTCAAATTAGTTGAGACACTGAAGTGTCATGAATTTTTGTGTGCAACTAGATAGTTACTAGTTCGGCGAGTGATCGCCAGATTAATGTATTAAATTTATTCCTTAATACTTTTGTTCAGGAAGTATATTCTTAGCGGGGGGTAATGTAGCATTTCTGCTATTTCTGGATGTTTAAATCTACTTTCCTGAGGTTTAATTTGGGAAATCAGGAAGGTCAAGCTAGTAGATAAACATATTGTTGACCAGCCGCCTTAGTTACGTAATTACAGCAACCCGGTTACAGATGCGCTCAGTGGGGCGTGGTATTCTGTTGCTAGCGTTTCTAGGCAAGAAGGTGGTTTCACTGTAATCTTAGAGGGTGTTCCACAATGCCTAGCTTGAATTTTATATTTTGTTTTAGCCAATAGAAATGATGGAAACCTGTCATATGATGTGTATTTAGGCCCGCTTATATAAACGTCTGTTGTACGCATTTCGCCGTCTGGGCGCTGGCGAAGGACTGGGACAGATCCAGGGTTGAACGAGACAGGTTGCCCTGCTGCCAAGAGAATGGCAAGTCAAGTCATGAAGCGTGGTGGGAATCGTTAACGTGGGTTCCCAAGCTTTTGTGTGTGTGTATAATATTCAGTGTCCAGAGTGACTGTTCGAGCTTCGAAGAAGCCATGCCGCCACGTCAGCGGTATATTGAGACAACGTTCCAGTCGGACCAACGCATTTGCGTCGATGAGCGATAATCGCGACGCGCTCACCCAGCTCGGGCCTTCCTCGAACAGCGGTCTCACAGCGACATCGTCAGAAAGCTTGACCGAATGCGACTCGCAGCGGCCGGCGGTAAACGTATACTGCCAGGCGTCGTCATTCGCGTGAACCCGTTCATCCGACTTCTCGATCGTTTGCGACATGGCAAGACCTCTCGATCGAATTCGTAGCGGCCGGCGGTAAGCGTCTACTGCCCGGCTTCGTCTTTCAGTTGAACGTATTCAACTGACTTCGCAATCGTTTGCGACCGTGCGATCATTGAACGAACGCGACTCGAGAATTCGCGGCGTACGACGGCAATCGTCAATTGCCCGGCATCATCACTCGTGCGGCCGAGATACACTGTTCTAATTCTGAGCTCGGCGTGTTGACTTCAACAAACGTTCGTATATATTCGATATAGGACTAGCCCAGTGTAAATATATATTTTCTGATTGAACGTATCTATTATTTACTGTATTATGATTGGTAGTTATCTGTGGTTTTGAAGTGAGGTATTATTACCCTTGAAGTAATCAAATATGTGTGTGTGTGTGTGTGTGTGTGTGTGTGTGTGTGTGTGTGTGTGTGTGTGTGTGTGTGTGTGTGTGTGTGTGTGTGTGTGTGTGTGTGTGTGTGTGTGTGTGTGTGTGTTGTAACAGATTACTGTAATGAGAGTCCGCGAGGACTAGCTATATTCTGTGTATTTATATTATGGGAGTTATTCTTAGATAACACTTGGCGCCTAGTGTTTGGTCGTGTAGCGGTATAATCCACCTTAGAAAGGAAGTGGAATTTGATAATTGAAAGATTCAGTGTTATTGTTTATTATGTTCTATTAAGGTTTGGTTACGTGATTTCTTTATTCTGTTTATTTTTGTTAATCGAGATATATACCAAAAGGAAGACTTCACGTAATAAAATTTATTAAATTTTCCTCGTTCTTTGTTGCTTGTTCACGATAACCGTTCTTTCTCGTATGCGTTGACCTTGATATATAAGAACCCTGCTAGACTGAGCCAACTAGTGTACGGAGACCTCGCTAATATGTGACACCCTCCATCTTTCCTCCCATCTCATTTTCTTCTCTCCTCTCTCGTCCCATCTTCCCTCCCTCCTTCTCTACGGTCACTTTTTCCCTTGTCACCTTCACGCTTGTCATGATTTATGTCGTAGATTTTCAAATTTCTTCCCCTCCAATCACCTTCCCTCCTATCAATCTCCTTTCCTCAGTCTTCTTGCCACTGCTATTCTCCTTCAGTCTTGCAGTATTCCCACCTCTCTCTCTCTCTCTCTGTCGTCTCTCTTCATTCCACCCGTCTCCTTGCTAAATCCCATCGCCATCCCCTTCACAATATCTGTCAAAGTAACTATCTCCTCCTGCAGACATTCCACCTTCCAACACTCCATGCACTGAAAGGTGAATCCCTCCTCCGTGGTTTCTGTCCATGACTTCCCACAGCCGGACAATGCAAAATCTACCCAGCTGTGGCAGTGATCGCACACCAACTGTCGCTTTGCCTTGACATGCCGCTTGCAAGGCGCCATGTCACTATCAGAATTTATTGAATAACTTAACTAACTTAGTCTTTATAAAGACAGTTTCCTGTGTACTACAGCACACTTGATGTTACAGATTTTAATAACTCAGCTGACTATCTATCCTATCACGAACGCTAACATTACCGGTAGTGACCTAGCTTAAATACAATCAATTACGTTACGTTAGGCTGCTTTATTTATTTAGGTTTCGCCGCGCCCTAGCGAATACGTAGGACATTATCACATAAACAATCTGGAGTTCGGCCGACTATCGCCCTTGCTTAATTTTAATAACAATGCTACACATATATTATCTTATGTAAGTAGTTTTATGGTTGTTACTTTATCTCCTATATATTCTACCACATAATCAGGTTTGTTTACAACTTATCGAAAGCTAAGTTACCCTATTATCACTCACTATACTAACGTGTTCTAAAATACTTTAACTAACTAACTTGAAGCACAACTGCTACTCAATATATGTTTACTGCAACTTTATGAATTATATTAAGGCAAGAATAATACTTATTAATCAGTAATTCCACTTGTTTATAAACTTTTCTGTACCACCAATTTCTAAGATCTATCTCCGCCAAATATAGCCTCGAACTAGTACTCTTCTTCATGCGGATATTATAGATCAATGAACGTTTGCAATTAATGATAACTATGTAAAACCAAGTGATATGTAAATTACACCCACCGACCAACAACATAATAAATATGAATTGTTATTTATTTCGCATTTCTCCACACATGTTTTTATAGCGTTCATACTTTACAGGAAACCGCTTAATTTCTCTGATATCAACCATTAACGGATCATGTAAAGGCTTACAGTTATTCGAACGCAACCGACATACCCAATTGAACACAAACAAATATGAGTGTTGGAGCATTCAAGACAGAGACCCATGGACCGGCTCATCGAACGCCACAGTTTCCAGTTCATTGAGGCCTGGTCACAATTAAATGGAAATCGAGTTTTATTGAAAATTATACCAACATCTGCCAAGAACTGTTCCAGGCATCAAAAGAACAAGTACCCGTTATTGACGATATGTCATTATCGACTGCATTGCATTATATATAAAGAAAACAACAAAACATAACATCCTTACTCAAAACTATTTTATCAGTAAAACACATACAATCATGATTTTGCTCGCCGGTACTTAGTTAATTGTTAACTGTGGGTCAACTTCGGCGTTGGTAGTCACCTTCGTCATATTGCAATTGATGCTATTGCAAACAAATTATGTGTGTTGAAATCTAGAGCATTAATGCTGTTCCTTTCCCTGAGCGGGTGTGACACTGTCTGCTACTTCCTCGGCTGAGGGAAGAAGTCGGCATGATTGGCATGGAAGGCATGTCCCTCTGTTACAGATGCCTTCCTCACACTCTCATCACAACCGGAAGAAGTCGACCCACCTACTCTAGCTGAGATCGAAGGTTTTATCGTCGTCATGTACAGCAGTGTACGCCAACCAAAACTGCATTGTTCCAGCATGTCAGGCAGGCTGTGTACCAGGCCGGATATGTGTGGTCACAAGCTCTTGTGCCAGCTCCCCTCTTGTCAAATCCTGGACACTGGGGTTGGAGTCCAAGTAACATAGGATGGAAACCATTGTGGACTGACCTACCAGAGGCATCAATGTCGTGCTATGAGCTAGTGCATTGTGAGTGCAAGAAAGGGTGTAAACGCAAGTGTAAATGCCGATCGTCCCGTGTGCAGTGCACCGAGCTGTGTAGCTGCAATGGAGCATGTGGCGACCCTTGACATATCTGACTATACAATGGCTTATACTGCATGCGGTCAGTAAAATATGACTGTTATTTTAACGTGTGTAAGATTATAGTTCATTGGTAAACACATAAGAGTCATGATCATCATTTAATAGCCATATCTATGGATATCCATGGCATATCTAGATTAATTTTTTTTTTTAACAGCATGGGCACATAGCTAGTATTCCCAGTTAGGTGAACTAAAACAAAATATAAGATCTCGTATGTCGTCCATTTTGAATTATAATATGGCAGTCATCTAACGATACAGCATGTGACGAAACATTAATTCTTTGACCCTGGAAATGATGGTTTAGACACTAAGAGCATGTTTCTATGTTGCCTAGAAGTTGAGCGACTTGGTTAATAAATTGTCATGGCGGCCATCTTGAATTCCAATATGGCAGTCATCTGAGGATACGGTTTATGGCAGAAATTAATTCCTTGACCTTAAAAATTATGGTTTAGATACCAAGAACGTGTTTCTACGTTGCTTAGATGCCGAGAAACTTGGGTAATGGATTTTGATGGCGGCCATTTTAAAAATCAAGATGGCGGCTAGATACCATGTCGATGGCGATGGGTACCTAGCTTTATATGAATATATATATACATCATAAATTACTTATGTACCAATTTTCATGCTTTTGTCAAAAAGTGCACAATAATATCCCTTAGCCGCTGCACTAATCCAGACATTCGGTAGATTGTTGTCCGATGGAGTGTATAGCGCCTCTCTGACGGCCAAAGTTGTCACGTCTACTCTCCTGTGATCGATGTTGTGGCTTTGACTGATATTTGTCACGTGACTGAGATCTTTATCTCGTCTCCATTGCTCTCGTTTCGCGAATCGACACACCTTGTGCCAGTGGTTGGGCTTTCTGCAGTTATTGCATATTGTTCCATATGCTGGACATTGTTCACGAGACTTGCCCGGATGGTTATCGCCACAATTTCCAGAAATGAACTGATCCAACACACGCTCTTATATTTCACGGTCATCGCGTAAGTCGCATCTCTGTGCTTATAACTTCAGTCTAGACATGAAGTCATCCACTCACAGTCCTGCTGCCTGTAGCTTTGCAAGTATATGCGAACAACGCGGAAGGTGTGTTTTGATTCAATCTGTTGTTCGAACCTGTTCCAGATAACATCTGAATCCTTTTTTTAGCGTCTGATAGAGTTCAGGAATTGTAGCATTTCATTCACTCTTCATCTGATAGCAGAAGAATGTGGTTTACTTGTTTCGCCTTTTTAACATCTTTTCACTGCTTGAAAAGTTCGAAAGTTTGTATCAGGTTGGGACTTGATCAGTGGTATAGTTGCATTATCGGACATATTGACACGTATGATTCGTTGCAATAGGACGAGGGGTTGCGATAATACACTATCAGTGTATTGTTTACCAACGTTACCGGCGGTTTCATTTGACACTGATAGGTACAACTTGCTCAAGCATTTCGATACATAGTTTATGCATGTTGTGATATCACGGTAACTTCTTTTATCCGCTTCCAGGGATATATCGAATGTTCAGTTTTGTGTACGAATGTCTTTTCTTATCAAGTGTTTATTAAGTGCTCCCTCGCATTCCGCGCAACATGTTTTCGAAATTCAGGAATGTTCATTTAGGTTGTTTTTCCAACCGCTCACCAGTAATACTTGTTCTCTGAATTAATTCGACATCCCACCGCATGCCACCATGTAATGATTGTCGCTCTACATCAGATCGGTTCACAATCATTTTATTAACAACTGAACAATACTAAATGCACATCCCCAGCCATGTCATGCTGGAGCCGGAAACGGAGTAGTATGTATGCTGAACTGCATGATACGTTCTGACACAATGCGTCAATAATATAGTGCCATTATCATACAAAACTGCTTATTTGTTTACAATAGATATGTACGATATGTGTTTATATTTTTTTAACAGACAGACAGACACGCAGATCGACGGACAGAAAAACAGACAGGCAGGCAGAGAGGCAGGCAAGCAAGCAGGCAGGTATGCATGCATATATATAAATATATATATATATATAAATATATATATATATATATATATATTTATATATATATATATATATAATACTTGCATACATGCATACATGCACACATGCATACATGCATACATACATACATGCATACATGCATACATACGTACATACATACATACATACACTCATACAGAGACGCGAACTGTCTTGTATTTATAATAATGTTATAAACACACAGGCATTTTGTCATTGAGTACGCATATCATATCATCGTGTCCTGCACATCATGTCGCGCTTTGTCATCCTTTTTCACTTCTTCGGGAAACACGTTTCAGAAAAAATTGAAAAATAAAAAGTCTGTATAACGGCTTTCTCAGAGGCATTATACCAAGAGAAACAATCATAACACCGACGTTTTAATCTCGTAAGTACGACTTTATAAGTCGTAATTACCAATGTGTTAATCTCATAATTACGACTTAATAAGTGGCGAAAGCGCACGTGCACACACAATCGCACGCACACACGAACATGGAAACTTATCGTTGTGGTGCCCTGATAATCAAAGGCGTTATGCTGAGGTACCGGAAACTATATAAGTATTCGCATAACACCATCTGACAACATCTAACTGCAGTTACTGTTTGCTTTTTATGCTAGTAGTTTCATCAATTAAATGCACGTTTCAAGCAGTTGGTCGTCGGCGAAGCACCAAAATGGCATACACCTCAGTGACACACCTAGCGAAAGTGAATGTAACCGGACGTAATACTAGGTTGCCACCTGGTGGCGTGGACGTTACACTGACATGTTTCACAGCAGACACCAGCCAATAAAGGACATTGGTATAAGTAGTTCTCACAAATCCTGCTCGGGAACAGACGGTGAGCAGACTTTGAACCGGGTGACTTTTTAGGGGACAATGCCAACATGTGTTCTGGGGCAATTAAGAGCCTCGCAAATATACAAATGTCGCTTTGACTTCAACTATCTGGTCAGCGTCCCCCAAAATAAAAGTATGTGTCAGGGGTCGCGTCCGTTCGTTTGACGAATGCTACTTAGCTTTGAACCGTTGTGGTTTCTGCGATTGTTGCAAACTACGTAAACCGTCCACTGATTAATTCAGCGCAGTTCACGTAACTTTCAAAACGTGTAACTGTCAGTAGAAAGTGTCACAGCCGCCCTCGTTGAATGGATTTAACGAACTGCAACATTACACTCCATTCGTAAGATCGTTGATGTCAGTTGTCGTACCCTAAACACGCCCGGATTTGCCGCCGTATCAATATTTTCGTAGTGCGCACTATCCTCCAAAAGATGAATCTTATTCTCCCAAGCTATTTAGTTGCATCTTGTTCTGAGGTCCAACGTAAATCCTACGTTTGAACGCCAAGTGGAGCAAGCTCTTATATATCAATGAATACCACGTATTTATTATTACATCAGTGTATCTTGTGTTGCAGTCATAAACGAGGGATTTCGACATGCAACGGTGGTTTGGAAAGAGGTCGGTTTGATCTAAAGGCAGTTTTATCAAACACAATTATTGTAATTGTGTTTTGAGTTCAGATAAAAGTTCATGCTGATGCACTCTCTACCTTGTTGCCAATATGGTAAATCTGTCAACTTTGGATCATATACGTTTGTGAGTGGGTCGGAAAACGTTGTCCTGTATTGCTAAGCGTTCATTTGATACTTTAGCACCCATAATTTACATTGCGAAACATGAGTGATAAAGTCTCAAGTGAACGCTTAGCAATACTTGACAACGTTTCGAGACCCACTCGTATATGATCAAAAGTTGGCAGATTTACCATATTGGCAACAAGGTAGAGAGTGCATCAGCATGAACTGTCATATTGTAAGTACATAGTTATGCCAAATATACTTTTGGAACTCTGCCTGAATAATGTTGCTGTTGCATCGTTATATTTTTAGTACTGATTTTGATGTTCTAACAACGTTCGAAATCGTCGAATAGTTATTCTATATCGCTTTGTAGGTTTCTTTGTTTGTATTTTTCACTTCGAAATAACTAATTGAATTGAATTAACAACTGAAGTCGTCGAAAATGCTGCCGTTTCTGTCCCAACTTTGTTCGCCAACATCATTGCAATTAACGAATTCGCCACAGGCATACGCTTATGGTGAAACACATATGTTTTCAGATCGTGATCACGTTTGCAACATTCTTGCTTGTGACACCGTGTTACGCCGACGAAGGTGTTCGTCTATACAAACTGTACCATGTGTGCAAGAACAAATGTTACATGAGACACAGCCAATGTGTAAAACCGTGCTTTAAGACGTATAGACCGCAACGCATTGAAGGATGTATAAGCAAAATGAAGAAGTGTCTCGCAAAATGCGAGAGAATACTGGTCGTCAGGTAAACCACGCTACGTAAGCTCTGCGAATGTGACTGATATATCTTACATGAAATACAGTTTTAATATGAGTAAAATTAAAGTATCTGCAAAAAGTTCTGTTAAGTCAACATAACATTATATTGTCACGTCATTACACAATCACGTTATACAATTAACGGTTACATGCTACTTACGTCGCTTGAATCTGACTAATAAACCCTACATGCGATGAGGTTGAATTACTGTCGCGGCATTGAGATGTGTCCCAATGTTTAGTATACGGTCGAACAACACGTTTAATATTTTGCTAAAACATGTATGCATGTATGCATGTATGCATGTACGCATGTACGCGTGTACGCATGTACGCATGCACGCATGCACGCATGCACGCATGCACGCATGTACGCATACACGCATGCACGCATGCACGTATGCACGTATGCATGTATGTACGTATGCACGTATGCACGTATGTACGTATGTATGTATGTATGTACATATCTATACACTTCGAGGCTATATTTGGCGGAGATAGATCGTAGAAATTGGTGGTGCAGAAAAGTTGATAAACAAGTGGAATTACTGATTGATAAGTATTATTCTTGCCTTAATATCATTCATAAAGTTGCAATAAACATATATTGATTAGCAGTTGTGCTTAAAGTTAGTTAGTTATAGTATTTTAGAATACCTTAGTATAGTGAGTGATAATAGGGTAACTCACTTAGGTTCCGATAATTTGTAAACAAGATTTAACAAACCTGATTATGTGGTAGAATATATAGGAGATAAAGTAACAACCATCAAACTACTTACATAAGATAATATCTGTGTAAGCCAGTACTTGCTAGATATTTTGATTAGGTAGCATTGTTGTTAAAATTAAGCAAGGGCGATAGTCGGGCGGCGTAACCTAAATAAATAAAGCAGCCTAACGTAACGTAATTGATTGTATTTAAATTAGGTCACTACCGGTAATGTTAGCGTTCGTGTCAGGATAAATAGTTGGCTGTGTAATTGAAATTTGTAACCTAAAGTGTGCTGTAGTACACAGGAAACAGTCTTTATAAAGACTAAGTTAGTTAAGTTATTAAATAAATTCTGATCAGGATATGGCGCCTTGCAAGCGGCAAGTCAAGGCAAAGCGACACTTGGTGTGCGATCACTGCCACAGCTGGGTAGATTTTGCATTGTCCGGCTGTGGGAAGTCATGGGCAGAAACCATGGAGGAAGGATTCACCTTTCAGTGCAATGGGTGTTGGAAGGTGGAGTGTCTGCAGAAGGAGATAGTTAGGTTGACAGATATTGTGAAGGGAATGGAGATGGGAATTAGCAAGGAGGCAGGTCGAATGGAGAGAGACGACAGGGAGAGAGGTGAGAATACTGCAAGACTGAAGGAGAATAGCAGTGGCAAGAAAACTGAGGAAAGGAGATTGAGAGGAGGGAAGGTGATTGGAGGGGAAGAAATTGGAAAATCGACAACAGAAAACGTGACAAGCGTGAAGGTGACAGGGAAGAAAGTGACCGTAGAGAAGGAGGGAGGGAAGATGGGAAGGGAGAGGAGAGAGGAAAACGAGATGGGACGAAAGAAGAAGGGACGAAAGGAAGTGAGAGAAAATGTGATAGAAGAGAAGTCGATAAAAGGGAAGGTGACAAGAGAAAAATCGACAGGAAAGAATGGATCGGAAGAGAATGTGACAGGAGAGAAGACGACAGGGGGGAAAGACAACAAGCAGACAGATGCAAACCGAAGAAGGAGCTATTCTAAGGCAGTGACAGAGGGGGCAATGAGGAAAGAGAGGGTGTTTATGGGCGACTCCATTATGAGAAAGACAGACAAGGCACTGAGCGAGGGGAAGGACATCGTTGTTTGTTTACCGGGGGCTAGGATTGAACATGTAACTGACAGGGTAGAGAAGGTATTGGGACATGGCAAGGGGGGGGTCTATACTGGTACATGTAGGAACAAATAATGCAGACAGGGAGGGAACAACTGCGATAGTACATAAGTACAGACATCTAGTGAGGAAGCTACAGAAGACGAGAGTTGAACAGGTTATTCTGTCAGGAATTTTGCCAGTAATGGGAGGAAAGGGGGCAAGATACAGAAACTGTAAGAGGATGGCGATCAACGCACTAGTTGAGCAGATGTGTGAGGAAGAGGGCGTGGGATTCCTAGATATATGGGGGTACTTTGTTGGGAGAGAAGATATGTACATGAGAGATGGCCTCCATCTAAGTGGAAAGGGGGCAGCAGTATTCTCAGAGAATCTGCTACGATCTGTTGACAGTGGGACAGGTTGCATTTATTTAAACTAAATTCGCAGGGGGGACTCGCAGAGAAGCCTGAAACTGGAGGCATACATAAAGGCAGCAAAAATAATTCAGCAAAGAACAGTCTGGAAAACTGTTCTGAAGCTGGGTATAAATGTGTTTGTTTAAATGCAAGGAGTATAGTAAACAAAAAAAATGAACTAAACATTATGGTAGAAGATATTGACCCTCACATAATAGGTATAACCGAATCATGGGCAACCACCGATATATCAGATGCCGAATTGGGACTGACAGGATATGTAATGTTTAGGAAAGATAGAATAGGAAGAAGGGGAGGTGGAGTTATTTGATATATTAACGAATCTATCCAGGCTTATGAAATAAAATTAGACAGAGAAGCAGATTGCGAAGAAGCTGTTTGGTGTAACATAGTTACAGGAAACTCAACGTTAACGGTTGGATTAGTTTATCGAAGTCCAAACATAAGCATAGAAGAGAATGAAAAAATACAAAACGCTATAAGGGAAGTGAGCAAACGGGACTGTGTTATTATGGGGGATTTTAACCATGGGCATATAAAATGGAAATCTCTACAGAGTATGGGTAGTGAGGACCACAAGTTTTTAGTTTTAGTACAAGATAGTTTCCTTTCTCAACATGTGCTAGAACCAACCATTGGAGAGAATGTGTTAGACATAGTTTTTTCCTCACAGAATGAAATAGTTGACAATGTTAAATTATGTGAGCCTCTGGGAAGTAGTGATCACAACCAGATACATTTTACCATCAAAGTAAAATCAGAAAGAAATAATAAAAAGCAGTTCAGGAGAAATTTCCACAAAGGAAGATATAAGGAAATGGGGAAATATTTAGCAAAGATAGACTGGAATAATACACTGAAGAATAAGACAGCAACAGAATGCTGGAATATCTTAAAGAATGAAATAGAGTGCATCGTAGATAAATTTGTTCCCTTCAAAAAACAAGGGAAACGGACCAGAAAGAAATACTTATCGAAAGAAGCCATTATAAAAATTAAGTATAAACAAATGATGTGGAAGTCATATAGACATACTGGAAATGACGAAGACTACAACATTTATAAAGAAGCACTAAACCAAGCTACAGCTGAAATTAGAAATTCAAAGAGAAGCTATGAACATAAATTAGCTTGTAATATAAAACATGACAGCAAGAGTTTTTATGCGTATGTTCGAAGCAAACAGAAAGTTCAGGATAAGGTCGGTCCTCTAGAAGATAGTGCTGGAAATATAATATCAGAAGGATTCTTAATGGCAGAAGACCTAAATGAGTATTTTAGTTCAGTGTTTACCAGAGAAGACACTAGTTCACTGCCAGTACCAGAGGCTAAGTTCAAGGGGGCAGAATCAGACTATTTAAGACAGTTAATTGTAACCCCATAAATGGTAGCTAAGAAAATTAGGGCTATGAAGGAAAATAAATCACCTGGAGTGGATGGTATTCCACCCAAACTACTATTGGAAATTGTAGAACAAATTAGCATACCACTTGCAACAGTTTTCAACTTGTCATTAGAAGAGGGAGTGGTTCCTTTAGAATGGAAAGAAGCAAACATTATACCGTTAATTAAAAAAGGTTCGAGAAACAAGTCAAATAATTATAGACCAGTTAGTTTAACATCGGTGATTTGTAAATTATTAGAAAGACTAATTAAAGATCACATGGTGGATTTTCTTGTTAAACATAACTTGATAAACCCATCTCAACATGGGTTTCTAAAAGCGAGGTCATGCTTAACAAATATGTTATGTTTTTTGGAAGATATCACTAAGTGGGTAGATGATGGATCACCAGTAGATATCATCTACTTAGATTTTCAAAAAGCTTTCGACAAAGTGCCACATCAGAGATTACTGCTTAAACTAAAAGCCCATGGCATAGGAAATGGTATAATTAACTGGATAGAAAAATGGCTGATTGACAGAAGACAACGGGTAGTTGTTGATGGGGAGGCTTCAAACTGGAAATCAGTTTTGAGTGGGGTTCCACAGGGATCAGTACTGGGACCTATATTATTCTTAATATATATAAACGATTTGGACGATGATATAGCTAGCAAGGTGTTGAAATTTGCAGATGATACAAAAGTATTTAGAAAGATTAAAAGTGATGGGGATAGACAGCATTTACAAGATGATCTTGACAGGTTGATCAAATGGTCTGAAAAGTGGCAAATGTTGTTCAATTTTGGGAAATGTAAATGCCTTCACACAGGACATGGGAACGAATATGTAGAATATACAATGGGGGGAACTGTACTAAGTACTACTGTAAAAGAAAAAGACTTAGGGCTGACAATTAGTGCTGACATGAAGGTTTCAGAGCAGTGTGGAATTGCAGCTTCAAAGGGAAATCAAATCCTTGGATTGATTAGGCGAAATATAGCATATAAAGAAAAAGAACTAATAATACCGCTGTACAAAACAATAGTTAGGCCTCATTTAGAATATTGTATACAAGCGTGGAGGCCATACCGCAAGAAGGACATAGATATGCTTGAAAGAGTACAGAGGAGAGCGACTAAAATGATACCAAAACTGAGGGATCTTAGTTATGAAAAACGCCTAAAAGAATGTGGTTTAACAACACTAGAGACCAGGAGACTGAGAGGAGATCAGATAGAAGTGTTTAAAATATTGAATGGTTATGAAAATATTGATAGAAATATGTTTTTTTCAGTTAAGAAAGATAGAAAGACTAGAGGACATAAAGTTACATTAGTAAAGGAGCAGTGTAGATTAGACGTGAGAAAGTTCTCATTTTTACAAAGGACTGTGAATGAATGGAACAGATTATCTGATGATTGTGTGGGTGCTAGTAGTGTGAATATGTTTAAAAATAAAATCGACACATACCTCAGAAGGGCTGGATATATGTAGATAAAAGGGTTGGACTCTCGATAAGCCAAAGGGCTTCCTTGTCCACCTGCCATCTAGAGTTAATTCTCTGGATGGCAATCTTGTTAAATCTTGTTAAATCTGTTAAAAGTTTTACTTGACGTAAGCGTACTAGGTAATTACATTGATCATTGGATAAGCATTGGCTACTACCTGCCACTTCGTTGCTACCCTGCAATTAAGCTGACTGTAATGTATCTAGTAAGGGTGACCAACTGCGGTGTACATTACAAACAGCAGTATTCCAATTCGGAATACCTGTTTTTTACAGGGTATGCTAGATGAGAGAATGCCAACTGGAGGGATCGTATTATTATATTTAATGTATCACAAGCACAGCTGTTCCACAAGAGGGTTTCTAAAATTAAATACAACATCGTATTAGAAACATTCACAACTGCGGGCAAATGGTACTAACGTCGCCTTCTGCAAGTACGCTGTCGATTGCATCGTTACCCGGCACTCCCCGATCACAATATGTGTTCTGTGTAAACGCTTTGAGAGGTCATTATTAATGTAGTCTAGTGTCGCAGGTGGAACGTGATGGCGATCGAACGAATACTGTGATCACGGTGTGCCGTATAAACGAGCGTGAAATCGGAATTGGAATCGGAATCGGAATCGGGAGTGTTTATTTGACCCACATATAAAATTAAATGTATAAGATTTTCAAAACTTAAATATCTACAGCTCATGAAATAATATGTGTTGATAAAGATAGCAGGTAATACATGCATGTATTAATAACTCAAATGCATAACATAAAAATAGAACAATAATGATTTAATATACGGAATAACGAATTGACAAAATTCTAACCATGGAATGTCATGTTGCTGTAGATAAGCTAAACAAGGGTCAGGGAGACTGCCACTAAGACTATCGTTGGTCGCCCTCGTAGAGCTACTCCAAACTTGTAAGTTTCAAAACGGTACGTTTGGCTCACTTAAACACTTTCGATAAATAATAGCAACACAAGTGCATAATTTCCAACGCAGTAAGGATTTGACAAGTATTTAAATTACGCTACCAATAATTGATGACAAAATCTCAAAGAATAAATAATAATAAATCATCTGCATACATTACATATCTACATATCTCACTTGACTTTGGTAAGTTATTTATTAAATTGTTTATTTAGTATACAACATTGTGGCACACCTGCGGTAACAGGCAGGGTCTCAGAAATATTATCATTTTAAATGACGATTTGTCAACTGAAGCTGTTTATGTAGGTTGTCTCTGTATAATTGATTTAAGTATGCCATTTGTTATCCATAAGGAGTTTTTGTGCTGATATTTATTAAACGTGACAAATTTATGTGGCATATGTTTACAATTTGCCTTTTTAAGTACACATTGTAATTATTATTTGGATCATGCGAAGGATCTTGATGTAATTTCTCCATAATATTTGAGTTAATAATTTCATTGGCAAAATTTGTCGTAACTTTTCCATTTTGTAAATGTATTTTAATTAATTTAGGAGGACACTTTTAATGAATTGTTTGTAATCAACATTTATGTATCGTGGTGGTCTCTATATAGTATCGACTATCACAGGTTTTATAATATCACCCAAGGAGATTTCAAGTAGCTGTCCTTCCCAATTTTCGTTTTTAATACATTGTAATGCTTTATAATATTATTTTATGTGAATATACATAATTAAGCCTCAATTAGTACTACTAATTTTATCCAAGGAAATACTAGTATAATCTTCTAATTGAATGTTAATTAAATCATCTTGTTCTTTTACCGTTTTTCCTGCATTTATTTTACAAAGGCCTCCAGTTGATTGATTTTAACGTTTATAGATTGTGTGTTTGTGCTCAGTATGCTAAAACTAATAATTTTTGTATTTATTAGTGACTTAAAATTATTAGTGTCATAGGATGTTGAAGGTTTCGTTATTGGCAAACTGTCTTTTTCAAAGTATTTGTCATTATTATAATGCAACATTTTATTTAAATAATTGTTGTGGGCATCTCCACAATGCTCTAAGAATAAATCATCTGAATGTATAATTTAGTTGTGAAATATGTTTACATAGTTGTATATAGCACTGTTCCAAGAATTCAGCAGGTGTTTGCCGATATCATTTTGTATAACAAAGCAATCAAGCGAAATTATCGTTGCATTACTGTTTATAGTTTTGAGATTTATATATAATAAAACATTAATGTTCAGTAATTATAATTGGACTAGGTTCAAATAATAAAAGAACAATAATAGTATAAAATAGAAGAAAGAAAACCCGTATAAAGCAGTCAAATAATGACCGTTTCATGTTTACAAGCAGCTGACAACCACTTCTAATTCGACGAAATGCCAGCCTTCGTGGATACAGCAAATATCTTGCTTTGGCGATCCTTGATAAGGATTTTCCCGTTGTACATCCAGGATGGTGCCCAGTTTTCTTTGATTTGCGTGCTTCGAGGGCGAGCCGAGCACGACGGGCCGTCAAATCTTCGTTGACGAATATCTTAATTTAGTTGGTGCTAGCCTTCAATTTGCTTCGCTGTCGGAATAATTCGTCTCTGCGACGTTCATTGAGAAATGTCACTATCACAGGGCGAAGGCGGTGTGTTTCTGTCGACAGGTGCATTGCTCCGATTCTATGACAAACGAACTATATCGCTAACCAGGAGCGGTGGGGAAACGAACATCGTAGTGTTGACAATGTCAATAACTGCGCCATATAGTTGGACGTCACTGACGGTTTACTCGATACCCAGGAAGCGGACATTTGACCTGCGGGAGTATTGCTCGTGTTCATCTAGCTGGTCACTTTGGTTTCTAGAACCTAAATTCGCTCACCTTTTGCTTGCAAAGCTTTGGTGAGTTCGTGGAGTTTTTATTTCAAATAATCCATCCCGACACTTCGGTTTTTAGGGTATAGGACTGTTTTCAGTTTGTTCCAGACGACTTCATCTGTTAGTAGTTCTTGTATTATCAGCTTAAACCGGTTCACGTCGATAGACATTTTCATAAATATTATACGTCAATTCCCCCTTTCCGTATCGAAAATGTTTATAATATTTTATTACGGGACATTATGTTGTATTCCCAATATTATTATTTATTATGTGCACTTTCGCGTGGCAGACGTGATGTAGTTCGCGTCTGTTTCGCTTGTGCCATTCCGCACGAAATGTACCATCAAAGGTCTTTTGTAGAAGTGGAATAAATATATATATAAATAAATTAAAATATTTAAATGAATAGATACATGTATAATTGAAATGTCCATATGATGAAAAAGTAAACAAAATACTCGTTAAAAAGTCAGTAGAAATTGCACTAAAAAGTAATAAAAATGTAAATAAATAATTTAAAAAGGCCAATTCCATGGATTCATATGATGCTTTCTTATTTTGAAAAGACCACCCCCAATTGTCGCCACTGTTCACGGTCGAGTGCGCGCAGAGCGACGACGTCCGCACGGCAACGTAGCGTACGACCTATGCGTCGCAGGTCCGCGCTCAACGCTGTCGGCAGAGTCGTTCGCGGTCGACCCATGTATGTCGTGACACCTGTGTTTCGGCGAAATAGTTGTCGATCGCTCGCTGAGCGGGTGGCTACGGAGCACGTGCCCGAATAGACTCCATCTTGCAGTTATGACAGTTTCGCTGATGGGATGGCATCGGCAACGGTGGTACAGTGCCTCGTTGGAAATGCGATGTGGCCAACAGATGCCGATGATCTGGCATAGGTGACGACGGTGGTACACATGCAGACGATCTAGTTCTGATTTCGTGAGTACCCATGTATCCATGTTGTACGTCAGTACGGGCACAACGAAGGATGGGTATAGCCGTAACCGCAGCTGTGGCGAGATCTGTGATCGCCTAAACCACAGTGTCCACAGCTTGCGGAAGGAGACGTTGGCCAGCTGCTTTCGGCGAGTGACGTATTCGGCTTCACCGAGGAACGATCCAAGCTTGCGTGTCATACGCCACTCTTCCTGAATGCGGTCAGCGTGTCGGCTGATACTTGTTCGTTCTGTTTTCGGCGCGTTGATCGTCAGCGACCACTCCACCAAGCAAGCTGGCGCGATGCGCTCGATCTCGTCGAGGAACGAACGAGAAGAGCTGACGAAGTCCGTGTCGTCAGCGTAGTCGACGTCCAGCGGTAGGGTGGCATCGGCTGGTGGATGTGTCGGGAGGCGTGAACGAAGGTCACGGAGTGCCGCTTCGAGGTACACAATGATTAACACCGGGCTGAGGCTGTCGCCTTGCGGCGTCCCGATGGATTGGCGAATGAATGACAATCGTCTGTTGAGAGACGCGGCTCGAGCGACTTGGCGGCGAGTAGGAAGCGAATCATCCGCAGTTTCGACTCGCCGAGGAATGTTTGTAGCGTATCAAGCAGCTTGTCGCGACGTATGGTGTCGAAGGCGCGACTCAGGTCGATGCCGAGGAATTCGATTGATACGTGCTGACGCTGCGCTTTAGCACAGAGCTAACGATACCCGAAGACTACGTCGGCCGTGCTGCGTCCGCGTCGGAATCCCGATTTCGACGGCAACAGGTAGTCGTCAACTTTCGGCGCGATCCTCGATAGAACGATGAGAGACGGTGTCTTTCGGAGTACTGATAGTAAAACTATCGGACGCACACTCGTTATTGGACATATTGGTTTGCCCGGCTTCTGTATCAATACGAGCACACCTTTGCCTAAGTCGAGCGGTTCTTGTTTTTCCAGCGCATCATTGAAAATGCTGGCAATCGTGTCTGCTAGCAGGCCAGCCGTGCATTTGAAAAATTCGGCCGGTATGCCGTCTTGCCCGCTGGCTCGGCCGCTGTTCACTCAGCTCGCTTGACTTCTTCGGTTGTGATTGGGTCTGCCAGTCGCGATGGTCTTCCGGTGAAGACAGGCAGTTCTTCTATGGCTTCGTCGCTGAACTGGCGACTGAAATGTTCGGTGACCCGCGCGTTCAGTTCGATTGTGTTACATATAACGTCCCGTCGTGGATCGTTAGCTTGATGGCAGGTTTCCTCGTCATCTCATGAACGGCACGAAACATTTTTGTGCAATCGTGGAGACGTTCAACTTCTGACGCTAGCCTGTCGTGTCTCGCTGAGGCGTTATCACGAGCTTATCGGCGCATAGCGTGCAAGATTGTGTTGCGCTGGTGCTTCAGTTCGCATCAGTGGATGGCGTGTGGAGTGTTCTGCAGCCATAGTTTCAACTTGCGTTGTTCCTCTGACATTGCCGCCATTTAAACACAGTGTGGGACACCTCGTCTGGCCGCCAGGGCGGTCCGACCGATGGTCAGTTCCGCCGCTGACTTCAGAACATGTTCTACCGTGTTCCATCTCGAACTAGCTGACGTGTTCGTATTGACTTCCGAAACCGTGCGCGGAAGGGATCGCTGGCTAACAACTCGGTGTTGTAGCGAATGTGTTTCGCCGAGCGCAACTTCTCGATTCGACCCCAAACGTTGCCTGAAGTCGAGCTTTGCTACGAACAGACGGTGGTCGCTATCGAGTAAAGTGCCGGCGTATGATCGAGAGTCTGTCAAGAGCCTTTTGTGTGTCTGTATGCAGATGACAAAATCGATCACATTGTATATGGGTACGGTGTGACCTGTCGTCACATCGCGGCGCTGTCCTTGCCATGTTGTTTTGTGACGAGCGGCGTGTTGGAATACAGTGTTGCAGACAAACAGGCCGTGTACCACGAGAAAGTCGGCGAGGGCTATGCCGTTGATGTTCTGTCTGCCACGCGAGTGTTTTTCCATGAATTCCTCGTCGAACTTCTTGTAACCGAGCTTGCTGTTGAAATCACCAGCGATGTAAAATAGGGCATTCGACGAGTACCGCGACGTCAGACTTGCGAGTTCGGCGAAGAACTCGATTGCTCGGCATTGTTGGTGTTAACGCGCTGTGACTTCGGGCCGTATACGTTTATAATTGTTAGCAATGAGTTGTTGGTCAAGCGCAGTTGAATTACAGCGATTCTGTCACACACTGACCAATAGCGCACGATTCTGTCTTCCAAATGCATTGCGACAGCGAAGGCGAGACCATAGTGTCGTGACTGTGACTGCAAGCCAAGGATCCGATAGTTGCCTGACCGTTCATCAAATCCGCCGGGGTATTTCTTCTCCTGCAGACAACAATTGTCAATGAGTAGTCGGCCGAGATCTTCGCTTAGCTGGCCTCGTTTCGTTGCTGACGAGAGTCCACGAACGTTGAACGTGCCGATAGTGAAACGGGAGGGAGTCATTGAGTCATCGTTGTTGTGCCGGATCGACAGTGACGGCACGGCCATGGAGAATGTTTACAAACAAATGTTGAGATGGTTCAATTGTCCGTATGATGGCGCCTCTGAAGTATGTTGGTACGTCAACAACACAACATATTATCGCCACAGTGAGAAATAATGCCGAATCTTGCCGAGAAATCAAATTATTCGCCTTCCACTTTCTGGTGTGCCGAACCACCAGATAGTACTATATCAACATGCCGAATAACGAATTAAAATAAAGAACTAACAACGGTGCACGATGCAGAATAAATATACATAAATTAACGAGGGACGTCACTCGACCTCGACCAAACTTTCCCAATAGAAAAATAAAAAGATTATTGATTGAATGTATTGACAATAACCACTACAAGTTAATTGAACATCCTATAAACGTGAAGAATGCTCATAATTGTCTACATGTGAAAATTATGTTGTACTTTTTTGCGCATACACGACGCATACAAACAATACACAGGCGACACACGTGCGCCATTAACCGCACATGTAACAATAGCTATCATATGAATTTAAACGACACCTGACACGCGATCCTACCTACACCGATTCCATAACAACATTGGCAAACTGACAGCAGATATGGCATAAATGCTGGGCCTTTCGAAAAATTCTTGAAATGAGCACACTAAAAAATACAGAGTTACATAATCTATTCGAATGTGCAAAGAACCATTAGAGCAGTAACGATAACGCAAGCCATGATACGATAAGCATCACGATTGCTGTTCCACGATACAATGTGTAAAAATGATCACCGTAAATAACATATCCATCGTAGTTTTGTCAGTTTTAACAACTTGCAATACAACGTTTAGTAAAATGTGTTTGCATGTATCGCACGTTAGCGACAATTTTATAAAGTGTATAGTGTACTGTGAGAGAAGTATCCTGATACATAGATGTATTATCACTACCATTACAGTTACCATCATTATGACGATAACTTACTTCAACACGTATTCAACACATCGTTATTTCTTTTTTAGGTCATGACCCGCATCTAAAGGACCTTGCTGTTGATATAGCCAACCGGCGTCAACCTGTATACCATCTGTCGTCGACGGTTCTATATGTGCTACTGTGCGTGCGTGCGTGTTCTTTGTTACTGTCTGGTCGAGCAAACAATGTTACTTTATATAATGATTATGAACGTCTTACATTTGCTTTGATTTCTTTCATTCTGACAGTGTTGCCACTGTGCCAATGTTAACTTACGTGCAAGGTTCAGATTATGATTACACGAAGTGTTGCGAAAATGCAGATTATTACCTGTAGTAATCTTTTTTCGATTTAGTAGCATACATATATTGTGTGAAATAAATCCTAATTAAAACACATTCAGCACTGTGTTTGCGTTTCGACTTTGTATATCCTGCAAAGTATATCGTGCAAATGTTCATGTAAATGTTGGTACTATTATGTGGGGAACAGCATAGACATTGCATGAATATATAAACGCAAATGCAGGTGGAATGCATTCAGCGTTTCCGTTTTAGGATTAGTGGTTTGGAAGTTCAACAAGCGCTCTCTTGAAAGTTAACGCAAGTGTGTCACAAATATGATACACGGAAGGTGACAATTCAGCCGTTGCTAAGACAGAAAACAAGCCACCATTTCCGTTCAAAATGATATTATATTCTTAACGTTTCGCCTGTAGTTGTTCGTGAACCTGTTTTCGGTAAGGTTAATATATGCAGGCAGGAGTATACAGATAAACAACTATAGTGACATGCAACAATTCGGCGGCTGTGGAAAGATATCTGTTCGTTTCTAGTTGCTCTTGCACAACTGCCGATACGTATAACCAAAACTGCAATTTATCAAAAACAACACGATTATGTCACAGACAAAACAACTGTTTTTTACATTATTTTATTATAATTTTATGACATACAAGTTACACACACACAATCACATGCACACACACACGCACACGCGCATGCATGTTCTTATACAGCGTGGTATCTAGTATATATATACTAAATATAATACTATTTAAATATGTGTATTTCTAATTTTGTAGCTGTTTGTAATTTAAGTATAACAAAACGATTAACTGTTGATGAGTTTTGACCTAGAATAAGTTTTACCCAATGTGTTTGTTAACTATGACGTTTCACCTTGAGAGCTTTTAACACGGACCCTAAATCAAACAGTAGAAGCTGACTGCTAAGTATTCTATTGTGTGTTTTACCATATTTGGCAACGTTTAGTGGAGACCCACTCGAAAATCACCTGACCCAACCTTGGCAGACGTAAAACTTGGCAGCAACGTTGTGCATCAATATGAAATGCTCCATTGTAAGTACATGTATATGCCAATTATTTAGTCACTGTTGTATCCTGGTGTTTCCAATAATGATTGTATTGTTCTAACTGCATTCTATGTCGCCCCAAAAAAGCTTCGTTCGCAACTACACACGTTATAGTGAGGGACGTTAATGTCAGCAAGAGCCGTAAATTTTCACATCTAGACAAAACCATGAAATTTGGCACATATGACCTCGATACCATACTATTTCAGAATTTTGATGGAAACAACTTGAGATTTTGATGCTTCTGCCATTTTGTGCAAAATCCAAAATGGCCTCCATCCGAAATCGAAAATTGCCAGATCTCTGGAACCTGTGCTCCGATTTGGATGATCCTTGTGTCGTTTCTGGGGATTTTGGGGGTGTGAAATGATACGTGAAGTTTTTGAATCAATTTAGGGTCTAGGTCACATGCTAGAGATCAATGACAGGGTCAAATGGTTACCAAAACACGAGTAAATACCCAGCTGTGTTTCCTCATTACCAGGTAATCGGTGTCCATTTAGGTATTTACATACACCCTGGGTGGATTGATACAGATTTGTTTTCAATTTTGGGTTATGGTTACACATTTTGAGGGTCAATATCAAGATGCAATAACCCCCTTGTATCCACTGGCATGGCGATCGTGATCTCTAAGTGTATAATTGGGTTATACGGTTACAACCAACGTTATTTGTGAGTTTTCGTCAATCAATTGGATCCAAAGTCATGTGTTGGGTTGAGCTCAAATCTAATTATGGACGCAATATACCGATGTATATATAATGCGCTTACTGGCGTTAGATAACATTGTAATCGCAAGAGACCGCCTCAAGCAACAAGCGCAATGCATCCTGGTATTATTGCAGTGTATGTATTTGTGTTTACGGTTTTGAAACAATATCGTTTTACCATATGAAGCATCATAGTATTACTTCCATGTTTTATATAGACTGAATTATAAATATTTCATAAACAGTACATGCTACTTAGTAATTGCAACATTACTGGATAGTTTAATTGAATTAGAATCGAATAGTCGACCGATGGCGATGCAAATTACACGCCAGCGTTTCATTAGTGGCTGCGTTGACACAAACTGTTCATCGCGTACGCCTGGTCCACAATCCTGCAATTAGCAACTTACACGTGGGTAGTATCTCATCAGAAATACGAATGATTGGTGTCCCAATACATATGGACAACAATAATTATATTTATTTACAAAGGTGTCCCAAAACATATGGTACAGAAAAATAATGTTGTTAGATTTTAGGGTGTCCCGAAACATAGCCACGAACAAACAACCAAGCTCATGTAAAAGCGCTTCATGAGTTGCCAACCTCTTTGATATGCCAGATACAATGGAAGAGCATGTGATGGCACTAAATGAGAAGCTGCAAGCACTCGCTGCCTTCGAGGACGCTGCTGATATCGGTGCAACTGCGCAACATCTCGGTCATCACGAAGACGGTCACAGCCTGAAAATGACATTCGTCAAGGACGTCCTCTCAGTTCTCAATGTTCTACGACCGAAAAACCCTTTCTTACCACAAAATGGTCCAGATGTGGTCACGCTCCATACTCGAGAGATCGTGCCTTCTGATATAGCAGAGGCGCTATGCAATGCATACGAAAGAGGCAAGGATCTCCAAGACGTCTTCGTTAGTGGGCGCCTGAAGAAAGGTAAGGTTTCCATCACAGACTTCATCAAGAGGTCAGCTCTCCAGACGTTTGCAAGACACATAGATGAAACAAAGAACAGGAACAAAGTCAGTGCAGAAAAAAATAGATATATCAGCGATGTCTCCTCTTTTCCTGTCGCTACAGCACCGGCCAAATTTCGAATTGGACAATTTCGTCAAGTTCGAAAACCAGAGAGAGCCACCATCTTTGTCTGACCAGAGAAAGCTCAGGTCCGGCACAAAATCTGATATTCTGCACCGTCTGACTATCCCAAAACTCACACCTCCAGATGATGTTACGGTGAAGGTGTTGGATGCCCCAGCTGTGATTTACATGGTCCGCCCAACCAACGTCGTTAACTTCGAGCAATATGTTGTGCGTTATTTCATGCCCTTCATTACCAGCTCTCTCTCTCTCAAGTTCAACACTGCGACTCGACATCATATGGGACACTTACCCTGATGACAACCTCAAAGCCCAGGCTCAAGCTAAACGAGGTACCCCTGGCGTGACAGGCTTCGTCGAAGGCTCGACACCTGTCCCTCGTGACTGGAACAAGTTCCTGGCAAATTCAGAAAACAAGGTCCAGCTGGTTAGGTTCCTTTCAAAAGCTGTTATCGAGGCATCGTCTCAGCTCACCAATGTTATGGTTTGCTCCACGTATGACGATATCGTCCTGGTGAATACCTCTCACAGCCAATCGGCAGCTGATTTGGACACGTTTATGCCCAGACCTTATTGAAACACTACTTGCTCTTTCCGACGACCCTAGACTCCTGACACTCGACTCCATCCATATGGCACGCCTTGAAAGCTGGACTGTTATCGTGTACAGCAACATGCAAGACCAGGCGGGTTACATCTGGAGACAAGCGACACCAAGATGTTCCAGATGCTTCAGCGTGGGTGCAATACGTGAAAACGAAAGTCTGGGCACCATTTAGGACAGTGCTAGCCGACGCAAGCAAAGCGTGTGCCCTCCTTCACCGCTGTGGGTGTGGAAAAGTCTGCAGAGGAAACTGCAAATGTGCCAGGGCAGGTATCAAATGCACTATTCTTTGTCACTGTGAAGGTGGATGCATCAACAACTATGGACTTTAAATAATAAGAGATCTCATGTATGCAAAACGTCTTGGTGGCGAGAAGGATTTTGATGCGATCCATCAAGTTGAGTGCCTGTAAATAGTACATACACGTTTAACTGGTGGTGCCTAAGCCTATGTCATGGCCTTAAGGGTATTCCTTTCACTAGTTTGAAATACACGTTATGTTTTCCACTACAATATATTTATATTTAAACTTTATATTTTCCACAACCAATATCATGCTGTGATATCAACTGCCGATATCATATTCCTTGAAAGACCCAATGCCACATACACGTAGCTTTGATAAATAGCAAAGTTATAAAACCATACTGACCTTGATCCCGAACTTGGGAACTTGACCCCAATATAGATCGAACGATCTCATCGATGGACAAAGGATACGTGAAGGCCCCATGAAAGACATCAAGATAATAATAATCGTACTGGAGGATACCAGAGAACATATTAAGAACGTAGTGGTTTAGCGGAAAATGGACCTTCACATTGACCCACAGCATGTGACCTTGACACTAAATCGATTCAAAAACTTCACCAATCACTTCAGCACTCCCAAAAACCCTATAAACGACACTAAGATCATCCATATCGGAGCACAGGTTCCAGAGATCTGGCAATTTTCGATTTGGATAGCGGCCATTTCGAATTTTGGCAGAAGCATCAAGATCTCAGGTTGCTTCCATAAAAATTCTGAAATAGTATGATATCAAGGTCATGTGTGCTAAATTTCATGCTTTTGTCCAGATGTAAAAAAGTATAACGTCCCTCACTATTAATATCATCACCGTTTTCATGCGGTTACGACGTTGTCACCACCCACGCTTCGGCAACGGTCATATGCATGCTTTCATATTCCATTTCACATCATTTCAGATCGTGATCGCGATCGCGTTAGCAACTGACTGGCTGGCGATATCGTGTGACTGCGCAACACCTCGTCAAATCTACATGCACAATACGTGCACGAAAGCATGCTCTCTCGCGCACGGCAAATGTGTCAGACACTGTTTTAAGCCTCATAAACCTGAACGCCGCAAACGATGTCTAAATAAACTGAAAAGGTGCCTCAACAAATGCGAAAAGATACTCGAAAAAGACTCCCCATAAACCGAACTGGTGTCAGCATTACTTCCATCTACTGTGCACATCTTCGTCTTCAGCATGTCCTCGGTTGACGCATCTCGTATTGAGTGCTGCTAAAAATAAACAAAAGTGCAATGGAGAGTAAGTGCAATTATGATATATTAGTTGTGATGTCTTTTTATGAAATTATGCTGCTGTTACCATCGTCGACATTGAAGGTGGGGTTAATATATATACGAAATTTCGCTTGATCTACGATCTCGTTCTCGTTCAATTTATTATCCATACAATCTCCATTGTACTCGTACGTAGACAGGTAATGACACTATTGCGTGCTATTTGATCTTCAACAGTTTATTATGCGGAGACGGGGTCGTGGAAATATGCATAGACGTTGAAAATAAGTTGTGTGTGATATAGCTATGTGTAACGCACATAGTACTTGTCATATACGGCGAACTGTCAACATAGTACTTGTCATATACGGCGAGCTGTGAACATAGTAATGCAATGGTGACTGATATGTCGTTTCACATGATTCAAGAACAAACCGAATCCGACATTCGACAAGAGTATGAATCCGCACTCCACGTCACCAGCTACTATCCTCTGTATCGGTGCACCAAGGACGTGGTCGGGTTATTTCAGGACCTCAAAAGCACTACCCAACGTCTTACATTCGAATCATGTGCATAAGAAGCAAACGTCACCTCGATACTCGAATGGAGTAAACAACTGGCCAAACGTGAATGCGTATATAGTATATTGGGCACATAACATGGTGGAGGTACATTAACACTAATTGTATAAGCCTACTCGCCCGTTTGGGCGGGTCACGTTAAATGTGTGATTTGGTATATGTATCGTATGGTCTCCCTGACCTTCGCAGCCTACTCGTTGGTTGCTAAGCAACTCGTTCTATTACAATTATATGTATTTTATGTCCGGAAGAGAGAACTGCAAAGCAACAACTTACAGCGAGTCGCTACAAATGTGACATTTGTTTAATTTAGTACATTTGTGATAATGTGTATTTGTTAGAAAATAAATACCAGTTAATACATTCAACGAATTTGTGATACATTCAGTAGAAAACTGTAGAAAATATTGTGTACTGTATACTTGCTACACAGCTGTATAAGACATAGTGTTACCCTGGTGCGACTTGGTGTTCATATAAAACACTGGCTTAACATTTGCGTGTGTTTTGTATACTTGAAACCTGACTCGGATTAAGAAAAATGTGGAGTTTGCACATAACTCAAGTTGATCAAGTGCTCTTCTGGTTGACCAAAGGTTTACTATATTTAAATAGCATTCGCTTACAAAAATTGTACACGTCAAAATACATTTTAATGTTATATTAATGTGGTATGTACATGACCACGCACATTTAAATGAATACAGTCAACAATGTTATAATATTTAAAAAATAATAATAATCCAAAATAGCATAGCGGACACAGTGTACAAAAAGGGTAAGGACATCATTGGCGTGTCGATAAAGCAACTATTATACCCTGATAACACGTGTGTAAAAGTACCATCAAACAATATTTAACATGACATTATTGAAGTAACCCCCCACCAGGCCAACCGACCAAATAACAAAACAGCAGAGACTATTTAGCGCCGCATGTAGAGTTCGGTTTTTTTTTACCGAACGACATACATGAGGAATATGATCTCATCATAGATTGCTGTTACAAATATCCTCATATTATTTATGTAAGCCATCATGGAGCTCCAATTCACCACATCTCAACTGCAAATAAAACGCATACAACAATGACACTGACTTTAATGCTCCGAAACTGAATAGGCCTATGAGAGTAGTTTCCATACACCGATCGAACAAATGTTAGACAAACTACCCACGCGCATAGACCACAGCATTGGTCTGTGTGAGCCCAACGTTGCACTGATTTGAATAACTACTGGATGCTTGAGAGAGAACGCTTTAACTTGTGTCTGCAAGCCCCATTATAAATCGCTATCTTTTTTACCGGAGGTTTGGGACTCGCACACACGGTGACGTTATCTCATTGCTACTACATCATACTATACCATACAATACTACTAGCATTATACCATATGCTGTACCATTGTGGGTCAACTTAAAAGCAAATATTCAAGAAATGTATTCATAAGGCTATTCGTATACATATATCCACCACAATGTATAGCCAGGAATTCATTCACACAGCCGAGTGAACCTAGGCAACGTAGAGTGAACGAACTTGTTCCAGGTTTGTCACCGCAGCACATGATTCGAACCCGCGTTCTCTCAGTTGAGAGTCCGAAGCTCTAGCTACTGCACCACTGCGCTCCATCAAACCACTGTTAAGAATCACAAGTCGCGGGTGAGAAGCAGAGTTGCTAAGTTCTCTATTTAAAACCAATGGTCGATCTGTAGCAGACATTATTGTCATACATATAGTGATATAGGGTCTACTATAATGACGTGTGTGCTAACGACGTTGACCGCGTGAGTCAGGCGGGCGTGACAAAACAACATCAAATGTGAATGCTTTATAACAAATTAAAGAAATTAAAATTCGTCTTAAAATATGCAACACCTTTCAATTGTCATACTTAATGTACGAATATTTTTCAATGTACGTTTAACTCTACAGGTTATGTATAATATACACGTGGAACCAGCAAATTACAAAACCATAATTTCATATTTCTAAATAATATTTATATTTTAGTATTTCATTTTTACTTTCTTATTGAGTGACAGGTTTATTGGTAAAATAAATAAAATCCGTTAATCTTTCTGTATTGTTTCGTCTCACCACCTGTATTCTTCTTGATGTACATGAACAATAGCATACTTTGATCATAATAATAATAATTGTGGGCATATCTGGGAGATATAGTGTATTGAATTAGAGCACACTGAACCAATGTGTTCATAATTCATTCCTGTGGCTACATATCAATGTTGCGGACTCGAGTGCGCGTTTTTTCAATAATTGACAATACTTCGTGAATCACCTTACGAAAGGTAGGCATATTTATCAGACTGACAGAACGGCTGACAGTGAGGCAGCGCATCAATATGAAACGCTCCATTGTAAGTACCATTGCATCTTGATTTTTGAAATAGCGGCTTCATTATTCTTGCTATGTTTGCTGTCGTTGGGATGATCTTAATTTTGTCCACATCATTACTTTTAACACTCTTACACCATCACACACGACAATTTGCTTCACCAAGTTCAATACGCATAATTGCGAATCCATTGTCATTTATTTTCAGATCGCGATGATTACGTTCGCGACAGTCTTCCTTGTGACATCGTGCTTCGGCATGGATCATAAAACCTACCTCTACCATCGGTGTGAGAAAGCATGTCACCAAAGATTCGGACACTGTGTGAGACAGTGCTTTAAGCCAAACAGACCAGCTCGTCGTGAGCGGTGTATCAACCAGCGAAAGCGATGCCTTTCCAAATGTGAGACAATTCTGGAGTCCAGTTAGCATATTCCAAGTAAGCCATTCATATAGTGTTGATATGCGTTATAGGAGCGGCTGCTTCTGACATAAGTGGCTAATTAATCTAATCTTTCTGCTAAATATACTGGCATATGTATTTAATCGCTAATAACTGGATAAGATATTATCTTATAACATATATTATCTTATATAGGAAATAACACTCAGATAACATTATTTATCACACATTGTTTTTGTTGCATGATATGACACATGCACAATACGTACACATGTCTCCCGCAGGCATTACACACGAAACATACACCACTAACTGTTCATAATAATTTCAGTGATACCAGATATAAATCTATTATATACCCATGATGGCAGCGTCGTGGCAATCACATCAAAGGATGAGTAAATGCTGAACCGTGAGCACTCTAAATATAAATATTCAATAACTAATGTGGCCTTATGTAGCGCATGTAGCCGCGTAGGTGGCGCTAATGGGACTTACGCCATTATGACAGCAAGTGCCTGAACGGTAGCATGGTGGAAACCGGCACTATGTTTAATAGTCCACGCTTGTCTTATGTAAATGCGGTTTTCGACAGAAAATTGCTTTTGCATTGCATCGGTTACATTCGTATCCATTTCTAGATGCGGAATATTGTATTCCATATGCCCAATATCCATATAGACACCATGTAGCAACTATTAATTTAGTGTATCTTCTGAAATACAAGGGAGAAGTAGCGTGGACGAAATTGCCTACGGTTGTACGCGGACTTGAACCATCGGTTTCTCGAAAGATAGTTAATTTTCCTTAACTTTCAAAAGCACATTCACCACTGTACCAAGTTCATAAATGAATTGTGAATGTTACTTTATGCTTTATCTCTTATAATTAATATTGTATTTACCACGTGTTTTAGTTCGAGAAGAGCATAGCGCCTCATAAGTCACACGACTTCAGTCATGTCCCTTCAACAGCTGCAGCAGCAGCAGCACACCGTACTGTGCTATTGTATCATGTTGTTGTTAAATAAACTGTTCATTCATTTGTAGTGCGGCGTTCTAACGCCGACCAACGCGGCCCACATATATACGACGAGTATGCATGATTACACGACTAACGCTAACGCATATATATAATCATTGTCACTGTGGTAATCGTCAACTCGACAATATTCCACACGTTGTTTTTTCTTTTCCAGATCTTGTCCCGTCTCTGCAACACCACGCACTAGCATGAACGTGTCTATCAGCTACCATAATCTTTTCTACATATCACATGTCAACCTCGTCATGGGCAACTTCCACTCGTGTTGATTGGCTATACACAAATAGGAGAACAATGGCGAATTGATTTATAATATAATATTGGTGTTATCTACGCAACGACGTTCAGATGTTCAATTATATAAGCGGTATTATGCTGTTCTACTTTCATTTATCAGTTTGTAAAACCAATATATGTCATGTTAAGCACAAATGAACATGTAAATCCAAATGCGGCATAATAGCAGAGTATGTTCGTATTATTCCTGTAGATTCTTCGAATAAAACACCGTATAGCTTCTTATCGTCACAGCGCCATACGTGCATGTATAATACGTGCATGTATAATACGTGCATGTATAATACGTGCATGTATAATACGTGCATGTATAATACGCAGGTTTAATACATTGGCATAACGTAATGATACAAATACGCATGCACGCCCGCACGCCCGCACGCCCGCACGCCCGCACGCCCGCACGCCCGCACGCATGCACTCGCGCACGCTCTCTCTCTCTCTCTCTCTCTCTCTCTCTCTCTCTCACACACACACACACACACACACACACACACACACACACACACACACACACACACACACACACACACACAAACACACACACGCACAAACACAGACAGGCACGCACACGGACACGCACACGCACACGCCCACGCACACGCACACGCACACGCACACACACACAAACCATCGTGACGTCCATGTATGTCACGTTTGTGGCACCCATTACTGTGATCTGGCTAATAACACTTTCGTGGCATCCGGTGTGTTTTTCCTGTCATTTGAAGGCAACATGAAGAACAACATAACACGTTTAAAATTCGCCATGTCTGTCGTTGCCAACCAGACACCGTTTGCAGGGAGTTCCACATCATCTCAAAGATGCTAAATGCGTATCTAAGCTACAATTAAATACATATTCGTGATTGACACTGTGTGAACATTTTTACAAACACGTATATCAATTATATATGAAATTGAAGGTGTTTCGTTGATCTTTGAACGATGTGTCATGTCATAAATAATTGTCCTAAAGTGAAACGAATCCAAATAAATCATTAAGGAAATTAGTCCACTACCACTTTTTTTTAAAGTTCATTTGCACTCGTTGACCTCACAATAAACCCCTGGTGTATTTGAGATAATATTTGAATCAAATAAAACATTGTTTGAACTAGTATACAATGTAGCAGTGATAACGTATATTTAATTGATTGATGGTTAAACATAGGACACCTTTTGTATTATGACTACTTCGTATATGTGACAGGTCGCATCGGTTCAGATGAATGAATGAATGAATGAACGTTTATTCAGAACATTGATAACAATGTATATACAAGACAAGACAACCAAACCAAGTTTAACTATACTACAAGTGAGAATATACAATGTTTGAAGGGGGTAAATACGAAGTCATTGACTTTTGTGTAAATTTGGAATATGTGCATATTCAAAATTTAAAGTATGTGATAAGTACACATCTTTACACATATTGTAGTTTCCTCAATGGCATGATTATATTTGTGTATGATTTTATTTAGATTTCCACAATCAGATATTTCTAAAATAAAAGGTTCTTGCATTTACGCTTAAATTCAGTACTATTATTAGTAATTTTTAAATGATCACATAGAGAATTCCATAATTGCACTCCCTTTACACAAAGAGACATTGATCGCATGGTAGAACAGACTCTCTGTCGTTCTAAGTCACGATTAGCTCGAATTGAGTATGTTATTTCCCGTCTAGTAAACAAATACTGAATATTTGATGGCAAACAGCTGTAGTAAGCTTTGTACATAAATAATGATGTTTTCAGTTCTACGATGTCTGGAAATTTTAGAACATGTAATTGTTGGAAAAGTGAGTTTGTATGATCCAACCGTCTTGCACCAAATATAAGGCGGATTACTCATTTTTGTAATAAGAAAATACAGTTAGTATTTGTTGGGTACGTGTTTCCCCATATCTCTGTACAGTAATTTAAATATGGCTAAAAGAGATAACTGTATAGAATACGTCTACTATTTCTATCAAGTAGATGACTGCATCTATGCATTATAGCAGTACATTTTGAAAGCTTTGATTGAACGTATTTTATATGAGCTTTCCTATTTAGTAGATCATCAATAAACACACCCAAAAACTTGGTGACCCTTACTCTTTCGATATTAACATTTCATATTTTATATTAATTTCTTTGTTTAGCATACGATTTCCAAATAACATATAATTGGTTATAGATATGTTCAGAGTTAAGTTATTTACTGCAAACCATGTATACATTTGGTCCAGTACGTTACATACAGTTTCGTTTAGTTTATTGATGTTACTATTTGCATAATATATATTAGTATCGTCTGCAAAGAGAATGTATTTTACTAGATTATATATGTTACACATATCATTAACGTATAGAATGAATAGTTTGGGGCCAAGGATCGAACCCTGTGGAACACCACATGAAATATTGCGCGCAGTAGAATTACATTTGTCAATGGACACAAATTGTTTTCTGTTTTTTAAATAACTATTTAACCAGTTAAATGCCCCACCACGGATACCAAGAAATTCAATTTTTTACACAACAGTTTGTGATTGACAGTGTCAAATGCCTTTCTTAAATCGATAAAAACACCAATAACATATTTTTTGGCATCCAACGATTGGGTTATTGCATCAACAAGATCTATTAGTGCGTGACATGTTGACATATTTTGTTGAAACCCATATTGGCTTGGATTTATTAGTTTGTGTTTGGTAATAAAGCTATCTAAACGAGAACTGAACAATGTTTCTAATACTTTTGAGAATTGTGGTAATAGTGAAATAGGCCTGTAATTAGTGCACATATACTTATCCCCAGATTTAAAGAGTGGGATAACCTTTGCTATTTTCATTTTCTCCGGGAATACTCCAGAAGTGAAAGATAGATTACAAATATAAGTGATAGGTTTTGCAATGGAGTTAATACATTTTTTGACCAAATGCATACTTATGTCTTGGCAATCTGTGGATGTTTTACTTTCCCAATTGTTCACAGCTCGGATAACTTCATCTTCATTAACTGGAGTTATAAATAAATTGTTATTATTTCAGTTTTTTAGGTAGTCATAAATAGAAACATTTGTTGGTGCCGTTATATTCTTAGACAGCTCCGGACGGATTTTAGTAAAATAATTGTTTAACATGTTCGCTACATCTTCCTTATTACTAATGGTTACGCCATCATTAACAAACTGATCTGGGTAGTGATTTCCTAAGCGAGGTGTTCCCATTACAGTTTTAAGTACTCTCCAGGTGCCAGCAATGTCATTTTTCTTCTGTGCGAGTAAACTGCTAGAATACTGTTTCTTAGTGGATCTGAGAATACCTGTTAATTTATTTTTATATGATTTATATCTAGTTACCGAGATAATTGATCTGGATGACAGAAATGCTTTATACAAATGATTTTTTTTGGATACATGCGTTTCTGAGTCCTTTAGTAAACCACGTTTTTTTTAAACTAATTGTTAATACTTTAGGTCGTACAGTTGACACAGAACAATGCTTGTTGTACATTTGTGTAAAATCATGAAGAAAGTTGTCATATGCTATATTTGCATTTTCACTACCGATAACAGTATGCCAAGAATTTTGCGTTAAGTCACACTTCAATGCATTGATGTTTTCTTCGCTAAGATGACGAATACACTTGTTAGAATGTTCGTTCACATTACGTTTTACAGTACAATGGCACAGAGCAAGTACAGGAAGATGATCACTGATATCATTTACTAATATACCACTATCAATATTGCACTCAAGGTCAGAAGTAAACATTTTGTCTATAAGGGTTGCAGAGGTAGTAGTAATTCTGCTACGTATATTAATTAAAGGGTATAGACCAAGACTGTACATAAGATCTACAAATAGTTTGGTTCCACTATGACTATCACATTTAAACAAATCTATATTGAAATCACCACATGCATATATGGTTTTGGTGCAACGTATACGGCTAAACAATTGTTCAATATTGTCATTAAATGAAACCATGTAAGACCCAAGGCACCTATATACACAACTGACCAGTGCAGTTTTGTGTCGGTTAATTTCACATTCAACAGTGACACATTCTAGAACGTTATCAACTATTAGTGACTTTTTTCGCATAATCGCCCATTTAGCTTCTTGTTAACATAAATCACCACACCTCCACCTTTTCTGTTATCTCTAACAACATGAAAAGCATCATAATCATCAAACGTTTATAAAGGAGATGAGTCCTTACTCAGCCACGTTTCGCTTATCGCTATAATATCAAACTTTACATTAAGTGATTTTAGAAGATCTTGTATTTCGCTGAAGCTAGTACTCAGAGTTCTAGCATTAAAATGTACTAAAGACAGACCACCATCATAATTTCTGTTTAGCTAATTATTGAATTGTTGTTCTGTATAATATTTACAAGATGTTGATATGTTGTTGTAATAATTATTTTCAGGATCGATATCCTTCTCAAAATGACACCTGCTGTGTTCAGTATATTTGTAGGTTTCAAATATGTTATCCATATCATCACAATTTGAGAGTGAGTAATTTTCTTTCACGGTGTTAGCCATGTAAATGTTAGATAGTAGGTATTAAATGAAATAGAAACAGCAAAGCAATATGTTTGCTATAATAAAGTAATATACAGTTGTGATCATAAAGAACGTTTTGCAAAATGAAGAAAAATCCATTGAGAATGGTGAAAATATCAATGCTCGTTTTATTTGCATTTAAAAAAACAATAATCAATTTTCTACCAGTTTTAATAATACATTTTACACTTTGTAGTTATTATCTTAAGGAAATGTTTTGATGCATGTTTCGGATTGATTTATATATGATTTGACACGTCAGTTCAACTATCCATAATGTCCCAATCAGACCGATTTTCACGGGTAATACTAATTTTATTGTGAAACTTAAATTGTGCAATTTAAAATGATGCTCTTAAGTCAATACCGCCAAAATGTACCATAATGTCTCGACCGTCAGTACCCGTCACCTATGGAAAAGACAGGTGTTGTATTTTGCTTTGTGCATTGTATGCATACACATTACCCTACTGTCCCAGGCACGAGTAACTCAACATTTGGAGTTTTCAACTCAAGTTGTGAAAGTGGATTCCCGGAAACTCATCCAAATGTTTACTCCATATAAGTACATCGGAATGTCGCGCTCTTACACGGAAAACAAAATCATAAATGTACATATAGACATGTGTATTATACACGTTTAAGCTTCTCGTGCTATAGTTACACTAACACATAACTAACTATTTAGTAAGATTGCCTCCAGAGTTAAAAGGAAGGGCTCGATCGATTTTGGTATACAGATAACCGATTATTAATTGACGTGTATGACGCCATAATGAAAAATTTAAAGTACATCATCAGGAGATGATGTACTGCATTCAGTTAGTGTCCACTATTAGGATGGATACGTTCTGATATATAATGTACTATTTTCCTTTTCTCCTTGTGTGACGTTCCTTCGTCACCTCTGATTGTTCTTAACCGATGGTCGCATACACTTGCAATGCCCCCACCCCAGCAATAGGTGAAACAATTCGTGGTCCGGGATGAGTTTTACAACCCAAAATGGCTACTAGGATAAACTTGCATTCACTTATGTTTCATTCGCTATGTAGCGCCACTGTAGCAGTTAATTTTCCCCGTGGTACCTCGTTACAATAAACCTACTCACTATGCCAAATAAGAACATTGTCCCAAAACTGTGTCTGAAAAGTCTAAATTCAAACACTAGGAGTTATTCCATAGGCCAGAGCCGTAATTGGTATCATGTGAGCGGGCAAAATATCATGGTGTTTTTTGATTAGCCCGATGCCTATAGTTAATAAATTAATGTGATAGACGTTTGTACGTGGTAGCTTTTTTGGTGAATGTCACTCCGTAAAATAAATGTTGTCAAATATTTATGGGTATGGAAAACATAGTGTATTATAACTTTGCAACCAATCAATACAGCCTCACAAATTACCACTCACAATGTTGGTAGTAAACCCCTCTATAAAATTATATATGACATGTACAAATTGGATTACTAATTAGGTCACACGAGGTCAAAAGGTCACGGAATTTTGGAGATGCTAAAATTCTTACACCTTGGCATTACTTGTACTACTATGTCATGAATGATGAATATATTGTGTCTTAACTGACCAGAATGTGAATGATAGACAACCTGTGAGAAATGAAAGGGGTCATTGTTCAATTATTTTACAAAATGTGCCTTCCACAATAAACGACAGAAACCCATATTTACAAAACTAACAGACAAGTGCTGTTTTGGGGTATAGTCCATGGTGAAGACCCTAAAATTTAACGAATTGGTATCACCTGGGTGGGGAACACCCCATGCTGTTTTTAGAATAGCCCAACCACAACATTTTTTATAAATTGATGTGATAACAGAAAAGTGCTGTTTTGGTGTAGGGGAACAACCCATCATTACTTTGCAGCCAATCAACAGATCTTTGTGGAGAACAAATGAAGGACCCACAGAAGACTCACCCCATGCCGATTCCGATTGTTCCCTCTGAAAAGGAAATTTAGGTTTCCATCATCTAATACAAAATATTATCTGAATTATCGTCAAGTGTCCTTAATTTTTTTTCTGTGTTGTTTTTTATACTTTATTTAAAACATTTACATTTTATTCATTGACATTTTTTTTAAAAACTATCACTCTACGTATTACATGCTATTTTTAAATAAAACGCAGTTAGCTATTGTTTAAACAATTTTATGTGATAATTGTTATTACAACTTTTTCCATTAGTACTACTGCACGACTCCTTAACGACGCCAAGGCGCCTTGGAGTTTCATGTCAGAGCGTCCCTACGTTACGGATTACCTGACGTTAGTACCTTCATTAAGAGACTAACTAGATAACAAGTCATGGTAATAATTACCTTACTAGCAATCATCTCCAGAATCAGAATCAATGTCTAAAGTGTCTTCCAGTTCGGTGTCGTCATATTTTTGATTCACACAGTTCTGTAGTTTGCACACAGGTGTATACTTTAACACATCGTCAAAACAAATGCAGCTCTCTGGCTTGCATTCTTGTCTGCACTGACAAGCAATCATTTCCATCACAGCATGTGGTGCTGGCATTCCCTGCATCTTAAAATGTCATCATTTCCCTTTGTCCAGCCGTGCCCAGCTGGATCAGATACGTCAGGATTCCTTTCCAAGCTACGTCTCCATACCCCAGCCTGATAGCTGGCACGCATTGCATGTTTAAACAGACTGTCCCCACATGGAGGAAGAAGGCTTGGCTCAATTTCACCTCGTTTGGCGAGAAACATTTCTTATCTCAGCGCATTTACCTGTCTTGTGTTGGATGATTGTGCATTGAGAAGGCATGTGAAATGCTGCAGAACAGTGAACAGTTCGCCTGACACGTCCCATGTCTTTCTCAGACTGGTGAAAGTTTCCTGAAACTCCCTGCTCGACCTCAGCCTATCCAACGGTCCCGCCTTGCCAAGTCCAACGAAAGCACTTACAGAGTCACACCCTGTGAAGGCATGCAGTCCGATTAATGCATCCGAAAGGTCATCTCCAAGAGAGTCTCTGAGCTTTGTAATATCCATGAACTGCATTCTGGTGTTGGTGCCTCGCTTCTGGTACAGACGACGGCTGGGGATGTCCTACGCAAATAACATATATACAGATATATGTAATCACACTTGGGTATCCATTATCTGCTGCATTATTCGCATGCAATATAACCCGCGTGTCTGCCTCTTCTTGTGAGGAAAATAGGTCATGGATTTTGCAACAGCCATCACTATTTATCTTCCTGGACTTCTCACCGCATGTTACGTGCAGTTGTTTTCTCCCTACCATCTATATATTACCAACATATAACTGGATCAGACGTGTTTTGTTCTCTGCTTCAGATAGGATGTTCCGCCACTGCAATATCTTATAGCCTGCTACTATATTCCTAAATTTAACACCAATTCCTGAACCCATGTTGTTCCTCTCTGCATCCTTGATTGATGTTTCAAGATACACATCGAACAACATGTCGATTCGCTGGCTTTGAACACTTTCGTGCAATACAAGCTGAAGAGCAGACTTTGCAAGTTCAACAAATGTTTGGTTGCTTCCATTAATTTTCTGAATGACACTCATTCTATCAATGGTGAAAGCGGTCTGATTGGGAAGAACCTCAGCTGGTGGCACTTTCTTTCCGATGTGGTTTAGGAGATAGGCTTTATTTGTTTCTCGTAGCGATCCATCCTCATTCGACAAAGCCCATGGCAAAGGTCCAAGTGGATGGGCAAACACATCATGTATGTCAAGCTGACGACTTTGTGCGATGTCTATGCGGACAAACAAGTTTCTATCAGCCTTTATGATGATTTATTTACCCTTACACCTGACATTATTGGTAGAGATGTTCGCGAAAATCATGAGACCCTGTTTCTTCACCTTGGCATGGAAGTCCAAGCATCAGGTTGGTACTTTTCAAGAAGACCACGCTTGTTGTTTTTGTGTACCGCTTGACCTGTCTTCTGGACATTCAAAAGGTCATTCGTAATATCAGCAGGGGCCTGCATTCCTGTTGCGATGTTAACCAAGGCGTCTTGTTCCTGTCTGAATGGGTTAATCCACGAGTTTTGTAGGAGGCCAACTAGTGATTGGACATCAGCCACATCTTTCAGAATCCTGGTTGGTTGCAAGTCCGCATGGTTTTACCCTGAGCTACCAAAGCCTGTCATGTATCTAATATGCCTCAGGTACGTGCACCTGTACTCAGCATTTAGGTAGTACCGGCGAACTGCTTTTGGATTTATACTGAAACCCTTTGTGCCACCTGGGGTCTGGGTGTCCTTATTTACGGTCTCATCTAAGGTTTGTTCAACAGGGATTCTGCCAAGTGGGTTTTCCTCGCCAAGCTATACGGGAAGTCGCCCTTGCATGAAAGGTTCGTACTTCGTAGACCTCAGGGTGATCCAGCATAGTAGACAGGGATATAGCGGGGGTAGTTGAGCTTGTTGTAGGCAAAGCACCATGGGATCATCTCTCGAATGGACTACAAATGCATAAGCCAACTCCTTCTCTTGTTGACCGTAAAGATCCAAGTAGAATATCAATTATGTCGATGTAAGACATCCAGAATGCAAACAATCTTAGATTTCCAGACCGCAGGAAGTCAAGGTATTGCTCGAAGAGCTGCATTGCATGTCTACGTGATGCACTCGACACGACTTCATCCAGTATCTGAGGTGAGACGTCATTAGCGAGACCTTGTAGGACACGTAGAGCGTCATCTAATGGTCACTGTTCACTTGTCTCTGTCCACTACAGGAATCCATTCCATGCAAGTCGCATGAGTGCTTCATGCGTGAACTTATGCACCCTTACTGCACGATTGTACTGTCTGCCGTCCAGGACTCCGCTAATGGAACAATCTGCAACCACTCCTGACTCAACAAAGAAAACCGTTGTGTACTTATAGTGTGAAAGATGCCCATTCGGGGTACGATGCAAACGAATAATTTGTCTTGAACCTTCCATGCCGCTTCAAGCGCTTTTGTGTATGGTCAAACACACACGCTATGACATTTAAGTTCAAGTTGACCATGACCTTGACAGACTGTCAAAGTACTTCACACACAGTGGACAAGTGGGTGGCATGTGAATTTACTGTTGGAAGGTACGCTTCAAAACGAATATTTGGAGTGTCAGAGTGTTATTCTATATTGATTTAATGCTGACATACTGCCAGTTATATTATAAATTATGCACCATTCGTTAAGTTCGAGGTGTGGTTTTTACCATAGAGCTATTCTCAACAAATGTTTAAACTTCAATTTATTATTTTTTGTGGTTGGGCTATTCTAAAACCAGCATGGGGTGTTGCCCACCCAGGTGATACCACTTCGTTAGATGTCTGGGTCTTGCCCATGGACTATATCCCAAAACAGCACTTTTTTAAGACTGACCCCTTTGATTTCTCACAGGGTGTCTATCATTCACAGTCTAGGCAGTTAAAACGAAATATATCCCTCATTCATGAAGTAGTTGTACAATTAATGCCAAAGTGTCAGATTTTTAGCATCTCCAAACTTTTGTGGCCTTTTGACCCACAGTGATCTAATTATTAATCCCATTTATACATATCATATATCAGTTTAATTTAATACCAACATTGTGAGTTGTAATTTGAGAGGCTGTGTTGATTGGTTGCACAGTTATGATACACTTTGTTTTCCCTACACATAGATAGTTGACAAGAAATTATACTAGCCTCATTATGTATACGGAGTGATATCAACCAAAAAGCTACCACGTATAAAACTATATCACATTAATTTATTAACTGCAGGCATAGCGCTATTAAAAAAAACACCATGAGATTTTGCCCAAACATGTGATACCAGTTCGATAAATTTCAGGGTCTGGCCCATGTACTAAGTGTGAAATAGTACCTTTGCGACTTGCATTCTACTGTAATCGTAATCGACGACGTCATAGTAGCAGGGATAGCACTTAACGTTCGTCCATTCGCCCGAGCAGTCTAAAATTAAAATCATTTGATTTACACATACATACATAAACGTCAGATATTTCTGAAAATAAAATGTATTATCTTCACTTCCTGATATCCAGTTTCCTTTTTTTTTTTTTTGCCGGATTCGCGGCAGAGAATACCTTTGCTGTGATTTGATTGTTTTATCGGTAGGGTGTATAATACGACAGTTTTTCATTAGAGTGCACATCGAATGTCTACTTATCGCTTTTCGAATCTCGCGGAGTGGCAATGCACTAAATATTCCAATGCCCTTCCTTCACATAAAAAACGTTACATGGAAACAACCGAGCCTGTGATTTTATAATCATGCCATGCTTTTTTTACGCTAGAGAGAGGGAGAGAGAGAGGGGGGAGCGAGGGAGCGAGGGAGTGAGGGAGCGAAGGACTGAGGGAGCGAGGGAGCGAGGGAGCGAGGGAGCGAGGGAGCGAGGGAGCGAGGAAGGGAAGGAAGGAGCGATGGAGCGAGGGAGCGAGGGACTGAGGGAGGCTAGGAGAGAGGGAGAGAGGAAGGGAGGGAGGGAGCGAGAGAGCGAGGGAGCGAGGGAGCGAGGGAGCGAGGGAGCGAGGGAGCGAGGGAGCGAGGGAGCGAGGGAGCGAGGGAGCGAGGGAGCGAGGAAGAGAGGGAGGGAGGGAGCGAGGGAGGGAGTGAGGGATAGAGGAGTGAGGGAGAAGAGAGATGGTGATGTGGTGTAGCGTGTGTAGTTGTTGGGAAGAAGGCAATACCAACAGCATGATTTAAGAAACAAAGCTAATTTCCGGACAAGTACCTTAATAAATTAAGTTGATGTTGTCGTTGGCTAGACTGGCATACACACTGCCGACAGAGGTTGGTGATCTTACTAGGCGTAACATTTCCTATTCTTTATATCCCGCTTTCCCTATTTGAACCAGCCAACTTTAACAAGGCAAGCACTTCTCTCTCGTGTGTCCTTTACCTTCTGTACGTACCATTTGTTATCATGTTTGACAGCAATGAACTCTCCGTCTATACACATCACATTTTCTGCCTATTTTATTATAGTTCATATAATATTATGTTGGGTAAACAATGGCATTATCATCAGTTACATCGTTTTATGTGACATCAGGGTGGTTATGTCATCAGTGGAGGCTGTGTTGTCAGTGAAGCTGACACAGCCACGATGAACATTAAACATTATGTGTATTTCTCTCCTGCCCGGAAGTGTGTGCTGTAACGTCGTTGCCTTGAGTGTTCTCCAAGGTTCGCAACGTCGTCTGTGAATTCTTGTTAGAACAAATAATCGAGGAGCTCCCTCTCTGAGCTTCAACTTCTTTGGTGTGCTTTCTATGCTGTTGCACGTCAGTTCTCTTCATTGGTGTTATTTAACAATACAAAGCAGGAATACCTTGTTCGAGATATAATTGATACCCTGCGAAGCACACCGATACTGCATGAAAGAGAATGCATAAACTACACATGCTACTATAAATCTACAAAATGTGGTGAAATACATTAATGAGAAGGTCATTGCATTTTTTGTTTAATGAAAAACATATTAATGTTTAGTATGTGCCTGACACCAAAATCATAATTGCCGTGTTAAATGTCAACACAGTGAAGAAACATCTTGATATGTTGTTTTGAAACTACGTTTCCAAAGCATTGTAGTGTGTTAACCTCAGTGTATCTAACCTTTTAGTGCGTAAACATGTTAATGAATGCCTACGGGAGGAATATTATGAGGCACCGACAAAACGACACAAAACGCATATCTAATGTTACCACGCGAAACGAATAGTTAAGATTGGCTTATTCTGAGCTGAGCGCGAACAATCATACGACCTGTAATATTGCCATTGATTATCGCCAACCCACTCTTTAATAACCTAGAAATTTACATTATTTTTAGTACAATTACACAGTTTTAGAATATTTTATTATTTTCAATTATTTATTATTTTTATGAGACATAATTATTTTATTCTTCACCATTTTGAGGAAAGACAATGTCACCACAATTTTTATTGTGTGTTTTATTTTTATCCAGTTCTGCTGCTTAGAGAGGTCACGTTTTTAAGCTGTTCAAGCCACTTAGTCCCCAACGGTCGGCTGTCATTTTAACAGTTTCTCAGTACATGAGAACACAACATTCCTTGTCACATCTTCACAGTTTGCCATGTCTTAATCTTTGCTTTAATAGAAAGTTATTGCCAATCCCCCGCTCTAAGCCAACGTTTAAATTGGCAATTATTTTACTACTAGCAGGAGATGTAAGTCTTAATCCTGGACCTGCTATCAGGCGCAATATTCGAGTAGCCACCACTAACGTTCGATCTATTCGACACAAAACAGCCTCGCTTACCGATTTATTAACTTCCAAGACAATAGACATCCTTGCAGTCACTGAGACCTGGCTAAGACCACATGACACAGCTGCATGCATTGCAGACATTTCTCCTTCCAGTTTCACCTTCCATCATCGCCCACGTTCATTTGGGCGAGGTGGTGGTGTCGGATTTATCGTCTGAAAACAGTTCAAAGTTAGGTTGCATTCAAACCCTGATTACTCCAGCTTTGAGGTCATCTGTGCCGAATTTTCCGATTCATCTTTCTCTGCTTATGTTGTGTGCATTAATCGCCCTCCAGGACACCCTGCCAATTTCTTTGAAGAATTCCAGGATCTACGTGAAAATCTGGCAACTACTTATTCAGAATTTTATATACTCGGTGATTTTAAACTTCATCTGGACACACCTTCATCAACAACAAGTACATTTAATGACATTCTGGCATCCTATGACATGAAACAACTTGTTAACTTCTCAACACACATACATGGCCACTGGCTCGATCTTTTAATAACCCGTTCAGATTGTAACAATATTCAGACACCTACTGCTTCAGATGGTTTATCAGACCACCACATTGTCATTGCTGATCTCAAAGTTCCTAGAATTCCCGTAGAGTCCAAACACAATGTGTTTTACCGACCGATCCATAAGATTGACATTGCTGCATTAATGACAGACATCCTTAAATCCGACCTCATCAGTAACCCCAAAGAACATCAGTCAGTTCTGTGTCGACAGTACTTTCAAGTACTCAAAGATTTACTTAATAAACATGCACCCCTGAGATCTAAATCTTTGTCCCAAAAGCCACATGCTCCATGGATGACTCCTGAAATTCTACAATCTAAAAAGCGCCGGCGCTATCTTGAACGTGTATGGCGCAAATCACGCTCGCCTTTGGACAGATCACGATATTCTAAACAGTGTCACTACTGCAACAGACAAATGGCCAAAGCTAAATCAAATTATTACACAAACATGGTCTCGAGTAACTCTGATAACCCACGTCAGCTATGGAACTGCATAAATCATATTTTACATAGACGGCCTCCTCCATCTCTAACTAGTCATGTGTTAGTCAAATCTCTGTGTGACTCGTTTTCTAGTCATTTCAAAGAAAAAATAAGTCTTATACGTTCTGCTTTTCCATGTCACACTTTAAGTACTGTAAATGTGGACTCCCCACAAGTATTGTATTGTTTGAGCCAGCCACAGTTGATGAAGTGAGGAAAATAATAATGTCCTCCCCAAATAAGTCATGCGATCTCGATCCATTACCAACCATACTACTAAAAGCATGTCTTGACTCTTTACTTGGTACAATAACGAACATCATAAATTTATCACTAAGTTCGGGTAAATTCCCAGATGATTTTATACACGCACGTGTAAATCCTGTTCTCAAGAAGACTTCTCTGCCAAAAGATGATTTCAAAAATTATAGGCCAATTTCTAATCTTAGCTTTATTTCTAAGATACTTGAGAAAGTCGTAGCAAGCCGTCTATGCTGTCATATCAGCTCAACTTGTGTATCCAGTGTGCTCCAATCAGCATACAAACAATTTCATTCTACAGAGACTGCTCTCCTAAAAGTGCACAAAGATGTTATATTAAACATTGATAAAGGCAAAGTAACTGCACTTACCTTGCTTGATCTGACTACCGCCTTTGATACCATTGATCACAATACTTGTCAAACGTTTGTCAATGTGGTATGGCATATCTGGCACAGCTCTGACCTGGTTTTCTTCATATCTAACCAATAGACATCAATGTGTAAAGATAGATAATTATTTTTCAACCTCACTCCCCACTTCATGTGGCATTCCCCAGGGTTCCGTTCTTGGGCCTTTGCTTTTCACTCTCTACACTACGCCACTCAGCTCTGTAATCCAAAGTCATAACTTGGATCATCACCTTTATGCAGATGACACACAGGTGTACATTTCCTTGGCCACGCCCGATACAAGTCACTCTCTAAACCGACTCAACGATTGTCTCCAAGATGTTTTTTTCATGGATGACCGATAGCAAATTAAAGTTAAATGCAGACAAAACTGAATTCCTCATCATTGGTACTCCAATGCAGCGAGGTAAACTTAATGACTTTTTTCCAACATGCATCCTGAGTTAAAATATCACACCAGCAGCATCAGTACGGAATCTAGGAGTGACCTTTGATTGCGACTTCAATTTCAGACAACACATATCCCAAACGTGTCGTTGCTGTTTTTATCATATCCGTGATCTTCGCCGCATTCGCCGACATATGTCGCTTTCTGTCGCTAAGACGATCGCAACAGCTCTTGTTAGCAGCAGATTAGATTATTGCAATTCCCTCCTTCATAATATTGCTATCAAGGATATTGCAAAACTACAACGCGTCCAAAATTGTTTAGCAAGGGTAGTCACACAATCTCCTCGATTCTCCCGCTCAGTGCCACTTCTAAAATCACTGCATTGGCTCCCCGTGCGATATCGCATTATGTTTAAGATCTGCACAATCACCTACCAAGCCCTTTCATCCAAACAATCTAGTTATTTATATTCAATGCTCACACCGGCTAGACAAGCCAGACAACTTCGGTCGTCTAGTTCGAAGTTGCTATCTGTTCCCAGAGTTAAGACAAAGGCTGGAACTCGAGCTTTTTCAGTTGCCGCGCCAACTATATGGAATTCGCTTCCCGTCAATGTTAAATTAGCAGAAAATATTGTTACATTTCGTCGTCACCTCAAAACCTATCTTTTCAATATCGCCTATCCCCCCTAGCTTCCTAGCACATACATCCATTTGTTGACGACTTTCGCCTAGCACACGAGTATGAGAAAGTTTAATCCTTTGGTTTTGGTGCGCCACTGAGCTCGGATTGTCTGAGGATATTGGCGCGTAAGAAGTTATTTATTATTATTATTATTCGATGCAACACGATATATACATGCGCTAAGTTATGCCCCAATCGAGGGTACTCTTTTAACATCATTTTCCACAATAAATTACACGCAACATTGCCAAATTAATCACCATGCGATATGTACAGCACACCATGATAATAATATATCTACATTGTTTCACGAATAATGTCTCTAATATATTAAACTTACATTTAAATGCCAGTGTTGCCACATTTATAATAGCCGTGCATCCACATGTCGATCTGGAGCTCAGGATTTTACTCTTAGATGACATTGGTGTGTTATTTAATGTCAACACAAACTGCGTTTCGCGCGGTATCGTATTCGCGTGTATTGATTAGCAAGTCTTTTGATCTAACCCAGGTTTATAGTGGGAAGCATTTATTTTTGATCACATGTACCCTAAACTAAATGTAATTGGTATGCTAAATAGTTATTACTAATGTATATATTTTCTGACTATTTTCAAATTTGTTTTAGACAAAAATATGATCTCGGCAACATTTGACTGCGATTACACATAAATTAATCATGCATATATATTAAGCCTTGCAAAAAATACTTAACATTGGATAAAACATGATTATTTCAATGCACACGGAAAGTGAAGTTTTGTGTGGTATCTGTTACATAATATTTATAGGAAAATAATTCTCAAACATTAGTTACTCACGCTAGCGCAACCATTTTTACATAGTGTTTGCCCACATTTATTATACACCATATGGCATATTATTTGAGCGCATCCTTTGATGTCTGATTGTATGGCTGGCCATTTAATGAAATAACACAAATGTGTCCGAAATAAGAAAGTTCTCAATTTCAAAAAGGACTGTAGAGTGGATGAATGGAACTGTTTATTTGTTGATTGTATGGGTGCTACTAGCGTGAATATGTTTAAAAATAAAATCGACACATACCTCAGATGGGCAGGACACTCGTAAATAAAAAGGGTTGGATTTTTGATAAGCCAAAAGGCTTCCTTGTCAACCTGCCGTCTAGAGTTAATTCTCGGTGTGCGTTTTGTTTAGTCTTGTTAAATATCTTATACTTATGTATGCATGCAAGTATATATGTATGTATACACACACACATACAAGCGCACACACACATGCACATGTATATATATATATACTCATCATCCATCCGGCATCTACCCGGGATCAACCTGGCATCTACCCGACATCTACTTGGCATCTACCTAACATCTACTCGGCATCTACCCAGCATCTATCAGGCATCTATCTGGCATTTACCTGGCATCTACCCGGCATCTATCCGGCATCTACACGGCATTTATCCAGCATTTACCCATAATCTACCCGACACCCAGCCTAGTATCCTACACCCTGAGGGCAGGGGTCCACATATACATACATATATATATATACAAGACAGTAGACATTATTTTAAAACATCGTTCTTAAATCCGCAATGACAGGAGATTAAATCGGCCCGAACACTTGATAATTCGAGTGTTGATCACATTCTAAGTGGCAATCGATAAATTACAGTACTAACTTAGACATACGTAAACAGGACGTACAGGAAAAGATAAACACACACGATTACTTTAGCCACAAATTAAGACTAAAAGTAAACAGGAAGAAATCCAAGACGATGGTGCTAATTCAGACAAATGTGACATAAGTCTATCTCGACCATGATGATAAAAATGCAAACAACAGACAACTTCACCTATCTAGGAAGCACAGTATGCAAAGATGGAGGATCGAAGTATGTCAGGTGATATGAAAAATCGTGTGAACGTACCCAGGAGTGCTTACATCAGACTAAAACCTGTTTGGAGATCAACATTATGTACTATAAATAACTAGAAGAACAAAGAGTAAATAAAAGTGTCCTCTAAACACTACTACACGGCTCATAATCCAAGTGTATGACAAAACTATATCTCATACACCTTTCTATCGTCCACACAAAATTCCATTGAAATATCACTCACTCATGTCTGTAGCAGTTTCCGGCAAATCTCAGTCGTCTTCTTCTCATTTTATCAGTGACTTTACACATTCCACTGTATAGTTTTATGTTTGTTAAATGCTGTTGCTAGTGAAGGTTAAATGCGGCTCGAAGCATTGTATAATATCCGTCTAGTTGTTTCTGAACTTATTCGTCGTTTTCCATGTTTCACATCCATAGAGAAGCACATATTCTACTGTTGCAATAAACAGTCGCTGCTTGATTTTGCGTATTAGTGTAGATTTCCATATTAGTTTTAGTTGGTTGAGTGCTCTGCACGTCATTGCCTTCCTGTTTTTGATGTCTTTGTCTGTTGTGCAGATCCAGGAGCCAAGGTATTTTAGTCTTCAACCTTCTCTAAAAAAACTCCTTCCCTGGCAACGAAGATGAGAAAATTCTGGCCATATGTACTATGCAATCTTGGTATATAAGAATATTATATGTAACACAACTCGAGGGAAAAGGAGAAACACAAGTCATTGTACAAGGATTATACTTTTAAAAACGAATCGACACACCGTTGACTGCCTCTTATTGGGAAATTATACATGGTTGAAGGCCAAGAAACTCTCCGTGTAATTTGACCGTTTCAAGCATGTGGTGAAAACGGAATCACGGCTGTGCATGAAATAAGGTAAACTGAAATCAAACGTGAGCTGTTTTACATGTTAGGAACATGGAACTGATAGGTGATATATGTGTTGATAGTCTATGAAATCCACATCCACATTTTGATTATAACTGCCGACTACGTAGGACGCTGGCCAGGCTAATATGTGACAGAATAACCATAAAGAAATGCACAACCAATCAGTACTTGCAGCTATTGTTCTGGCTAAGAGGGATGACTTATGATCATGATATAGGAAAAATGCGTTAATAGTGTAGGTGTAAAATAAAAATATAAAAAGTAAACTTAGTGTGGTCGATGTGTCGATTTATAATCGCCATATACTAGACAACGTACGTTTTTAATAATAGTAATCATATCATGCACAATCGATCGTCTTACCAGTGCGTGTCTTCATTGCACATTTGAAATACCGCTTGCGAAGCGAATGTCTTGCCATTTCTGGTAAGTTTACAACGAATACCTCAATATCTGATGATGGTACACGACACCGTTTCTCCGGATAATTGACTTGATGAAATCTGGTAATGTTTGGAGAGCTGAATAAATAGGAAAATGTTTGTGCTTTACAATGAATTTGTCATATTTTGAATTGTCACGCAAAGTATTTAACGCCAATCTATTTATTCTTAATTGCATATGACGTAGGACAATTATTCTTCAGCTAGCAACAAAAGTTAGGACGATTGTTATGATTTTTTTTTTATTTTATTAATTAGAATGGTATCAACTCAGAAGAGTCAAAGGTAGCCTCAACATATTTTGTGTCATTTAAAGGTATCACACCCTGTGTATTATTTTGAGTATCGGGGATATAACAAGATTTACCAAATTTAACAAGATTGCCATCCAGAGAATTAACTCTAGATGGCAGGTGGACAAGGAAGCCCTTTGGCTTATCGAGAGTCCAACCCTTTAATTTACATATATCCAGCCCTTCTGAGGTATGTGTCGATTTTATTTTTAAATATATTCACACTACTAGCACCCACACAATCATCAGATAATCTGTTCCATACATTGACAGTCCTTGGTGAAAATGAAAACTTTCTTACGTCTAATCTACACTGTTCCTTTACTAATGTAACTTCATGTCCTCTAGTCTTTCTATCTTTCTTAACTAAAAAAAACATATTTCTATCAATATTTTCATAACCATTCAATATTTCAAACACTTCTGTTTGATTTCCTCTCAATCTCCTGGTCTCTAGTGTTGTTAAACCACATTCTCTTAGGCGTTTTTCATAACTAAGATCCCTCAGTTTGATATAATTTTAGTCGCTCTCTTCTGTACTCTTTCTAGCATATCTATGTCCTTCTTGCGGTATGGCCTCCACGCTTGTATACAATATTCTAAATGAGGCCTAACTATTGTTTTGTACAGCGGTATTATTAGTTATTTTTCTTTATATGCTATATTTCGCCTAATCAATCCAAGGATTTGATTTCCTTTTGAAGCTGCAATTCCACACTGCTCTGAAACCTTCATGTCAGCACTAATTGTCAGCCCTAAGTCTTTTTCTTTTACAGTAGTATTTAGTACAGTTCCCCCCATTGTATATTCTACATATTCGTTCCCATGTCCTGTGTGAAGACATTTACATTTCCAAAAATTGAACAACATTTGCCACTTTTCAGACCATTTGATCAACCTGTCAAGATCATCTTGTAAATGCTGTCTATCTCCATCACTTTTAATCCTTCTAAACACTTTTGTATCATCTGCAAATTTCAACACCTTGCTAGCTATATCATCGTCCAAATCGTTTATATATATTAAGAATAATATAGGTCCCAGTACTGATCCCTGTGGAACCCCACTCAAAACTGATTTCCAGTTTGAAGCCTCCCCATCAACAACTACCCGCTGTCTTCTGTCAATCAGCCATTTTTCTATCCAGTTAATTATACCATTTCCTATGCCATGGGCCTTTAGTTTAAGCAGTAATCTCTGATGTGGCACTTTGTCGAAAGCTTTTTGAAAATCTAAGTAGATGATATCTACTGGTGATCCATCATCTACCCACTTAGTGATATCTTCCAAAAACATAACATATTTGTTAAGCATGACCACGCTTTTATAAATCCATGTTGAGATGGGTTTATCAAGTTATGTTTAACAAGAAAATCCACCATGGGATCTTTAATTAGTCTTTCTAATAATTTACAAATCACCGATGTTAAACTAACTGGTTTATAATTATTTGACCTGTTTCTCGAACCTTTTTTGAATAACGGTATAATGTTTGCTTCTTTCCATTCTAAAGGAACCACTCCCTCTTCTAATGACAAGTTGAAAACTGTTGCAAGCGGTATGCTAATTTGTTCTACAATTTCCAATAGTAGTTTGGGTGTAATACCATCCACTCCAGGTGATCTATTATCCTTCATAGCCCTGATTTTCTTAGCTACCATTTCTGGGGTTACAATTAACTGTCTTAAATAGTCTGATTCTGCCCCTTTGAACTTAGCCTCTGGTACTGGCAGTAAACTAATGTCTTCTCTGGTAAACACTGAACTAAAATACTCATTCAGGTCTTCTGCCATTAAGAATCATTCTGATATTATATTTCCAGCACTATCGCACAGACGAAAGGCAACTATCGCACTCGCGTAACCGCCTCTTTAGCACTAAACTACCAGCGAGAAATGACAAAGTCGAGAGCTCATATGTCGCGAATAACACCAATGAGCGGACATAGCGTATGAGACCGGGAAGCGCAGCCTGGGAAGCCTGCCGCTATGAATATGACTGGCGTTCCTAAATCACGTGAATAATGCCCGCGTCACGGGTCGAGTGTCAACAAGTGTGATTCCATGTTTAAAGTTGTGAATGCAAATGTTGTGAACGTAAATAAAGACGAATGTAGCGCAAGTAGGCTTCGCAGTTAAAAGTACTAAGTTTACATGTAGAATTTCAGAATAGCACTTGGTGTTAATTTAAAAGTGAAATCAGAACGACACAATGTAAGTTCTAGCAGGCGCTGATTTAATCAGTTGCGGAATCGTCAAGCTACAACACAAGTTATGTAGTGCTTACACACTAGTCACTAGCGAGCGACAAGCCGGCAGCAATGCCATAAGTTAGGAGGATTGTTATGATTTTATGTGTATTTGTTTAATTAGAATGGTATCAACTAAGAATATTCAAAGGTACCCTCAACATATGTTGTGCCCTGTGTATTATTCTGATGAAATATGGCTACGGTGTGAGTATCGGAGAAATAGTTAGGGTTGTTTTGTGACTGCTGTGTTGCATTTATATTTATGTAACTGCAACAGTTAAAAAATTTGCAAAAGCCGAGGTCGGACCAGGCTGACACTAGTGTTGTTACACCAGAGGAATCGATGCAGACAGAGCGGATGAACCCGAAAAACCTTTGAATAACTGATTGAGATACCTGAACCCTTACACTAGGTTATGTCACGCATACACTCACGCACGCACACGCGCGCCTACGAGGATAGAACGGCGGCATGGTACGTCCAGCCAATAGTTTACATATTGTGGCAATTCAAACATTGAATAACATGTCAACTGATAGGTTCGAAAGTAGCATTGCCATTTGTCATTCTACGCAACTGGAATGTTTCCCTTTGATGCTAACTGCACCGTGCAGTCGTGTTCCGGATTAATCCTGAAACATTTGTGTAGTGTAATAGTAAGCGGAAATGACGTTATGCGACAGTTACGTCACATCCGTGGTAACATACGGGCTTCCAGTTCATCCTCCGTCGCGCGTCGCTGCGGTTTATTGTCACTACTATCAAAATCCCTACCAAAAGCAGTCGCCCTGATACGATCAGTGGCCTGACATGGGCTTGATGTCACACATTCCGAAGTGTTAACTAGTAGGCATACGACGTCTTTGATAAATTTTAGATGTTTTAAAATGATATCTGATTTTAGCACATCTATATCGTTGTTAATGTAAATAGAAAAAAAAACATTACATTGTACCTTGCAATAAGTTGCCTTTTATTATTTGTATGACAGTGTATCTATGCATCATACTACCCATAGTATGATATATATTGTTACATGCAATATAAGCCTTCATATTTCCATTTGTCACAGATAATCATTTTACAATTATTCTCAAATGTACACTGGACTGTTCAATTATCGCTTTGCCTCACGTTGTTAGATTTTATTAGTTTATATAGGAATTCGACGCCTCGTTGTCAAATTTATATTTTCATCACATCTAAAAAAGTCGCACAATGATTACTATGCCTAAATATAGGTGTCGCTTTTTCTAGAGAATCTCCTGAGTTACATGATGAAACTACAATTACGTTCTTACATGTAATAACCTTGTAGCCGAGTAACCCAATAAACATTCCCCCATTTCGTTCTATCCAGTTCAATCAATAATTATATTCTTATGAAAGAACCTATGCAAAATGACAGGACTCCTACTCATGAAGTGGGTCAAGAAACCAGGTCGACATCGAAATGTATTCAACCTGACGCTTGAAGGCCAATACTAAACAGAAGCACTTCACGTGTGTGATACCCTCTATACCAACGATGCAGCCTTCTGTTCCCATTCGGAGGAACACCTATAATTAATTTTAAACAGCTTCGCAAATACATGATAGTTTTTCATCTAAAAATCAGCAGCAAAAAGATTGTCACCATGAGCCATGGAACGCAAGACGCCCAACGTATTCTCAGTGATGAATCCCTCAGAAAAGTGAATAATTGATCATATTTAGATTCCACCATGTCTATGAATTGACTTTTGAAGAGAAGAGAAGTAAAAATAGATCAGTAGTGAACATTGTACAATCTGTATTGCATTTGTCTTTGGAAGTACGAAATTTGGATATGGTGTTTGTTGACAAATTATGTGTCGTGGTACAGCATGATGCATTGCTCTTCTCCTTTGGTAATATTATTATGAAATAAGTATTTATATATTAATAGTAAATACATGTTTTTACACATCTCAGATAATTGTTTACTTGGTGCGAAATGATATGCACCTGAAGCGTAGTTATTCTTGTGTGAACGTATGTTACCGTTCCACTCGTATTTTGTTTGTGAATATTCAAGTTCGCTTGAAATGGTATGTTGCAGAAAAACGGACTTGTTGCGCTATTTAAATATATACTCAAATGTTAATTATGTTATATTTAGGATGACGTGGGTTACACAATATGATATTTCGAATACTGTTATGAAAGTTCAAGGTAGATGAAGGAATTGAGAGAAGGTGAAAGAAGTCGGACACAGCATGAGATTGGCAGGATATGGGCAAGGAATGAGTGAGGAGAGACTGTAAAAAAGACATGGAATGAATAGGGGTCAAACGACGAAGAGGAAAACCAAAGTTGAGATGAAATGACAACATGAAGCGGGACTTTGGAAGGGCAGGTATGAATAACCAAGAAAGGGAGATCATTGCGAACGACAGAAAGAGATGGAGTGACAGAAAAACAGAAGATATTTCCAATTAAGTGACGTGGACTCCACCCCGCAAGGGGAAGAAGAAGACGTTTTGTGAAACTGACTCATATATTTGGAACGTGGTTTGTCACTATCCATTTGGTTTGAAGTAATATTTCAGAATAAATTTCATTAGATTTGTGTTTTGTTTTCATTTGACTAATTGGTTAAATTAATGTAATGTGATTATATTTATTGTTGAATGTCCATGTTCATGTTATTAATTTATTACAAATAAATTTGTAGTTCTATATAATATTGTATAAATTGTATTAACAAATGAAATACCATTGTTTCATGAATATCGATATTGTTTAACCTAGCATTATAAGTACAAGTTCACACAGACTAATATCAAAAGCTGTGGTTGTTAGATTTATAGCCATGTTGGTTGTGTTATGTCCGGTAGGAAGTTGTTTGTACTAAGATTATGGTACAATTAAATATTGAATTTTCGTTAATGCTCAATGTGTTTATGATAACGCATTCACACATTATAACTTCTGAGTTACTTGTCCAAGTAAAGTTAGTAAACTTGATAATTATTTATGAACTGCATACAGTGTATATAATAATATTATTGTCGTTACGCTATTTATAAATAGTTACTATTATGATGTGTCTGAATGCTACCACCTTTTATGTTAATTAATTAACATTGTATTTGGATGGGTTGGTGTATATTCGTTAAGAATGTGAAATTTTGGTGGATATGAACTAATATAATAACGATCAGATAACAATACGTCATCGTTTTCGCATTACGCTGACATTAAATTCACTTTGATTTAATTGTAAATAATAGCTTTCTAATTCGGTATTTTTTACCGTGTTCTCCCTTAATTTTGGTGAACAGCATGCACTAATAGTTGTTTAGTTATACCTATATTGGCAAGGTCACCATGTCCCAAAAAGGTGAGTGATCTGGAATCGCAAGTACGGTTTTTGTATATGTGGCGAAAGTTTTAGACTTTGATTTAATTATAAATAGTACATTTCTAATTCGATATTTTTACCATGTGTTGATTTACCTTTGGTGAGTAACATGTACTAATAGTTGTGTAATTATACCTATAAAGACAAGGTCAGCACGGTCCACCAAAAGTGAGTGGTCTGGAATCGAGAGTACGGTTTTTGTATATGTGGCGACAGTTTTAGATGTTGGTTTAACTATAAATAGTAGATTTCTAATTTGATATTTTTACCGTGCGTCGATTTACCTTTGGTGAATAACATTTACTAATAGTTATGTAATTATACCTATAACGGCAAGGTCACCACGTTCCACCAAAGGTGAGTGGTCTGGAATCGAGAGTACGTTTTTGTATATGTGGCGACAGTTTTAGACTTTGATTTAATTATAAATAGTAGATTTCTAATTCGATATTTTTACCATGTGTTGATTTACCTTTGGTGAGTAACACGTACTAATAGTTGTGTAATTATACCTATAAAGGCAAGGTCAGCACGGTCCACCAAAGGTGAGTGGTCTGGAATCGAGAGTACGGTTTTTGTATATGTGGCGACAGTTTTAGACGTTGGTTTAACTATAAATAGTAGATTTCTAATTCGATATTTTTACCGTGTGTTGATTTACCTTTGGTGAATAACATTTACTAATAGTATTGTAATTATACCTATAACGGCAAGATCACTACGTTCCACCAAAGGTGAGTGGTCTGGAATCGAGAGTACGGGTTGTATATATGTGGCGACTTTTGCTTTTATAATCACCCCACCAACTGTTTTTACATACATCAGATGGGCAGCATGGTAGTACATCAGCATGAAATGCTCCATTGTAAGTACCTTCTTAATTGTAATAAGTATTCGATTGATTTCCGGAAAAGTAGTGTCATTATGCCATCGTTATGTTGCTCATATTAGTTGGATTGTGTTAGCATGTAGATTGACACCGGATTATGTTACACTTTGAAGGAACTATAGCAATGCCTTTCAAAATGTCGAGTTGCTGTTCTGGACCATCACTGTTTCGTCACCAGCGTCAATGTAAATGGCGCTATGATTATACCATTGCGATTATCCCAAAATGTAGCCCAGAGAGGATAAGTCAATCACAGGAAAAACAACGAAGCGACTGAAATAAGAGAACGACACCCAACCATCAATAGAAATCATGCTTATAGCCTTCCTGCGATGTTCGTGGAATTTCTATTATCTAACAGCACCGTCACACGACAAAGGACAGTAGCTCACAATGACGCTCCGTGATAATACAACATTTTCCGTCGAACATCGAACCGATATTTCGAAATATATACTTCCTTCAAAACAGGATGTATTATTCTTAGCAGTTTTGAAAATTGTCGTATTATTTTAGTAGTTTTTAAATCGTCAACGATTTTCGTTTTGTGCAAAACTTCACCTAGCATCTTCACCATCATTTCTGTCTTAACAGCACTGACGCCACACGGCTTCTACAACTTAATAATGTATAGATGGTAATTCATATGCGTATCCTTTCAGATCATGATCGTGTACACAACAGACTTGCTGGCGACAGCGTGTGATGGCGTCGGAAAGAATCGCGACCCAAAATACCTTCACTTAGGGTGTTTATATCAATGTCACCAGAACATGGTCAAATGTGTAAAAGAATGCTTTAAGCCAAGCAGACCTGCTCGCCGCGCACGATGTCTCAACAAATTGAAGAGATGTCTTTCCAAATGCGAAAGAATATTGGACTCAAGCTGAAAATATGCAAAACTCATGTTTACATAACACAGCCATAAACAATGAATGAGCATAAGGGAAGTGTTCGAAGAGAGGACAATCAGAGCACATTTTCTTTATTGTGTTGCCCTCGGAGCTCGTTCTCATAGCGTTTCTCCGCATCGCCAGATAACACTCAGTATGGCGAGGTGACATACCCGTTGAAGGTGGACTAACGCGATTGTCGTTATGTACGTGTATACATAATATCATAAATGATTCTGGCACGTGTACCCAGAAGTTCGCGGTTTGCGCATGTCACAATAAAAATGTTGCGCATGACCTCCGTCAAGATTCACCTTTGCCACCAATTTTGATAAAGGTTATATACGTGAATAACATTATAATTGCTTCATGACATCTCATAAATCAAACATTCCCGCGTACAGTTGTGAGTGTAGAAATTTCGCTTTATGTTTTTGCCATAAAAAAACTCTTTTGTGGCAAACATTTCAACAAAATACACGACTGAATGCCCGCACGCATCACATGTTATGCATCCATTTTGTTGGCTTGACTGAGGTTTTGCTAGGAAACAGGTCACGTGATGGATAGGTCACTTGCCAAGTACAATCATCCGACAATTGTGTAATGTGTTTTTGGATTTAAGTAAGTGCAATTGCACTGAAAGGTCGTGAGATCATTAAAAATGGTGGCAAGGGCTCTTCGGGAAGATATCGGGGCAAAGTGGACAATAAGGCAAAATTAATTAAATTAGTTGAATCGCGGACCGGTAACTAAATCTAACTACGTTACTACATATGTTGTGTGCATTGCAATCGCGCGCCAAATAAGTCATTATCTCTACACTGTGCAGGAAAGTCGCATTTGTTTTTGTATTTCGTTACTTTTTTGCACTGATCTATATAGCTGTGTGTACGAAATATTGGAAACACTTAGAAGCGTTTGTTCTACAGCACTTATGTGTAAGTAAAAGTAAGTTATCGAAAAATTATCGCACAATCGTTTATCGTTGTATGGGAATGGTTCGCATATGCTTTGACAAGTAATGTGGGGCAAAGTTGACGGGGCATCTTGGACAGGCAGGGAAAAGGTGATATGATGTTGTACATATTGCTCCATATGTTTTGGAATACATGGAGTAGATCCCACCTCACTCGTCTCACATACGTCAGTCTATTGATCGAACATTCACGCTGCCAAAGCACATGCATTTTGTGGACAACTCCACAACGTTGTTTTGTTATGACAAATTGACATGCTCTACCACACGGGGAGTCTTGGTGGGATGGCTTAAGAGAAAGATGAGACAATGCAAACATCATTTAAAGGGTTCGCTATCACTAAACTCTATTCAACGAACAGGTGCGTTGTGACTACGGAGATCTCGCGACGCCACAGACCAAATCCCGTGAAAACAAAAACATCGCAAGTAGTATACTTTGTCTGCTACAGTTCACGTGAGCCATCACGTGGTAACAAACATTTGCATGCCTCCCATGTTTGGCTTCAGGACTTCAGATAAATCGTACGTAAAATAATATAGCGATACACTGGTGTAATAAACAGTTTGCCAAATGTGTGTGTAGTTGTATATCACGCAAGCAAATGACCGGGCATATGGTAAAGCACCCACACATCGACATTGTCTTGAAACAGGATACAGATAAACGGATAATCCAGTGGATATTGAATGGAACTAATATAAGATTAACAAGATGACCGTCATCCAAAGAACAAAACACCCATATATAGATAGTTGAAACACTTTTTCGTCTGCTCATAACAAGGCTTACTAAATTTAAATAGCGTCGGAATGCACATCACCGACACGCATTGTGCAAGTTACTGCAAAGGATAAATGTATTATATGTTTATTGTACGCGAAAAAAACAGAACAGAACAGGTCAACAGGTTTATAATACTTTCTTGTGGTTAAAAAAAATAGAGTGGAAATTGAGTGCTAATGAGTTGAGTGCATGTTTTTTGTTTTGTCGAATACTTGGCAATGCTTTGAAACCACTTCAAAAATCACCTGGACAATAGTAGGCTTTTTCTATATTGGTAGCAAGGTTATACAGGCTCCGTTGAAATATATGTATAATTTGTTTGCGAGTAATTCGTTTGTTTTGATAAATGTCATCATTGCATCGTAATCGTTATATTGCCAAAAGTCATCAAAACGAATGCCATTTCGTTAACACATTTCCCGCGACAACGTAATTACATTTACACGGGGTAAATACATCGTCGCTCCCACTTGATCACCTTCCTTATGCTTCATTACCATTGAAAATACACCTTTTCAATAACAGACATACACATATAAGTGACGTTCACGTACTTTGTTGTTGTGTTCCATATATTGTTTGTATTTACTTTTAAATTGATATCACTATATATGCATTTGTTATTTTTATATATTTACTTTTACACATAGTTTATTCAGTTTGCATTATTGTTAATACATAATTATAAAACATTGATAGTTGACTAACCTTCTTCTGAATTCAGCTTTCAAAGAAACTCCCGTTCGGACGATTCGTAGAAGTACCTATAGCAGAGCTTTAGATGTTATTATGAATATGTTGTTCCCTTTGGTATTTTATTCTTACATGGTGATTTAATGAAAACTGTTTCCCATTATTCATGTATAATATATTGTGTGACGAATGTTGCATCTGTTTTATTTATTACTGACAGTGTAGTTTACCTATATTTTGTGTTAATAACAATTCAGTGTGTACCAAAAAGAAAAATTCAGTTCATAATGCAATGTTTAAAACGGAATAAATTGTTATTATGTCCTGAATCTAGAATCTTAAAACAGCCCCCATAAATTATCTGGACTGACACTGATCGTATTCGCAACTGTCTTGTTGGCCTTATCGTGTGACGGCGTTAAAGACAAACATGATCATCTAAATTGTCTCTTCCGGGGATGTTTATTTCGATGTCACCAGAAAATGGGCGAGTGTATAAAGATATGTTTAATCTCGATCAACCTGCTCGCCGAAAGCGATGTCTAGAAGTTTGGAAGTAATCATTTTCTGTGTCTCGCTCTCTCTCTCTCTCTCTCTCTCTCTCTCTCTCTCTCTCTCTCTCTCTCTCTCTCTCTCTCTCTCTCTCTCTCTCTCTCTCTCTCTCTCTCTCTCTCTCTCTCTCTCTCTCTCTCTCTCTCTCTCTCTCTCTCTCTCTCTCTCTCTCTCTCTCTCTCTCTCTCTCTCTCTCTCTCTCTCTCTCTCTATATCTCTCTCTCTCTCTCTCTATATATATATATATATATATATCTTTCTTCTCTTTGACTGTCGCTCACACAGTCACAGACACACGTAGGAATTATACTATATACAGTATATATAGGGTATAAAAGTATATAATTATATAATGTAATATATAATCATTATAATTATAATCTACCTAAATAAATATGTGGCAAATCACAGGAGATGATGGATGCCTCTCATACATGTGAAGAATAATTTTGCATTTGGAGACTTGCAGAATGTTTGACAATTGCTAGCTGGTTACATTTACTTACATTTATAACATTGCGTATCCACCTAAGCTGTTGACGACTTTAATGAGGCTGATCGATTCAGTTATTGACTAACCCTTTTATATTGATGCGTCTCTGAGCTTTATTCCGAGGTTTAGGCGCAAAAGAATTTGCCTTATTTATGTTAACATATAAAATTACTTATTGAGTATATTTCAGTTAATAATGTGACAATTTGTATTATCATAAATGTCAGGAAAGTTACGTAAGGTTGATATTTTCTGTAAATTAAAATAATTTCACCAGCTTGCATTACATTGTCATCATCCACACAATGTGAAATCTCACTAAGGTTTGTATTACTTTTTGAATAGCTATCCTTTTAGAATTGCCATGGAAATATAGCCGCTGCGGCAAGAGCGTTTAGTTCCAAACGGGAGCTACATGCACTACTATACCACCCTCCCGTACTGCTGCAAGAAACGTAATGTTTACTACATTTTAAACTACGTGTTATTGTTATGCACTTACATACATTATACACGACACGCGATATTATCAATGGATAATATGTTTAATGTACGTGATCACACTGAACAAACAGGTCAACCGGTTTCTGATAACTTCAGTGGTTTAACAAGATTTATCAAGATTGCCACCCATAGAATTAACTCTAGGTGGCAGGTGGACAAGGAAGCCCTTTGGCTTATCGAGAGTCCGACCCTTTTATCTACGTGTATCCCGCCCGTCTGAGGTATGTGTCGATTTTATTTTTAAACATATTCACGCTACTAGCACCCACACAATCAGCAGATAAACTGTTCCATTCATTTACAGTCCTTTGTGAAAATGAAAACTTTCTTATATCTAATCTACTCTGTTCCTTTGCTAATGTAACTTCATGTCCTCCGGTCTTTCTATCTTTCTTAACTGAAAAAAACATATTTCTATCAATATTTTCATAACCATTCAATATTTCAAACACTTCTGTTTGATCTCCTCTCAATCTCCTGGTCTCTAGTGTTGTTAAACCGCATTTTTTAGGCGTATTTCGTAACTAAGATCCTTCAGTTTTGGTATCATTTTAGTTGCTCTCCTCTGTATTCTTTCTAGCAAATCTATGTCCTTCCTGCGATATGGCCTCCACGCTTGAGTACAATATTCTAAATGAGGCCTAACTATTGTTTTGTACAGCGGTATTATTAGCTCTTTTTCCTTATATGTTATGTTTCGCCTAATTAATCCAAGGATTTGATTTCCCTTTGAAGCTGCAATTCCGCACTGCTCTGAAACCTTCATATCAGCACTAATGGTTAACCCTAAGTCCTTTTCTTTTACAGTAGTACTTAGTACAGTACCCCCCATTGTATATTCTACCTCTTCGTTCCCATGTCCTCTGTGGAGGCATTTACATTTCTCAAAATTGAACAGCATTTGCCACTTTTCAGACCATTTGATCAACCTGTCAAGATCATCTTGTAAATGCTTTTAATCCTTCTAAACACATTTGTATCATCCGCAAATTTCAACACCTTGCTTGTTATTTCATCATCCAAATCGTTGATACATATTAAGAATAATATAGGTCCTAATACTGATCCCTGTGGTACCCTCTCAATACCGATTTCCAGTTTGAAGCCTCCCCATCAACTACTACACGTTGTCTTCTGTCAATCAGCCATTGTTCTATCCAGTTTATTATACCATTTCCTATGCTATGGGCCTTTAGTTTCAGCAGTAATCTTTGATGTGGTACTTTGTCGAAAGCTTTTTGAAAATCTAAGTAGACGATATCTACTGGTGATCCCTCATCTACCCACATAGTGATGTCTTCCAAAAAACATAACATATTTGTTAAGCACGCACCTCGCTTTAAAAAAACCATGTTGAGATGGGTTGATCAAGTTTTGTTTCACAAGAAAATCCACCATGTGATCTTTAATTAACCTTTCTAATAATTTGCAAATCACTGATGTTAAACTCACTGGTCTATATTTCTCTGACTTGTTTCTCGAACCTTTTTTAAATAACGGTATAATGTTTGCCTCTTTCCATTCTAAAGGAACCACTCCCTCTTCTAATAACAAATTGAAAACTGTTGCAAGCGGTACGCTAATTTGTTCTACAATTTCCAATAGTAGTTTGAGCGGAATCCCATCCACTCCAGGTGATTTGTTATCCTTCATAGCCCTTATTTTCTTAGCTACCATTTCTGGGGTTACAATTAATTGTCCTAAATAGTCTTAATCTGCCCCTTGAACTTAGCCTCTGGTACTGGCAGTGAACTAATATCCTCTCTGGTAAATACTGAACTAAAGTACTCGTTCAGGTCTTCTGCCATTAAGAATCCCTCTGATATTATATTTCCAGCACTATCTTCTAGAGGACTGACCTTATCTTGAACTTTCTGTTTGCTTCGAACATATGCATAAAAACTCTTGCTGTCACGTTTTATATTACTAGCTAATTGTTGTTCATAGCTTCTCTTTGAATTTCTAATTTCAGCTGTGGCTTGGTTAAGTGCTTCTTTATAACTGTTGTAGTCTTCATCATTTCCAGTACATCTATATGACTTCCACATCATTTGTTTATACTTAATTTTTCTAATGGCTTCTTTCGATAAGTGTTTCTTTTTGGACCGTTTCCCTTGTTTTTTGAAGGATACAAATTTGTCGACTATGCACTTAATTTCACTGTTTAATATATTCCAGCATTCTGTTGCTGTCTTATTTTGCAGTGTTTTATTCCAGTCTATCTTTGCTAAATATTTCCTCATGTCCTTATACCTTCCTTTGTGGAAGTTTCTCCTATACTGCTTTTTACTATTCCTTTCTGATTTTACTTTGATGGTAAAATGTATCTGGTTGTGATCGCTACTCCCCAGTGGCTCACGTATCTTGACATTGTCAACTAATTCATTCTGTGAGGACAAAACTATGTCTAACACATTCTCACCCCTGGTTGGTTCTAGCACATGTTGAGAAAGGAAAGTATCTTGAACTAACACTAAAAACTTGTGGTCCTCTCTCCCCATACTCTGAAGAGATTTCCATTGTATATGCCCGTGGTTGAAATCCCCCATAATAATACAGTCCCGTTTGCTTACTTCCTTTATAGCGTTTTGTATTTTTTCATTCTGTTCTATGCTTATGTTTGGACTTCGATAAACTAACCCAACTGTTAGCATTGAGTTTCCTGTAACTATGTTACACCAAACAGCTTCTTCGCAATCTGCTTCTCTTTCTAATTTTATTTCATAAGCCTGGATAGATTCCTTAATATATAAAATAACTCCACCTCCCTTTCTTCCTATTCTATCTTTTCTAAACATTACATATCCTGTCAGTCCCAATTCGGCATCTGATATATTGGTGATGGTCCAGGATTCGGTTATACCTATTATATGAGGGTCACTATCTTCTACCATAATGTTTAATTCATTTCTTTTGTTTACTATACTCCTTGCATTTAAACACACACATTTATATCCAGCTTCAGAAGAGTTTTCCAGACTGTTATTTGCTGATTTATTTGTGCTGTCTTTATCTATGCCTTCATTTTCAGGATTTTCTGTGAGTCCCCCCTGCGAATCTAATTTAAATAGATGCAACCTGTCCCACTATCAGCAGATCGCAGCAGGTTCTCTGAGAAAACTGCTGCCCCCTTTCCACTAAGATGGAGGTTATCTCTCATGTACATATCTTCCCTCCCAACAAAGTATCCCCATAAATCTGTGAATCCCACCCCCTCTTCTTCTCACATCTGCTGAACTAGTGCGTTGATCGCCATCCTCTTGCAGTTTCTATACGTTGCCCCCCTTCCTCCCATTACTGGCAACATTCCTGACAGAATAACCTGTTCAACTCTTGTCTTCTTTAGCTTCCTCACTAACTGTATATACTTCTGTACTATCGCAGTTGTTCCCTCCCTGTCTGCATTATTTGTTCCTGCATGTACCAGTATAGACCCCCCCTTGCCATGTCCCAATACCTTCTCTACCCTGTCAGTGACATGTTCAATTCTAGCCCCCGGTAGACAAACAACGACGTCTTTCCCCTCGCTCAGTGTCTTGTCTGTCTTTCTCATAATGGAGTCGCCCATAAACACCCTCTCTTTCCTCATTGCCCCCTCAGTCACTGCCTTAGAATAGCTCCTTCTTCGGTTTGCATCTGTCTGGTTGTTGTCTTTCCCCCCTGTCGTCTTCTCTCCTGTCCCATTCTCTTCCGATCCATTCTTTCCTGTCGCTTTTTCTCTTGTCACCTTTCCTCCTGCCAGCGTCCCTTTTATCGACTTCTCTTCTATCACATTTGCTCTTACTTCCTTTCGTCCCTTCTTCTTTCGTCCCATCTCATTTTCTTCTTTCCTCTCCTGTCCCATCTTCCCTCCCTCCTTCTCTACGGTCACTTTCTTCCCTGTCACCTTCTCGCTTGTCACGTTTTCTGTTGTCGATTTTCCAATGTCTTCCCCTCCAATCACCTTCCCTCCTCTCAATCTCCTTTCATCAGTTTTCTTGCCACTGCTATTCTCCTTCAGTCTTGCAGTATTCTCACCTCTCTCCCTGTCGTCTCTCTCTATTCGACCTGCCTCCTTGCTAATTCCCATCTCCATTCCCTTCACAATATCTGTCAACCTAACTATCTCCTTCTGCAGACACTCCACCTTCCAACACCCAATGCACTGAAAGGTGAATCCTTCCTCCATGGTTTCTGCCCATGACTTCCCACAGCCGGACAATATACATTTGAAGACAAGTGTTGATGAGTTGAGTGCATGTTTTACACCATTTTGCAGCGCTTTGAGACCTACTTAAAATCACTTTGTGAAACGTAGGCATGTTGAATTGATTAGCAGCAGCCAGGCGGTACATCAGGATGAAATCTTCCATAGTAAGTACATGTTTGTATTACCATTATTCGTTTCTACCAGACTAATATCATACTTGCGTCATGATGTATTTAATAGTGGGAAAGTAGTGTTGTTTTGAATCATATTATTTTAGGTCGTGATCGTATTCGCAACAGTCTTTCTGGCGATGTCGTGTTTCGGCGACAGGCATGGAAAACTCTTTACAGAAATTGCTGGAATAATTGCTACCTTGGGTACGGCAGATGCATTCAGTGCTATGGATCAGCTGAGCCAGCTCAAAGAAAACGATGTCTTAACAAAGTGAAGGAATGCCTTGAAAAGTGCGACAAACTGTACAAGTCAAGCTAAAACATGCCATGTAAGCAACTCGAATATATATTTTATAAACTGACATAAAATTGTTCTTTTTCTGTAGGTGCAACCAAAATCTGGAATCAACTCCCTATCGCTTATATGAGATTATAAATACCAAAAAAACTGAAGACTTAATTATTTGAAATTGCATTCCCACCCTAACCTTCGGCGGTCCATTGCTCTAATGACAACACTTGCTTTTCCCTGTTAACGATTTGGCCCAATGAATATTATATATTGCGCCTCTGAGCTCAGATTCCTGGGGAATTAGGCGGTATAGAAGATTGTCATCATTATTATTATTATTTTAACATATGTTGTGCTACGTAAACTTGTTGTCGTCACGATACGATATAAATACATTGTACAATGCAAATCGCATGGTCATCCTTCTGTTTGAGACTGAACAATAACTCATGCTTGTTACCGTTGGAAAGGTTGTTTGCTCCGTATAACAATGGTTATATCGTCCGAGCAATGTTGCGGGTAAATAACGAACATCAGCATGTTTATATAGCCCACAGGGCAACTTTAAAATTAAGCGGAACATTATAAAATATCAACGATTAACTAGAACGCGGCAATTATTACTGCCACTCTGGTCACCATCACAACGGCGGTAACTTATGCAAAATCACGTTCCACAACTTTGATTTATTTCTGATAATGATCCGTATCTCACGAACTTTGCTGGTACTATCGTAAACCGGATTCACCGTGTATGCGCCTATCACCTCCGGTTCTACAAACAACGCAGCTGTATCTCAACATTGTCCTTGGCGAACGCATCTCGTGTTAACCAGTGTTAAACCAAGCTATGCCGAGTTAGCATAAGTATGATATATTAAAGGTGTTTTGTGTGCCATCATGCGGTGTTTATCATGGTGGTCGTTTGTACATATAAACATTTGCATCAGTTGAACTTCTACAGCAGCGCTATTATTTGTCATGTTTTAATTTCATTTTTTCATTCTCATTCGAAATGCATCTCCACAGCAAGAAATATAAGAAGTAAAACGAAATGCTGCATTATATTTTGCTTTTGTATTTTCATTCCAACCAGATTCACAATTAAAACAACATTCCGTCCGTTAGTAATCGCACTTGCATCAAGTAGAAATGCAGTGTTCAATGCAACCGCTACAGGGATACGTCAGAATGGTTTGCAATATATTGCACGCATGTTATTCATAGAAACATTACATATGAATTGCGTATTTAGTCATATTTACATCGATTGAAAGATATATGTGTGACATTATTGTGTTTATAATTAACTCAGTTGTTCCTCTTCCCTCAAAATAGTGTTTTCCTATGCTCATACCTGTTTGTTTACTTTCGTTATCAATCGCCTGATGACCTTCAACATATAGGTCTGCCTTGTGTACGTGACATTGGACATACGTTGCCTCTCAATGTCAAGGTTGCCAAACTGTACACTGAATGATACTAGATGCTCTTTTGGCCTTGCTTAACACTTGATATTGGTGTCCAGGCTATCGTCGTTATTACAATTACTTTTGTTATAATGTATCCATGTATCACGCCTAGATCTCCCTCAAAAGTTCAGTAAGTATTCCGTTTTATAAACCTCGGCAGATGGTATCTCCGTACATATATCTGTTGTATAAGTGTTTCAAACACTGTTTAGCTAGGGTATGCCTTCTTTGCCCTGCAGCGAAATATATGCGACTGACGGTGTATCTATATCACGTCGACAAGTTAATCGGGTGTAGAGCAAACATAATGCACGGCTTTTATGTATCACAGTCATAGTCAATGCCACATCAACAACCTGTATGAAGCGTCGCGATGAAGTCTAAGCAAACACTTCAGATGTGCTGATTTACAAGAGAGTTTATGGCATGATTGACCTTCACGTTCTTCTTCTAAAATAACTAGATACAGCCAGTTGTAGTTGACATTTACCGACAACATGTTGACTACGTGTGATCCTTAATAAACATATGTACACAAACAAACACAGGCAACATGCGCACATAGCATTCACATAATATGCTTATGATGCGTTATGATGCATTCCAACCACCTCGTGTTTATTGCGAATACGACTAGGTGAACTCAAAAGCAGCCCGATTTCACAACTGGTAAACATATGCAACTGGGTTAATTAGGCGTTACGAAATCGTAGTTACGATATAAACGTGCCCATTGGAATGCAACATTACTTCGCGTGGAACTAGTAGTTACTATTGGTAAATGTGGTAGAGCAACCGTGCCTATTCCGTTGCACGGAATCATCGTTCAAGCCAGGGGCGGGAATAGTATTAGCATACGTTCGTTCAATCAATTGAGCATCGACCCAGTTGCGGTCTGATTATGAATATCAGGCCGATCGCTCCAAACTTCAGTTTGCGATATAAGGAATCTGCTGTTTTGCATACAATGTGAACGTTTCGTCGGAGGTACTTTAAAATAGCAAACAATGCTTCGGTTTTACTAAAGGCAATTTGGGGGGGTGTACTTTAAACATATTTATGTAAATCTTAATATTAATCAATAATAATTGAGGAGCATAAACCGCCGCCAGTAGTGTTTTGTATAACCCTCAGCAGTAATGCAGTCATGTGGTGGACTGTCCAATTCAACTAGCAAATCGTCACATACTGAACAAAGGTAATATACCCTAACCTATTCTCTCCACACATTTCGCAAGACAGAAAGCCCTAAGTCAAAGTCCTTGCTAGACAGTGTCCCCAATCTCAGCACATTATCATATTGGCCACATCCCATTGTGTGATAACCGAAATATAAACATAAACGGTTCCTTGGGGGCTATGCACATACAACTACAACTAATATAAATACAACTATAATAAACAACGGATAATAGTGTTACTTTTTTTTCGCAGTGAAATTCCCTTTTCCAGTGACGTGTCCAAGGCTATCAACAATCTTAGTCAGACAACTACTGTACACATGGCGACACGGTAGAAATTATGTGAAGCGTTGACACTAACTGGTGGGGGCCGCCTTACCGCGGGCTGCATGACGCTTCAGGAGATTGTTGCAAATGCGTGAGAGTCAGTCCCGGCCGCGACTTCGCTGTTCCACTTACAAATGTTGTAAGCGCTGTGGTAAGAATGCTATTTGCGCTGTGATTGGTTGCGGACAAGTAAACAAGCGCACGCGGCAATCACACGAACATATGTTGCGAGTGAACCGCGCGAACTGACCTATATCAAAATATTATGTGTTGTTTTTCAGCCGTGTATACGCAATCGTGGGTGCATCAATTCAGTCTTGACTGTTAATCGTAACAGTACTTACACATTCAAAACTTGTTTGAACATGTTGAATTGACCAATGTATTCGGTAAGTCGAAATTATAGAATTAGATGGAAAAATCGCATTAGAACGATCTATATAAAGTATATGTTTTACCTTGCACAGACAGGGCTATACTAATTATTATGACATTTATTAAAATAAACATTTATTTACGTTCATGTCAATTATATTTTCGCGATTCATTCATCTGTCTTTTGAAATTAAAAATCTCAAACTATCTCTCAAAGTACCTGTACCTCTCAAAGTAATGAGCTCTCAAACTACCTCTCAAAAATAGATCTAAAAGTAGCCCTAAAACTATCTCTCAAAGTAATTAGCTCTCAAACCACCTCTCAAACATTCCGCCTAGAACTTTGGCCAAAATATTTTGTTCATGGCTTGTAAGAATAAGAATAATTTTAGGTTATGACCTATCCGCCAGAGGGCGCCAGTTGATGACAAAACCAAGAGGCACGAATTTAGGCAGTACACATATTTAGTTCACCATTTGTCCGTCAGGGGCGCTATTTTTTGTTCATGATCTATCAGCCAGTGGGAACTACTTTACTTTGGAACTTTATCTAGCTATTTGACCTTGACCTTTGACTAATTATTTGACCTTGACCTTCCACTTCCACCAACGGAAAAACGGATTTGCCCTGCTCTACACCACACGATATACTATTACTAGTTAAAACGGATTATATCACATCAAAGGCAAATGCATATACAATCGTTCAATCATTAATAGGCAAATGAAAAAAACATCAATTAGATAAGGTAAAAAATGTACTTTATAAAGACTTTTGGCGATCATAGTCGAAACAATATCCCTTTTTTTACTCTTAGGCAAGCGGTAGAACCACCTGTCGGACCGATTTAAATGCACCCCTACTTACACCCAAATGTTATATAATTTGAAAGTTCTACATCTCCCCATCCCAACGAGGCTTGTCGTAGCGTTGCCATGTGGAGCTGTAAACGTGAATCGAAGGTCAAACAAGGTCACCGTCAAATGATTTTCGAAATTGTGCGCTTCGCAATCGTCTTAACATTACAATGATCGCATATCTACTTTACTTAATTACAAGATGGCCAAGTAATATATTTTTGGAAAGCTTATTGCCTCCCTGTCAACCTGATATGATATTGAGGTGTTGCCAGATATGGTACGAGTGGAACTAAAGTAAAAGTGTGCAGTTGTATGTCGCGCAAGCAAATAACGAGGATGAGGTACAAGTGGTGCTGTGGCACAGCGTATTTTATAAACGAGGAAACCAATGTCACATAATTATATAATAAGTCACGCGCACACACACACACACACACACACACACACACACACACACACACACACACACACACACACACACACACACACACACACACACACACACACACACACACACACACACACACACACACACACACACACACACACACACACACACACACACACACACACACACACACACACACACACACACACACACACACACACACACACTCACACACACACACACACAAATGTAACTACCCGACGTCTCTTATTATATCATCACCGGCACACTGACAATCATTTCACATTCCCATAAATCTTACTTCCGATGAAACGAACTTGGGAAGACCACGCCGCTGGTCAACCGTTACTCGACCACGCCGTCTATTTGCTCTAACCCCAAGCGGCAACAAAACAGCGAAACTATTTAGCGACACAAATAGGGTTCTTTTTTACCGAACGACATGCATAAGGAATATGATCTCATCATAGATTGCTGGCACAACTAACCTGAAATTGTTTCTGTAAGCCACCATGAAGCTCCAGTTCACCACACCTCAACTGCAAATAAAACCGCGTACAACAATGTCACTGTTCCGAAACTGAGTAGGCCTATGAGAGTAGTTTCCACACATCGATCGAACAAAAGTTAGACAAACTACCCACGCGCATTGACGACAGCATAGGTCGTGTGAGCCCAACGTTGCGCTGAATTGAATAATTACTGGATGCTTGAGAGAGAACGACGCCTTTATGTATGTCTACAAACCTCATTATAAATCGCTATCTTTTTACCGGAGGTTTGGGACTCGCACACACGGTGACGTTATTTCATTGCTACTACATCATACTATACCATACCATCATACTATGCCGTTGTACCATATGCTGTACCACTGTGGGTCAACTTAAACGGAAATGTTCATGAAATGTATTCATAAGGCTAAAAAGGTAAGTTATTATATTATATAGCGCAGTGTATGTTTAGGTTTAGGTATGTTGGGATTGCTCAGAGCGCTTTACGTTTTACTCCCTGGCAGACCTGTTCAACCGAACACCAGGTCGACTTCTCTGGGAAGCATCCAGCCACGCTGCAATTAATGCGTAAAGTATATTCGTACACAAATGTTCACCACTGTTTATAGCCAGGTACTCATTCACACAGCTGAGTGAACTGAAACAACGTAGAGTGAACGAACTTGTCCCAGGTTTGACATCGCAGCACAGGATTCGAACCCGGGTTCTCTCGGTTGAGAGTCTGAAGCTCTAGACACTGCACAACTGCGCTCCATCAAACCACTGCTAAGAATCGCAAGTCACGGGTGAGAAGCAGATTTGCTAAGCTATCTATTCAAAAACAATGATCGAACTGTAGCAGACATTATTGTCATACATATAGTGATATAGGGTCTACTATAATGCCGTGTGTGCTGACGACATTGACCGCGTGCGTCAGACGGGCGTGACAAAACAACATCAAACGTGAATGTTTTATCAAAAATTTAAGAAGTTATAATTTGTCTTAAAATATGCAATAATTGATTGCTATGTCTATATTAACAGTATCAGTACTGACATCACTTTTTTAATCACCTTTCAATTGTCATACTTAATGTACGAATAATATACGTTTAACTCTATAGGTTGTATACTATACCCTTGAAACCAGCAAAGTCCCCGTAACTAGAGTCTCCAAAACCATAGTTTCAAATTTCTAAATAATATTTATATTTTACTATTTCATGTTTACTTATTTATTGAATGACAGGTTTGTTGATAAAATAAATAATATAATTTTTTTTTACTTTTCTGTATTATTTCGTCACACCACCTGTATGCTTCTAGATGTACACGAACAATAGCATCCTTTGATCATAATAACATTTATTATTATGGGCATATCTGGGAGATATAATGTAATGAATTAGAGCACACTGAACCAATACGTTCATAATTCATTCATGTGGCTACACATCAATTTTTCGGACTGGAGTACACGTTTTTCAATAGTTGACAATACTTCAAGACCAACTTGAAAATCACCTTACGAAAGGTAGGCATATTTATCAGACTGACAGAACGGCTGACAGTGAGGCAGCGCATCAATATGAAACGCTCCATTATAAGTACCATTGCATCTTGATATTTGAAATAGCGGCTTCATTATTCTTGATATGTTTGCTGTCGTTGGGATGATCTTATTTTAATCCACATCTTTGTTTGCCAACATCATCACTTTTAACACTCATACACCATAATATCCGACAACGTGCTTCACCAAGTTCAATACGCATAATTGTGTATCCATTGTCATACATTTTCAGATCGCGATGATTACGTTTCTAACAGTCTTTCTGGTGACATCGTGCTTCGGCATGGATTGTAAAACCTACCTCTACCAACGGTGCGAGAATGCATGTCACCAAAGATTCGGACACTGTGTGAGACAATGATTTAAGCCAGACAGACCAGCTCGTCGTGAGCGGTGTATCAACCAACGAAAACGATGCCTTTCCAAATGTGAGAACATTCTGGAGTCCAATTAACATATTTCAAGTAAGCCATTCAAATTGTGTTGATATGCGTTATAGGAGCGGCTGCTTCTGACATAAGTAACTAATTCATCTAATCGTTCGGCTAAATATACTGGCGTATATGTATTTAATTGCAACTAACTGAATAATTGTTTCGTACTAACCACGACTCAAATAATCGAACACGACAACGAATTATTGTAAGACTGGATATATATAAAATGTATTATCTTAAATAGGAGATAACACTCATATTAAATAATTTATCACACATTGTTTTTGTTGCATGATACGTACACATGTCTCCCGCAGGCATTATACAAGAAATATATACCGCTAACTGTTCATAGTAATTTATGTGATGCCAAATATAAATCTATTATATACACATGATGGCAGCATCGTGGCAATCACATCAAGGGATGAGTACCTGCTGAACGGTGAGCACTCTACATATAAATATTCATTAAATAACGTGGCATTATGTAGCGCCGGTAGCCGCCTGGGAGGCGCTAATGGCATGTATGCCATTATGACAGCAAGTGCCTTGACGGCAGTATGGTGGAAACCGGCACTATGTCTAATAATCCACGCTTGTCTTATGTAAATACAGTTTTCGACAGGAAATTGTTTTTGCATTGCATCGGTTACATTCTTATCCATTTCTCGGTGCAGGATATTTTATTCCATTGGCCCAATATCCACGTAGACACCAGGTAGCAACTATTTATTTAGTGTATCTTCTGCAATACAAGGGAGAAGTAGCGTGGACGGAATTGCCTACGGTTGTACGCGGACTTGAACCATCGGTGTCTCGATGGATAGTTAGTTTTCCTTAACTTTCAAAAGCACAAGCACCACAGTACCAAGTTCATAAATGAATTGTGAGTATTACTTTGTGCTTTATCTCTTATAATTAGTAATATATTTACCAAGTGTTTAGTTCGAGAAGGGCATAGCACCTCATAAGTCGCACGACTTCAGCCACGTTCCTACAACAGCAGCAGCAGCAGCAGCAGCACACCGTACTGCGCTATTGTATCATGTTGTTGTTGTTGTTGTTGTTAAATAAACTGTTCATTCATCTGTAGTCCGGCGTTCTAACGCCGACCGACGCGGCCCACATATATACAATGAATACGCATGATTACACTAACGCATATATATAATCATTGTCACTGTGGTAATCGTCAACTCGACAATATTCCACACTTTGTTTTTTCTTTTCTAGATCTTGTTCCGTCTTTCAAGTACTTCGCCTGCAACACCACGCACTAGCATGAACGTGTCTATCAGCTACCATAATCTTTTCTACATATCACATGTCAACCCCGTCATGTGCAACTTCCACTCGTGTCGATTGGCTAGGCATAAATAGGAGAACAATGGCGAATTTAGAAATTGAGTTATAATTACAATATCGGTGTTATCTATGCAATGACGCTCAGACGTTATATTATATAAGCGGTATTATGCTGTTCTACTTTCATTTATGAGTTTGTAAAACCAATATATGTCATGTTATGCAGAAATGAACATGTAACTCAAAAGGCGGCATGATAGCAGGGTATGTTCGTGTTATTCCTATAGATTCTTCGAATAAAACACCGTACAGTTTCGTATCGTCACAGTGCCATACGTTTATGTATAATACGCTGGTTTAATACATTGGCATAACGTAATGATACAAATACGCATGCACGAACGCACGAATGCACGCACACACGCGCGCACGCTCTCTCTCTCTCTCTCTAGCTCTCTCTCTCCCCCCCTCTCTCTCTCTCTCTCTCTCTCTCTCTCTCACACACGCACGCACACACACACACACACACACACACACACACACACACAAACCATCGTGACGTCCATGTATGTCACGTCAGTGGCACCCATTACTGTGATCTGGCTAATAACACTTTCTTGGCATCCGGTGTATTTTTCCCGTCATTTGATGGAAAATTGACATACACATACAAAACAGCACTTGGAGAACAACATAACACGTTCACAATTCGCCATGTCTGTCGTTGCCAACCACACTCTGCAGTAGCGTACAGTTTGCAGGGAGTTCCACATCATCTCAAATATGCTAAATGTGTATATAAGCTACAATTAAATACATATTCGTGATTGACACTGTGTGTGCATTTTGACAAACACGTATTTAAAATACATATGACATTGAAGGTTTTTCGTTGATCTTTGAACGATGCGGCCATAAATAATTGTTCTAAAATGAAACGAATCCAAATAAATAATTACTAAGTTGTATAACTCTCGCACAAGAAATAAGTTCACTACCACTTTTTTGAATAAGTAGGTAATTTGCACTCATTGACCTCAAAATAACCCCGTGGTGTATTTGAGATAGTATTTTAATCAAATAAAACATTGTTTGAACTACTATGCAACGTAGCAGTAAGAATGTATATTTAATTGATATGTGGTTAAAAATAGGACACTTTTATATCATGACTACTTCGTATATGTGACAGGTCGCATCGGTTCAGATATTAAAGAACGTTTTGCAAACAGTGGAAAAATCTCTTGAGAATGGTGAAAATGTCAATGCTCGTTTTGTTTGTATTTCTAGAAACAATAATAAATTTACTACCAGTTTTAATTATAAACTTTATATTTATTATCTTAAGGAAGTATGTTGAGGCATGTTTCGGATTGATTGATATATGATTTCACATGTCTGTTCAACTACCCATAATTTTCCAATCAGACCGATTTTCATAAGTAATACTGATAGTATTGTGAACCTGAAATTTTGCAATTTAACATGATGCTCTTAAGTCAATACCGCCAAAATATACCTAAATGCCTCGACCGTCGGTACCCGTCACCTATGGAACAGACAGATGTTGTATTTTACTGTGTGCATTGATATATATATACACATTACCCTGCTGTCCCAGGCACGAGTAACTTAATATATGGATATATCTCAACTCAAGTGGTTTTCCGCAAGTTCTTCCAAATGTTTACTCCATATAAGTAGCATCGGAATGTCGCGCTCTTACACGGAACGCGAAATAACAAAATTATAAATGTACATACACAGTATATGCATGTGTATTATACACGTTTAAGCATGCTCCTCATGCTATAGTTACACTAACACATAACTAAATATTTAGTAAGCTTTCCTCCACAATTAAAAGGAGGGGCTCGGTCGATTTTGGTATAACGAGAACCGATTATTAATTTATGTGTATGACGCCATAACGAAATTTTTAAAGTACATCGTCAGGAGATGATGTGTTGCATTCAGTTGGTGTCCACTATTAGGATGGATACGTTATGATATATAATGTACTATTATCCTTTTCTCCTTGTCTGACGGTGCATCGTCACCTATAATTGTTATATGTTCTTAACCGATGGTCGCATACATTTGCAATGTCCTCCACCCAATAAAAAATAAACGTCATGCGTTTAGCATTAGGTGAAACAATTCCAAATAAAACGTGGTCTGGGACGTGTTTTACGACCCAAAATGGCTACTAGGATCAACTTGCATTCACATATGTTTCATTCACTATGTAGCGCCACTGTAGCAGTTAATTTTTCCCCGTGGTACCTGGTTACAATAAACCTACCCACTATGTCAATAAAGAACATTGTCCCCAAACTGTGTCTGAATAGTCTAAATTCAATCACTAGGAGGTATTCCATGGGCCAGAGCCGTAATTGGTATCATGTGAGCGGACAAAATATCATGGTGTTTTTAATAGCCCTAAGCCTGTAGTTAATAAATTAACGTGGTAGCTTTTTGGTAGATATCACTACGTAAACATAATGAGGCGAGGACAAATTATTGTCAAATATTTATGGGTAGGGTAAACAAAGGGTATCATAACTTTGCAACCAATAAAAACAGCCTCACAATTTACCACTCACAATGTTGGTATTAAACCCCTCTACAAACAGATGTATGATATGTACAAATTGGATTAATAAGTAGATCACAGGGGGTCAAAAGGTCACAACATTTTTGAGATGCTAAATATATGACACCTTGGCATTAATTGTACTACTATTTCATGAATGAGGGACATATTTTGTCTTAACTGACCAGAATGTGAATGAAAGACAACCTTTGAGAAATGAAACGGGTCATTGTTAAATTATTTTTTAAAACGACAGAACAAACGACAGAAAGCCATATTCATAAAACGAACAGAGAAGTGCTGTTTTGGGGTATAGTCCATGGTGCAGACCCTACAATTTTAAGAATTGGTATCACCTGGGTGGGCAATACCCCATGTTGTTTTTAGAAAAGCCCAACCACAAAAATTCTAAATTGGTGTGATATGAGAAAAGCTGTTTTGGGGTAGGGGAACAACCCATAATTACTTTGAATCCAATCAACAGATCTTTGCGTACTACCACTAAAAAGGAGAACAAATGAAGGAACCACAGAAGACTCACCCCATGCCGAATCCGATTGTTCCCTCTGCCGAAGGAAATTTAAGTTTCCATCATCTAATCCTAAATACAATCTGAATTCTCCTCAATTGTCCATCATTTTCCTTCGTTGTTGTTTTATATACTTTATTTAAAACATTTACATTGTATTCATTTACATACAATTAAAAAAACTATAATTCAACGTATTTAATCTAATCCTATTTCTATATAAAAAGTAGTTAGCTATTGTTAAACAAAACATCATACTTTTTTTACAACTGTTTCCATTGGTACTACTACATGACTCCTTAACGACGCCTATGTGTCTTGGTGTTTCATGTCAGAGCGTCCCTACGTTACGGATTACCTGACTTTAGTACCTTCATTAGGAGGCTATCTAGATAACAAGACTTAGTAATAATTACCTTACTGACAATCATCTCCAGAATCAGAATCATTGTCCGTAGAGACTTCCAGTTCGTTGTCGTCATATTTTTTATTCACACAGTTCTGTAGTTTGCACACAGGTGTACACTTCAACACATTGTTAATACAAATGCTACTCTCTGGCGTGCATTCTTGTCTGCACTGACAAGCAATCATTTCCTTCACAGCATCTGATGCTGGCATTCCCTGCATCCAGTCTATGCTTAAAATGTCATCATTTCCATTTGTCCAGCCGTGCCCAGCTGGATCAGACACATCAGGATTCCTCTCCAAGCTACGTCTCCATACCCCAGCCTGATAGCTGGCACGCATTGCATGTTTAAACAGACTGTCCCCACATGGAGGAAGAAGGCTTGGCTCAACTTCACCTCGTTTGGCATGAAACATTTCTTATCTCAGCGCATTTACCTGTCTTGTGTTGGATAAATGTGCATTGAGAAGGCATGTGAAATGCTGCAGAACAGTGAACAGTTCGCTTGACTCGGCCCATGTCTTTCTCAGACTGGTGAAAGTTTCCTGAAACTCCCTGCTCGATCTCAGTGTTCCCAACGTTCCCGTCTTACCACGTCCAACGAAGGCACTAACAGGGTCACCCCCTGTGAAGACTTGCATTTCGATTAATGCATCCGGAAAGGCATCTCCAAGAGATTCTCTGAGCTTTGTAATGTCCATGAACTGCATTCTGGTGTTGGTGCCTCGCTTCTGGTACAGACGACGGCTGGGGATGTCCTTCGCAAATAACAGGCATAAGAAAAATACATATGTGATCACACATGGGTATCCATTATCTGCTGTATGTTTCGCATGCAATATAGCCCGCGTATCTGCCTCTTCTTGTGAGGAAAACAGCTGATGGATTGTGCAACAACCTGTTCTTGCTTCGTGAGCACTTGGCGAACTTTCATGTCCTGGGTTTTCATTAAAATGTTTCCATTATACGACCAGCAGTCCGCAATATTCCCAGCTTTCTTTAACTTTCGCAGCTCAAAAAGTAGTCCGGCTCGTTGGGTAGTTAAGTCTTCATTTACAAAAAGACGATTCGTGTCGGTCTTTGTATTGTCCGTTTTCATTGTCCGGCTCTTAAACACGACATCACGACGACGCTCCGATTTAAACCGCACTACGACTGTGCGCAGGCGTCCCTCTGGAACAAGGCGTCCAATTATGTGCGCCCGTTCAATATCATCGGACTGGATTTTCGGAACCACCTTCATGTTGTCGTTTAGAATATGCAAGAGTTCATTTTCGAGTTCTGGTGTACCAACAGCCTCTGGGATTCCTTTGAATCTCAGATTTTGTCTTCTGCTGTACTGTTCAATCCTATCATTTTGAAGTTCTAGAGATACAACTCTCCACCACTGCTTTATCTGCTACTATAGTCCTAAATTTAACACCAATTCCTGAAACCCTGTTGTTCCTCTCTGCATTCTTTATTGATGTCTCAAGAAACACATCGAACAACATGTCGATTCGCTGACTGTGAACACCTTCGTGCAATACAAGCTGAAGCGATGACTTTGTAAGTTCAGCAAATGTTCGATTGTTTCCATTCATTTTCTGAATGACACTTATTACGTCAATTATGTAAGCGGTCTGATTGGGAAGAGCCTCAGCTGGTGGCACGTTATTTCTAATGTGGTTTGGGAGTTTGGCTTTATATGTCTTTCCTCATCCGACAAAGCCCATGGCAAAGGTCCAAGTGGATGGGCAAACACATTATGCATGTCAAGCTGGTGACTTTGTGCGATGACTATCATGCGGCCAAACAAGTTTCTGTCAGCCTTTATGATGAGGTTTTTACCCTTACACCTGGCATTCTTGGTAGAGATGTTCGCGAAAATCTTGAGACCCTGTTTCTTCACCTTGGTATGGAAGTCAATATCGTCAGGATGGTCTTTTTCAAGAGGATCACGCTTGTAGTCTGTGTATGCCTCTTGATCTGTCTTCTTGGCATTCAGCAGGTCATTCGTGGCATCAGCAAGTGCCTGCATTCCTATTGCGATGTTACCCAAGGCTGCTGTCTGAATGTATTAATCCACGAGTGGTGTAGGTGGTTAACCAGTGACTGGACATCAGCCACATCTTTCAGAATCCTGGTTGGTTGCAAGTCCGCATGGTTTACCCCTGAGCTACCAAAGCCTATCATGTCTCTAATCTGCCTCAGGTACGTGCACCTGTACTCAGCATTTAGGTAGTACCGGCGAACTGCTCTTGGATTAATACTGAAACCCTTTGTACCACCTGGGGTCCGGGTGTCGTTATTTAGGTCTCCTCTAAGGTTTCATCAACGGGGATTCTGCCAAATGAGTTTTCCTCTCCAAGGTGTACGGAATGTCCCCCCTACAAAAAAGGTTCGTAGACCTCAGGGTGATCAAGTTGAAGTATTGACGTCTCAGTATAGTAGACAGGGATATAGCGGTTGTAGTTTAGCCTGTCGTAGGCAAAGCACCATGGGATCATCTCTCGAATTGACTACTTAATCCATAAGCCAATCACCTTCTCTTGTTGACCGCAAACGTCCAAGTAGAATATCAATTATGTCGATGTAAGACATCAAGAATGCAAACAAACTTCCATTTCCAGACCGCAGGAAGTCAAGGTATTGCTCGAAGAGCTGCATTACATGTCTACGTGATGCACTCGACTTGACTTCATCCAGTGTCTGAGGTGAGACGTCATTAGCGAGACCTTGTAGGACACGTAGAGCTTCATCTAAGTGACCCTGTTCACTTGTCTCTCTCCACTGCAGGAATCCATTCCATGCAATTCGCACGAGTGCTTCATACACCAGCTTATGCACCGATACTGCACGATTGCACTTTCTGCCGTCCAGAACCCCGCTAATGGAACAATCTACAACCACTCCTGGCTCAACAAAGAGATCTCGAGTAGTGTACTTATAATGTGGAAGATGTCCGTTCGGGGTATGATGCAAACGAATTTGTGTTGATGCTTCCATGCCACTTCAAGCGCTTTAGTGCCTGGTCAAGCACACACACTATGACATTTAACTTCAAGTTGACCATGACCTTGACAGACTGGCTAAGTACTTCATACACAGTGGACAAGTGGGTGGTAGGTGAATTTATTGTTGGAAGATACGCTTCAAAACGAATATTTGGAGTGTCAGAGTGTTAGTCTATATGGATTTAATGCCGATATTCTGCCTGTTATATTATAAATTATGCACCTTTCGTTAAGTTCGAGGTGTGGTATCTACCAAAAAACTATTCTCAACAAATGTCTACATCTTCAATTTATCAATTTTTGTGGTTGGGTTATTCTAAAAACAGCAGGTGATACCACTTTATTAAGTTTCAGGGTCTTGCCCATGAACTATACTCCAAAATAGCACTTTTCTGATAGTTTTGTAAATATGACTTTCTGTCGTTTGTTTTGGAAGGCACATTTTTCAAAATAATTTAACAATGTCCCCTTTATTTTATCACAGTGTGTGTGTGTATTATTCACATTCTGGGCAGCTAAAACGAAATATATCCCTTATTCATGAAGTAGTAGTACAATGAATGCCAATGTGTAAGATTTTTAACATCTCCAAACATTTGTGAACTTTTGACCCACTGTGATCTAATTATTAATCAAATTTGTATATACCATATATCAGTTTGATTTAATACCAACATTGTGAGTAATAATTTGTTAGGCTGTGTTGATTGTTTGCAAAGTTATGATACACTTTGTTTTCCCTACCCATAGATAGTTGACAAGAATTTGTACTCGCCTCATTATGTTTACGGAGTGATATCCACCAAAAAGCTACCACGGGTAAAACTCTATCACATTAATGTATTAACTGCAGGCATAGCGCTATTAAAAAACACCATGAGATTTTGCCCAACTGTGTGATACAAATTCGTTAAAATTCAGGGTATGGCCCATGGACTAAGTGTATTGCATTCTACTGTAATCGTAATTGACGATGTCGTAATGGCAGGGATAGTACTTAACGTTCGTCCATTCGCCCGAGGTGAGTAAATATTCCTGGGGATGACTAACATTTGGCTGGCACCTGTCCGCTGGGCGAGTAGATGGTTCCGCACGGTTTTAACAGTCTAAATGGAAATTATAGCTAAACGTTAGTGAGAGTGTATTTTAGACTACGTTAGCTTTCGTGTGCGTTATTAGAAGGTTTGTTGATAAATCTTTGTGTTAGACCCATTCGCTAGGGGGGTACATAACGCATGTCTAGCGTAGGATAGTTGGGCACTAGGTGATAGGTCAGTTTAATTCAGAGTATTGTTTACATTATTGAGTATATGAGAATATTTGATTTGGAGTATAAAGACTTTACACAAAGAAGTGTCTGCCAAATATCGTAATAACTTAGTTTCAATTTGACTCATGAACGGGCTCAACATACACACATGTAAATGAATAGTTATGTTGTTGTAGTAGAAGGCCACTTAACTTAGAATTAGTCATTCTGGTATGCATTATACGGAGGACAGAGTCTTTCTGAAGACTACCTAGAAAGGTATAAACTATTTTGAATAGCTAATTAGATTATTATCATTATTATTAAATAAATTCTGATATGGCGCCCTGCAACCGGAAAGTCAAGACAGAGTGACACTTGGTGTGCGATGACTGCCAAAGCTGGCTGGATTTTGCGTTGTCCGGCTGTGGTAAGTCATGGGCAGAGGAATTCACCAGTTAGTGCGTGGGGTGTTGGAAGGAGGAACGTCTGCAGAAGGAGGTAGTTAGGTTGGCAGATATTGAGAAGGGAATGAAGATGAGAATTAGCAAGGAGACAGGTGGAATGGAGAGAGGCGACAGGGAGAGAGGTGGGAATACTGTGAGACTGAAGGAGCAATGCAGTGGCAAGAACACTGAAGAAAGTTGACTGAGAGGAGTGAAGGTGATTGTATGTGAAGAAATTGAGAATCGGCCGCAGGAAGCGTACAGGCGAGAAAGTGACAGGGGAGAAAGTGACCGAAGAGAAGGAGGTAGGAGGGAAAATGGGACGGGAGAGGAGAGTAGAAAATGCGATGGGAAGAAAGTTGACGGAAAGAAGTGAGAGTAAATGTGACAGAAGAGAAGTCGATAAAAGGGACAATGAAAGGAGGAAAGGTGACAAGAGAAAAAGCAACAGGAAAGAATGGAACGGAAGGGAATGTGACAGGAGAGAAGGCGACAGAGGCAAAAGACAACAACCAGCCATATCCAAACCGGTGTAGGAGCTATTCTGAGGCAGTGATTGAGGGGGCAATGCGAAAAGAGAGGGTGTTCATGGGCGACTCTATTCTGAGAAAGACAGATAAGACACTGAACGAGGAGGAGGACGTCGTTGTTTGTTTACCGGAGGCTAGGATAGAACATGTGACTGAAAGGGTAGAGAAGGTATTGGAACATGGCAATAGAGGGTTTATGCTAATACACGTATGAACAAATAATGCGGACAGGGAGGGAACAACTGGGATAGTACAGAAGTACAGACAGTTAGTGAGAAAGTTAGAGAAGACAACTGTTGAATAGATTAATCTCTCAGGAATTTTGCCAGTAATGGGAGGAAGGAAGGAATAGAATACATATAGGAACTGCAAGAGGATGGCGATCAACGCACTAATTGAGCAGATGTGTAACGAAGAGGGGGAGGTTTATGAGGATAATTTGTTAGGAGGGAAGATATATACATGAGAAATATCCTCCATCTAAGCAGAAAAGGGGTAACAGTTTTCACCAAGATCCCGCTGCGATAGGTTGATAGTAGGACAACTAAACTACGTGTACAGGGGTGATTCACAGAAATGCCCGAAACTGGAGGAATAGATAAAGACAGCACTAGTAAATCAGCAAAGAACAGTCTGGAAATTGTTCTGAAGCTGGATGTTAATACGGTTGCTTAAATGCAAGAAGCATAGTAAAACAAAATAAGTTAAATAAACTTTATGGTAGAAGATACTGACGCTCATATTATAGGTATAACCGAATCATGGGTCACTACCAATGTATCAGTTGAAGAATTGACAATGGCAGGCTATATAATGTTTAGGAAGGATATAATAGGAGGAAGGGGAGGTGGAGTTATTTTATATATTAAATAATCCACACAGGTTGATGAAATAAAATTAGAAAAAGAAACAGATTGCGAAGAAGATGTTTCGTGTAACATAGTTACAGGAAGCTTCAACGTTAACGGTTGGGTTATTAAAGTCCAAACATAAGCATTGAAGATATTTAAAAAGTACAAAACGCAGAAAAGGATGTGAGCAAACGGGACTGCATTATTATGAAAGATTCTAACCATGGTCAAATGCACTGGAAATTTCTACAGAGTACAGGGAGTGAGGACCACACGTTTTTTAGTTTTAGTACTATATTGGTTCCTTTCTCAACGTGTGCAAGAACAACCCAGGGATGAGAATGTGTTAGACAGAGTTTTGTTATCACTGAATGAATTAGTCGACAATGTCAAGCTATGTGAGCAACTGGGGAGTAGTGATCACAAACATATACATTTTACCATCAAAATAAAAACAGAAAGGAATAGTAAAAAGCAGCACAGGAGAAATGTCCACAAAGGAAGATATAAGGACATGAAGAAATATTTAGCAAAGATAGATTGGAATAATACACTGAAGAATAAGACAGTAACAGAATGCTGGAATATCTTAAAGGGTGAAATTGAGTGCATCGTCGATAAATGTGTTCCCTTGATAAAACAAGGGAAATGGTCCAGAGAGAAACACTTATCGAAATAAATTATTAGAAAAGCACTAAGTATAAACCAATGACGTGGAAGTCATATAGACGTACTGGAAATAACGAGGAGTACAACATTTACAAAGAAGCACTAACCAGGCTACAACTGAAATTAGAAATTGAAAGAGAAGCTCTAAAATAGTTTGTAATATAAAACAAGACAGCAAGCGTTTTTATGCATATGGTCGGAGCAAACAGAAAGTTCAGGATAAGGTCGATCCTCTAAAAAAAATAGTGCTGGAAATATAATATCAGAGGGATTGTAAATGACAGAAGACCTGAATGAGTAAGTAGTTCGGTGTTTACCAGGAAGATATTAGTTCACTGTACCGTAGGGTAAGTTCAAAGGGACAAAATGAAACGTTTTAGGACAAGTAATTGTAACCCTGGAAATGATAGCTAAGAAAATAAGGGCTATGAAGGATAATAAATAACCTGGAGTGGGTGTGATTCCACCCAAACTACTATTGGAAATTATAGAACAAATTAGCATACCGATTGCAAGAGCTTTCATCTTTTCATTAGAAGAGGGAGTGGTTCCTTTAGAATTGAAAGAAGCAAACGTTATACCGTTAGTTAAGGTTCGAGAAACAAGTCCGAGAACTACAGACCAATGAGTTTAACATCGGTGATTTACAAATTATTACAAAAAACTAATTGAAGATCACATGATGGATTTTCTTGTTAAATATAACTTGATGACCTCATTTTAACATGGGTTTCTAAAAGCGAAGTCATGCTTAACAAATATGTTATGTTTTTGGAAGATGTTGTTCAATTCAGAAACTTTCATTTTTCATATACAAAATGTTTAATTTACCTGGTATATGTTTTCGTCAACGTATCACGTCGACTTCATCAGTACCGATGACGTTGAATGATGCCTCCACACAGGACATGGGAACTAAGATGTACACTATACAGTGGGGGTACTGTATAAAGTACCACTGTAAAAAAGGACTTATGGTTAACCATTAGTGCTGATATGACATTTTCAGAATAGTGCGGAATTGCAGCATCAAAGTGAAATCGAATCCTTGATTTAATTAGGCGAAGTACAGGAAAACAATCTATAGTACCGCTGTACAAAACAACAGTTAGGCCTCATTTAGAATATTGTGTACAAGAGTGGAGGCCATATCGCAAGAAGGACGTACATATGCTAGAAATAGTACAGAGGATAACGACTGAAATTATACTAACATTGAGAGATCTTAGTTATGAAATACGCCTTAGAGAATGTGGTTTGAAAACACTAGAGACCAGGAGACTGAGATAAGATCATATCCAAATGTTTAAAATATTGAATGGTTATGAAAATATTGATAGAAATATCAGTTAAGAAAAACAGACGGACTAGAGGACATGAAGTTACATTAGTAAAGGAGCAGTAGAGGTTAGATATAAGAATGTTCTCATTTGCAAAAAGGACTGTAAATGAACGGAACAGTTTATTTGCTGATTGTGTGGTTGCTAGTAGCGTGAATATGTTTAAAAATAAAATCGACACATACCTCAGATGTTCAAGACACTCGTAGAGAAAAAGACTCTTGATAAGCCAAAAGGCTTCCTTGTCCACCTGTCGTCTAGAGTTAATTCCCTGTGTGCATCTTGTTTAATCTTGTTAAATATCTTATATGTATGTATGCATGCAAGTAGATTGTCAAGAACCGCCAGGTGAAGCGGCCTTGCTAATACATATATTAATTCTGAGATGTATCAGAAGGGAAGTAGTTATACACAATTAAAAAATTATCCAAATTTATTGACCCATCTTCCAAACAACAAAACGCAATACAGTGATTCTTCAAGGAAGACCCGTCAGCCTCCCTAACCTCAATGTCGTACGTACATACACCTCTATCATAACATTTCATAGGTACACAAGGATTGGCCAGTTCTTCAATCCTATACTATTTCAACAAGATTCTATAACATAATCGCCATATAGGCACAACAGTTCAACACTCTACGGCTGTCTGCGTGGCACTCGCAATGTAGAGATGCGAGAACATAATGTTTATAATGAACGATACCACATTTCGTCATCACCGTCAACTTGAGGAAAATGTGTCCCTCAGCGAAGTAGTTCTCATTCGGTTCGTCGGGAATTCCCTCTTCGGGTGTGAATTCTCCATTGTCGCGTAAGCCGTCTACTCTCGCACTGTTGTTACACGAGGTGTTACTCCGCGTCTACCGCCTTCGCGTGCACATTGTCAGACTTCACCCCACTCCGCACCACAATAAATGATAACTATAATAATAAAAATATTATGATTCATTGGTGTATAAACTACACCCTTCATATCATATGTTTTTCCAACGACACCACATACAATCATAGAACCTACACGCAAACATATGTAGCTATTGTTTGCCATAGATATATACACATCCGGACCCAATGTCTCATTAGTAATAACAACACCACCACCTTACATATTCTAAGTACCAACAAACTGTACACCAGTAACCATTATCTGTGACACCGTAATACAACCTATCTTCGCTTCTTGTTACTATCTAACATTCACATAACAGCGATGATTCGCCACCCCGCGTAAATCTCGATATACCAGTATCATTGCGGTGACCATATTTATTTATTATTGACCACACCCTTTGGTACAATTACAACTATGAAAAAACCAGATGTTTAAGCCAACACCTATAATCTAACATTCACTCATGATATATATATATATATATATATATATATACATATATATATATATATATATATATATATATATTCCACTTACCTCCGGTATTTCTTCTACTCTACATACGCATGGGGAAAGTCAACGTCATAGCCACCACTGGGTAAAGACTTCATGTTTGCCAACCGCACCGTAATGATTTCTCTTCACAGAAGAGGCCTCGTCTGTTCTATTCTACCTTCAAACCTCAGTACCTCCACCCTATACCTAGCATCAATCATGTGATCCCTGCTGATGCTGACTCCATTGTAAAAATTTCAACACCAGCCAATAGGTGATACTCTAAATCAACAAGTATAAAATCTTCATTATAACGACATCCCTATACGCCGTAATATAATTCCATTAAAAATTACGTCCGTATCATCATATCTATTCATGTGGAACGGCCAATCATGTTATTAATATTACACGTTTTATTCGACAATCCTCCCTGTCTACCCTAACTATAATGATATTTGCCCGGTTCTTTAAAATGTTACCTTAGGCCACCACTCCAGTTCCTTCACAGTATTGCATAACCACTGGATAACCACCAACACGAGTCAGCCAACCATAGCTTTACATTGTAATCCTAAATGCAGTCTTTCATAGACGCTACCAACCTATGTTAAATTCTTTAAATCACAATCTTGACATAGATATGTAGGTATACACACACAAACATACACACACAAACATACACACACACACACACACACACACACACACACACACACACACACACACACACACACACACACAAACACACACACACTCACATATATATATATATATATATATACAGGACAGCAGAAATTATTTTAAAACATCGTTCACAATTCCGCAATGACTCGGCTTGAACACTTGATAATTCGAGTGTTGATCACATTCTATGTGGCAATCGATCAATATACAGTACTAACTTATGCATACGTAAACAGGACGTACAGGAAAATATAAACACACAATTACATCAGCAACTAATTAAGACTAAAGGTAAACAGGAAGAAATCCAAGACGATGGCGCTAATTCAGAAAAATATGACATAAGCCTATCTCGATCATGATGATTAAAAGTAAACCACTGTCACCTTCACCCATCTAGGAAGCACAAAGATAAAGCGTCGGAGTGTGTCTTGTGACATCAAGAATCGTATGGACAAGCCCAAGAGAGTGCTTACATCAGACTAAAACCTGTTTGGAGATCAACAATATGTACTACACATAACTAGAAGAACAAAGAGTAAATCAAAGTTATGTCCTCTACACAAAACTCGACCTCAGACACGTTTCTATCATCCACACAAAATTCCTTCGAAATATCACTCATTCATGTCTGTAGCAGTGTCCGGCAAATCTCAGTCGTCTTCTTCTTATTTTATCAGTGACTTGACACATACCACTGTATAGTTCTATATTTGTCAAATGCTGTTGTCATTGAATGTTAAATGCGGCTCGAAGCATTCTTATATAACATCCGTCTAGTTGTTTCTGAATTTTTTTTGTCGTTTTCCATGTTTCGCATCCATAGAGTAGCACAGACTCTACTGTTGCAATAAACAGTCGCTGCTTAATTTTGTGTGGGAGTGTAGATTTCCATACTAGTTTTAGTGTTCTGCACGTCATTGCTTTCCTGGTTTTGATGTCTGTATCTGTTGTGGAAACCCAGGAGCCAAGGTATTTTAGTCTTCAACCTTCTCTAAAACAGCTTCTTCCCTGGAAACGGTGATATAATATTGAGAATATCCTGGCCATACACAATCTAAAACAAGCAACAGATAAGGATTACCATACAAAACAATAATATTACGAACAACACATACTCGCATCAAAACACTTGCTTATTTTTACGTGCGATTCAATCCTGGTACATAAGAATATTATTATATGTAACGCAACTCGAGGGAACAGGAGAAACACAAAATATTGTACTAGGATTATACTTTTAAAAACGAATCGACACTCCGCCGACGGCCGCCAGTTGCGAAGTCATACATGGTTGAAGGCCAAGAAACTCTCCGGGCAATTTCACCGTTTCAAGCATGTAGTGGAAACGGAATCACGGGCAGGTAAAGTGAAATCATACTTGACCTATTTTACATGTTAGGAACATGGAATTGATAGGTGATATGTGTGTTGATAGTCTATGAAATCCACAACCACATTTTGATTATAACTGCCGACTACGTAGGACGCTGGGCCGGGCTAATATGGGACTGAATAACCATAACAAAATGCACAACAAATAAGTATATGCACTTATGATTATGATATAGGAAATATGCGTTAATGTTGTAGGTATAAAGTAAAAATATAAAAAGTAAACTTAGTGTGGTCGATGTGTCGATTTATAATCACCGTATACTTGACAATGTACGAAGTTAATAATATTAATCATATCATGCACAATCGATCGTCTAATCAATGCGTGTCGTGATTGTTCATTTGAAATACCGCTTGCAAAGCGAATGTCTTGCCATTGCTGGTAAGTTTACAACGAATACCTCAATATCTGATGATGGTACACGACACCGTTTCTCCGGATAATTGACTTGATGAAATCTGGTAATGTTTGGAGAGCTGAATAAATAGGAAAATGTTTGTGCTTTACAATGAATTTGTCATATTTTGAATTGTCACGCAATGTATTTAACGCCAATCTATTTATTTTTAATTGCATATGACGTAGGACGATTATTCTTAAGGTAGCAACAAAAGTTAGGACGATTGTTATGATTTTATTTGTATTTTTTATTAGAATGGTATCAGCTCAGATGATTCAAACGTAGCCTCAACATATTATGTGTCAGTCACACCCTGTCTATTATTCTTAGTATCGGGGAAATAGTTAGGGCTGTTTTGTGACTGCTGTGTTGCATATTTATTTATGTAACTGCAACAGTTCACAAAAGCTTACCCGACTACTCATCATTAACCGGCATCTACCTGACATCTACCTGGCGTCTAGCCAACATGTACCCGGCATCAACCCAACATCTACCAGGCATCTACCTGGCATCTACCAGGCATCTATCCGGCATCTATCCGGCATCTACCCTGTATTTATTCAGCATTTACCCAGCATCTACCCGACACCCTGCCTAGTTTCCTACACCCGGAGGACAGGCGTCCACATTCGAAACGTCAGAACGTGTACCGTAAATTTCCGTGTATAATATGCATTTTTTCCTTCACTTTTTACTCAAAAGTCGGGGTGCCTATTAAACGTGGTGCGTATTCTAAACAACATTTCTGACCAATTTATATATGTTTGCAGACCAGGATAACGTTGCTGGAAAACTAGTAATATTATCAAAGTCGGCGTGATATCACAATCACGTAAACCATCGCAGCAACGCAGAAGAAAGGCAAGAATCGCACTCCCGTAACCGCCTCTCTAGCAACATAGTAGCAGCGATAAATATCAAAGACGAGAGCCCATACGTCTGACATCGCAAAAAACACCACTTAGCGGGAAGCGTATGAGACGGGGAAGCGCAGCCCGGGAAGCGTCCCGCTATGATTATGATTGGCGTTCTTAAATCACGAATGATGCCCGCATCACGGGTGGACTGTCAACAAGTGTTACTCCATGTTTAAAGATGTGAATGCAAATTTTTTGAACGTAAGTAAAGACGAGTGTAGCGCATGTATGCTTCGCATTTGAAAGTACTAGGTTTGCATGTAGAATTTCAGAATAGAACTTGGTGTTAATTTAAAAGTGAAATCAGAAGGACACAATGTAAGTTCTAGCAAGCGCTGATTTAATCAGTTGCGCAATCGTCAAGCTACAACACAAGTTATGTAGTGCTTACACACTAGTCACTAGCACGCGACCAGCCGGCAGCAATGCCATAACTTGCGTAGGTGACATGTTTAAGATTATGAGATGGATTCATGGGTTCAAGCAAATTATTAGATGCGGGGAAAACGGGGATTGATGTCAAACGTCGGGGTGCGTATTATACATGGTGATATAGAAATTATGTCAAAATTGAGCAAAAGTCAGGGTACGTATTATACATGGGGGCGTATTATACATATACATTCACGGTGTTCCTCTAAAGCATCCATTGTGTGTCAGACTATATAACTTATAATATAATTATATAGATTATGTAATCGGCATGCAAGTGTTTGCGTTCGGGGAAATGTATTAAATATAGTTGGTCAAATGTGGATCTTTGTATCTCGTTCATTCCTATATTGCCTTTTCAATTCCACAAATGTTCATTCCTACGCATGTTTTGTTTACATGTACTCTGCATTCGCATAGCATACTGCACATTTCATTGGAACGTTCATTTGTAAACACGCATCATAATGTATTCTCATCGAACAGAAACAAAGCTCATCAATGGTAAAGAGAGGAAGAACTTGGTGTGCGACAATGACAGCAATGCAGAGCGCCCCGGGAAAAGCAGTCTGTTGAAAGCCTTAACTGGCCAGAATTAGCAAAAGCCGAGGTCGGACCAGGCTGACACTGGTGTTGTTACACCAGAGGAATCGATGCAGACAGAGCGGATGAACCCGAAAAACCTTTGGATAACTGATTGAGATACCTGAACCCTTACACTAGGTTGTGTCACGTATACATTCACGCACGCGCACTGCCACATACATCGGTTCCTGCACCAACTCTGTGTGAGCAATCTGCATGACCAATGCCTTTGCTTTACTAATGTCATTCTTGTTCGGGACAGTATGACATTTCATTCGTGAGAGGAAATCCAACCAATCGTCCCTGTCAACCTCCTCACCATTCAGCACACATTTCGCCATTACTGCATCTCCTTCACAGAGATAGTTAAGCAAGTCAGTGACGAGTTGTTCTTCTGTTATTTCACCATTACTTCACAGAGATAGCTAAGCAAGTCAGTAACAAGTTGTTCTTCTGTTATTTCCTGTTCACTTCTAACTAAGCAAGTGCAAAACAAACTGGGCTCAGTTTTAATGGCAACTCGCCATAGTCAACAAGCCCTTTCACCAGTAAACGACCTACAGCTTGCCAATCAAATTTGAGTAGCTCAGGGCGCAAGGGAGGAATACGCTGTGATTCACCTACAGCACAAGTACTGAACAAATCCTGCCAAAATGCAGAGTATGCTTCTCTTGAAACATCTTCCTGGTCTACCCCTGGTTCCCCAATAAAGGCCATTTTCAGACTTTTCTGAACAATGTCATCTTCTTGGAAAGCTGGAATCATATCATCAATGATTTTGATACGATGGAGGTGTACAAACGATTCAAACGGCGGTGGAGTAGGTGACCTAGCTCCACGTCCTCTAGTGTTGGAAGTGTATCTTCCAGTGAAAGAGTATCTTCCAGATGCGTGGCGCTGTTTGTGAAATTGTCCAAGTCATGCATGTTTAGCTTCAGCCCAGGAAACACGTTTCGGTAAAATAGAAAAGTAACAAGCCGATATAACGTCTTTTTTCAATGACGTTATACCGATAGAAAAAGTCGTAATTACGACTTTTTATCTCGTTATAACGACTTTTTAATCTCGTTATTACGACTTTAAAAGTTGTTATAACGACTTTTAATCTCGTTATTACGACTTTTGTTTATTTTTTACACAGGTCCTTAATACGCTTCCGTAACTTACAGGTTCGAAAGTGGCATTGACATTTGTTGTTCTACGCAACTTGAATGTTTTCCTTTGATGCCCGCTGCGCCATGCAGTCGTGATCCGGATTAATCCTGAAACATTTTTTGCAGCGTAATAGTAAGCGGAAATGACGTTATACGACAGTTACGTCACTTTCGTGGTAACACACGAGTTTCCAGTTCATCCTCCGCCGCGCGTCGCTGCGGTTTATCGCCACTGCTATCAAAATCCCCGCCAAAAGCAGCGGCCCTGATACGATCAGTGGCCTGACATGGGCTTGATGTCATGCATTCCGAAGGTTTGACCCGTAGGCATACGACGTCTTTGATAAATTTGAGACGTTTTAAAATGTAATATGATTTAGATTTTACCACATCTATATCATTGTTAATGTAAAATAGAAACAAAACAACCATTACATTGTACCTTGCAATAAGTTGCCTTTTATTATTTGCATGACAGTGTGTCTATGCATCATGCTACCCATAGTATGCTATATATTGTTACTTGCAATATAAACCTTCATATTTCCATTTGTCACACATAGTCATTTGACAAATATTCTCAAATATGCACTGTACTGTTCAATTATCACTTTGCCTCACGTTGTTAGATTTTATTAGTTTATATTGGATTACGACGCCTGGATGTCAAATGTTTATTTTCGTGACATCTAAAAAAATCGCACAATGATTACTATGCCTAATTATATGTGGCTCTCCTAATAAGCCCCTGGTTTTTTTTAAAAGAATATCCTGAGTTATATGATGAAACTATAATTACGTTCTTACATGTAACAACCTTGTAGCCGAGTAATAACAGGACAGCTACTCATGGAGTTGGTCGTGGAACCAGGTTGACATCAAAATGTATTCAACATGACGCTTGAAGGCCAATACTAAACAAAGGCACTTCACGCGTGTGATACCCTCTATGCCAACGATGCAGCCTTCTGTTCCCACTCTGAGGGACACCTACAATTAATTTTAAACAGCTACGCAAATACTTGATAGCTTTTCATCTCAAAATTAACATCAAAAAGACTGTCACCATGAGCCATGGAACTCAAGAAGCCAAACGTATTCTCAGTGATGAATCCCTCAGAAAAGTGGAGAATGTGTCATATTTAGATTCCACCATGTCTGTACACTTTAAGCTTGTCAAGGAATTGAGCGCACGACTGTTGAAGAGAAAATAAATAAAAATAGATCAGTAGTGAACATTGTACACTTGTATTTATGTTTGGAAGTGCGATTGGATAGGGTGTTTGTTGACAAAATTATGTGTCGTGGTTCAGTATGGTGCATTGCTCTTCTCCGTAAGTAATATTATTATGAAATACGTATTCATATTAATAGTAAATACATGTTTTTAGACATCTCAGATAATTATTTACTTGGTGCGATATGGTACGTACCTGAAGTGTAGTTCTTCTTGTGTGCACGTCTGTTACTGCTGCACCCGTATTTTTATTGTGAATATTAATGTTCGTTTGACATAGCATGTTGTAAAAAACGGACTAGTTGCGTTATTTAAATCTACACTCAAATGTTAATTATGTTGTATTTAGGATGACGCGGGTTAGACAATATGATATTTCGTATGTTTTATCAAACTTCTTGAAGGAATTGAGAGAAGGTGAAAGAAGTCGGAAACAGCATGATATGGGCAGGATATGGTCAAGGAATGAGTGAGGAGAGACTTAAAAAAGACATGGAAATAAGAGGGTGGCAAACGACGAAGAGGAAAACCAAAGCTGAGATGGAACGACAACACGAAGCGGGACTTTGGAAGGGCATGTGTGAATAACCAAGAAAGGGGGAGCATTGCGAACGACAGAAAGAGATGGAGAGAAACAAAAAGAGAAGATATTTCCAATTAAGTGACGTGGACTCCACCCCGCAAGGGGAAGAAGAAAAGTTTTGTGAAACTGACTCAATTATTTGGAACGTGGATTGTCACTATCCATTTGGTTTGAAGGAATATTTTAGGATAAATTTCATTAGATTTGTGTTTTGATTTGTTTTGACTAATTGGTTAAATGAATGTAATGTGATGATATTTATTGTTGAATGTTATTAATTTACTTCAAATAGTTCTATATAATATTGCATAAATTGTATTAGGAAATGAAATACCATTGTTTATTGAATATCGATATTGTTTAGCCTAGCATCATAAGTTCACACAGACTAATATCAAAAACTATGGTTGTTCAAATGAGTTTATGATAACGCATTCTCACAGTATTACGTCTCAATTACTTGTCCAAATGAAGTTAGTCAACTTGAGAATTCTTTATGAACTGCATACAATCAAAAATAAAGAAGCGAGCGAAAAATGAACAACTGAAAACACGTCCCAAAATGCTTTTTTGAACGATTGCTTGTACCATTACGGTTCGTCCGATCCATACAGTCTTGATATCGTTTCAAGCTTTCGATTTCTGCTATTCAAATATATATAAATGTTTCCTGATAGCCACTCCTAAAATAAACTATTTACGGACATACAACGGTGCCGGTGCCGGTTCCGGTGTCTTAAACACTGCGAACGATGTTGTTTCGTCGACACAGTTCACCAATCTACCGATTGAGGCACCACTATCTGATTTCATGGTATAAGCTCCACCCACTTTCAAACGGCTGCTAAAATGAAATACGCGAAGTAGGCGTGACGTCACAATCACGTATATCAACCAACCAACGCAACGAATTTTGACCCGTTGGTTGGCGTACGTTATTGTGACGTCACGCCGACGTAGATATATATTGGCTTTGCTGCAATCAAAGCACATCAGTTTGGTTGCAGTTTAAAAGTGGGTGGAGCTTATAACATGAAATCAAGAAATGGCGAAGTGCGCATGTCTGAACCTATGCAAATGAAGAAAACAGCGCCGCTATCGGAAGTTTATTATACTTAATACCCGCCGACAACATTGTTCGGAACTGTACCGAACACTGAAAACGGCACGATTATTATGTTCGTTTATTGGTGTTCTGTGATCGGTTACCGGGAAATATAAATGACGCTAGAATAAAAAAATGCATCCTTTCAAATGATACCAAAATCGTCGGGACAGGACGAGCCATGAGGGTGCTAGTGACCGTAGAATCTTATGTTTTGGACGTGTTCCGACTTGTTCATTTTTTGATCGCTTATCTATTTTGATACAATATAAATAATAATATTATTGTCGTTACGCTATTTATAAGTATTTACTATTATGATGTGGTTGTATGTTACCACCTTTTATATTAATTAATTAACATTATGTTTGGAGGGGTTGGTGTTTATTCGTTAAGAATGTGACATGTTGGTGGGCATGAACTAATATCCCTGTTATATATCTGCAACGTTTCCCTTGCACGGTGTAATTACGATCAGTTAACAATACTTGAATAACGTCATCGTTTTCGCATTACGTTGACGTTCAATTCACTTTAATTTAATTATAAATAATAGCTTTCTAATTCGGTATTTGTTTTGCCGTGTTCTCCCTTAATTTTGGTGAATAACATGCACTAATAGTTGTTTAGTTATACCTATAACGGCAAGGTCACTACGTTCCACCAACTGTGAGTGGTCAGGAATCGAGAGTACGTTTTTTGTATATGTGGCGACAGTTTTAGACTTTGATTTAATTATAAACAGTAGATTTATAATTCGATATTTTTTTACCGTGTACTGGCTTACCTTTGGTGAATAACATGCACTAATAGTTGTTTAATTATACCTATGATGGCAAGGTCACTACGTTCGATGAAAGGTGAGTGGTCAGGAATCGAGAATAATGGTTTTGTATATGTGGCGACAGTTTTAGGCTGCCTTTATAATCAACCCACCAAAAGTTTTCACATACATCAGTTGGGCAGCATGGTAGTACATCAGCATGAAATACTCCATTGTAAGTACCTTCTTAATTTTGATAAGTATTCGTTTGATTTCCGGCATAGTAGTGTCATTATGCCATCGTAATGTTGCTTATATTAGTTGCATTGTGTTAGCATGTAGATTGATACCGGATTATGTTACACTTTGACGGAAGTATGATAATGCCTTTCAAAATGTCGATTTGCTGTTCTGGACCATCACTGTTCCGTCACCAGCGTCAGTGTAAATGGCGCTATGATTATACCATTACGATTATCCCACAATGCTGTACAGAGAGTATAAGTCAATCACAGGAAAGACAACGAAGCGAATGAAATAAGGGAAAGACCCCCAACCACCAATACAAATCATGCTTATATCATTCCTGCGATGTTCGTGGAATTTCTGTTATCTAACACCACCGTCACAGGACAAAGGACAGTAGCTCACAAAGACGCTCCGCAATAATACAAAATTTTTCGTCGAACATCGAACCGATATTTCGAAATATATACTTCCTTCAAAACTGGATATATTATTCTTACCCGTTTTGAAATTTGTCTTATTGTTTTAGTAGTTTTGAAATCGTTAACGATTTTCGTTTTGTGCAAAACTTCGCCTAGCATCTTCACCATCATTTCTGTCTTAACAGCACTGACGCCACACGGCTTGTACGACTTAATAATGTATATATAATAATTCATATGCGTGTCCTTTCAGATCATGATCGTGTACACAACATTTTTGCTGGCGACAGCGTCTGATGGCGTCAGAAAGAATCACGACCCAAAATACCTTCACGTAGGGTGTCTATATCAATGTCACCAGAAAATGGGCAAATGTGTGAAACAATGCTTTAAGCCAAGCAGACCTGCTCGCCGCGCACGATGTCTCAACAAATTGAAGAGATGCCTTTCCAAATGCGAGAGAATATTGGACTCAAGCTGAAAATAAGCAAAACTAATGTTGACATAACATTGACATTGCCAATGAATGAGCAGTAGGAAGAGTTCGAAGAGATGACAATCATAGCACGTTTTCCTTATTGTGTTGCCCTCGAAGCTCGTTCTCATAGGCTTTCTCCGCATCGCCAAATAAACTCAGTATGGCGAGGTGACATATCCGTTGAAGGTGGATTAACGCGATAGTCGTTGTGCACGTCAGTACATAATATCGTAAATGATTCTGGCATGTGTATCCATAAGTTCGCAGTTTACGCACGTCACAATGAACATGTTGCGCATGACCTCCGTCAAGACTAACCTTTGCCACCAATGTTGATAAAGGTTATATACGTGAATAACATTATAATTGCTGCATAACATCTCATAAGTCAAACATTCCTGCGTACAGTTGTGAGTGTAGAAACTTCGATTTATGTTTACACTTTTGTGGCGAGCATTTCACGGATACTGCAGTGGATATTGCATGGAACTAATATAAGATTAATAAAATGGCCGTCATCCAGAGAACAAAAATCCCATATAGTGATAGTTGAAATAATTTGTTGTCTGCTCATGACAAGGTTTACTACATTTAAATAGCGTCGGAATGCAAATCCCCTCCACGCATTGTGAAGGTTACTGCAAAGTATAAATGTATTATATGTTTATTGTATGTGAAAAACAAAACAAACAGGTCAACAGGTGTGTAATACTTTTTTGTGGTTAAAAATATACAGTGGAAATGGAGTGCTAATGAGTTAAGTGCACGTTTGTTGTATTTTCAATACTTGGCAATGGGTTGAGACCAATTTGAAAATCATTTGGACAATAATAGGCATTTTTTCCATATTGGCAGCAAGGTAATACATCAGCATGAATTGCTCCATTGAAGTATACGCATTATTTGTTTGCGAATTAATCGTTTGTTTTCTGGGTAATGTCAACATTGCCTCGTAATCGTTATATTGCAAAAACTCTTCACAACTAATGCCATTTCGTTAGCACATTTCCCGCGACATCGTGATTACATTCACACGCCGTAAATGCATCATCGCCGATCCCACTTGATCAAATTCCTTATGCTTCAATACCATAGAAAATGCACCATTTCAATAATTATTACATACGCATATAAGTAACGTTCACGTACTTTATTCTTGTGTTCCATATAGTGTTCGTAGTTACTTTTAAATTAAAATCATTATATTTGCATTTGTTATTTTTACATATTTACTTTTACACATAGTTTATACAGTTTTCGTTATTGTTACTACATAATTATAAAACTTTGTTAGTTGACTAAGCTTCCTCTGAATTCAGCTATCCAGAAACCCCTGCCCGGACGACTCGTAAATGTACCTACAGCAGACCTTTAGATGTTATTATAAATATGTTGTTACCTTTGCTACTTTATTCTTACATGGTGATTTAATGAAAACTGTTTCCCATTGTTCATGTATGCTGTATTGTGTGACGAATGTTGTATCTACTTTATTTATTACTGACAGTGTATTTTACCAATAATTTATATTACTGACAATTCAGTGTGTACCAAAAAGAAAAGTTCCGTTCATAATGTAATGTTTAAAACGGAACATATTGTTATTATGTCATGAATCTAGAATTTGGAAACATCCCACATAAATTATCTGGACTGTACGCGATTAATGTAATGTATTGTCAATGTAGTTACTATTTCTAATTCATATCATTGCAGACACTGATCGTATTCGCAACTGTCTTGTTGGCCTTATCGTGTGACGGCGTTAAAGACATACATGATCATCTAAACTGTCTCTTCCGGGGATGTTTATTTTGATTTCACCAGAAAATGGGCGAATGTATGACGTTATGCTTTAATCCCGATCAACCTGCTCGCCGAAATCGATGTCTAGAAATTTACAAGAAATGCCTTGCCAAATGCGACAGTATACTGGACCCCAAATAGAATAGCCATTTAAGATTACAAATTAAACACATCTTGAATACGAACTGAATAAATTATTGCTTCTGCAAATTGTTCTGCTAAATAAACCTACACTTATATAACCATGTAGTAATAACGCAACTTAGCCATTGAGCGCAGACTGCAATACCGCTACATCGTCCACTTCTGTATGACCAATACTTCGATCATATTATGTCGCTGCTAGAGAGGTCCCTTGTTCTCTCTCTCTCTCTCTCTCTCTCTCTCTCTCTCTCTCTCTCTCTCTCTCTCTCTCTCTCTCTCTCTCTCTCCTCTCTCTCTCTCTCTCTCTCTCTCTCTCTCTGTCTATCACTCTCTGTCTCTCACTCTCTGTCTCTGTCTCTGTCTCTGTCTCTCTCTCTCTCTCTCTCTCTCTCTCTCTCTCTCTCTCTCTCTCTCTCTCTCTCTCTCTCTCTCTCTCTCTCTCTCTCTCTCTCTCTCTCTCTCTCTCTCTCTCTATCTATCTATCTCTCTCTTTCTCTCTCTCTCTTCTCTTCTCTTTGACTACCACACACATAGTCACAGACACACGTAGGAATTGTACTATATACAGTATATATAGAGTATAAAAGTATATAATTATATAATGTAATATTCAATATAATAAGCATTGAAGCCTAAATAAATAGGTAGCAAATGCATAGGAGATGATGAATGCCTCTCATACATGTGAAGAATAATCTTTTGCATTTGGACACTTGCAGAATGTTTTGACAATTGCTAGCTAGCGACTTTAAGGCTGATCGATTCAGATATTGACTAAAACTTTGATATTCATATTTAGCTTTATTCCTAGGATTTAGGCGCAAAAGTAGTTGCTTTATTATTATTATTAGTGTTATTTTTATTTTTATTACTATTATCATAACTATTTTTGTTATACGTACTTTTGTCTTCCAACATCCATATCGCACATATTGCGCATCTTGTGTACAGCACATGTTTTGCCATTTTCGTTGTTTATGCTGATTTTCACCAAATACGTAAATATGGCAAATAGTTGATAAATGAATTGTGATATATAAAATAATACATTCCGCCTTCACAATGGGCATGACACAATTTCTGATCCAACAGGGTCATAACGGTGGTCCAGTCCAGTAATAGCCAACTACAAATTAATATGATTATCAATATATCAGACGTTACCAACAACATTTAAGAATTATAAACAACGATTTTTTTGTATTTTTGTTTTCATATTTTGAATGGTCATTGTAAACATTACATTAGTGTTTAATGTAGAAGTCATAGCACGTCCTGGTAAGTATTCTGGTGCGGATTGGATAAAGGCCGAGAACATAACTAGAACGATGTGTTAAATTGTATTTATAATGTTTGTAATTGTCATAGCTAAAAAGTCAACACATAAAAGAATAAAATTAAAAACTAACTTTTGCAGCTAAATTTGTGCCATGCGCCTATTATGATTTAAATGTGGTCTCATGTGGTTAAATCGATGTTCAGCTGAGAAAATGTAATCCAAAATGCTAACTAGCGGTTGCGATATATGTGGGTTACTGAGCGACGCATACCAGATAGTATCGAACCTTGGGCAAGTTTGTTCACTCTACGTTGCTCCAGTTCACTCAGCTGCAAGAATGAGTACCTGGCTATAGGCAGTGGTGTATATTTGTTCACGAATAGTATTCGCGCATTAATTACAGTGTGGCTAAATGCTTCCCATAGACGTCCATATGGTGTTCGATTAAAAAGGTCTGCCATGAGAAAAGTGTATAGCGCTTTGAGCTGTCCTAAAGCCTGGTTACTGCGCTATATAAGAACTTACCTTTAGATAGTTAATACCGACTATTTTAGATGCACGGGCAAACAAATATACATTTTGTTTCCCATTAAAACGAAAGGTAAAATCTGGTGACACTGGCAACGCTAAAATAATGTTGATGATTGTTGTGATCCTTTATTGAAATATATCGGTCTTTAGGTTGGACTTTGATTCAATAATTGTAATCAAATTTGGAAATAATTTGTTTGAATTAAACTGCCTTAAAGTCACGAGCTAATTAATGCGTAGTAATGCTACAATGGGCGTGTTTCATGCTGTGTTTCATACGTATTTGCGTTTCTTTCAAAGTATGTGCATAAGTTAATGCGCTGTCTAAAATCGCAAAATATTTATAAAATGTAAGTGCCATAAATATAATGTAGTCACTTTGTTGCCACGTTTTACAACTGAACTCGCAAAATCTAGTGGTTGTGATCATGCTAGAGAAGATTATAAACAATATTTTAATGTATATGTATAATGGGTTCGAATCTTGTGCTGCGGTGTCGAACCTTGGGCAAGTTCGTTCATTTCACGTTGCTCCATTTATCTCAGCTGTATGGGTGTGTACCTAGCTACATACAGTGTTGGATATTTGTATACAAGTAGTGTTCGCGCATTAATTGCAGCGTGGTTGAATGCTTTCCAGGCAAGTCTCGATGATGTTCGATTGAAGTCAGAGGCTTCCTAGTCCACTTATCATCTGGGATTTATCATGTGGGTAGCAATATTTAAAAAAAATTCTTAATCGCATCTGATTTTAACAGTAGTTAACGAAAAACATACAAAAGTCTAATGGATAATTAGTACAAATTATGATAGTTGGCTGTGTCGTTTGTGAGATGATGCTACGTTTATTACAACAGACGTATATATAAACGTTCCTCTGTACAACTTGTATCTTTCCCGAAAAGTGTTGTTTCTGCTTTCAATGTCAACACACACACACACACACACACACACACACACACACACACACACACACACACACACACACACACACACACACACACACACACACACACACACACACTCACACACACACACACACACACACACACACACACACACACACACACACACACACACACACACACACACACACACACACACACACACACACACACACACACATGCAATGTTGACTCTTCGGACACGTTCTACGGCATGAACAAGGAACCGACAGCAAAGCACGCAATGATCACTTTCTTCTAAACTGCCTGAATCCGGGAGATCTCGACGCATACCTGCGACTCATCGTCTTGCAGCTAAAAAGTGGGCCGACCTAGATGAGCTGCGTCGGAACAATCCCCTCCGAATGGAGAACACTTCGTAAAATGATGGAATCAGCGCGGAGTTAATGGGCGTAAGACATATTTGCGCAAGCTGGGCGTCGCGACTGTGATAAACACTGTTATTATTATTATTATTATTATTAATAGTAGTATTAATATTTAAAAGCATGCGATCGTCAACAAATAAAACAAAACAATGCGAGCTGGTTGGTGTTGATAATGCCATTCTTACTGATAAGCTCTCTTGAAAGATGTTCTGAGTCTTTGTAAAGAACGCGTACGCCATACATATTGTATAATGCAGATTGTTATCCGCAACCAATGGCGTAGAGTTTATTCAATCAAACTGTATACATGGGTAACACTAAAACAGTGTAGTACATAATAATACCGAGGATATAACACATAAATTGTACAAACCATACTTTTGTTTGCAAAATAGTTCTCAAAACAAATTGAAAACAAACAGTATTAGGCACCTGTATAATTATTTGCGTGTAATTAACAGCTGACTAAACATCAGATGATTGTAGTGTGTATGACGGACAACTCCGCCGCTACCACTTCGACTAACTACAAAACAGGTAGTGTGTCATCTATGTAGGACTATATTCGTGAGAAAAACGTCCTGAAACAGTTGTTTTCTACGTTGGCTAGGACATGTATGTTAGTAGCCGTGTCCGTCAGTCGTCGTGGGCCAACTCGTTCAAGGCAACATTTCAGATAAGATCACACAGTAACTGTAATATGTTGGTAGTTATCCTCTAAGCCAGGAATATGGATCACCCGGGGAAACTAAAAATGAGCTGCTGCTGCTACGGTCGGACATATGGGAAACACATGGTTTGCGTATACGCATGTCAATGTCATTATAATCTGCTTATTGGACCACTGTCTCTGTATTTGATAATGTTTAGCGTCCAACAGACCTGGACATATTAAAAAGATAGCGCCAGTATCAGATGTATGTTCTGTTTGGCGTACCGTTGTTGACAGGCCTACCTCTGGCTTGGCGCACTATAAATAGCGACCACTAGATGGGGTCGAGATTCCCCCGCCATCTTATCTCGCATTTGTTTACCTCGTTTGTCGAGTTAACTAACATTCTGTGTTACCTGTAGTGTGTATTGGGCATCGTACAGCAGACCTACGGACATACTAACTGGTGTAGCCACATTTTAAAATGTCTATGGTCTGACATATTCCCGCTCTAATTCCGCAACTGGAATACTGATACAACAGAAATGTACATATTGCATGCTTGCAGTAACTAAAGCTCAATGGCTATTAAGTTGCATCCATAAGTTTGATTACGGATATACGAGATTGTGGAGCCAAACTTGAACAAGTAATTTATGTTAACAAATAAAATGACTTATATTTCGGTTTCTAATGAGAAAATTTGCATTATCATGAGTGTCAGAAACGTTAAGTAAGGTTGATATTTTTTGTAAATTAAGATCATTTCACCAGCTTGCATTACATTGTTATCATTCTCACAGTATGCAACCTCACTAAGGATTGTATAACGCTTTTTACATAGCTATCCTTTTAGAGTTGCCATAGAAATAAAGCCGCTGCGGCAACACGATTTAGTTCCAAACGGGTGTGACATGCACTAAGATACCACCCACCCGTACTGGTTCATGGAACATAATGTTTACTACATTTTAAATTACGTGTTATTGTTATGCACTTAAACACACTATACACGTCAGGACATATTATAAATGGATATGTTTAATGTACGTGATCACACTGAACAAACAAGTCAACCGGTTTCTGATACCTTCATTTGTTACAAATATACATTGAAAGACAAGTGGTGATGAGTTGAGTGCATGACTTACACCAATTAGCAGCGCTTCGAGACCTACTTGCGAATCAGTTTGACAAACGTAGGCATACTGAATAGATTGGCAGCAGCCAGGCGGTGCATCAGGATGAAATCTTCCATGGTAAGTATATGTTTATATTCCCACTATTCGTTTAAACCAGACTAATATCATAATTGCATAATGATGTATTTAATAGTGGGAAAATAGTGTCGTTCTGATGTCGATCATTTTCGAAGTCGTCAAACAAATTTCCTTTTCGTTAGCACCTTCACCCGCCAAAACCATCGCCGTTACCATAAGTAAACGATATCATCGCCTCCCGTTTCGACAAATTCCACATGCGTAAATGTACACTCATATTCGTATCATTTCAGATCGTGATCGTATTCGCAACAGTCTTGCTGACGATGTCGTGTTTCGGCGACAAGAGTAAACAACGCACCCTTTACAGAATTTGCTGGAATAATTGCTATCTTGCGTACGGCAAATGCATTCACTGCTATAAGTCAGCTGACGCAGCTCGAACAAAACAATGTCGAAACAAGGTGAAGGAGTGCCTACAAAAGTGCGACAAACTATACAAGTCAAGTTAAAACATGCCACGTAAGCAACTCGAATATATATTTTATGAACTGACATGAAAACTGTATTTTGACATATGTTGTGCTACGTAAACTGATTGTTGTTACGATACGATATAAGTACATTATACAATGCAAATCGCATGGTCATCCTTCTGTTTGAGACTTAACAATAACCCATGCATGTTACTGTTGGAAAGGTCGTTTGCTCCGTATAGCAATGGTTGTATCGTCCGAGCAATGTTGCGGAAAATAAAGAACATCAGCATGTTTATATAGCCCACAGGACACCGTTAAAGTTAAACGAAACAGATATTAACGATTAACTAGAACGCGGCCATTATCACTGCCACTACGGTCACCATCACAACGTCGTAACTGATGCAAAATCAAGTTCCACAACTTTTGATTTTTTCAGATAATAATCCGTAACGTAATCCGGAACGTTGCTGCTAATATCGTGAACCGAATTCACCGTGTATACACCTATCATCTCCGGTTCTACAAACAACGCTATATCTCAACATTGTCATTGGCGAACGCAACTCGCGTTGACCGGTGCTAAACCAAGCATTGCCGAGTTAGCTAAATTATTATATATTAACGGTGTTCTGTGTGCCATCATGCGGCATTTTTCATAGTGGTCGTTGGCACATATAACAATTTGCGTCAGTTGAACCTCTACAGAAGAGCTAGTATTTGTCGTGTTTTACTTAAATTTTTCATTCACATCTAAAAGGCATCTCCACAGAAAGAAATGTAAGAAGTAAAACGGGACGATGCATTCTAGTTTGCTTTTGCATTTTCATTCGAAAAAAAGCTATAAACAATGCAACCGCTACAGGGATACGCCAGAATGGTTTGCAATAGAGTTCTGCATGTTTCGAGACAATGCACAGCTTGTGTATAATCTTGAGAACAGAAGAAAATATAACGGTGTAGTAATACATATCACATTACTAATTATATAGTTATTTTTGTATAAGGTCGTATATATTGGATTTTTCACAAATATATTATTGCACGCATATTATTCATAGAAACATTACATAGGAATTGCGTATTTAGTCGTATTTATATAGCTGTGTCATGTATGGCATAAAGCACATACACATTGTCGAATGAAAGATAGATGTGTGAAATTATTGTGTTTATAGTTAATAAAGTTGTTCCTCTTTTCTCAAAATAGTGTTTACCTATGCTCATACTTTACCAGAAATACCGAAACAAACCAATTACCCATGTGTCACCGCTGCACCCTTCCCGCGCGGCGGCGATATTAATTTGCATTACGCGCCCAAGACAAACACGCAAGGCACGCGGGGAAAGCACCCCACCGCATTTGCCGACCACACATCTGACCCGTGGGTATCATCTGCATATACTGTGAAGAAATCATCAAAATCGGAGAAAAATGTTTTGTTAACATCCTATGCGTGAATGATTTACCCATGTTTGCAATGTAAAATGGCAGCAAAAGATCGAATATCTTAAGGAAATTGTACGTTCAAAAGCTTATATATGAAATGCTTGCGCAGACCGGTCACTTGCCGAAACCTCATCTGATCAGTAGGTATCTTCAGCATATACTGTGAAAATATCATCGACATTTGAGAACATGTTTTGTTAACACCCTGTACCTGAATGACTAGTCCTATGTTTGCAATGTAAGTGGCAACAAAAGGTCGGATATCTAGGAAATGGTACGTTCAAAAGCCTATATATGACATGCTGCCGCAGACTGATCATTTACTGACCCGGCATTCAATCTGTAGGTATATGTGGCATATAAACTGTAAAAATAGTCTAGATCGGAGAAATGGTTTGGTTAGCCTGCTTGAATGATTCGTCCCATGTTGGTAGTGTAGACTCTAAATAACAGTAACCGATTAGATAACTTCACACACATTATACTTTTGAAATAAAGTGGGAGACCCTTTAAGGTGTAGGCCAATTTGTTTTAGACACTGTACACATGATACAATTGACACAAAGCCAGTGTTTGTCTGATAACACAATTTAACTGTTTTATGTGATCTCACAATTACAGCACAAGAAGCATCTACGTAAACTTTATTTTGAAGGTTTCACATATATGTTCAGAAGTAGGTACATGTATGTGAAATGTTAGAGCAGACGCTCATCTTTCAGCCCGGCATTCGATCCGTAGGTATCTTCGGCATCTTCGCATACATTGTGAAAATATCATTGTAATCGGAGAACACTTTTTTAACATCTTATGCTTCAAGGATTAGTCCTATGTTGGTAGCGTTGACCCTAAATAGTAGTAATAGATTAGATAACTTCAGTAACCAGCATTTTCAAAGGCCTATATGAAATGCTGGCATATATCAGTCAGTTGCTGACATGCACAATAGTTGCCAACACAATGTAGCACCAACATATGGAGTTTCAAAGCAATTGGAAATAAAATATTGGTTTTATGGTGGTCTGGAAGGTAGGTGAAAGTATTTTAAAGGTACGATAATGTTACTCATTCATACATTCCATAGAAGTCGGAAGGGGTTATGGGGGCTAAACCCACCAATATTTCGAGTGGACTGGTAAGCAACACCTCCAGTATTGTGTTAATTTGAAAATACCTTCACGCTTTGAAAGTAATGCCCGACAGCTGCGGATGCTGAAATTCTGGCTCAGATCCCAATATACAACTCGTTCCGACTTCTATGCATTTACTTGCTGTTCTTCTACTAGAATAAATACGTTGACGGTTTGCTGTCCGTCAACTGTCGTTTAATAGCCCGAAACATTGCACGCAATTTGTATTTCACCCTACGAAATATTCGAAATATCTGTCAACAGTCAGAGAGAGAGATTTATAGTAAAATAACACTCGCTGTTGCCTCACATTATAATTTATTACAGAGCCAGACATCCCTACCGCTGATGTGTTTGGTATCCACGGACTTTACACACACGACACGACAGATTTTGCAGAGCCAGACGTCCCTACCGTTGATGTGTTTGGTTTCTACGGTCCTTATACACACACGAAATGACAAGTATTGCTAATAAATATATTATTATAATGACTATTAACCGGTAACTGATCCTGGGTAACAGATATACGACGTTCCCTTAAATGTTCGGGTGCTTCAAAGACTGAGTTAAAATTATTTCTCCTCTCACTTATGTTACAATATTGGAGCTTAAATTTGCCCTACTATACAGCATCACGTTTGTAAAATCATGGGAATTCATTTTAAATATAAAAGTAGTTTTAATTGTGTGTTTAATTATTGAAATTATACATGGAGAATATTAATAACAGCAAATAAAAAAAAAACTATATTCACATTCAAATGACGTTGATGTTCATAACATACATTAGTTTTGACCACTTTTGATTATGACATTTATTAATAATCTTAAAAAAAGAAATGTGTCCTCTTCAAAGCACATAACTAAAAAAATCCGATGTAATTTACTCACTTACTGTTTTCACTAGATATTTAGAGAAAAATATGGTTGGTACATGGCTGTGAAATAGAAAGTTTTATTATATTATCAACTAATTCATTTTGGATTCAAGAACAAAATATAAATTCCATAAACATAACATATTCCAATAATTCCAATCTCTCAAAGCAAAAATAAGGATTATATTACTCATGTCTGATGTATTACTGAATTCTGATAACAATTTATTGTAAGCGCGTGCGATGAATATATGACTTAAATGTGTCTTTTACGCGTGTACCGATCGTACGATGTGCAGGCAATGCTTTAATTGGCTACGTGTTGCGACAACAAAAAACAATTAGTGCGTTGTGCTGCGACAAAACCAATTAGATATGTCATTTAACGCGGGCGATTGGCACGAACCTAGCGTCAACGAAAGTTCGGTATTTCTGGTAATGGCCTGTTTGTCTACTTACTCTGTCAATCGCTTGATGACCTTCTACATATAGGTCCACCTTGTGTATGTGACATTGGGCAAACGTTCCTCTCAATGTCAAGGTCACCAAACTGTACACTGAATGCTACTCGATGCGCTTTTCGCCTTGCTTATCAATTGATATTGGTGTCCAGGCTATCGGCATTATAAAAATTACTTTTGTTACAATGCATCCCTATCTCATGCCAGTCTCTCCTTCAAATGTTCAGTAAGTGTCCCGTTATATACCTCGGCAGATGGTATCTTCGTACATATATATGTTGTATAAGTGTTTCAGTCACTGTTTAGCGATGGTGTGCCTTCTTTGCCATGTAGCGAAATATATGCGACTGACGGTGTATCTATATCACATAGCGTCGATAAGTTAATCGGGTGTAAAGCAAACATAATGCACGGCTTCTATGTGTCGACAAACTAAAAGCAATTATTGGTGTAAACAAAATGTTATTATGTTAACAAATAGAAAACAACATGCGCTTGTTCTGCAAATGCCCTTGAACCCGTCTCACATAATTATGGCCACAAATGTCACAGTCAATGCCACATCAACAACTTATATGAAGCGTCGCCATGAAGTCTTAGCAAATACTTCAGATGAGCTGATTTACAAGAGAATTTATGGTATGACTGACCTTCACATTCCTCTTCTAAAATAACTAGATACAGCCAGTTGTAGATGAACATTGGCCGACAACATGTTGACTGCGTTTGATCCTTAATATGCTTATGTAAACAAACGAACACAGGCAACACGCACACATAGCATTCACGTAATATGCTTATGATGCGTTATGGTGCGTTCCAGCCACCTCGTGTATATTGCGAATGCGACTTGGTGAACTCAAAAGTTCAAGAGCAGCCCGATTTCACACAACTGATAAATATATGCAATTGTGTTAATTAGGCGTTACGAAAGCGTATTTACGATATAAATCACGATATGGAATGTAGCATTAATTCGCGTGGAACTAGTGGTTACTGTTGGTAAATGTGGTAGAGCTACCGTGTCTATTCCGTTGCACGGAATCATCGTTCAAGCCAGAGGCGGGAATAGTATTAGCATACGTTCGTTCAATCAATTGAGCATCGACCCAGTTGCGGTCATGATTATGAATATCAGGCCAATCGCTCCAAACGTTGGTATGCGATATAAGGAATCTGCTGCTAGCAAATGTTTTGCGTACAATGTGAACGTTTCGTCGGAGGTACTTTAAAATAGCAAACAATGCTTCGCTTTTACTAAATGCAATTTGATGGGCTGTGTACTTTAAACATATTTATTCTAGCATATAAATCGTAATATTAATCAATAATAATAATAATAATTGAGGAACATAAACAGCCGCCAGTAGTGTTTTTTATCACCCTCAACAGTAATGCAGTCATGTGGTGGACTGTCCAATTCAACTAGACAATTCGTCACCTACTGAACAAAGGCAATATACCCGAACCTATTCTGTCCACACATGTTGCAAGACATAATACCCTAAGTCAAAGCCTTTGCCAGACCGTGTCCCCATCCTCAGCTCAATATCATATTGGCCACATCCCATTGTGTGATAACCGAAATGTAAACACAAACGGTTCCTTTGGGGTTATGCACATACAAGAGTTTATGAAAAAAACTATCCACAATTTTACAACTACAATAAACAACGGATAATAGTGTTACTTCTTTTTCACAGTGAAATTCCCTTTTCCTGTGATGTGTCCAGGGCTATCAGCAATCTTCGTAAGACAACTACATAAAATGTATGGCGACGCGGTAGAAATAATGTGCAGCGATGCGACTAACTGATGTGGGCCGCATACATCGGCCTGCATGACGCTTCACGAGATTGTTGCAGATGTGTGAAAGTCAGTTCCGGCTGCGACTTTGCAGTTTCACTTACAAATTTTGTTAGCGAGTGAACCGCGCGAACTGACCTATATCAAAATATAATTTTTTTGTTTTTCACCCGTGTATACGCGATCGTGGATGCATCAATTCTGTCTTGACTGTTAATCGTAACAGTACTTACACATTCAAAACTTGTTTGAACATGTTGCATTGACCAATGTGTATGTCAATCGAAATAAACAGTCGCTATAATTATATGAAAAAATCGTATTTGAACGATCTATATCAAGTATTTGTTTTACCTTGCACAGACAGGGTTATCATTATTATTATGACACTTAAAAAAAAAAATTATTTGCATTCATATTACTTAAGTTATTTTTTTGTGATTCATTCATCTGTCTTTTGAAGTTAAAACGGAATATATCACATCAAAGGCAAATGCATCTTGATTACAATCGTTTAATCATTAATATGCAAATGAAAAAAACATCAATTAGATAAGGTAAACAATATACTTTATAAAGACTTTATCCGTAGGCGATCATAGAAAAACAATCTCCCTTTTAGTATCTTAGGCGAGCGGTAGAACCACCTATCGGACCGATTTAAATGCACCCCCTACACACACCCAAATGTTATATCATTTGAAAGCTATACATCTCCTCGTCCCAACGAGGCCTGACGTGGAGTTACCAAGCAATGCAATAAGCGTAAATTCAAGGTGAAACAAGGTCACCGTCAAATTATGAATTTTCCAAATTGTGCGCTTCCGCAATCGTGTTAACGTTATAAAGATCGCATATCTACTTTACTTATTTACAAGATGGCCAAGTCATATATATTTGGAAAGCTTATTGTCTCCCCGACAAACTGAAAACGATATAGAGGTGTTACCTGATACGGTACGATTGAAGCTAAGATCAAACAAGGTCACCGTGAAATTATGAATATTCGATTTTTTTTGCAATACCACGAAAGTAATAAAGTTATAATGACCCTGCAACTACTTCATTTATATGGACGGACATTTATACGTACTGTGTGAAAGAACCATTTCTCCCCGTCAAAGCGAGATATGACATGGAGCTGTCAGTTGATGGAGTAGGTGTGGAGCAACGATGGAGGAATCCAAATTCCATGATCTGGTTGACATACCTGGAAACTATGAAGATTATGCTGGACATCATCAGGGCTGAGACGATTGGCAGCTATACAGAATCTTTCGCTGCAATCATACATTGGCTAACCATGTTCGATCATGTAAATTATCCCCTCCTGATGGAAAACAGTCTCTCTGGCAGATGTGAAACACCCCGAGAAGACAGCACCACATTAATTCAATCGTCTCAGCCCTGGTGATATCAAGCATAATCTCCATAGTTTCCAGGTATGTCAACCAGATCCAGACATTTGGATTCCTCTTTGAGATATTGAATTGTCTCTTTCCTCAAAACATCTGACGGTTGGTCGACGGTGTTGCGAGTAGAGTTCAAATCTGCTATTGTCAGCTCTCTTTTTCAACATCCTGACTACATTTTGGGCAAGTTCTTTGACTTTCATGTCATGTTAATGAATAAATGCGTGTGTAGTAATACATAATATGCATATTATATCAACAGGAATATAAACAAACAGGCTTATAAAGAATAATTGGGTGCGTAAACAACTTTTGGTGTATGCGATAAACACGTTGGAGAAGATCACGTTTTTATGTCAGATTATCCCGTGAGTAAATTCAAAGTTTAACACCTGATAACACAGACAATAAAAGTACAAATCATAACAAATGTTGTTTTATGCAACGGTTTGTACAAGAATATGTCAAATAATTAATAATAATATTTTGAAACAAGTTTGAGTTTGTGACATTCAAATAACTTTCAAAATCGAGGGTGGCGTCCACGTACACCTATTTTATTTTCCCTTGTGCGATGGATCTAGCAATAATTCCCGCCTTTAATAAAAAAATACAGTTAAAAGTATAACATCAAATGTTGGCTAACCTACTATCTGCGGAAAAGCATAATTTCGAAAAAAATCATCTTTTGACAGTTTTCTTGTTTAACCCGCATTACACAGTTAAAGCCCCACTATATAACACCACGATACAGTATTCCTCATTTTGACCGGGATAAAATACGGTTTCAAACGGTATATAAAATGGCCTAGTGTATGTAGATAAAGTAGTTACGCAACCATTGTAAGTATGAAACTTTTGTGGAGTGGCCAAGTTTTGAACATTAGTCGTTTGATGGTGACCTTGTTTAACCTTCACTCCACACCTACTGCACCATTTGATAGCTCCTAGTCGTATCCCATGTTTACGAGGTGGAGACAGTTGGCTTTCCAACGGTATACGGCATTGCCACGAAAACATAAGTAAAATAGATACACGCACCCATTTATATTGTATGACGTTTGCGAGATGACACAATTTCGAACATTTATCACTTGACGGTGACACTGTTTGATCGTCGCTCCACACCTACTGAATCAATTGACAGCACCATGTCATGTCTCGTTTTGACGGGAAAAAATCGTTCTTTCACACGCTATATGACTCGTACATATCAATGAAGTAGTTACAGGGTCATTGTAAATTTATTCGCGATATTACAAAAAAAGTTCACTATTTCACGGTGACCTTGTTTGACCTTAGATCCATTCGTTCCATATCAGGTAACACATCCATATCGTACCTCATTTTGACGGGGAGACAATGACCGTTCCAAAAATATATTACTTGACCGTTTAGTTATTAAGTTAAGTAGATGTCCGACCATTGTAGTATTAAGACGATTTCGAAACGTACACTTTCGAAAATGCATCATTTTAACGTTACCTTGTTTGGCCTGGGATTCACGCTTACTTCATCACTTGGCAACTCTACGACAGGCATTGTTGGGGCGGGAAGATGTAGAGCTTTCAAATTATACAACATTTCGGTGTGGCCCACTGCAGTTTACTGTGTGATCGAAGATGGCTGGTTCATGTATCTACATTTCCAATGTTTTTATATGGTTTCTGATGTAATGTTTGTTTTTTATGCATTCTCCGCGTGTTCTGTTCGTTCTTTGAAGCGTGTTCCTATGGTACTTCGTCTGTCCGATATATAGGGCAATACAAGTATTATTTGCTATGTAAGACACTTCTTTGCTCATCTTTTATGGTTCCGCTTCTGGAGGGACCACATCAATGAGTGACATCACTGCGCATTATGACTACCGTGTCGGCACCTAGCGGATATTGCTTTTTGAAAAAGACTGATGGCAATTGAAATGGCACACGAAAAACGGCAATTGACTGCGAAATAAATAAACATAAACATATTACCTATTCGATCCGTCTAGTTTATGTGAACCTCTTCACTCACATAAACATTATCACGCAAGAGTTTTATTAGGGAAAGCTTGTTCAACACCCAACAACCGTAATTCGTAGACCCCCACTCTTGTCCATTAATCTATACGTATATATATATATATATATATTTATATATATAATGAATTCTTCCTTATCTGTATAATTCGTTTTCCTCCCTCCCGACGGAAGGCGCTGTACACACACACATATATATATATATATATATATATATATATACGGGAGAGGAAAGAAGAAAATGAGATGGGACGAAAGATGAAGGGACGAAAGGAAGTAACAGCAAATGTGATAGAAGAGAAGTCGATAAAAGGGACGCTGGCAGGAGGAAAGGTGACAAGAGAAAAAGCGACAGGAAAGAATGGATCGGAAGAGAATGGGACAGGAGAGAAGACGACAGGGGGGAAAGACAACAACCAGACAGATGCAAACCGAAGAAGGAGCTATTCTAAGGCAGTGACTGAGGGGGCAATGAGGAAAGAGAGGGTGTTTATGGGCGACTCCATTATGAGAAAGACGGACAAGACACTGAGCGAGGGGAAAGACGTCGTTGTTTGTCTACCGGGGGCTAGAATTGAACATGTCACTGACAGGGTAGAGAAGGTATTGGGACATGGCAAGGGGGGGTCTATACTGGTACATGCAGGAACAAATAATGCAGACAGGGAGGGAACAACTGCGATAGTACAGAAGTATAGACAGTTAGTGAGGAAGCTAAAGAAGACAAGAGTTGAACAGGTTATTCTGTCAGGAATTTTGCCAGTAATGGGAGGAAGGGGGGCAACGTATAGAAACTGCAAGAGGATGGCGATCAACGCACTAGTTCAGCAGATGTCAGAAGAAGAGGGGGTGGGATTCACAGATTTATGGGGATACTTTGTTGGGAGGGAAGATATGTACATGAGAGATAACCTCCATCTTAGTGGAAAGGGGGCAGCAGTTTTCTCAGAGAACCTGCTGCGATCTGCTGATAGTGGGACAGGTTGCATCTATTTAAATTAGATTCGCAGGGGGGACTCACAGAAAACCCTGAAAATGAAGGCAAAGATAAAGACAGCACAAATAAATCAGCAAATAACAGTCTGGAAAACTCTTCTGAAGCTGGATATAAATGTGTGTGTTTAAATGCAAGGAGTATAGTAAACAAAAGAAATGAATTAAACATTATGGTAGAAGATAGTGACCCTCATATAATAGGTATAACCGAATCCTGGACCACCACCGATATATCAGATGCCGAATTGGGACTGACAGGATATGTAATGTTTAGAAAAGATAGAATAGGAAGAAAGGGAGGTGGAGTTATTTTATATATTAAGGAATCTATCCAGGCTTATGAAATAAAATTAGAAAGAGAAGCAGATTGCGAAGAAGCTGTTTGGTGTAACATAGTTACAGGAAACTCAATATTAACAGTTGGGTTAGTTTATCGAAGTCCAAACATAAGCATAGAACAGAATGAAAAAATACAAAACGCTATAAAGGAAGTAAGCAAACGGGACTGTATTATTATGGGGGATTTCAACCACGGGCATATACAATGGAAATCTCTTCAGAGTATGGGGAGAGAGGAACACAAGTTTTTAGTGTTAGTTCAAGATACTTTCCTTTCTCAACATGTGCTAGAACTAACCAAGGGTGAGAATGTGTTAGACATAGTTTTGTCCTCACAGAATGAATTAGTTGACAATGTCAATATATGTGAGCCACTGGGGAGTAGCGATCACAACCAGATACATTTTACCATCAAAGTAAAATCAGAAAGGAATAATAAAAAGCAGTATAGGAGAAAATTCCACAAATGAAGGTATAAGGACATAAGGAAATATTTAGCAAAGATAGATTGGAATAACACACTACAAAATAAGACAACAACAGAATGCTGGAATATATTAAAGAGTGAAATTAAGTGCATGGTCGAAAAATGTGTACCCTTCAAAAAACAAGGGAAACGGTCCAAAAAGAAACATTTATCGAAAGAAGCCATTAGAAAAATTAAGCATAAACAAATGATGTGGAAGTCATATAGATGTACTGGAAATGATGAAGACTACAACAGTTATAAAGAAGCACTTAACCAAGCTACAGCTGAAATTAGAAATTCAAAGAGAAGCTATGAACAACAATTAGCTAGTAATATAAAACATGACAGCAAGAATTTTCATGCATATGTTCGAAGCAAACAGAAAGTTCAAGATAAGGTCGGTCCTCTAGAAGATAGTGCTGGAAATATAATATCAGAGGGATTCTTAATGGCAGAAGACCTGAATGAGTTCTTTAGTTCAGTGTTTACCAGAGAAGATATTAGTTCACTACCAGTACCAGAGGCAAAGTTCAAGGGGGCAGATTCAGACTATTTAGGACAATTAATTGTAACCCCGGAAATGGTAGCTAAGAAAATAAGGGCTATGAAGGATAATAAATCACCTGGAGTGGATGGGATTCCTCCCAAACTACTATTGGAAATTGTAGAACAAATTAGCGTACCGCTTGCAACAGTTTTCAATTTGTCATTAGAAGAGGGTGTGGTTCCTTTAGAATGGAAAGAGGCAAACAGTATACCGTTATTTAAAAAAAGGTTCGAGAAACAAGTCAGAGGACTATAGACCAGTGAGTTTAACATCAGTGATTTGCAAATTATTAGAAAGATTAATTAAAGATCACATGGTGTTTTTCTTGTTAAACAAAACTTGATAAACCCATGTCAACATGTTTTTTTTTAAAGCGAGGTCATGCTTAACAAATATGTTATGTTTTTTGGAAGACATCACTAAGTGGGTAGATGAGGGATCACCAGTAGATATCGTCTACTTAGATTTTCAAAAAGCTTTCGACAAAGATTACTGCTGAAACTAAAGGCCCTTGGCATAGGACATGGTATAATAAACTGGATAGAACAATGGCTGATTGACAGAAGACAACGTGTAGTAGTTGATGGGGAGGCTTCAAACTGGAAATCGGTATAGAGTGGGGTACCACAGGGATCAGTATTAGGACCTATATTATTCTTAATATATATCAACGATTTGGATGATGAAATAACAAGCAAGGTGTTGAAATTTGCGGATGATACAAAAGTGTTTAGAAGGATTAAAAGTGATGGAGATAGACAGCATTTACAAGATGATCTTGACAGGTTGATCAAATGGTCTGAAAAGTGGCAAATGCTGTTCAATTTTGAGAAATGTAAATGCCTCCACACAGGACATGGGAACGAAGAGGTAGAATATACAATGGGGGGTACTGTACTAAGTACTACTGTAAAAGAAAAGGACTTAGGGTTAACCATTAGTGCTGATATGAAGGTTTCAGAGCAGTGCGGAATTGCAGCTTCAAAGGGAAATCAAATCCTTGGATTAATTAGGCGAAACATAACGTATAAGGAAAAAGAGCTAATAATACCGCTGTACAAAACAATAGTTAGGCCTCATTTAGAATATTGTATTCAAGCGTGGAGGCCATATCGCAGGAAGGACATAGATATGCTAGAAAGAGTGCAGAGGAGAGCAACTAAAATGATACCAAAACTGAGGGATCTTAGTTACGAAATACGCCTGAAAAAATGCGGTTTAACAACACTAGAGACCAGGAGATTGAGAGGAGATCAGATAAAAGTGTTTAAAATATTGAATGGTTATGAAAATATTGATAGAATTTTTTTGTTTTCAATTAAGAAAGATAGAAGGACTAGAGGACATGAAGCTACATTAGCAAAGGAGCAGAGTATATTATATATAAGAAAGTTTTCATTTTCACAAAGGACTGTAAATGAGTGGAACAGATTATCTGCTGATTGTGTGGGTGCTAGTAGCGTGAAAATGTTTAAAAATAAAATCGACACATACCTCAGACGGGTGGGATATACATAGATAAAAGGGTCGGACTTTCGATAAGCCGAAGGGCTTCCTTGTCCACCTGCCACCTAGAGTTAATTGTCTTTGTGGCGATCTTGTTAAATATATATATATATATTATGCATGTTTACGCTGTATGGTGTTCCGACTAGTCTTATGATGACAACGAAACGAGTTTAGAATTAGAATGATAACAGATTCAACCACAAGAACAAGAGCTAGTGTTAGGAAGGATATTATGTTACTTTATTATTGCATAATTTGGGATGAAAGACCTAAATATTTCAAAAGATGTAAACGTCGTTCATTGATTTTTATTTAGCATATTAAAGCTTACTCAGAACACATCCTAACCTACCATACACCATCCATTTATGTGTATGTATATGTGTATGTTTGTATGTGTGTATGTGTGTATGTGTGTACATGTGTACGTGTGTACGTGTGTACGTGTGCGTGTGTGTACGTATGTATGTATGTATGAATGTATGTATCTACGTATCTACGTATGTATGTATGTATGTATGTTTGTATGTATGTATGTATGAATGTATGTATCTACGTATCTACGTATGTATGTATGTATGTATGTTTGTATGTATGTATGTATGTATGTATGTATGTATGTATGTATGTATGTATGTATGTATGTATGTATGTATGTATGTGTGTATGTGTGTATGTATGTATGTATGTATGTATGTATGTATGTATGTATGTATGTATGTATGTATGTATGTATGTATGTATGTATGTATGTATGTATGTATGTATGTATGTATGTATGTATGTATGTATGTATGTATGTATGTATGTATGTATGTATGTATGCATGCATGTATGTACGTATGCATGCATGCATGTGTGAGTACATATGTATGTATATGTATAGTAGACCAAAAGAAAACAATATCCCATAGGCAAAGGCACGACTCTCCTTAATAAACGTTTATTTTAAATATCGATCACGATATAAACAAAATCAATTTGCACGAACCAAAATTAGTATATCCAGTGGCATTATTGTCATTATTGTTCATTCCACACAATAGCTATTTAGTGTTGTTCTAGAAGCTGTTAATAAGCGCCGATTGTAAACCCATGCCTATACATAAATGCAGAACCACGATCGGATCATATTAGACGGATTGGCTCCCGTACACGATATCGGGGCGAGTTTGGATCGGAACAGATCGTGATCTGAAAATGGAAAAAGAATGATATGAATGTGAGACTGTATGACATAGTGTCACTGTTGTAAATAAGGTCAAGTGGTAAGTAAATATTTCTGAAGAAGTTTGACTCCTGGTCGGGGCTTTACGAAACAGGTTCTAGTGAAAAGGTGATGGAAAGGTGAACAAGAATGCATTATTTTATGGGATGGAGCATTAAGCAGTGAGAAAGAAAAGGGAAATCACGTCGCGAATACGAAATTATTAATACAGGCAGTGGGAAATCTGACCAGGAGATTCGGTAAACTACATCGCAGACATGCACTATATGAGTGCATAAGCATGGCTATACATGTATGTTAAAACAACATAACATGAGAGGACGCGCATGCATATGCGCAACGTAATTAATGACGTTGCCAGCCTTGGTGTCATGAACTAGTTAAACACGCAACAAGAACACTAATCTTATTACCTATATACAGCAAGTGTGATACCCGATGAAGAGGCATGATTAACCTCCGTGACGGTGTGCATGCTTGCGTGCATGCATGCGTGTGTGTTCTTGTGTGCGTGAGTGTTTGCGTGCGTGCGTGCGTTCGTCATTACATACGTGTGTGCGTGTGTGTATGTGCGTGCGTGTCTGTGTTTTTCCCTATAATAAGATCAATTCGTCACTAGCCTTGCCTCATACAATGCAACGAAATATTGCATCGTTTGGTAAAACAAAGTTCATTCCACACAAGTTTTGGAACATAGTTCGAATACTGTCCAACATGGCGGGTTGCGAGCTTTGGATTTATGAACAGACAAGGACGCTATGCAGTCAGAATACTCTTCCCAGCACGTTTTCTTGCACAACACAAGCTCATGTGAGACTTGAACATCACCATCGCCGAATCCAAGCCTAGCCAGTATCCCTGTTGTCAATAGGATCGCGATCTGAAATAAAACGACATCAATAATCCTAGACAAAGAAGAGTCTTCGATAACAGGACAACGTTATAAAATTATTGTATTTTTATCGGCCCCTAAGATGTAGCAATGATAATAATACTAATAATAATGTATAATAATAATATAATAATAAGAAAACAGGTTGACCAGCTTAAGTTACTGATTAAGTTATACAACAACACATTTGATTTATGTTCCATTATTACAATCTATATTTGATCGAACTAGCATACATATGTATATATATATATATATATATATGTGTGTGCGTATGTGTGTGTGTGTGTGTGTGTTTGTGTGTTTGTGTGTTTGTAAGTATGTGTGTATGTGTGTATGTGTGTATGTGTGTATGTGTGCATGTGTGCATGTGTGCATGTGTGCATGTGTGCATGTGTGCATGTGTGCATGTGTGCGTGTGTGCGTGTGTGCATGTGTGCATGTGTGCACGTGTGCACGTGTGCACGTGTGCACGTGTGCACGTGTGCACGTGTGTACGTGTGCACGTGTGCACGTGTGCACGTGTGCACGTGTGCACGTGTGCACGTGTGCACGTGTGCATGTGTGCATGTGTGCATGTGTGCATGTGTGCATGTGAGTATGTGTGTATGTGTGTATGTGTGCATGTGTGCATGTGTGCATGTGTGCATGTGTGCATGTGTGCATGTGTGAATGTGTGCATGTGTGTATGTGTGTACGTGTATAGTGCATGTATGTGTTTGTATGTATGTATGCATGCATGAATGTATGGGTGTATGGATGTATGTACTTATGAATGTACGAAAGTAAGTACGTATGTGTACAAGTTATGGTACTCCTCGTAGACGCTAATAAATTCTTCCACCAAACTTTCAGCGGGTTATCTTTGACTCGTTCATAACTTTCATTAGCATTTATTGTTGCAATGTCAATGCATGTATTCATGAAAGTAGTACAGCTGTGATTTGTGCTGTTTTTGTTTGTGTTTCTGCAGCTGCACAATATAAGTTATTTTTACTAAATTAATACACTTGCACTATGGAATCACATATGTATTACATGTACTGATATGGAAAATCAGCGATTAGTGGCTTAATACCATCATTAGTAAATATATGAAAGTGTGTGTAAAATGTACCATTTAATGTTTTTTATCATAGTTTTCTATAATAAACCATCATAATTATCACACTCTAGGAAGGATCCCTAGCGATTTTCTTTCTGCACATTTGGCGAGTGTTTGCTACGCTACGTGTAATTCCGACAATTGTTTAAGGTTATGTAAGTACTCCCCTACTGATCAGTGGATGTGTCAAAGGTCACGTAAACACTCCCCTACTGATCAGTGGGTGTGTATAAGATTACGTAAATACTCCCCTACTGATTAGTGGATGTGTTAATGGTTACGTGAACACCCCCCTGCTGATCAGTGGATGTGTTAAAGGTTACGTGAACACTCCCCTACTAATTAGTGGATGTGTTAAAGGTTACGTGAACTCTCCCCTACTGATCAGTGGATGTGGTTTTTTATGTTTGGAACAATCATAGAAATAATGTTACACAGTTTGTGTCAAACGTCCGGTACGAATACTGAAACTATCCCCCGCGTATGTGCAAACATAACGCTATCTAGAACTGAGTGTCGAATTAAGGATTTGGTTGCATGGTTATGTTACAAACATTAAAACGACTACATCGAACCACTTACGAAGTAACAAGTTATACGGTCAGGAAGATTAGCACGTAATACAGAACACGGCTGTTCGATAATTGATATAACGCAATAACAAAAATTAAATTGAGAGTAGTGACAAATGCAGACATACATAAATAACACGTGTGATTTTGTATGAAGACATAATACCAGTGTCGCGATTTTTTTCAATGCAGTGTATACATAATTATATACTTACGAAGTAGCCATTCATGTTGTCAGATCACCTTCCAGAATACCTTGCAAGAGCCTGTTGTATGCTGCGTTATTAACCGCAACCACTAAGAACAAGAAACCGCCGGTCAATGAACACGTTGCATGCGTACTATAAATTGTCATTGACCGATTAATATATGATGCATAGAATACCAAGATGTCATTGATCAACATATAGTGACTGGCTTATTATAGAAAGGACAAACGAGACATGACTGAGTTCACCTTTTCATTAGTACGTGTTCACACCAAAGTTGATCAAACAATGCCAGAGATGATAGCGCAGAATTACAAACTTGACGAGTGACCAAACATCATATACTACGTACGCCACATACATAACGGCATGATCAAATTTAAACCGAGTGTAATCCACACAGGCCCACTGAGGTGGCTAACTTTCAAGTACTCAATAATACATTTTATGTAATTGCACTTACCATTCGTTCACAGCAGTAGTATTTTTCTAGTCTTGTTGTTGTGCTATTGAAAATTATAATATCTTACTTGGTGTTTCCATGCACGATATATATATATATATTATATATATTTATATAATTATATATATATATATATATATTATATATATTTATATAATTATATATATATATATATACATATATTTATATATAATTATATAAATATATATAATATATATATATATATATATGATTATATATATATGCATATTATATATATAATTATATATATATATAATATATAAATATATATATATATAATTATATAAATATATATATATATATCCTAACGGCAGCATACGCAAACCATTTAAACCATTTCTGCCGCGGTAGGTTGTTTTCAGGCTTCCTTAATGGTTTGACCACTGGTCATTATTTGCATAAAAATTAGTGACAACTACCTCCGTTTCAGTTACTATATTGTGGTCATGAAGACAACAGATACAATATTTCGTTTCTCACTTGTGGTGATGCTTTTATTGAGAAATGTTACACAGTGTGATGCATCACACGCATATAGTTACTAGAAGGATAGCATTTTCAATCGCTCGTTTGTTAATTAAGGACATCTTGCCATATGACTTGTAGCGCAGCGTGTTTACTGGTGACATAGTTGCGAAGGTCCCCTCTCCAAGACGGCCGACATACGTAACCAATAATTACGTAAATCTCCATGGTTATGCGTAGGCCATAATATGTTGACGTAATATTTAATACACGTCCTTAACTTCATCGAATGCTTAGCTTTGTATGCACCCGAAGTCGCTTTAATTCTGTTGCCTTTTCATTGTCGTATTTTCAAGCAGATAAATGTACTTTTGTGTGTAGACACTAGATTGGAATATCTAAACAAGCGGATTTACTTGAAATAATGATGCAATCTACATGAGTTTATTTATGGATTTAGTTTATGATTGCAACATTAGTCCGACCAATATGTTATTCCCATTTTCACACGTGATCAACCACATCAAGGTCATGGAAAATAGGAACAGGATTTAACCCGTTAACAACATTTTATATAAGATAACTCAGCACTACCTACACGTCGAGCAAGTAAGGACGAATTGTTCAAAGCTCTTCAAGTGGCGCAGGGTTGGGCGTAATTTGAAGACAGTTACGTTCTCGGAATGTTTGGTGACTATTTAGTTATATACACTGTATTGCTAGGTAGGAGGGGTGGAAACATATAACCCTATCCGTACCGTTAGTCGCTCAGTTGCACGGATAACTGCCAATTCATACGCCAGCAGTCACGCCGATTCGAAGGACCTTCATTTGTCATTGGAGCCAATCGAAGACTAACGAACAACCTGACTCACATTCGTCCAAAGGTAAAGTATATTCAATCAAAAGGATGAAAAGTACCGGGCTCATGAGAAGTACATTGAGAAATATATACCCTTACCAATTCTATATTTCCTACCCGATCCTAGTTATTCCCGATTCAAAGGATAGGAACTTTTAACACGATATGTTATATATGTCTCTAGACAATTAGAACGTAGATAATTATTTTACCGTTCACCATTTAGCTAATCCAACCCATCTAACACCTTCACATTCACATTTATCCCACTTCCCTAACAGTTTAATATTTATGACAACAGCATGGACAATTAGACAGGCAGACTGGACACTCGACTAGCCGGTAGATTGTGATATATTTTCTGATGTGTTCTTCCAACCGCAATTCAGTAGTGACTGATATTTTTGGATTACTTATAGTACAGCGGCTAAGGGATATGATTGTGCGCTTTTTGACAAAAGCATGACAATTGGTACACAAGTAGTTTATGATGTATATATTCATATTAAGCTAGGTACCCATCGCCATCGTATCTAGCCGCCATCTTGATTTAAAAAATGGCCTCCATGGAAATTCATTACCCTAGTTTCTCGGCATCTAAACAATATAGAAACACGTTCTTGGTGTCTAAACCGTCATTTTTAGGGTCAAGGAATTCATTTCTGCCACATTCCGTATCCTCAGATGACCGCCATATTGGAATTCACGAGGCCGCCATGGAAATATATTAACCAAGTTGCTCAACTTCTAAGCAACATAGAAACATGACTTTTTTGCGTCTAAACCAACATTGTCATGGTCAAGTAATTAATCCCTGCCACATACTGTATCCTCCGATGACGGCCATAATAAAATACAAGATGGCCGGCATGCTAAATTCAAAATGTCTAGTTAGTTTGGTAAAAAGTGTCGACGATGGTTTCAACAATTGAAGACATTCCTGGAAGATAGCGGTGATATGCTGACACTTGATACAAAGATCGTCATGAACAAAGACGTGGTGCAAACAGCTGCTGAGGATATCGGGACAGCTGATGATATCTGGAAAAGACAATACAAAAGCTACGTGGATGACATATTAAAAGGTACACCTAGCAAACCACTCAGTGACATTATCTCGAAAAACAAATTGACTCTCTTTAGTACGCCTCTTGCATAGCAAACATCAAGTAGCAAAGAGCAATTTGCATCACCGAAGACAAACTGCAACCTGTTTGCAAAGCACTACATAGCTTGCCAGAACAGACAAGGAGATCTGGACCATTTCTTTCAACACGAAAATCAGGCGTGTCGTCCGTCTATTTCTGATATGGGACAACCCCGACATAGATCGAAATCTGACTTACTGGAATGCCTAACTAAATTTGATTCGTCATCAGAGAATGCTCCAGATGTCGATGCAAAGGTTTGGGATGGTGCTGCCACCATGCACATGCTCAGGCCAGGGGCTAGTCGGACATATGGTGATTATGCTCAGCAAATATTTATTCCAATATTATCTCCCAGCTAACAACTGTCAGTAGGGTCGACATTGTATGGGATAGGTGTTTTGTTGCAGTCTCAAACTATCAACAAGGGAACGCCGAGTGCATAACAGAACAACACAACGGTAGAACCCCTATTCCTGCAAACTGCGAGAGTTTCCTGAGGGTTGAGCAGAACAAAGATGAGCTATTTCGTTATTTTCGGAATGTATCAGGTCATACGATGCCGGTGGAAATATACTCATCAGCAGAAAAGATGACACACTTGTGACCGCAAACCAGAATGACATTGGAGACACAGAGTACCTTCAGCCGTGCGCACACAAGGAGGCGGATACGCGCACGTTACTCCATGTGGCACATTGCGTGAAACAAGGACTTTCCAAAGTGGCCACCCGGGCAGTGGATACAGATGTGGTTGTTTTGGCGGTAGGCCATTTCCATGCTCTTGGGATTTATTAACTGTGGCTCAACTTCGGCGTTGGTACTCACTTTCGTTATATTGCAATTCATGCTATTGCAAAGAAAATAGGTGTGTTGCAATCTAGAGCAATAATGCTGCTTCATATCCTGAGCGAGAGGGACACTGTCTCCTGCTTCCTCGGCCGAGGGAAGAAGTCGGCATGGCTGGCATGGCCGGCATGCCTTCTTCACACTATCATCACAACCGGAAGAAGTCGACCCACCTACTCTAGATGAGACCAAAAGGTTCGCCGTCATCATGTACAGCAGGATGTGTACACTTAGTAAGTTGGACAAGGCAAGAAAGTATATCTTCGCCCAGGGATCCCGTACCATTGAGAATGTCCCGCCAACCAAAGCTGCATTGTACCAGCATGTCAGACGGGCTGTGTACCAGGCCGGATATATGTGGTCACAAGCTCTTGTGCCAGCTCCCCACCTGCCAAGACCTGAACACCGGGGTTGGAGTCCAAATGACACAGGATAGAAATAATTCTGGACTGACCCACCAGAGGCATCAATGTCGTGCTATGAGCTAGTGCACTGTGGGTGCAGAAATTAATTCCTTGACCCTGAAAATGGTGGTTTAGATTCCAAGAACATGTTTCTATGTTGCTTAGAAGCTGAGCAACGTGTTTAATAGATTTCCATGGCGGCCATCTTGAATTCCAATATGGCGGTCATCTGAGGATATAACATGTGGCGAAAATGGATTCCTTGACCCTGAAAATGATGTTTAGACATCAGGAACATATTTCTATGTTGCTTAGAAGTTGTGCTTGGTTAATAAATCTCTATGGCGACCATCTTGAATTCCAATATGGTGGTAATCTGAGGATACAGCCTGTGGAAGAAATAAATTCCTTGACCCTGAAAATGATGGTTTATATACCAAGAACATGTTTCTATGTTGCTTAGAAGCTGAGCAACGTGTTTAATAGATTTCTATGGTGGCCACCTTGAATTCCAATATGGTCATCTGAGGATACGAAATGTGGCAGAAATTAATTCATTGACCCTAAAAATTACGGTATAGACACGAAGACCGTGTTTCTATGTTCTTTAGGTGCCAAGAAACTTGGGTAATGGATTTCAATGGCGGCCATTTAAAAAATCAAAATGGCGGCTAGATATCATGTCGATGGCAATTCGTCAAATGTGTGGCTCTTAGCCGCTGTACTATAAATACATTCTGTAATATATACGTTGTTAAGTAGACACGCAAGTGCACGTGTGAATGTACAAATGCCGGAGTACGTGCGTGTGTGTGTACGTGTGCATGTGCGTATGTCTGTATACATGTGTGCGTGTGTGCGTGTGTGCGTGCGTGTGTGCGTGTGTGCGTGCGTGTGTGCGTGTGCGTGTGTGCGTGTGTGCGTGTGTGCGTGTGCGCGTGCGCGCGTGTGTGCGTGTGCGCGTTTGCGCGTGTACTCTTGCGCGCGAGTGTGTTTGTGTGTGGGTGTGCGTGTGTGGGTGTGTGCGCGCGCGCTCGTGTGTGTGTGTGTGTGTGTGTGTGTGTGTGTGTGTGTGTGTGTGTGTGTGTGTGTGTGTGTGTGTGTGTGTGTGTGTGTGTGTGTGTGTGTGCGTGTCTGTCTTGCCAAACGTGTAGCAGACTCGACGCTAGGCAAGTGACAGGACCGCACGGTGCAGACTTTCTGCTCGATGTCAATGAACATAAGTTGGGGTACTTAACCCGTGAGTAGACCGCATGTTTATAATTATAATGTTGCAACTATAAAAGAAATGGTTGTCTTAATTCTATAATTATACAGAACTAGAATATGAATAATACTATTACGTATTATAGCCGTTTATCGACTGTGTATATGTACGTGTGTATGTAGACGGTCTTGGTGTGCCATGTTGTGATTAGTATTTAAAATGTGTAGCTGCCCAGGCTGCACTGGAACACAAGAAAAGGCACGCATGTGGAAGTGGGACGGCGAAGTGTCAGCCAGGCAAAGCATCAACGAAGTGTCAGCGAAGTGTCGGCGAAGTGTCAGCGAGACAGAGCGTCGGCGAGGTGTCAGCGACGGCAAAGCATCAGCCAGGCAACCGTCGGGCGAAGCGTCAGCTAAGAAGGGCATCGACAGCGCGTCGGCGAAAGAGGTCACTGATTGCGCGGTACTGTGACTGGCGACCAACGGTGTGTGTCGAACTGTGTATGTCGGGCTGTGGGCCCGTATGCGAACTGGCGAGTCTACAGATATAGTTCGCGGCAGAACCTCGTGTGGTGTGTTATGGTTTTGTAAGATCACGGAGTGATATTTATGTTTATGTTATATTAAATTGGGTTATATTTATTGTTATTGTTCGATTGTTACGCGGCCTGCTATATAATAATTCCCTAGTTGACAGTGTGTGTGTGTGTGTGCGCGTGCGCGTGCGCGTGCGTGCGTGCGTGCGTGTATGCTACGTGCGTCCGTGTGTGTGTGCGTGCTTGCATGTGCAAGTACGTGCGTGGCGTTTATGTAGGCATTGGCCCGTGTGCGTATTGAATATTTAAGCACATTATTCATTATATCTTAATAGTTAACATGTTTCCACCCAAAATAGTTGTCTCAGACTGTTGTACATTAGTGATATCCTTCAACAGTATAATGCTGCCACCAACTGGAGATAATGGATGAATCATCCACCTACTCCACCAGAGGCACCACGGGTCTTTTCAGTCACACCCGTTCGAATATCTACTTCGGAAATTTAGGCTATTTGGAGACTCTACTTCCTTTAACGGTGTTGGACGAGGACATAATATATGCCCTATGTATTTCTGTTTATAACTGCTAACATCATTTGACGTCATATGGTTGTATTCTCGTTTTATCGTCTACTCTAACTATTTGTGCACATTCGGAAGTAAGATTTTCATCAAAAATGTTTGAAATAAACAAATTGAAATGTTAGCATTTTCTTAGAAATTGTCAAACTTATTTGGAGAGTGACATTTGTTCATATGTATCCAGCTTGAAATGGTGATTGTATTAAGTATGTGTGGACATAAAACCTGTAAAACAAACAATATATCAAAAAAGAAATATATTAAAATGTATTTTAAATTACAGATATTGCAATGTCTGGTTTGGTAAAAAAAATTATTTACAAGTACAATCATTATGCTGTCGCTTTGTTCACGTTTCAATATTATTTACACAGTGATATATATGTTATACAGATGTACACTAGATTAATATGCTTGTACAGTCAATACATAATTCATTCCACGTATACCTACCGTTAGCTGATTTTTAAATTAAATGACAATATCGTTCAAGTAAATAAGTAAACTAAACATTAAATCGCATACTGATTTAACTAGCCAGGAATCCAGGAAATGACAACATTTATTATGCAATTACACGTAAATTATGACACGTTTCTACTGCAATGTTTCAACTGTAAAGCATTCAGGAACTGTTAAATTGTCTTAAAGAACGAAACACAAAATAAGTGCAGAAACCAAATAAACGTCTATCCTGAGCCGGAATCGGATCTTGGTAGAAACGCTGACGATATTGCCGCAGAAGTTGCAAAACGGATCATGATCTGAAAAATAAACACACTTATGTAATGCAATCAATGCAACACATATTATAGTGATGACGATATAGCAGTAGTACCAACCATTTTAGCGAAGCTTTCATCATGATAATGGTGTTGAATGGTGTTGAACATGTTTTTAACTCTTAGGATAAAACAGAGACCTCATGTATGATACACAGACACACTCACACACACACACACACACACACACACACACACACACACACACACACACACACACACACACACACACACACACACACACACACACACACACACACACACACATCCAGTCACGCAGCAATTAACGCGCGAAGACTATTCTTACACGGATATTGCCTTTACCCGCACCATCTGGCGAGCAGAGACAAATTTTATTATTTTGAATATTTAGTTACTGATGAAGGGTCAATCTCCAAAAATATGAACCATCTCCTAGCAAAACAGACACAAATTCAACCTTAATCAGTACTTTTTTTATTGTCAACCAATCTCCGGTTTTTTCTTCTTAATACATAAAATCCCAGATGTTGTGGCATAAAAATGTTACGGGCCCAATTTCACGAAGAAACTATTAGGACTTTACACCATTAACAATAAAGATACATAATAATGCAAGTGGTGTTAACGGTAGCTGTGTAGTTGCTGGTGGTATTGGTTGTCGGTAGCAATGTTAGTAGTCGTAGCATCAACGTTGGTATATATATGAACCTTTTCTGAATTTATATCCTATATTACGGAATGTCGTGACACTTTTGTTCCGAAGGGCAGTGAATACAAACAAATACATCATGATGAAAATGCGGTGAGATTATGAGGGTGATTTGATAAGTGACTTTTATTTTATTTTTGGATTATTGGCGTATATAACAGTAGCACAGTAAAACAACACTTCGAAAAATCACCGGGTGACATGACACATGTATGATGTATCCCTTCATTTTGGAAAGGACAACTCCGCGTAGTTGTATGAAAACCGCTGTCTCATAAATGATGCGCTGATATATTACGTATATCTACATTGATATACTGGCAGAAATATGTGCGTTGCACAAGAGCAAAGCATCTTCACTTCACATCAATTTCCCATAATCCGTAAGGATCGCTGTGGCTTCACTGGTGACTTTTTAACCAGCTCTCTCCACGTTTCCATGTTCTCCACAACCCTCTGGGTGTCGGCGAAATCCAGTCCTGTCCACTCTTTGATGTTATCTTCCCACCTCTTTTTCTGTCTACCTCTTCTTCTCCCCCCTCTCACGGTACCTTGCAAGATGGTCTTTGCAAGGCCAGATGATCCTGAGACGTGGCCGGATCACTTCAGGTTGCGCTTCTTAATCGTCGTAAGGAGGTCTTCGTATGTTCCGATGGATTGTTTTATTTTGTTGCGAACGTCTTCGTCAGTAACATGGTCTTTGTATGATATGCGCAAGATCTTCCGAAAGCACCTCATTTCCATGGGTTGTATCCTCTTCTGTACATCTGCTGAGAGGGTCCACGTTCCACAAGCATATAAAAAGACGGACATGACAAGGGAGCGCATCAGCCTTATTTTTATTTTCGAACTGACATTGATGTTACTGTTATTCCATATGGGTATCAACCATGTAAGTGCTGCTGTTGTCTGTGCAATCCTGGCAAGTATATCAGGTTTTGAAACCTCGTCTGTGGTGAATGATCCCAAGTACTTGAAGATTCTTACTGGTTCAAGTACATGTCTGTCTTGGTGCCTTTTGTGTTGTTTGTCATCAGATTGGTCTTTTCGGCGCTAATCTCCATGCCGTATGCTGTACAGGTTTTGTCGATGAACTCCACCATCTCAAATGTGGTCTTTCCCTTTTCCAGCGACCTTGACATTTTTTCCGTATCTGCCAGTTTCGCTAGTTTGCTAGCATCCATTGTAACCATGTGGCTGTGTACGTCATCCTGATTCTCATCAGTCTTCCCATTGGGCAGTATTAAATCCAACCCTCCTTCCTCGGGTCATCCACTTTTCTTCTGCGCACCCTCTTTTTTGTTCAAAACTGCTTGTTCTCGCAACCTTGCAGCTTCTTTTCTTGTTCAGTTACGTATGTAAGTCACGCTCTCACGATTTCTATCCATCACGCAACCTTTCTCCTAGCGTTCGCTTTTGTTTTGCATATGACGTCGTACCTCTACCTCGGAATTCCCATACTCCGTAATAGTTACGCCACGACACACACGATCTATGTTGGTGATTAATAATTCATAAACAATTCGGCTCATCAAATGCTACTGATGATGTCCTTAATAGAAGTACAGACATTCCAATGACGGACGTTTTAAACACTGCATAACTGCCCTCTGCCGACATATGTTTGAAACAAAATAATTATCCTTACCCATCACATTCATGCCATCATTCGTGTTATGTTTTATTACAAGTAAATGAAGCGATGAATTAAACCTTTGATGAACAATCAATAATACCAAAACGAAATGTTAAAAAAAATCATTTTTTTACATAAAAACGACGCAATCTTACATCACAAAGAAAGCAGCTATTTATTTAAATTCCAACGTAATTATTATAGCAGAGATGGTAGATACGCTACATCTAGCCACATATGCATAACTTATTTTGAAATGTGAACGTACAATGTATTAGTATTGGACAATGGACAGAGTAAGGTGGGTACACAATAACGAGCAGTCAATAAATGGCCGAGCTTAACCTCTCGAGAAACAACGTTTTCTGCACGGTCTTGTTTTTAGGCAGGTGTTTTGTCAATGGTGGAATTACAATTACAATATACTCACTCTGGTATATTATCTGGAGATCCGAATTTCTTGTTGCATTTCGATTCGCAATTCTCCAGTTTTCGAAAGCAAATGTCAATGTTACTTTATATTCCCAAGGGACAATCGTTTGTGCAGTTCATGAAATCCTGCGCGCAAACATCCAAGCAAATTTTCAACCTGGCAGCAGACGGGCGATTGGCTGTAGAAAAGGATCTTCCCAGGACGGTCGTAACGATGAGGAATAAGATCTGAAAATATTCAACTTTGATTAGTTTCAATTTAAATTGAAACTTTATTTTACGCCGAAATGTTTTCACAGCTTACATATAACATAGAGTACCAATATGTCCACAACATTTTGTGTAAATGTTTGTTACCGAGGTATCGATTTATTTAAACGACTGCGATATATTTATCATACAAATACTTAAACTGAACAAATATTTATAAAGTATGTGCACATATTTTAGCGTTCGTCACACAATTATAAAAGCGAACGCCAATTTTCTATCGGTCGAAGATATGTAGTTATGATGCTCGGCAGGTTCCCGAGACAATATTTGGCTTGGTGTTGTTATATTTCATAGCCTTATAAATGATACCATCGGCATACGGTTGTTGTAATTGTTATATGTATTTGTTTGTGTCTTAGTATACATCATCACCTGAGCTGAATATGAATGCGAATAACCAATGGAAAATGTTATATGGATTTGTTCGGATTGGTACGAAATGTCAAGTCATATGTAAGGATTTCAAAACACCAATTTTGGCATGTCGTCTGCATTGAATGGCTGAAAAGATAAGGAAATTATCAAAGAAATAACAAGCGTAAGATCAATCTCTATTTGAACAATGTATAAAGAAACACCGTAAAGCTTTTTAAAACTCATGTATGACTCAGAATATTGCCATTATACATCATTACACAGATAAATTGAAATACAACAACAACGCAACAACACTTTTTCAATCAAAATAGTAATAAGATAGACTTACTATACATCCCTTTGTGCTTCGAGTATATTCGTGAAATTCCATAACGTGACAAACACCGACTCATTCGTGATGAACTGTTGCAAAAAGATTATCTGTGTTGATCTTTTAGCGTAATATATGTACAACAGCTGTGCAAATACAATTGAGACCGTCTGCTGACATTGGCTCTTCACACATAAGAGCTAGATGAAATTGCTTGTTATTCCAAAGATAGTAGTTAATAATGTTTGTTTCAATCCGTAAATCATGAAAATGGACTAAGTTTGCTATCTTTTAACATGGCTCACTTTTGCTGATCTGCCATATCGCATGGCTTGTTAGAATGAGGTCACTTGACCTGGAAACTGAAAAATCAGCGACGAGCATTTTCAAATGAGAGGATGGGTTTTCCGGGCGTTAGTGCTTAAATACGTGCCTCTTATCTTGTATGTATGTTGCTTCGTGTTAAAAAGGGGCTGTATAGAATTTATCCCACCACGTGGCGCTGTGATTTGATCACGATTTAGTTATAATAACTGTCGCTGTGGACAAGAGGCGCCAGGCGTTTCCCCGGAAGTAAACATAATGCACGTGGTTGCCATGGGATCACAGTTACAATGGAAGACAGACCCAAATCACAGAGAAAGTTGAGGAATCTAAAAGGAAGAAGAAATATGACAGCCGACGCATTTATCTGGGGCATGTTTTGGATGAATGGGAGCGACAACAACGTTTGGCTGGACAAACCCACTCGACATTTGCCGAGCATCTGCTGTTTGTGCACTCCCAGCACTGTGCACAGGCCGGGTGTACAGATTATTTCGAAGCTGACAGGTCAGTGACGTGATAATGGTCAATGGATGAGCATGATGGGCAGCTCGTTGGAGAGGGGTGTATCAAGATGTGGAAAGCGGAGGTAAAAATAAGGAATATGAAAAATGGAGATAAAAAAAATGTGAAAATTAGGGGGCGGAGGTAAAATGAAGAAAATATGATCCCTTATAGTTATACCCCGCTGGCGTTGATGATTTTGTGTAACAAGTAGGCCTTTTCAAAAAGGTGATGTTTGTGAAAGGGTTACGTTTGATCAAATCCACGATTACTTCCATTCTAAAGCCTTATACTACAACAGCCATTATGGGTTTGGAAAGAAACATTCTAATGAGCCTGCTAAACTCGACAATATAGACAGGATTATACAAGAACTTCATAAATCGGTTACTCCAATAAATATATACCTTGATTTATCAAAATAATTTGATAGAATTGATCACGGTGTATCAGTACAGAAGTTAAATTGCTACGAATTAAATGGCAAGGCTCTGGACCTTTGTAAGAGGCATTTACAAAATCGTACGAAGTACATAGAAATTGAAAATGTTAGTCTAAGGAAACAGTCATCAACACTGATGTCCCTCAAGATTTAATTTTAAGGCCACCTTTATTTATTATATAGATAAATGAAATAGCACTTTCTAGTGACCTTTTCAAATTCATAATGCATGCTGACGACACCACCCTTACTAGTACACTAAATATATTTAACGATTGAGAATGCCAAATGCGAAGTGAAAATATTAACAAAGAACTAACAAAGATCAGCAATTGGTTGAAAGCTAATAAACTGTCACTAAATGGCCACAAGACTAAATTCATGTGTACATTATTTCAATTAGTTAGGCATTACAATGAATAATCATTTAAACTGGCAGAGTCCTACAAACAAAATAACAAATAAAATATCTAAAACAATAGGCATATTAAATAAACTTTAAAATTGTCTACCACTTAAAACATTATATATTATGCACAATGCTTTTGTTATCCCTGATTTTAAAATTACAGAAAAAAGTAATACAAATAATATCCTTAAGTAAATATAATGCTCACATAAGTCCTATTTTTATAAACAAAAATCCAGTTGCTAAAGTTGGATTACATTTATAAAATCCAACAATTAAAATGTTACTATAAATTAATTAACAGTCTTTTACCGTACTACTTCAATATTTTTCCAAACACACACATACCTGATATTTATCAGCACTGCACACGCAAATAATCTGTATACGTCCATACTCAAACATGAATTTGCCAAAAAAATACATTAGACACAACATAGTAAAGGCAGTTAACAATACACCAGAATCCAGTTGTCGTATTCATAATTGCTTTATTTGTAATTCGTAATACGCATTGAAATGTATACCCAAGTATCCATGTCTACATCAATGTGTACATGAGTACATGTAATCAGTCCTTGTATTATGTATGTATATGGATACATTGAGTAATTATCAACTATAAACACATGTCATATGCTTTTCTAATTTGTGTCATGTAAATTGTGTTGTTGTTTATATTTATGGGGTGGCTCTTGTGCTATCGATATTATATATATTAATCTGAGTCTCCAGAACTTATATATTACTTACGTTATTCATTGTATGTGTATCGTGTTTATAGGTCAAATAAATTGATTCTGAGTTCTGAGTGAAATAGGCTAATGATGTCATGGAATAGGTCATTGCGCACGCGCAATGATGGTTTTTCCGGACCGTAGTGTTAAATTCGTGTTTCATATGTGGTGAACGAAAAAAATATGTCTGTAAGCACCAACTGGTGATCTTTTTTCTAGAAGTGTGTTTCTGTTACGTGTCGATTTTGTTTCTTTGTGTGGTAATTCATTTTCTATGTCTGTTATTTTGTGTTTCATATCTGTTGAACGTTAAATTTTTCTAGATGTTTGTCTTTTCAACGTGCAGATTATGGACCGCTTATACATAAATGTTATAGTCTTACCCATCATACACGTCATAGTTTGACCTATTGACCTACCAAGAAGCGTCATCTAGTGACTTTACGTGTCAGATTGAGGGCAACCAGTTCGAAAAAGCAACATGTTTGTCCAATGAATGTAATAAAAATGTTTCTCCAATTAATGTAATAAAAATATGATAACGTGACATGGCGTATACGCAGGAGGAGATTGAAACCTAATGTACTGTCCTTCCAAACATACCTAATGTGTATATAATGTTTATATGTCCTAACACAGTGTGAGCCCAAAGGAAAAATTCCATACTATGCAAACCATTTTATGGACAATAAAGGTTTTATTATTCAATTCATTCAACTTCTCTTCTGTATTCGCTTATTAAAACAAACAAACAAACAGGCAAATATGGGCGCTAGTTGCGCAAAGTCCTTCTTCAACAGCAAGGCGGGGAACACATGGTGCTTGACGTAGAAGGTCGTGAGCGAGGGTCGCTCCTGAATATACGTCAGAACGCTCGAGTATTTCACTTGAAATCCCCGGTTCCGGCCGCAACAGTTCCGCCGGTCCGACAGCTCGGCGAGGAAGGTGTCTTTGTTGACGTCGTTCTGGCGCTTGCTCAACCCCTTGATGCTGTATTTCTCGGTCGAACCGAACAAGTAGTATGTTTTGCTACAGAGAGCGATCAACCCGCGAACGGACCACTCCTCCGTCAAGAGCCCGGACGTTCTCTTATCTACGCTCGACGTGCCGCGCAGCACGTTGTGGGCAGATCTCATAATTTTGAGTATGCTCTCTTTCACTCGATGCCCTTCACAATGACCTCCAATTATTAAGTATCTGCACGCACTTTCCATACTTCTTGAGTGTTGAGAAAACACCGATGATGCGACCTTTGATTAAGTGTCTCGTCCCACCTGGAAAGATTACCCGAACACGGTGTTCTCTTACTCTTATGAGATCACTGTTTATGGCGACTACATGCAATTGAATATGGCCAACCACAACACTTTTCGTATCGTAGTCTTGAATGAGTTGATGGGTATTAATTGACATGTGTACCATACACCTAATAAATAAAATAACTCCTGTGTACCATACACCTGCTAAACCAACAAGCGGTCGGCTACTCAACCGTTTCACACATATGCGACGTCCACTTGACGGTTGAAAACCGCCGTCTAGTCAACATTCGTACGGATCGCGGCCACATCATATTTTGGCTCGTTTTGTTAAAAGATTTGTTTACGCTCAACAGGGTTTACATTTTCATGCCCACAGTCTTGCTCAATGAAGGGCGATCACTCCTGTTTTGTTCAGAACTGATGAGTATTAATGTCAATGCCTCTGACCGCTAGTCCAGTGTATGTCATAGGTTATTATGTAGGAGTGGCCTCTGTTGATCCACTTGATACAAATTCATTTCATCTGACACACTCCGTCCAATATAAATAGACATAAACATATATTACATACCTATACAATCTATATTATATACATATGCATTTCAGAGAGCCGTTATTGCCAATCGCTATTTCAATCAAATGCAGCGTGTTATTGATGTATAAGTTTTTATGTATACTATATATGTTACAATGTATTCCGAACAATTCCGATAAATTTACCATATATCCCTTCATTGTTGCACCGATGTCTTCTTACAGATCCATTCTGTAGGAAACGCCAGCGCAAAGATAATGTGCTAATGTGATACGAGGGTTCAAATTGATCTTTCTAAGGAAGCTGGTATGTAGCATGTCGTATACAATGTACACACGTACTGATGATGTCATTATAATTGAAGTAGATATTCCTATGATGGACGGTTGAAATATAAATATATATAATTTGCCAGCCGTTCTCATCCCATTCACTCCACATGCCCAGCCCACATCAGTCGACTCCTCACCAGCTTGTTCTTAAGTCTTTCTTTTACTCCAACCTCCTCCCTAATTTATTCCTCCATTATTCACTTATTAGTTCTCACTCCCGCCATTCTTCTTACCCAGTTATTTTCACAATTTTGCATCCTCTCTTGCTGTTTCTTTGTCAGTGCCATCGTCTCTAGGCCATAAAGGCATGCCGTGGTAACACACGAGAGCACCTTTCCTTTGAGTTTACACGATATGCGCCTGTCTACCACCACACCTTCAACATTCCCCCAAGCATTATTTGCCCCTGCCTTAATCCTCCTGCGAATTTCGGTGTCTGAGTTACAGTCCCCGCATGTCGCTCCAACCAGGTATACAAAAGTGCCCTATGTTTTAGTTTCTTCCACTCGAGGTGTATTTCCAACTCTTTGTTTTGCTGCCCCACCCATAGTACCTCCGTCTTCTCCAAACTAACTTTCAGTCCATGTCTGCCGAACATATCCTTCCAATCTGTCAGTTCTTCTTGGAGATCTGCTTCCCCGTCCGCTACAACTGCCAGATCGTCTGCATAGAGTATTTTCCGGAGGATATCTCTCGTACCAGTTTTTCGGCTTATCAGTTCCACCACTGCAATAAATAACACTGGGCTCAGGGCGCTTCCCGACTCAGGCCAATATTCACTTCAAACTCTTCTGACACTCCCAGTCCACACAACACCCTGCTCTTTGTTTCTTCGTACGTCCCTTCTACCATCCTGACATCTGCATCTGGGACCCCCATCCACCTCAATGTCGCCATCGTCATTTTTCCAGGTCTATGAGTCCTACCATCTTATCTTCCTGTCCCTCCATTTTTTCCACCAGCTGCCTCAGGGCAAACATCCCGTCATGATCCTTTCCAGCACCTTCAACATACGGCTTAGCGAAATAATGCCTCTGTATTTGTCAGGATCATGCATGTCTCCCTTTATTTTCCATACAATCAGCCCCGTTCTTCACTCTTCTGGGATCTTTCTCTCTCTCATGCAGGTGTTCAGCAATATTTAAAAAAAATCTTGTTATGGTAGATAAAAACTCCAACTCGTTCAGCCACCAGCCGCATCTCCACTCGCACCTCAACAATACCTGCCGCCTCTATATTCTGAATTCTAAAAAAGGCTGCTTGTCCTAACGGAATTTCTTCAAGACTTTTGAAACTCTGCGCAAATGAACTATGCTACATCATAAGTATTCAACATGTCATGTTTCGCTCACATATAGAGATGTTTGAAAACCGCAAGTTTGTTAAAATTCTTATCTTTGTTAGTATGTTTTGGCCTTTCAATACATGTTTTCAGATTATTTAGTTTCTGCGTTAGCTGGCTATTCTTCTTCTGATCTCTGATGATGTCTTGATGATTCCACCACCTACCTCCTTCAGCAAGTGACCCGCTACCTAGACAAACCAGACACTTATGTCAGAAATCTATTCGTGGACTGTAGTTCTGCATTCAAAACGACCAGCCCGGCCATCCTATGCAACAAAGTGCAGAGCATGAATGTTGCGATTGTGTTGACGTTATTTCTTCCTAACTACTCGCTTACCACTCCGTCGCTGTTTACCACAATTTGAATGCAAGTTTGTAAATGTTCCTCCTACACGCCAGGCTACACCGAAGTTATTGGCGGTCACAGTTCACTACGATATGAGACCACTTTACGTATCGTACCTGTAGTCCGTACTGTACTGTCCAAGATGGCGTACAGTCTTCAAAATTCCCGCGTCTGATTCAACTGGTGTGACCAAGTAATAGGCTAAGCCTAGCTGCCAAGTAGACCTGAACTGCATGTTGCCTTCCACCATTTTATCTCACAGTGAGATCTACCCTGATTGCTAACTATTTTTCATAAACTTGATGGTAGTAAATCCAAGCGCGAACTGTTGACAGTATTGTGTTGTAGTTATCAACAATAGAATTTCGCAGTTATCAAATTACTATGTCTGTCATGATGATACTGTTCATATTTTTAACCACTGCCTGCAGACAAAACTGCTAATGGAAATTAATCAGCAAGGTTGCAGCATAGTCATCAATATATATGAGAATGCCACGTGTAAATCAAGTTACGCCATTCTAAAGAAAACAATGTACTGTTCTCGACTTCCTCGATACCTTCAAGTTAAGGGTATGTGTATCCATACTTCATGGTTTACTGCTTTATCGTTGACATATGTGAGTATAATGTTGCAACTCTTACATAGACCGTTAGACAGGATTTGAATTGTGTTTCTTATAATCGCATGTTTTGTGAGCGAGACGACGACGGGGAAAGTTGTACCGTTAATCTCGGGGCAAATTGTAGCAGTCTTTGTTTTTGTGTATCATGTATGTTGTGTTATTATATATATATATATCTTATCTTTATTTAGGAAAAATATTGGGAGATGCTGCTATTTAGATCAAACAAGCCAACTAAGAATAAGAGTATATAGGTATTATAATTATCTACATATCGAACATTAATTATAGTGACAATTGCACAAAAATCAGAACATTTGCACTAGATCTAAGATCGTGAAGATATCGTAATGTTTACGCAGTTGATCATACAGATTTGTGTTTTAATGATCCAGACCGTTAATGCGTTAGATCGTTTGGTAGGCATATGGGGGGTAATTTTTTACATAGATTATTAGAGCAATATTCTACTCATGTTCCAGAGTACTCTTAAATTAGATACAATAATACAATATACACTGCAACCGGAATGATTCTCGGTGCCGACGCATGCATTTGAGGAAGCTGCGTTGCAGGTGAGTTAATATTCACTGTTTTTATGCCTACATAGACAAGACCTACCACTACCTACGTGTACGCACGTTGGTCAGCAAGAATGGGTTAATACGAATGTGTGGCGCACATTAAGGATTAAATCATTATAAACATTGACCATTTTAATACAGATGTAATAGCATTTAAAAATAATAAAACGCATATGATTTAGCCATGGACTGTTTAAAATAGACCAATGCTGACGATGTTTATGATACCGGCGAAAACTCTAAAAATATGTTCTCAATGCCATTCAGTTTTATTATGGCGTGAGGCCATGGGACCTTCTTAAACTAGCATATCAGTTTTGCGTCGCCAATGAAATCTTAATTCCGGAATCGTGGGCAGAGAAACAACGAGCAGGTGCCGATTGGCTTGCGGGGTACCTTAAGAGACACCCACGCCTTGCTATAAGGACACCCGAAGCCACATCACTAGCAAGAGCCACTGCATTTCAAAGGAATTATGTTGGGCAGTTATGCAGCGACACCCATACTGCCCAGAAGCCATTTACAACAAGGACAAAACAGGAGTGACCATCGTTCAGCGTCCATCGAAAGTCGTTGCTAAGAAAGGGATAAAGCAAATCGGAAAGATGGCGTCGGGGGAACGTGGAGAGTTGATTACCATAACATGCGCTGTAAACGCCATCGGGAATGCAATTCCCCCATGTTCATTTTCTCGAAGGTACGGTACCATGACCGCTTCATCAAAGGACGTCGCCAGCCCGTCAGCAGTCGTCTAGTCAACCCGTTAGCAGTCGCCGGCCCGTCTCGTCTCGCCGGCCCGGCAGCAATCGCCGACCGGTCAGCCGTCGTCGGCCCGTCTGTTGACGCCGGCCCATCACCTGTCGCCAGCCTGTCAGCTGTCGTAGGCCCTTCATCTGCTGCCAGCCCGTCAGCTGTCGCCGGACCATCACCTTTCGCCAGCCCGTCAGCTGTTGCCAGCCCGCCAGCTGTCGGTGGCCCGTCATCAGCTACACATACTTGCTATGCCACTTCATCGGAGGAATTGCGACCATTTCTTTAATGGTATACTTTAATGACAGCCCGCCTTATATTAGTACACATACGTGATCGGCATTATCAACCAAAAATGTTTCATGTTGCAATCCTGTAGGCCTATCAGAATAGCATATGTCAATGCTGAGGTAATAATTGGTATTATAGTGAATAGAGTATATATACATTTATTCATCTCCTTATTCGTAGCTCCTGCACGTACGACGAATGGGCGAGGACGTCGGAGAGTGGAGACGATGATCGCCACCGATACCCCAGTGCGAAATAGGCTCGAAAACAAATAGACCGCTGTAGGCGAGCGGTAGACCCACCTAACGGACTGACTTAAATGCCCCCCGCCCTACTCACACGCACATATTATATCATTTTAAAGCCCTGCTTCTCCCCACCCCAACTAGGCTTGTCGTAGAGCTGCCAAGTGGTGCAGTAAGCGTGAATCCAATGTTAAACAAGGTCATCGTGAAATGCGTGTTGCTCGATATAGTAATCCCTTTACAGCTGTTCACAGCTAAACTGGAATTTGTGCGGTGCGTGACGTCAGGGCAGTCAAAAAGGAGAAAAAATCGGGTAGAAAGATGTTCAATATAAAGAAAGAAAAACAACGAAAAAAAAAAAAATCGCGGATAAAAACAAGTGGTGCACTACCTACATAAGTTTGTTGCTTTAGAGGATGTGGACGCCATGCAAGAGTTGCATTTCCCTAATGGCTGGCATGGCGACATACAGGAAGGCTGGCAATGATGGCAATGATCACGTCATCATTGCCAGCGTTGTAGAACAGCAGATGGTGGTAGTCTATTCCATATGGATACTGCTTTGGGGTAGAATGCTTATTTATATGCATTGATGGTTGGAATTATTGTATCGGTATATTTAAGTGGATGGTCGGTTCTGCTGGAGATATGCTTGGCGTGCTGGAAACATGACGGAGGGCTGATGTTAACCATGTGGCAGTGGATTTTATAAAACATTGATGCTTGTTGAATGTGGCGGCGTGTGTGGAGCGAGTCCCAGTTGAGTTTGTTTAAGAGTGGTTTAAAGTGTGTTTCTTTTCGGTAGTGGGAAAAGGTGAATCTTGCAGCATGTCTTTGGATTTGTTCTATGCGGTTAATTTATGTTGCTGTATTGGGATTCCAGGTTCACTGGCATATTATGACAAATTTTCTATATTGTGCGCTTCCGCACACGTCTTCACATTACAATGGTTTCTGACAGATTACACGTTTACATCGTGTACACGACGAAAACTTCCTCTGGCAGAGGTACCAGATATAAAGGATCAGCTACTTTTATTGTCTCTACCGAAATACACAGACAATGTGGAGTGAATAAAATGTCCCCAAGTTTCGAAACGGCGGCAAATGAATAGGTAACCACCGTCTACTGGATCGCCTGATCAGTGTCCTTGCAGTATATCACCGCACCCCACCTGTAAGTCAGTGTTTTTATATTATCGCCAGTTCCTCTGAACATATAAATGAGTGTAAACTGTTTGGCAAGTTTCTTCGGGTCATCAAAGTCAAGCTCATCAGGAATGGAATGCCACCAAAGCAATTGAACATGGTTTCTTCCTCGTCGTCTTCCGTGGTGAAGAGAGATGATCTTGATAACTGATACGTAGTCGTTCTGACCATGTGACGCAAATCGAATACCCGTCCCTTGTAATGCCGATGCGTCTTCTATAATCTATACATCCATCCAGTTGGCTGATCAGTTGGAACTTGGTTGAAACACCTGTTTGGTTTTTGACAACTAAATTTCAATCAATGAACATTGCATGAACCTATGGCGCTCTCGTCTCGCGTAGTTTCATGTCTGCAAGATGGGCCGGTCCCCATCGTGCATATATTGTATAGACTTAGATGGCTAGTCATGGCGAAATGGCAGCGACGGCGTATATTTGTCATCCTTTTGTGCTTCTTGCAGGTGATAGTAATAGTCTCGTTCGTCAGAGAGTTGGCCCATTGCTTTACGGAGTTCTGTAATTGCCACCTCTCTTCTTTAACAACTCAGTCACATTTTGTGCAAGATTATTGACTTTCACATCATGATCGTAACTAAAGATGAGATGCAGTGTGTGTGTGTGTGTGTGTGTGTGCGTGTGTGTGTGCGTGTGTGTGTGTGTGTGTGTGTGTGTGTGTGTGTGTGTGTGTGTGTGTGTGTGTGTGTGTGTGTGTGTGTGTGTGTGTGTGTGTGTGTGTGTGTGTGTGTGTGTGTGTGTGAGTGTGCGTGTGCGTGTGCGTGTGCGAGTGTGAGTGTATCATGTATCTAGGTGTGTTTTTAAACTGCTGATATTGAAAGATTAGATGTACAAAAACATTGATATACATTTAGAGAAAATCACACATAAATTTATGTAGGAGTATTCCATACATATGTATGTAAATTTAAAGATCAACACCAAGTAACACATGCAGTACATCTGCCAATCACCACATCTCTAGTTCTATGCAAAGGTGTGCTCAAGTCAATTAATAAAAACCGACAGTTTAACACCAATTGATTTTGTGACCTTCAAAATGACCTTCAATTACTGATCCAGCAAAGCTGCCCAGTACTAAAAAATGCGTTAAAAATTAGAGGGCTTCTCAATATTTGCTCGTCTACTATAAATATTAACTATATGGATGGGACCTTGTTAATATTTCCTTTCATATACATACATAGCATCAATATACAACTCTATGCCATACCTCATTTTAACGAGCATACAATGCATTTTTTGCAGGTTTCTAACATGGCCAAGTGTAGGTAGACAAAAGTACATACACAACCATTGTAATTGTAGAACATTTGTGGAATGGCGCAGTTTTGAACATTCATCGTTTGATGAGGACCTTATTTTCACCTTCACTTCATACCGACTGCATCATCCGAGAGCTCCCTTTCGTATCCTATATATACGGGGAGACAGTGTGCTTTCCAAGAGTATATGGCATGGCCTTGAGTAGATAGATAACGTAGATATATGGCACCATTGATAGTGTACAACGTATGCCGGTTGGCACAATTTCGAACATTTATCATTTAACGGTGACTCATTGTGATCGTCGCTCAACAAATACTCCGTCAACATACAGCTGTTACATTGTAACGGCAAGAAACTGTTTTTTGAAACAATATATGACACATGCATATAAGTGAAGTATTCACAGAGTCATTGTAACTTTATGACATTCGTGGTATAACAAAAAAATCGAATATTCATTATTTCACTGTTACCTTGTTTGACCTTGGCGCCAGACTTACCATATCAGGTAGCATTTTGACGGGGAGGTAATTAGCTTTCCAAAACATATATAACAAGGCCGTTTTTTGGGTTAAATAAAATAGATATACAATGATTGAAATATTAAGACGTTTGTGGAACAGCGCAATTTAGACAATTTATTATTTCACGGTGACCTTGTTTGACCTTGGATTGACGCCTACTGCACCATTTGGCAGTTATACGACAGGGGTAGTTGGGACGGGGAGATGCTTGCTCTCAAAAGATATAACATTTGCGTGTGCGTAGGGGACCATTAATTTTAAACTTCTGAAATAAAGTATTTGGTGGGGATTTGACGCTCGCCTACTAGAGGAGATCTATAACCCGCTATGCAAACTCCAGTCTCGGCAAGTTTCCAATCACCGAAACGACGTTTGATATTCCTCCCACGGAAGGTGCACCATGCGAACGTATATAATATATTTATTGACATCCCGCGGGCCGCACTGTGTGCAATCTCGCGGTTACTCTGAGGGCCGCATGGAATAGCTTCGCGGGCCGCAGTTGGCCCGCGGGCCGTAGGATTCCGACCCCTGGATTTACTGGAGGACAATTTATGTTAATTGTTCCCGTGGGAGAACCAATCAGCGCGCACTGGAGACCGTCCATCTGGTCCCGCACTCTATTTTTTTTGCGAAAGCACCCAGGGGCGGACATCTAATTAAATTTGACCCAACCTCCTCCCTAATTTTTTTTCAGGAATGTTTATCGTATAGCCAAAACTCATGCCTTGTTACGTGGAGTATTGTACGGGCATAATGCTTGCCCCATTTGTATAAATGATTGCAAGCATGAATTTTGCACCGGATTTGTTCACTAGGTTTTTTTTTATTTTCGATTTATGAACTGATATTATCACGAAATAATTGTTCAAGAACTATTATTCCCAGATTAGCAGGATCAAGACGTAAAACAGACAAATAACTCATTAAGCGTGATACAGGTAAGCTAATGATAATGGATTATTTATTTATTTCAGTAATTAGTGGACAGAGGGCGACAATGTCGCTTGTTTTACACAGGTATCTTATCAATAGTTGGAACAACAATTATATAAAATGTCCTTACACCGGTATGTCTTCTGTAGGTCCGAATTTGTCGTTGCATTTTGTTTCGCATCTATCTACTTTTCGAGAACACATGTCAACAATAATTGTTCCTCCCATGGGATACAATGAATCTATGCGTTTCATGAGCAAACCTCCAAGCACTGCTTCAACTTGTCAGCAGACGGGCAGTGGGCTATAAAACAGGATGTAATGAAGACGAACATGATCTGAAAAGATACGAATTGCATTAGGTGCAATTTTAGTTAAACACTTTATTCAGGAAACAAATAATACTAGGTTCATATGGACGTTCAAAATCGCAAACAGTATTTATCATTAATCACTTTCATAACGTGAAGTGCTGATAACAATGTGTACCAATGTGTCCGAATACATGTATCTATGTATCCAATCGTAGAGTTGTAAGAGATAAAAACCGATACCAATTCAATTTTCAAGAACAAGTGGTTCCTGGCGGTAGAATTAACACCAGCCAAGCTCAAACTGTGATCGCCGCAACTAAAAAGCAGAATCGCGCATGATATAGAATGGCATCTGCTTAGTGGGTAAGTTGACCGTCGATTCGGCGCCTCCTAACCCGACGCCCGGACGTGAGTGCACCCCCGTCCCCCTTTCGTAGCCTTGTACAACAACAACAATAATAATAATTATGATAATAAAAACAATAATAATAAATATTATTATTATGATTATTATACTAATTACAATTACAACACTAATAATAATAATAATGATAATAATAATAATGAAGTTCTTTTTTATGCACCTGAATCCTCGGAAACTAAGCACAGAGGCTTATGAAGATAAAAGGGTTGTTCAATCCCAAAATCGATAAGCTGTATTCAACTTCTCAACAAATGGATGGATACGCCAGGGAGTTTTTGCGGATATCTGAGGTTACAGAAGAAAGTGTTTAACTGACGGCGGAATTGTGTAATATTTTCAACTGATTTAACCCTATGAGAGAGCACATTCCAAAGAGTTGGTGCAGCAACAGAAGCCCAAGTTCCAATGTTAGTGTCGACTCTAGGAACAAACGTACGTCAGAATTAGATTAACAAAACTGAAGAGGTTTTCTTACAGGAATAAACAATGAATGTAGGTATACAGGTTGTTTGGATGAAAGGGTTTGATAGGTAACTGTAGAGATCTTGAAAATAATGCGATACCACAGAGAGAGCCAATACTATGATCTTAGAAGAGGCAGCAGCGGTGTTCGACGTTTTTTATGATTACTTATGTTTTTCGTGTCCTGGGAGATGGCACCACGCGGTCGGAACACAAATGCGTCTAACCGATAGAACGCATTGTACGGATTTTTAAGACTAGACACGGCATTTCAAGTAAACAATATGGATTTCAAACACACCGATTTCGGCATGTCTGTTGCGCTGTTCATGAAAGGAAACTCCTTAGAATAATAAATATAACATTCTGAAACAATCGTTATTTGAGAAAAAAAACTATCATGATTTACTTTAATAGCTTTTTAAATAACGATCTAATTAGAAGCTTACTTTTATATACTGTTACACAGAAAATGGGTGTAAAAACTCTTTTAAAAATCAAAATAGTGATAAACTTACTATGCATCCCTTCGTGCCGGAACGTGTGTTTTATGGACTTTCGTAACGTGAAAACCACCAGTTCATTCGTGATGAGCTAAAGGCAAATATGGTCCTTGTTGATGTTTTAAAATAACATCGTGTGTTACACAACAACTGTGCAAATAATATGAAGAGCGTCTTCTACCATTGGTTCTTCACACATAGCAAGTAGATAAAGGTCGGTGCGATGCTTTGCTCTATAGCGTACATCTTTACCAGGTTATTAACATATTTCTGTTCATGCACGAGATGCATGCCATCCTATTCTAGGTAGAAATGGAAAATAAGTTATGTGTAATTCTGAACACCTGATTATGTTGACGGCCTAGCGAACAATTAGTATTAAAACAATTTGCCAAGACGGATACATAATTATATTCTTATCAGTTGTTATCATTATAATATTAGCACATAACAAAACGAAAATCAAATGCCGCCATGTACCAAACAGCTAATCTAAATTCACTGCAAAAGCATAGGATCAGTATCAAGAATAACAAAAACTATATTGATTGAATGGCTGGAACAACAAGCTATATTTCACAGCACCCGTAAAACTTAAGCCAAAACTATGTAAGACATGTGTGGATGACGTGATGAAAACAGTGAGGTGAGGTGCCAAAAAACGTTTGATAATCTCTACAGTATCCACACAATAGTCAACATTAAGATCACGTAAGATTGAGATATAATAGTCCACCCTTCTTAGATATTCTAATGCTACAGAAGAAGGGTGGAAACAAGGAGAGTGAAACTCATTTTTTTGTGGACAACGAATCATGTTTTCTATATACGAAACTGAGTGGCATCATTAACTAAAAATCCAAAGGCATCGTTGCTTTTCCACAAGGCAAAAGAGTGACAGAAATTTCACTGCGCCTACATCTTGACATAAAGAGGTAAGGAGACATTAAGGAAACAGACTGGGTATGCCAACTCTCACGTTGTAAATATTGCAGTAGTGTTGACGATTGTAGTGGTAGTGGTGATCGCGGTAATAGTAGTTATAGTGGACCCATTCCATCCAATAATGAGTTCATTTCACTCATGCTGCTCACGACATGTCAAACCAGTCAAGGGAAACAAACGCTACTACTGCAAGTATTGAAGCGTTCCTTTTATTGTTTACACATGTACTTGTCTGGAAGGTAGCTAAGTTGACAATATATCCTTCTGTAGAGCTGCGACCCCTCTTACGTGGTCAAAGTACTTTTGCTTTTGGGATAGCCGTTCAAGAATGGGACTACTGTAAATTATACCACTCGTCCTTAAACGTTTTCGACGCTATATTTGTGTTACATATGTCGTTGTATGTGTGTGTGCGCGCGCGTGTGTGCACACTGTGCGTGTGTGTGTGTGTGTGTGTGTGTGTGTGTGTGTGTGTGTGTGTGTGTGTGTGTGTGTGTGTGTGTGTGTGTGTGTGTGTGTGTGTGTGTAACTGGTTATATAATATAGGATATTGCATACACTACACATATAACAAAGCATTTCGAGCAATTGAAATACTAACACGACACACATACGATATATCCCTTCACTGTAGAACCGGTGTCTTCATGTAGTTCACAAGAAACGGTTGGTAAATAGGTTGGTTTAATTCACTTCTAATACATAAATAAGGGTCAGATATGCATTGAAGATGTATACACTTACATGTCTGTCGCAAACAAAGATTCACGCATACGGTTGGTAAATAGGTTGGTTTAATTCACTTCTAATACATAAATAAGGGTCAGATATGCATTGAAGATGTATACACTTACATGTCTGTCGCAAACAAAGATTCACGCATACGATATATTGACGTACGCCCGTACAGGTGATTTAATAATAACATGTGTTGACATTTCTTTCGTATCATTTCAAAATTTTTTATGACTGTCTGGCAACATGATCCTGCCATTCCTTGTTTCGTTTCCCAGAACAGGTGAGAGATCAAGTGTTACAAATAATAAAATTCCCGAAGAAGCATCAACCGGGCAGCATCTACGTCAAATAAGATTTGACGGCTCGGAGAGCAACGTTGGCATACGAAATCAGAATATTGAAGAAAGAAATGAGGTTTGAAGATTGCTGGACTTTCGGTAAGATACTCGTCAAGAAACTCAATGGCGCCGTTGCGAGATCAAATCCAAGCAGGATTGGAACATGTATTAAAACATGAGTCTCACCAATCTTCCAATTATGCTACATTGAATCCCAACCTCTGTCGTCGGGTGTTCCATTTTTCTTCTACCCATTCTCTTATTATTCTACTTGTTCTCGCATTCTTGCATCTTCTCGCTTCCAGAGGATCCCTGAGACCTCCGGCGAGAACACTTCAGAAAAAGTCATCTTCTTTATTAAAAGTGTCATGGAAATGACACCCCCACTAGAAGTGCGAGACATCCCTCGCAGTCACAGGATCGCCCTGTGCGTGAGGCCTCGCGTCACAATTGTTCGCTTTGAGCAAGTACAGGTGAGATATCAGATGTTCCGACAAAGAAAATTCCTGGAGAATCTTCAACCGGACCGCATCTACGTCAATGAAGATGTGACGGCTCGGAGAACAACGCTGGCATACGAAACCCGAGAATTTGAAAGAAAAAAGAAAAGAAGATTGGAGATTGCTGGACATTCAACGGTAAGATACTCGTTAAGAAAGACACTCGACGGCGCCGTTGCTGAGACCAAGTCCAAGCAGGATTTAAACGTCTATTGAAATATTAATCCCTTCACGTGTGCTATTTTGGGCAAACACATTACTTTTTGTTAGACGTATTGAATACCTTATGGGTATTATTTCTTTGACTGCTGCGGTATCATGAAATTACATATTATGTTAATTGTTTTGTTTACTCGGGCAACTTATCTCAATGATCATATCCGACATGTAATGTTTACATGTAATTTAATGGGCACATACGTATGTTAATATAATAGGCTGACATATATTTTGGTACTCAGTTGACCTTTGTTGTACGCACTTATACTTTTATTGTTTTTGTTTAGGTTTTGTTAAATCCCAACTACTAATGTTTGTATCAACATTATTAAGTGTACCTTTCGTTTACTGCAACACAAGCAGTCACTGTAATTCTCAGTATGACATACACGCTGATTGTATGTTGTATCTTAAATAATATATGTTTAATATATAGCAGACAATCGGTTATAACTGCATATTTCGTAACCATAACTATGATACCGAATACTGGATGATGAATCATTTATTCATTTTAAGGAACTAACCATGATTCTTTATTTAATATATTACAGTTAAATGAAGCTTCTGATGAGGATATCCAACTAATACGTCATTCCCTTTATTATGACCTTGATAGTATCATTGCATTGTGCAAGGCACTGCATGTAGCAATAAAGGTGGACTGGTCATTTATTTAAACAAAACATTTAATTGCAAAGTTATATTATCTCTGAAACACTCTGACAATTGGGAAGGTCAATTTATTAAAGTAACTGGTGGTGGGCTCTCAAAAGATATAATAATTGGCAACATTTATAGGCCACCAAGAGGCCTTAACGAAAATTACAAAGATTTCCTTGCCAAAATTCATACCCATCGTCTCGTCAATTTTGACAGAACAAACTCAGATGTTATTATTGCAGGGGATTTAAATATAAAACTTTTGACAAAAACGAAAAAGAAGTATTTGGGGAATTGTTTGACACCTTAGTTTCATGTAGCTTTTACCCTCATGTTACACTTCCGACCAGGCTGCCAACATATAATGGAACCTTAATTGATCACTTCGTAACTAACCAAATCCATAATGAAACCTAGATCAGGCATTTGAACTAAACAATAATCAGATCACCAACCTTACTTCATCTTTTTAAATATATGTTCCTACACCGGACCTTTGCAAGACATAACAATTTGCTTTCAGAACTCTAATGCAATATACAGGAAGTATCCTCATCAAATATTTACAGCAACTTTGACCGATCTCCTGTTGCAAACCATGACATAAACTATGATATACTACATGCCGTAATCAAATGTTTAAAAAATAAACATATACCATCTACTATCTAGCATAACCATTATTAGCCAAAACTGCTGACGGCAGGCGCTTTACAAATTCATTAAACCAATACTTACAAACACATATTAAAAGAATTCAAAACATAAAAACTAGTATATATATGTATACAAAACTGTGGAAAATTAAAACTAGAGGTCTAAGATATATAAATAAATAAATAAAGTATACATAAATAAAGAAACTTTAAAATAAACGCATAGAGAACTATGGACAATACAGGTGTTTTATTCAAAATGTCATAAATTATTAAAACTGTTCTACAAAAATCTTTGTAAAACAAGTCTTTAACTGTAATGTCGTTTGAAACAGTTCAATTAAAAAAATACAAACGCAAAAAAATCCACTTGGTTTACCTTGGGTTTGCTCAAGTCAATTCGATACAGAGATAAACTATATAAGACACTTAAAATTACTCAACCCGAATCGTTAGAATACTTTACAATTCGGAACAACCTGACTATCTATAATACCATTCTTAAAAACATATACGTACAGCTAAACGCATGCATTACGAATCTTGTTTAAACAAATTCAAAGACAATATTTAAAAACATGGGAAACAATCAATGGCACTCTTTCCAGAACACACAGAAACAAAAACATTCTATATTTCCTTTGATAATAATGAAAATACCATAGCTAATAAAACAAAAATAGCAAACACATTTAATTCACATTTTATCAGTATCGGCCAAAATTTAACCAACCAAATACAACACTCCACAAATAAAACATTCACACATCCCCTTATTGAACAACATAACAGCGCATTTAATGTTCAACTTATTATGAAGAAACAATATATAAAACAATATATGTTATGCATACAAAGACAAGTTACTGATTTGACGTTATTTCTTCACTGCTATTAAAGTCACTTAAGCCTGTTTTGATCAAATCTTTAATCACAAACTAAATATTACCTACGGGTATCTTTCCCGATAAACTGAAAATTGCCAAACTAAAAACATTAAAATAAAAATTGTGACAATACCCTATTCTGCAACTACAGACCAATATCAATATTACACACAATTTCAAAAGTAATAGAAACAATTATATACAAATGCTCGAATATTTTGTCAAAAGACATAAACTTACATAAGATAATCAATATGGATTTAGAAAGGAACTTTCAACTGAATTTGCCGCTCTTGAATTAATTGATAGTATATTGACACGTATGGATAATAATAAAATAACTATAAATATTTACCTGGACTAGTCAAAAGATGTTGATACTTTGTACTACTCAATATTAACAGATAAGTTAGAGTTTTATGGCGTAAAATGTGTAGCCTGACACATATTACAAAACTATTTAAACCATAGAAAACAATATGTAGACATTGCAGAAGTTCAGTCAGAAATGCTCACTATGCTCTAGGACCTATGTTATTTACAATTTACATTAATGAATTTGCACAATCTAGTCAAACATTCAACTTTATATATGTATGCCGGTGACAGGACAACTCAAGTACACTATATTTTTGTACAATCTCAAAATAATGAAAATGTAGAATTATTAATCAACTCAGAAATGAATAAAATTAACTAGTGATTTAAACTAAACAAATTATCTATAAATATAAATAAATCATAATATATGATTTTAAATAATAATAAAATGATAAACCCATCTAATCTACTAATAGATAACACAAATATTGATAGAGTATATGAGTTCAATTTCCTAGGGTTAAGCTTTAAAGAACAATTAAACTGGCAAAGCCACATTGACAAAATCTCAAATAGGTGCTCTATGATAGGTATCCTAAATAAACTCAAACGATTGTTACCTCTGAATATAAAGATTATACTGTACAACTCTCTTATATTGTCAAATCTAAACTATGGTGTAATGACTTTGGGCAATATATGTGACAAAATACAAAAGAAAGCTTAAGTAAATGTTATGCTCATACTGATCCACTGTTCAAAAGTGTTAAATTATTAAAAGTAGAACATATTTTAAAATGCACACAATAAGCTGCCTGTCTACCTACAAAACTCACAATTTGTCCAAAACAACAGTATTCACAATTGTATGCACGTGGTCAAGATAAAATTCATACAATCAGTTTACATCATGCATTTACCAAACGAAGCCCCAGGTATAGTTTGCCACATACCATAACTAACGAACCTGATTTAACAAAAGAAAAGATCACCACTCACAGTATATATGGCTTCGTAATATATACTAAGTTTTATTATCTCAATACTTATAATGAACAATGTGCAATTCATAATGGTTATATACGTATATGCAATACATTATTAAATAACTCTTTTCATTCCTGGTTATAAATGACTTGATTTAAAAACGACTGTTTGTGTATTCAGTACGTGTGTAATACACAGGCATATATGTATTTATATTTTAGTGATGATTCACTAATTGTAATAGGGATTTTCATATGTTTATATAAGTTAAATAATGATTAAAATTATTTCATAGGGTGGCTCTTACATCACCGACTATAATTAGTCTTTGCGTAAGTCTCCCTTTCCTTAAAAGACATAATCCTTTATTTCCATATCATGCATTATATACTTCCCACTTTGTTTTTTAACCATGTCCGTTCGATTGCTATATATATATATATATATTATATTTTGTTTTTATAACGTTTATTTTGTTGTATTATGTATTTGGGACAAATAAATATTTCCTGTTCTTGTTCCTGTTCCTGTTCCTAATATTTTCTTGTTCTGTCACAGGTGTAAGTCACGCTCTCACGATTTATGTCCATCATGACTCCCTCTACTCCCTCCAAGCGTTCATTCCTGTTTGTATCCGACGTCGAACCTCTACCTCTTAATTCCCATATAATAATATTGCCACGGTACACACAATCTAAGTTGTTGATTAATAATTGATAATCAATTCGGCTCATCAAATTCTACTGATGATGTCCTTGACAGAAGTGCAGACATTTCAGTGACGGACGTTTTAAACACTGCATAACTGACCTCTGACGACATATGATTGAAAGAAAATAATTATCCTTACCTACCACATTCATGCCATCATTCGTATTATATTACAAGTGAAAGAAGCGATTAGTTAAACCATTGATGAACAGTCAATAATACCAAAATGAATGTAAAAAATGAATTTTTTGTACCGAAACAGTCTGACATCACAAAGAAAGCAGCTATATCTGCAAATTCCAACTTATTTATTGTAGCTGAGGTGGTAGATACGCTATCTATCTCGTCACATATGCATATTTGTATTTTGAAATGTGAACTTGCAATGTATTAGTATTGCAGAAATTAAGATAGGTACACAATAACCAGTAGTCAATAAATGGCCGAGCTTAGCCTCTCGAGAAAGAAAATTTTCTGCACGGCCATGTTTTCATACAGTTATCTTGTCAATGGTGAAAGTACAACTACAATATCCTCAATCTGATATATCATATGGAGATCCGTATGTTTTGTTGCATTTTGCTTTGCACTTGTCTAGTTTTCGAAAGCACACGTCAACGTTATTTGGTCTTCCCCGGGGACACTGTTTTCTGCATTTCGTGAAATTCCGCTCGCAAACATGAAAGCAACCTTTCAACCTGGCAAGAGGCGAGAGATTGGCTTTAACAAAGGATCTTCCCAGGACGGCCGAAACGATGAATAAGATCAGAAAATATACGAATTTTCTTAGTTTCAATTTCAATTCAAACTTTGTTTTACGCGAAAATGCATTCACAGTTTATGTATAACAAGTAGTACCGTAACTGTTTGTTAACGAGGTATCAATTTATTTAAACGATTGTGATATAGTTTTTATTAAATTGCTTAAACTGAACAAATATTGATAAAGAATGTGAACACATGTTGGCGTTCGTTACGCAATTATGAAATCGAACACCAATTTTTGTATCGGTGGAAGATATGTAATTATGATGCTCGGCAGGTTCCCGAGACAATATTTGGTTCGGTGTTGTTATATGTCATAGCTTTATAGATGATAACAGCGGCACACGGTTGTTATCATTGTTATATTACACTTGTTCCTGTCTTAGTATATATCAACACTCGGTCTGAATAGGAATGCGGATAATCAATAAAAAAAATTATATGGATTTGTACGGATTGGTACAAAATGTCAAGTCAAATACAAGGATTTCAAAAACACAAAATTTGGCATGTCGTCTGCATCGAATGGCTGAAAATAAAAAGTAAATTCTAAATGAAATAATAATTGTAAGATCAATTTGTATTTGAACAATACATAAAGATATACTGCTAATCTTTTTTTAACTAATGTTTGACTCAAAATATTACCACTATACACCATTATTGAAATACAACAATAACGCAACAACATGTTTTCAATCAAAATAGTAATACGATATATTTACTGTACACCCCTTTGTGCTTCGTGTATATTTGAAGAATTCCATAACGTGACAAACACCGACTCATTCGTGATGAACTATTGCAAACAGATGACCTGTGTTCATCTATTAGCATATCTTCGTGTGCTGTAGAACAGTTGTGCAAATACAGTTGAGAGCGTCTGCTGCCATAGGATCTTCACACATAGCAGCTAAATAAAGGTCGGTGCAACTACTTGTCATTCCGACAATAATGTGCACTTATAATAGAGTAGAGCCTTATATGGATGTCACCCGCATAATGTCATGCAGGTGATAAATGTGATCTTATTTGGGCTGAAGTAAAAAAATATTTACTTATAATCTTGAAGTCCTGATTATATTGCAGGCAATGACGAGCGCATTGTCTAAAAAAAAATTGCAAAGAGATAGACATATTATACTATTGTTAGTTAAATTATGCAACACACATGTCACCTGATCGGATACCATTGTAGAAGACAGTCGTGAAATTAATATTTACACAATATTAGAAAACACGCAACATCGTCAAATAAACATCACTGCATTCGCAGATATTCGTTGTTTGTTCAAAATGACGAATGTCGGAGAGAATGTGAAATTCACATCAATCGATAGGCCCTAGTCGTAATAGTGTACAATTGACATAGATGGGGTATTTTTAAAAGATCTTCCGTCCTACTCTAGGAGTCATTGATTAATCCCTGAAAGTTTGGCGCTCGAGGTTCAAGCCGTCTAAGAGGGGAACGTTAAGATACAATATAAAATATATAATATAAAACGAGAATTCGACGAAACGAAAATCGAATGTTGTCATGCGACAAATAGCTCGTGAATAAAGAAAATGATTAAAACAGTTGAACATAAGTCGGCTGTAGCATATCATGCAGACGTAAGTAACTGTGTCTTTCTTGTTTCCTAGTTATTTCCAGCGATCGGCAACGTTCTAATAACCGACTAATCGCTGTGTATTGTGGTTGTAATGTTATGGTCTTACGATGTCCGTTTTAGAACATTATCGTCAAACCGACTTTTCTATGGTGGCACTGAGGGTGATCACTGCCAAGGTGTATGTCATATGCCACGCCTGTCCGGTTCACTTTTTGAACTGGCATGCCAGGCGGTTGTTCTAACCACTACACTATCGCGCTCTATCCCTGTGTTAAAAAGGTAATGGTAAGTTCTTATATAGCGCAGTATCCACTTCTCAGGACTGCTCAAGGCGCTTTAGATTTTACTACCTTCTCTATCCAACACCATCTCGACTTCTCTGGGAAGCATCCAGCCACTCTGCAAATAATACGCGAAGACTATTCTTACACACATATCCGCCACCGTCTATAGCCAGGTACTCATTCTTGGAGCTGAGTAAACCGAACCAACGTAGAGTGAACGAACTTGCCCAAGGTTCGACGCCGCAGCACAGGATTCGAAACCGGGTTCTCTCGGTCGAGAGTCCAAAACTCTATTCACTGCACCACTGCGCCCCACTCATCTCAGTATGGGAAATGATACCACCAGTTAATCGAAACGAGGCATGATCTTGACTCAGCCTCGTGTGGTATAGCCTGCTCGCCGCACCATCTGGCGAGCAGAGAAAAACTTATTTATTTTGAACATTCAGTTACTGCTGAAGGTTCAATCTGCCAAAATATGAACCATCTCATAGCAAAATAGTCAATAATTCAACCTTATTCATATATTTGTTACGTTGGTGTCATTTAACTCTTGTTAGCGTTGGCATTTTTCTTCTGGTGTTAGAGGCGAAAATTACCCTGAAATTTGTTTACGATAGAGCAAACGTTGAAGTACTGTATACCGCATAGTTGAGTCAGCATAATTTATTTATATTTCCAACATGAAAATATTCACCAAATATAAATTCGTCAACCACATTTAAGAGAGCTGCGTATCGAAAAACAACGATCTCATAAAATCATGAAATCAACGTAACTGTATGAGAAGCTATGGTTGAGCTTAATGGTAGATTCATGATATACGCATATAACAGTTCCAAGTTCCAGAAATGAACGTTGTGTTTTACTTGTGCAGGAATCATTCAGGTGATAACTGGTCACTAAAGGTATACAAATAAAATATCAACATAAATCGTCAGAATTAGCAACTTCCGTATTTTTTCTCGCATTTGGCATAACACTTGTCTCTTTTTTTGTGGCACATTTGCGCCCTTGGAGTATGATAACCTGGGCATTCTTTCATGCACTTCATGAAATTTTGCGAACAGACATTCTTGCACGCACGACAGCGTAGTAAATTAGGAGCTTTGGCAGCTAAATCCGGTCTTGGCAGCAAGGTAGTTACGATCACCAATACGATCTGAAACAAATACGAACTTGCTCAGTATGATTTAAGCCTATGCTATGGCATTACAGACACGCAACATGGGTAGATCGAAACATTTATAAACAAGAAAGAATTTATGTGACTCCAGCTTTACTATATATTTACCCCAGGAAAAACACAAATGACGAAGGGAAAGAGGCCCGTAAAAGAGCCCGTGCATCAGTGGCACGATTCAGATACCACAAGTACAAAACGAATAACCGATATATAGCAGAGGGTAGGGTCATTATAATTGTGTTGCCTCTCCCGCTTTGTGTACTACAACTGTCCGTCTATCTCTTTTTTGCGATGGTCTTCTATTCTCGGCCGTGGCCCAAACATGATATTGACTTATGTTGTCTTTCTTTCTTCTCGTTCTACCACCCTCTTCTGTTTTCCATCCAAGCTCTCTCAGTCTTTCATCACTTAGGCATTGTACATAAATACTTGTTATTTACAAACTGTATTTCACCTTCATTTTTATTACTTTTCTTTCTAATCAAGTAGTCACTGACGCAAGAAGTACACCATTCTTTACAAAAAACATGCCCATGAAAAAACGAGAAGGGCTATTAGCAGATCGGTTTTCACACTAAAGAGGTATGTGGTTCGGTAGTAATAAATACGATACAATCTTAACAAAAATCAGATTGCCGACATGGATTTTTGGACTCAGCACACCGAAACTACCAAAAAACGTGGCATAATCTGCTAAGAAATGCCTACATGGTTCTCTTTTTTCGGGAATTCGCTCCTGTCTACCCCCAATGCTGAAGCGATATTTTGCAGTCATTGTTTCAATGAAAAAACCCGCTAATTGCGGCAGAGATCGTGCTACAGCAATCAGGCATATATCCTACATACACTCTCAATATAGATTAAAAACAATTCTGAAGTGGTCTCTACTTAAGAAGGACTTGATGTCACACCAAGGAGGTGATCTGCTTTACTGAGCTGAAAGCACACATACCGAGCCAAATGTGTTTAACTTCTGTCAAAACAGTTACGCATTTACCAGCGTTCGATGGTCAAACATAGGCGATCTGGGGCAACCAGCCAAAAACACGTGAATACTGGAGGCTGGCGCACGCAAAGTGAAACTTGCATTGATTAGACTTGGATATATCAGGTAGAAAGATAGATATCCATCTAATCGGTAATTCTACCAGCGAGCGGGCTACTGGTGTACCGCTGCACTGTGCCAACACAGCTATTCGAAGGTCAGTATGAAACGAATTTGAATATGATGGATTCATGAAGTTTGTATTACTTGACAATTTTGCTTACAACATCACGATAATGAGTTCGTGTTAACGGAAATAAAAACAAGGCATTAGCTCAAATCCGTTGTCCATGTGTACACAAAGTTTAACATTTGAGAACATAATAAATAAAGACAAATACATTTGTAGCATCAGTTCGATTTTAAACCAGTCTTTAGAACGATTCCCGCGGAAAAAGTAAATTTAATGAGCTAAACGATCTCTTGGTATCGTGACGTCATATATGGCATATAATCGCGTCAGACGACCGACCCTTTCTGTGCATTCAGAGCATCTTTTCAAGGATAACTTTTGGGTCGAAACGAGCATCAGAATGAGTTATTGTGCGATATTCCGATGTAATACAAACACTAGTCATCACAGAGGAACAAGCAGTTATCTTTCGGTTCCACATAAATCCAATTTTATTCAAAACAATGAATGCCAAAGGGCTTACAAGTCGACCAGGTTTCGCGGAGCTTCGACTCGTTTCAGTATAATTATATCGATTGCAACCCACCGGAGATAATCTACACCGATAAATATACATAGCAAACAGATATTGTATCAAGCTACAGAAAGTAGCGTTTTATAAGATATGTCATTACTTTATCTCACGAGAATTTAAAGTGACTTTATTGCTAGTTCACAATGTCGAAGATCTGTCAGAGTGAATTTAACGTCCACACATACTCGTGATAACGTATGTGAAATTGTCAATTAATACACATTTTATGAACTGGTCATATTTGTGTAGTCTCAGTATTGGCCACCCGGGAGCGGTGTTGACAATACAAATAAGACCAATCAATCAGATATAATATAATTCCACGATACATTTACGATGTGTCCCTTCATACTGGAACGGATGTCTTCGTTACCACCGCGAGCATCTTACTGGCGTGCCTTTGTAATAATGGATGCTCTACGTTGTTCAATTGAAAATAATGGTGTATCGCATAACAATCAATCAGATAGTAGAGAACGTGCTCTGTCCACGGTACTTGACAATCATCAGGTCAGTGAGGGCAAGTTGAATTCACTTGTTCTATGTATGCAAGTGGCATACAAGCACATATTACTGAAGGAGACTGCTATGTTATTTGATTGTACTGTTGAACAACCTCGTCCACCATTTGCAGGTGGTCACCATTACTCTATTCTTGGAAGGGTCCATTTGTAAATAAATTATGTAGATTTAGACATTTTCAAAAATCGTCCAGGTGTGGAAAACTTGGGGGCTCAATAATTCATAAGGCTGTAATAATAATAATTCAATTTCTTAATATAGCGCTTTTTAAGTAAGTAGATACCAATCAAAGCGCTTCATATATTAAAATGACGTGTTGACGAAATGCTAAAATATAAATTAATTAAATAAATAAGCTAACATAAAATAAATAAATATAAATAAATAAATTAGGGTGTAAAAATACAATTTTAAACAATGAAATTAAAAACCAATCGATACTATAAAAAATAAATCAGTGTCATTTAGATGTGGCAGCAGTGCTTGCAACAGGGTATGTAGTGCCGGCGAAATATATGTGTTTTAAGTTGTTTCCGGAAAGCTGCCAAAGTTCCAACCGATCGCACACACTTTGGCAAGCTATTCCACATATGTCGGCCTGTCACTGCAAAGCTGCCCCGTCCGATAGTTCTCTTTGACACCGTCACCGCGAGAAGCGTTGTGTCACTCGCCGATCGCAATGCACGTGTGGGCGAACTACTGAGATAATCCGGAGCTAAGCCATGCAGGATCTTAAATATGTAAGTACATATCTTGAAGGCGATTTTCATTCTGATCGGCAGACTCTGCAGTGATTGCAGAATCGGCGTGATATGATGTCGCTGTCTGGCACGGTTGGTGAGGCGAGCGGCCGAGTTCTGCGCTCGTTGAAGTCGGTTGGTCTGTCCATTGTTCAATCCACCGAGTATAGCATTGCAGTAGTCTAGGCGGTTTAGCACAAGACAGCGTACTGCAGCATGGCACGCGTCTCGCTTCAGCAGGTGATGAATTCTGCCGATCAGGCGTAGATGGTAGTAGGTCGAAGAACAGTAGCTGGAGATAAGGCGATCTAGCTGCATGTGTCGGTCGAAGTAGCAGCCTAGATTTCTCGCTATATCTGTTGATTGCAAGGTAAGTCCAGGTAGTTACAAGCTCGGGCTGCCAAAAACACGTAGATTGTTCGATGACTGCAGCACAATAAACTCAGTTGTACGTGGAGTTCTAGCCGCAGAATTTAATGTTTTTTTTATCTGTGAAACATAATTATGACATCTACAAATACGTCGCTGGTTGTATGCAGAAATTGTGAATAGTTTTTAACTTACTGACGTTTGAAAATCCTCAGCGCTTAACGTGCACCAGGTTTACATTTCCTACAGATGGAACTGTGTGTCATTTTGTCATTTAGCGTCGAAATTATCGCCCGTCAAGTTAGTTTATTATAAAAAGTGAGTGTCAAACGTTATATTGGATAACTAGAGATATGACATATCTTTATTATAAACCAGTGCACCTGTGTCGTATCCCGACCCACCTCGATTTCGCAGCTATAACTTCAGTTTTGCCTAACTTTGTTATCTAAGTGCATTAGTTCCATAATTTACCATTACCCCAGGGATATTTATATTTAAGAATATTACGTATTAGCGCATTTATGGGGCGTAAATAGCGCTCCAGTTTGCATCAATATACGCTGCTATATCTCTCATTTTACGCGCGTGATGCGGTAACGCACGACCGCAGTGGTGGAGACTAATGCAAACCGAGTCGCTATTTGGGCTTTAAAGTACGCTAAGACAAGTTGAACGGTTAAAGTATACGTTCAATATTACCATTATACATCATTATTGAAATACAACAATAGCGCAACAACATGTTTTCAATCTAAATAGTAATACGATATACTTACTATACATCCCTTTGTGCTTCGTGTATATTTGTAGAATTCCATAACGTGACAAACTCCGACTCATTCGTGTTGAACTATTGCAAACAGATGACCTGTGTTCATCTATTAGCATATCTTCGTGTGCTGTAGAACAGTTGTGCAAATACAGTTGAGAGCGTCTGCTGCCATAGGATCTTCACACATAGCAGCTAAATAAAGGTCGGTGCAACTACTTGTCATTCCGACAATAATGTGCATTTATAATAGAGTAGAGCCTTATATAGATGTCACCCGCATAATGTCATGCAGATGATAAATGTGATCTTATTTGGGCTGATGTAAACAAATATTTACTTATAATCCTGAAGTCCTGATAATGTTGCAGGCAATGACGAGCGCATAGTCTAAAAAAAATTTGCAAAGAGATAGACATATTATACTATTGTTAGTTAAATTATGCAACATGCATGTCACCTGATCGGATACCATTGTAGAAGACAGTCGTGAAATTAATATTTACAAAATATTAGAAAACACGCAACATCGTTAAATAAACACCACGACGCATTCACAGATATTCGTTGTTTGTTAAAAATGACGAATGTCGGAGAGAATGTGAAATTCACATCAATCGATAGGCCCTAGTCGTGATAGTGTACAATTGACTTAGATGGGGTATTTTTAAAAGATCTTCCGTCCTACTCTAGGAGTCATTGATTAATCCCTGAAAGTTTGGCGCTCGAGGTTCAAGCTGTCTAAGAGGGAAACGTTAAGATACAATATAAAATATATAATATAAAATGAGAATTCGACGAAACGAAAATCGAATGTTGTCATGCGATAAATAGCTCGTGAACAAAGAAAATGATCAAAACAGTTGAGCACAAGTCGGCTGTAGCATATCATGCAGACGTAAGTAACTGTGTCTTTCTTGTTTTCTAGTTATTTCCAGCGATCGGCAACGTTCTAATAACCGACTAATCGCTGTGTATTGTGGTTGTAATGTTATGTTCTTACGATGTCCGTTTTAGAACATTATCGTCAAACCGACTTTTCTATGGTGGCACTGAGGGTGATCACTGCCAAGGTGCATGTCATATGCCACGCCTGTCCGGTTCAGTTTTTGAACTGGCATGCCAGGCGGTTGTTCTAACACTACACTATCCCGCTCTATCCCTGTGTTAAAAAGGTAAAGGTAAGTTCTTATATAGCGCCGTATCCACTCCTCAGGACTGCTCAAGGCGCTTTAGATTTTACTACCTTCTCTATCCAACACCATCTCGACTTCTCTGGGAAGCATCCAGCCACTCTGCAATTAATACGAGAAGACTATTCTTACACACATACCCGCCACCGTCTATAGCCAGATACTCATTCTTGGAGCTGAGTAAACCGAACCAACGTAGAGTGAACGAACTTGCCCAAGGTTCGACGCCGCCGCACAGGATTCGAACCCGGGTTCTCTCGGTCGAGAGTCCAAAACTCTATTCACTGCACCACTGCGCCCCACTTTGTGTTATTGAGTGGGAAAGAGCCAAGATGATTGAAAATGATGAAAACAGGTGTATTTTTGTGTGATGGATTAGGGATGTCATCTTAATATTGGAAATGATTCCACCAGTTAATCGAATCGAGGCGTGATCTTGACTCAGCCTCGTGTGTGATAGCCTGCTCGCCGCACCATCTGGCGAGCAGAGAAAAAAATGATTATTTTGAATATTCAGTTACTGCTGAACGGTGAATCTCCCAAAATATAAATAATTTCATAGTAAAACAGTCAACAATTCCTCCTTATTCAGTATTTCTTATTGTCAATCAACCCCTAATTTGTTCTTTTTAATATATATAGAATTCCAGATGATGTGGCATAAAAATATCATGGCCCTAATTTCACGAAGAAACTATTAGGATTTCCACCATTAACAATCAAGAGGCATAATAATATACATGAACTTGTTGAGTGTTTGACTGAGGTTTAATTTAATAGAATTTGTTATAGATATTATCACTAACATTGCTCTACCGATAAGAAGTGAAATCCCAACATAATCTTTAATAAATGGCAAATTTCCAGCATCGCCAGAGATAAGCAAATAATTGAATTACTTATACAAATCAATTAAATAATTACATCGGTTACTTATATAAATACATTAAATAACTACATTAATGAGTAATCAATATATTCGAAAATAAATGTATTATGCTACAATGAATATAGGTGGCATACTGTTTCGTTGATGGATTAGGGTTGCCATCTCAGTATGGGAAATGATACCACCAGTTAATCGAAACGAGGCATGATCTTGACTCAGCCTCGTGTGAGATAGCCTGCTCGCCGCACCATCTGGCGAGCAGAGAAAAATGATTTATTTGGAACATTCAGTTATTGCTGAAGGTTCAATCTGCGAAAATATGAACCATCTCATAGCAAAATAGTCAATAATTCAACCTTATTTATATATATATTTGTTATCCTACAATGACTAGGTGGCATACTGTTTCGTTGCATTGGATTCATACAAAGTGCATCGTTGGTGTCATTTAACTCTTGTTAGCGTTGGCATTTTTCTTCTGGTGTTAGAGGCGAAAATAACCCTGACGTTTGTTTACGATAGAGCAAACGTTGAAGTACTGTATACCGCATAGTTGTAGTCAGCATAATTTATTTATACTTCCAACATGAAAATATTAACCAACTATAAATTCATCACACACTTTTAAGAGAACTGAGTATAAAAAACAGCGATCTCATAAAATCATAAAATAAACTTAATTGTATGAGGAGCTATGGTTGAACTTAATGGTAAATTCATGATATAAGCAAATAAAAGTTCCAAATTCCAGTAACGAACCTTGTGTTTTACTTGTGGAGGAAACATTCAGATACTAACTGGTCACTAAAGGTATACAATTAGAATCTCAACACAGATCATAAGTCTTAGCAACTTCCGTATTTTTTCTCGCATTTGGCATAACACTTGTCTCGTATATAGTTGCACGCTTGCGCACTAGCAGTACGATAACGTGGGCATTCCTTCATGCACTTCATGACATTTTCCGATCAGACAGTCTTGCACGCACGACAGCGTGGAAAATTAGGAGCTTTGGCAGCTAAATCCGGTCTTGCCAGCAAGGTAGTTACGATCACGAACATGATCTGAAACAAATACGAACTTGCTCAGTATGGTTTAAGGCTATGCTATGGCATTACAGCCACGCAACAAGGGTAAATCGAATCAGTTACAAGCAAGAAGGAAGTTATGTGGCTCCAGCTTTATTATATATTTACCCCAGGAAAAACACAAACGACGAAGGGGAAGAGGCTTGTAACAGAGCCCGTGCATCAGTGGCACGATTCAGATACCACAAGTACAAAACGAATAAATGATATATAGCAGAGGGTAGGGTCATTATAATTGTGTTGCCTCTCCCGCTTTGTGTACTACAACTGTCCGTCTATCTCGTTTTTGCGATGGTCTTCTATTCTCGGCCGTGGCCCTTTCATGATATTGACTTATGTTGTCTTTCTTTCTTCTCGTTCTACCACCCTCTTCTGTTTTCCATCCATGCTCTCTCAGTCTTTCATCACTTAGGCATTGTACATAAATACTTGTTATTTACAAACTGTATTTCACCTTCATTTTTATTACTTTTCTTTCTAATCAAGTAGTCACTGACGCAAGAAGTACACCATTCTTTACAAAAAACATGCCCATGAAAAAACGAGAAGGGCTATTACTAGATCGGTTTTCACACTAAAGAGGTATGTGGTTCGGTAGTAATAAATACGATACAATCTGAACAAAAATCAGATTGCCGACATGGATTTTTGGACTCAGCACACCGAAACTACCAAAAAACGCGGCATAATCTGCTAAGAAATGCCTACACGGTTCTCTTTTTTCGGGAATTCGCTCCTGTCTACCCCCAATGCTGGAGCGAAATTTTGCAGTCATTGTTTCAATGAAAAAACCCGCTAATTGCGGCAGAGATCGTGCTACAGCAATCAGGCATATATCCTACATACACTCTCAATATAGATTAAAAACAATTCTGAAGTGGTCTCTACTTAAGAAGGACTTGATGTCACACCAAGGAGGTGATCTGCTTTACTGAGCTGAAAGCACACATACCGAGCCAAATGTGTTAAACTTTTTTTGCTTACAACATCACGAGAATGAGTTTGTGTTAACGGAAATAAAAACAAGGCATTAGCTCAAATCCGTTGTCCATGTGTACACAAAGTTTAACATTTGAGAACATAATAAATAAAGACAAATACATTTGTAGCATCAGTTCGATTTTAAACCAGTCTTTAGAACGATTCCCGCGGAAAAAGTAAATTTAATGAGCTAGACGATCACGTGGTATCGTGACGTCACATGTGACATATAATCGCGTCAGACGACCGACCCTTTCTATGCATTCAGAGCATCTTTTCAAGGATTCCTGTTGGGTCGAAACGAGCATCAGAATGAGTTATTGTGCGATATTCCGATGTAATACAACCACTAACCATCACAGAGGAACAGGCAGTTATCTTTCGGTTCCACATCAATCCAATTTTATTCAAAACAATGAATGCCAAGGGGCCTACAAGTCGACCAGATTTTGCTGAGCTTCGGCTCGTTTCAGTATAATTATCTCGATTGCAACCCACCGGAGATAATCTACACCGATAAATATACATAGCAAACAGATATTGTATCAAGCTACAGAAAGTAGTGTTGTATATGACATGTCATTACTTTAACTCACGATAATTTAAAGTGACTTTATTGCTAGTTCACAATATCAAATATCTGCCAGAGTGAATTTAACGTCCACACATACTCGTGATAACGTACGTCAAATTGTCAATTAATATACACATTTTATGAACTGGTCATATTTGCATAGTCTCAGTATTGACCTTCGGGAAGCGGTAATGACAATACGAATATGACCAATCAATCAGATATAATGTAATTCCACGATACACTTACGATGTGTCCCTTCATACTGGAACGGATGTCTTCGTTACCACTGCGAGCATCTTACTGGCGTGCCTTCGCAATAATGGGCGCTCTACTTTGTTCAATTGAAAAAAATGGTGTATCGCATAACAACCAATCAGATAGTAGAGAACGTGCTCTGTCCACGGTACTTGACAATCATCAGGTCAGTGAGGGCAAGTTGAATTCACTTGATCTATGTATGCAAGTGGCATACAAGCACATATTACTGAAGGAGACTACTATGTTATTTGATTGTACTGTTGAACAACCTCGTACAGCAATTGCGTGTGGTCAACGTTATTCTATTCTTGGAAGAGTCCATTGGTATATAAATTATGTAGATTTAGACATTTTCAAAAATTGTCCAGGGGTGGAGAACTTGGGGGCTCAAGATTTCATAAGGCTGTAATAATAATAAATCCATTTCTTAATATAGCGAGTATATACCAATCAAAGCGCTTCAGATATTAAAATGACGTGTTGACGAAATGCTACAATATCAATTAATTAAGAAAATAAGCTTAGATAAAAATAAATAAATAAAAATAAATAAATTAGGGTGTAAAAATACAATTTCAAACAACGAAATTTAAAACCAATCGATACTATAAAAAAAAACAAGTGTCATTTAGATGTGGCAGCGGTGCTTGCATCAAGGCATGTAGTGCAGGCGAAATAGATGGGTTTTAAGTTGTTTCCGGAAAACCGCCAATGTTCCATCCGATCGCACACACTTTGGCAAGCTTTCCACATATGTGGGTCTGTCACTGCAAAGCTGCCCCGTCCGATAGTTCTCTTTGACAACGTCACCGCGAGAAGCGTTGTGTCACTCGCCGATCGCAATGCACGTGTGGACGAACTACTGAGATAATCTGGAGCTAAGCCATGCAGGATCTTAAATATGTAAGTACATATCTTGAAGGCGATTCTCATTCTGATCAGCAGCCACTGTAGTGATTGCAGAATCGGCGTGATATGATGTCGCTGTCTGGCACGGTTGATGAGGCGAGCGGCCGAGTTCTGTGCTCGTTGAAGTCTGTTGGTCTGTCCATTGTTCAATCCACGAGTAGAGCATTGCAGTAGTCGAGGCCGTTTAGCACAAGACAGCGTACTGCAGCATGGCACGCCTCTCGCGTCCGCAGGTGACGAATTCTGCCGATCAGGCGTAGATCGTAGTAGGCCGAAGAACAGTAGCTAGAGATAAGGCGATCTAGCTGCATGTGTCGGTCGAAGTAGCAGCCTAGATTTCTCGCTGCATCTGTTGATTGCAAGGTAAGTCCAGGTAGTTCCAAGCTGGGGCTGCCTTAAACACGTAGATTGTTCGATGACTGCAGTACGATAAACTCAGCTGTACGTGGAGTTCCAGCCGCAGAATTTAATGTTTTTTTCTCTATTAAACATAATTATAACATCTACAAATATGTCACTGGTTGTATGCAGAAATTGTGAATAGTTTTTAACTTATTGACGTTTGAAAATCCTCAGCGCTTAACGTGCACCAGGTCTACATTTCCTACAGATGGAGCTATGTGTCATTTAGCGTCGAAATTATCGCCCGTCAAGTTAGTTTATTATAAAACGTGAGTGTCAAACGTTATATTGGATAACTAGAGATATGACATATCTTTATTATAAACCAGTGCACCTGTGTCGTATCCGGACCCACCTCGATCTCGCTGCTATAACTTCAGTTTTGCCAAACTTTGTTATCTCAGTGCATTAGTTCCATCATTTACCATTACCCCAGGCATATTTACATTTAAGAATATTACGTTTTAACGCCCTTTTGGGACGTAAATAGCGCCCCAGTTTGCATCAACACACGCTGCTATATCGCTCATTTTACGCGCGCGATGCGGTAACGCACGACCGCAGTGTTGCAGACTAACGCAAACCGAGTCGCTAATTGGGCTTTAAAGTACGCTAATACACAATATTTTCGTAATATAAATATGTCTGGGGTGATGTTAAATGGCTTAGTTTACCCACTGAAGTGACAAATTTAAGCCACTTCTAGCAAAAGGTTGTCCTAACAAATAGGCCAGTGACCAGTTACCATTTAGTAATGCGGATAGGCTGGAAACATTTGAGATGGGTTTGGGGTGTCTGGTACATATTACTGCCTTTTTTCCCCGGGCAACGCCGGGTAACTCAACCAGTACGTTATATTAATGTATTGCTTTAGCGTTTGCGCACGCATCTGCTATTTCGACTGGTCGGGGTGTACAGTAGACAATTGAATAAAATGTGCTTTACAGTCATCTCGGCAAAACATGAGTACCGGTACCGGTGTATTTCGTACATGGTGTTTATGTTATTATACACATTAACGCAGCATTTCATTCAAACGTAAAAATAATACAGTACTTACTATATATTCCTACATGCTGTAAAGCGGTCCGTCGTGATTCTCCAAAGTACGTCAACGACCAATTTTTCTCTTAGCAATTTCCAAACATAATCGCTAACCAAATAAAGTCGAGCACGTCTTCTACATTTTGGAATAGCCAATAACAGGCGAATCAATAACTAAGTAAACTTCACTTATTTTCAGAAGTGCCACATCTAACACACTGGCGAGAGTTTTTCCTCAAATGTTGAGACACCTTTATGAAAATGCAATAATTCCGGGTGATTTAGTTACTGTTTTCAATTGCTGCTTAGCTGTGATATGCTTTGATAAATTTGCCTGAATATAATTTACAATAATATATAATAGTATGTGATGTATGTACGCGCCTGTACTATCAATGATTTTATATCAGTTCGGATTGTAACTATAAAGTAAACTTAGGCTGCATATTGTATGTTTATTTATATTTTTGTCTTTATTTGACAATACAAGTGTAATAGTGTTCACTTGCAAAATGCCCGTGACCTGACGAGATGCCTTGGTAGTTGAGAGTCGTGACAGTATATAATTTGCAATATATGCCTGAATATAATTTACAATAATATATAATAGTATGTGATGTATGTACGCGCCTGTACTATCAATGATTTTATATCAGTTCGGATTGTAACTATAAAGTAAACTTAGGCTGCATATTGTATGTTTATTTATATGTTTGTCTTTATTTGACAATACAAGTGTAATAGTGTTCACTTGCAAAATGCCCGTGACTTGACGAGATGCCTTGGTAGTTGAGAGTCGTGACAGTAATATTTATCAAATGTTAGAAAACATAGCATCGTTGTATTGCAGATACTCGTAGTATGTTCAAAGTGATGAAGGTCGGAGAGAATGTGAAGTTCACGTCCGTCGATAGGCAATGCCCCTAGTCGTGAGAGTGTAGAATTGCCAAATACTATTTTATTGAAATGTTGCCCTAGTTAGAGAACGTTCTATTACTGATGCTTACATGGGGCAGTAGTGGTGTGTTGCTCGCGCGTACGTCGCGCGCAGTTCTCTGGTCCAGCCGCGGACGCGTTCCAAAACACATAACAATAATAATATTATATAAACAAGTCACCTAAACATGCCAAACGATACGTATTAATAGTTAGTGGTATAAATACAAAATAGGCTTGGTTCAATTTAATTTAATAATATTTTTTTTCTTATAAGACATGCGATTGTGTGTTTGTGTGTATACATTCCGGCAAAAAAGCTAGCCAACATACGATGAATCGATTTAATTACAAACATTAATAACGGATTTACTTTAACAGCATGCTTTAATAAAACTTCCATGCACTGTCAAAACATATCTCCGGGTGTCGTTTTATATATATATATTTAAGTCACACTGGTGTATAGACAAATGGAAAGACATAACACCAAAGTAAGAAGGATTTAATGAAATCCTGGACACCCTCTGTCAGTTATATATAATTTATCTATCAATCATCAACAAGCAAACATTTGCGCGTAACCTCTGTCACGTTTTGCCTTTGCAAACAATGTTGATATCAGTTGAAAACGTGAATTACTTTACTATTTATGCATGACATGTCACTTTAACTTATGTTTTTGTCATAAACACTTTTGGGACCAGACTTTCAATGAAATATACAACGTGTTCGGCATCCTCTTTAGAGGTTTGACGGAGGTTGTGCTAGGCATTTGTTCACGTGACGGATAGGTCAAATTACCATATTTTCTTTCGTTACGTTTTTATATCTACCGCTTGATGGCGACACGGCAGCGATGACGGTAACCATGCTGAGCAAAGCTCTTACTTCTGTGCCCCCCCCCCTGACCGCGGCCTGGATAGCTCTCCAGGAGATCGTCATTGACATATCATCGTCGTAACAGCCTTCATATCGGTTCTAGTTGTCTTTGTTTCTCCACATCCAGACTGTTTGTACAACGTGATACTTTTTTTCAATGCATACCTTTGGAACCAAGATAATGACAATCACGTTTTGGTAGTAGCGTTTACATAGTCATAGAAGGGTATATATGAAATTTTATTCAGTATGTATGAAAATATAAGACAACACCACTCACCCAATTCCCAAACCAACACTACATTGAACCAGATTTCAAAAAGAGCAGTGTGTAAAGGAACACCTTACCCCAGACATAATGGTGCAATCGTCTGTCTTACCTCTGTATGTCTACCACGGGGAGATAATCTAGGGTATCCTGGATATCTCCCTCCCGAATGTTACCATTCTGAGCTATGGAAGCATTAGATAACTAGTGCCTTGTGAATAGAGCTGTGTGTTTGCCGATGAGGTGGGCGATCCTTTTTAAAGAATCTCAATGTATGGTGTTACTATTTTATTACTATTATTTCTGTTTATTATAATATTCCTAACATATTTGTAACCATACGAATATGTTAAACTGCCTTTTGGGGTATAATTCATTCTTATTTCGGGAACTTATTTAGGAATATATTCTGGGGGAGATGCCCATGGCTATTTTCTCTCTACGTGTGGAGGTAGCCCAGAAATTTCTCCTTTGGGGGACGATCCCCAGAATACAGACTCCTGAAAGCACAAAAGAGTGTATGGTTATATGTATTGCCTCAATACTACTTTCATGCATTTTAAGCAGGTGTTGAAAGTGAGTCGATTCCAGGTTCCTTCCTCCTCAATTGCTCTGTTCAAAGTGCAGTACACTTCCCTCTCTGAAAAATATATTCAAACGATCACCATCTCAACTTCTCGAGAAGCATCCAGCTACGCTTAAATTACTTCGCGAAAACGATTCATACACCAATATCCACCATTGCAATAGGAAGGCGCTCATTCATCCAGCTGAGGGAACTGGAGCAACTTGAAGGTAACAAACTTGTCCAAGGTCCGAAACGGCAGCAAGATTATTCATATTAAATCCATAATCTTCTCTCGTTAGAGAGACCGAAGCTCTAGCAATTACATTACTGCGCACATTCTCTTTTCTTTAAATATACCAATGGTAGGGGATACCATTGAATAATCCAATGAAAGTCTGGGGCATTCCATTCAATCATATAGACTATTTGAGTAGTGATACGGTCGTCGCGATCAACAGAAGTGACCTAAGATCAAAGGCTTTTGAGTTTTTTATTAGTAGAATTTCGACGTTTTTTAGCACTAGAGATGAGAGTAAACGTCAAAGTGTTTGATGGGGGTCATGAGAAAGAGGGTGTCGCCATCTACTAACTAATCAGGCACTAATAAGGGAAATAAATAGGGTGATTGTCGGCCTCTAGTGACTAATCAGGTACTAATTAGGTAAAAAAATTAGGGTAATTAATTAAGTACTAATTAGTAATAAGCGAGTAGTGCAATTATTGGAGGAGAACCTTAGCAATGACTAAAATAGTAAATATCGACCAATTAGTATTAATTAGGTGCACGGGGGAGGTGGGAAAGATTTTAGAGTGAAGTGGCGTCCCTGGGGATCAGCGAGGGTAATATCATGACGCGCGGGAAGGTTCTAGAAGGTTCTAGAACCTTCTAGAAGCTTCTAGCCCGGTGCGGTGGTGGGGCTGGGGATCATCGAGGTTAATCGGCCGGCTTAGATTACGCCCGGCGCGCTGGAGATCAGGAGGGCAATCGAGTGGCCTGGTTTTCACGACTCACTGGTGAATGGGGGTTTCGTATGTCAGGCTATAGGAGTTTATGTGCGTTGTTTGTCGGAAGGCCGGATAAATGTTTTTCGCGTCGCATAGGCGCGCTTGTATTAAGGTTGTGGCGCTGCTGTGGGTATTGGCTGTCAGTGCTGGCTGCGGTACAGCTGATGTTTGGTAACAGCTGATACGAGTGCATCGGCGGTGCAATATCGTTATAGCAGCTGGAGGCCGGAGCTGTCAGAGTGGCCTGTGCGCGTGTATTAAGCTTGTGGCTTTGGCGATCGCTGGTGTTTGGTGTTGCAACGACGAATAGGTGGAAATATAGGCATTATTCGTGTGTGAGTTGGAATGCTGGTGGAATATTCGTGTGTGAGTTGGAATGCTGGTGGAATACGAAACGAAACACAGAAACAGCAATAAACGGTGAGAAATAAATTTTATTGGTATACAGATGAATTTATTATGAAGACGGAGGCGACGGAAAGGGGTCATGGGGGTCGGGTGGGGGTGGGCCAAAGCCGTGGCGGCCGGGTGGCTGTGGAGGATAGCCTAAATGAACGGAAAGATGGGCTGGGATGGGTGGCGCAAATGAGGGGAGGAGAATTTGAGGACGTGGAAAGATGTCAGCAAATGAGAAGGGTTGTGTGAAAGTCTCTTCTGGTTGGGGGTTGTCTGCAGCTAGAAATTGTAAATCGGGGGTGTCACTGTAGCCGTCGTCGAAGTTTTCTTCAGTGTCGAGTTGTTGTTGTTGTTGTTGTTCGTCGCTGTCGTGTTGTTCTTGTTGTTGTTGTTGTTGTTGTCGTCGCGGCTCGACGGCTAAGAGGGGGCGGTGGTGGCGTGGTGACGAGGCGAAGCTGATTGGGTGAGGGGCAGGTCCGACGAAGTGAATCACAACGCCCCGTCCGATGGCGTAGCGTCGATGCGTTAGGCCAGGGGCGATCACGAAGAGGTCTCTGCTGTGGGGGGGGAGGAAAAGTTCAATTAGCGTCGGGGTGGCGACTACTGGCGCGCGGGGCTCGCCCTGCCGGGTGGCCATTCCGATGAGTGTGGTTGGCAAGGGTTTGTCCCATAAGGAGCCGATTGACTAGTTCGGGCGCCACGATCAATAGGCGATATCTGTGGAGAAGGAAAAAGTGTTAAGGGGCGGTAGTGTGACGTGGTCGGCGACGTCCAAGGTACAATGTGGCCCCAGGCCTATAGGCGCGCGGCCTTCTATCAATCATAATCAGTTCGCCTGGGCTCAAATTTATTATAGATCTATTAATGAAGCCGTTTCGGTGCGAGGGCCTCGCAAGGGTTTGCCCGCGCCCTATATGCAGTGTATCGAAGCCGGCGATGTTTCGTCTGCAAGTATTAAAAAAGTATTAAAGTAACGGCGCGTCTCTTTTTAGGTGGGGGCCTGTAAAAAAAGCATTAAGTCTGTAGCGGGGCGTTTGTAAATAGTGGGGCGCACGGAAAAGCAGCTATAGGCTTTATCAAAAGTCCGTAATAGGCGTCTGCAAATAAAGGTAAATAAAAAAAGCGCTATTTAGTTAGAATCGTTAAACGTACCTTTCGCCGGGGCGGTGTTGGGGTGGGGGTAGACGCATAGGTGGCGGCGGAACAGCACTATTCCCGGCGGCTTGGGGAGGCGTATTCCCGGCGACTTGGGGAGTCCCAATCCCGGCGTTTTGGGGAGGTAGCTCGCTGTAAAAAATAGTTAGTTAGTTAGTGAACGTTATAAAAGAAAGCAGTAATGTGAGTGAGGAAAGTCAGTGTTAGTTGAGTTAGCAAAACGTACCTGGTTTGTGGTTGTTGAGAATTGGCCGCATAATTGCGAACTTGATCGGTCGGCTCCATAGTGAGAAATGAATTGCGCAGTTGTTGCGCCGCTGTTTTGCGCGCGGTAACGTGTAGCGGCCTAGACACGTACGCCATAGCCTTACATAAGGGGCTGACGTCACTGTTTATATAAAGCGCTTATGTAACTGTTTGTAAGTGTTTAAAACGACCGTTAAAGGTGAAATGTAAGCAAACTAAGCGGCCTATAATAGTCAGTGGGGTCTAGAGAATCTTATGGTAACTTTATATTAGGAAATAAAAGAGGCGTTCTGTTAGTGCACTAGGCTGACCGAGAGATTTTTTTCAGTTTTAGTAACCTTGTAAGAGTCGGCTGCTTTGCGGCTCGCGTGCGCTCGCTCACGGGGGCAGCGTGCGGACCGCGTGCAAAGCGCTTATATAGGGGACTGGGCGGAGAACGTCTAAGTATCGTCGCTGTCGTGTTGTTACCGTTGCAGTAACTTTGTGTGTTGCAGAGCGTTGTTGATCATGTCGCCGCCGGTCGCTCACGGAGAGGCGCCGCCAAAGAAGGGCAGCAAGCTGAGGGAGGGGCCAACGGTGGCGTCTGGTGGCAAAACGAAGCCGGCCTCGGAAGCCAGCGCGAAGGCGCTTCCGACGGCCGACGTGGCGCCTACTTTCGAGGCCGTGGTGAGTGCGTCCGAGGTATCGTTGAAAGAGTTCGTGCTAGCGTGCGATGGCACGTATAAGATTGTTACGCCCGTAACAATCGTTGGCGTGGCTTGGAAAAGTAAATGCACGTACATCGGCTGTGGCGTTTGCAAGCGCAAAGTGAGAGGTCTTGAAAGCGGTGGCCGGGTGTGCGCTGTACACGGTGTGCAGGCAAAGGCGAAGACGTATTTTGCGGTGCGCGTTTTGGTGGAAGACGAAAAGGACGCCGACACTGAGGCCGGCATTTGGATCACCCTGTTCGACGAAGCGATTTCGGCGATCGGCGATTACAATGCCGATCATGTGTCAGGCCTGTTGCCCGACCAGTTGCGCAGTAGCTTTGTGGCGAGCCTGGTTGCCACAGTCTTGGAGCTGACCGTGCACAAGGTCGTGTGGGGTGGCATACTGGACACGTATACGGTCCGTGAGGCGCGGGTCGTGACGAAGAAGGCGAGCGAGCCCGGCGTGTACGTTTGAATGACTAACGTTTGGCTAGTGTTCTGTAGACCGTTGTAATTGCTGCTTTGGTTATTGTTCTGTAGGACGCTGTAATTGCTGCTGCGTTGCGAGGACTTATCGACGCTGCTGACGAGTGCGCACCCCCTGCCGAGAAGTGCGCTAAGAAGGAAACGACGCCAAGCTTCGCTGGCGCCAACGACCCTCCACCGCTGGCGAGAGAAGAAGAAGAAGAAGAAGAAGAAGGGATGTCGTACTGGCCTGAGGCGGAAGACACGCAGCAGCCCATGCCACCGCACGAGCCGGTGAGCGACGCCGCGACGCCCACGTACGTTGCATTAACCCCGGTGGTGGTGGTGGCGACAGCCGAAGCAGCAGCCGTGCCATTAACCCCGGCGGCGACAGCGGACGCCGCAGCCGTGCCATCGTCGCCACTGCCTATGGCCGTGTTGTCGGTTTCGTCGGAGGACTTCATTCCGTGGGCCCGCAACAAACGCCCTGTGATCGTGGGCACGCTTCAGGCCGACTCGGAATGGAGCGTTCTGCACTCGTACGCCGGTCGGCAGCGCTGTATGATGGCCACGTTTGCCGAGCTAATCGGCGAGCGCGTGATGGACACCGCGCGCCAAGAATGTGGTGAGTGCCCCCCGAGGAGGGGTGCCCCTTCGTTCACATGTGCGGCTACAGGGGGAGGAAGCCGAGCCGGCGGTACAACATTCTGTACGAAAACGTGGCGGCCCTGAATGTGTGCTTTTTTTCAACATCACTCGACAGTTTCTACAGCAGACGTTGTTGCTCCCCGCTATTCGTATACTCTCGGTACTGGAGGAGCGTTGCGTGCGCGGCGATCGCGCTTCGGAGGGCGCCCTCATGCGCCAGGTGGCCGACTGGCTCATGGGGACGGATTGGACGGCGCCGTTCGACCGTGCGCTGTTGGAGGTCGCCGTGCAGTATTACCTGTTGAAAAGGGCATGCCTCGACGTCTGACGTATTCTCCGCCGAACGCTTAATTTTTGCCTATGAACATTTAGTAATTGAACATTGCATTTCGCTATGGCATAAAGCCTTATTATTAGTAGTAGGTACGCCGATGAACATTAGCAGGCAATTGAATAGTAAAGCCGATGAATTTAATCGGGCCGCCTATAGTCCGCTGTTGCGCCCCTAAAGCGTTATTATTTACTCCGCTGTGGCATAAGCCCCCGCCGAACACTTAGTAGCGATGAACATTTTCATTTTGCTATGGCCTATAGGCCGTTGTTGGAGGCGCAAAGCCTTATTATTTACTCTGCTGTGGCATAAAGCCTCTTTACTGTTTACCGTGGCATAAAGCCTTACTGTGGTGGTGGTGGTGATGTAGTAGTACGAGACTGCTTAATAAAACGTATGAAAACAAATCAATTCCCGCCTCCTGTTGTTGCCATTCAAAAAAAACACGTTGCTGACATTCAATGCCTGTCCAACTGCTGCGCACAAAAAAAAAAACACTCCGGGAGCAGCTGACAGCCGAAATTTCTACTACAAAACGTAAACAAAAACTTTGTGCCGCCGTATCCGGGCGCCGCTGACAGGCGAACCGGGAGCGGTTGACAGCCGACATTTCTACTACAAAACGTAAACAAAAACTTTGCGTAATAGCGTAAAACTATCCCTCGACGGGGGCAGCGCTGCCACCTGTCGGCCACCACAAAAACGTTGCTCCCCTGTTGCCACCTCGGCGGTCCACGAACGACGGGGACAGCAGTGCCGCCACCTGACGGTGCGAGAAAACCGCCGCCGTCGTTTAGAAAGCCCCTAGCGGGCACTAGGGCGGCCTTATAAGTGGCGTCGACGCGCCTCGTCGTAGTTAATAGCGCGCCGCCTAGACCGACGATGCACGTGTGTCCGAAATGCGATCGATCGTTCGTCCGTCTTTTTCATTTGTCGAAGCATCTAAAAACACGGGGCAGCGATGAATACTACGTATGCCCGAAATGCGATCGATCGTTCGCGCTGCGCGCCAATATGTTGCGGCATCTGCGAATTTGCGGCGACGCCGCTGAGGTGTGTCCAAAATGCAATCGACCGTTCGAGGGGTGCGCCGATAGGGTGCACCATTTATGTCGCGACGACGACGTCATCGTCGACGACGACCTACAGGGCGTCGTGCGCGACTACTGGGCGAGCATCCGTACGTCTGTGGTGCGCGGACCCGTTCAATCTAGGTATAATTTCCATTTGTCCGGCCACGGGGATACGGCCGCGCACGAAGCCCAACTACGACTGATGTTCGAGGCGCAGACTCGGGGCTTTAAAATAAACTTATCGTACGGGTTTATTCTGCGGCACAGGGAGACGGGCCGGATACGTTACTACCATTCTTCGTGTAACTGTTGCGGCCGCTATCTCGAGTCGCCCTTCCTCGTTTCCGACGCCGCGTCGTTCGAACGCTTCCTCGACGCTACCCGACAGCCCGACGTTCTGCAGTACGTGATCGCGCAGCGCCGTGACTCGGGGTGGATCGCCGAGTTGGTAACGAACGTTATGTACTTCCTCAACGCCATCATCCACCATCCTATCGGGTGCGCCCGTCAGCAGTCCCTCCCCGCCTATCTGCGCCGCAACGCGGGGCTCGTCAGCCTAGTGAACGATCGCTACGGGCATCCGTACGCCGACAACCTGTGCCTCTTCCGCTGTCTGGCGCTGCATCGGGGCGCCGACTTTCGCGCTGACGATTTGACGGCCGCCGCCTTAAGGCTCTACGCCGACTACGGCGACCAATCCTACTGCGCGTTCGCCGGCGTCCCGCTGATCGAACTCGGCCGGGTGGAGGCGGCCTTCGAAACGAATGTGACCGTGTATCGGCGGTCGGCGGAGGACGCCACCGCCGATGTGGTCCGCCGCTACCTCCATCGCCACCCGACCATCATGAGCGTCAATCTGTTCGAGACGCACTATTCCTTCATAGCCGACGTGTCGCTGTTCTGTCGTTCGTATCGATGCGGCAAGTGCGGCGATGCGCTGTGGCGCACCGCCCATCTGCTGCGGCGTCACGAGGCGACGTGCGAGGGCGGCGTTCGCCACGTCTTTCCCGGGGCGTCTACCATCCGACGCCGTCCGTGTTTCAGCAGCTGGAGGACGAGGGCGTCTACGTGGACGAACGCCTGCGCTACTATCCGTACAGGGCGACGTACGATTTTGAGTGCTACTTCGACGATCACGATCTGCCGGCGGACAGCGCCAAATGCCGGTGGATAGCGCGACACGATCTACTCAGCGTGAGCGTCGCCTCGAACGTCCCCGGGCACGAGACGGCGCGCTGCTTCGTGACGTCCGGCGATTCGGGCGACCTCGCGAAGCGCCTGATCGACGCCCTGGAGGCCATGAGCGAGGCGGCGTGAGCGGCTCTGCGGCCGTTGTTCGACGCGACCTTCGAGGCGATCGACGCGCTCGACGCCGAATGGCGGGCGCACGCGACGGTGGCGGAGGCGGCACATGATAAGAGCCCGTACACGTTGCTCGGCGACCGTCTGTGGCAGCACCTGCGCCGCCTCCCCGTCCTCGGCTTCAATTCGGGGAAGTACGACTTGAACGTCGTTAAGAAATATCTGACGCCCCTGTTCATGACCGACGAGGCGCAGAGCATCTCGTCGGCGTTCACGATCAAGCGTCAGAACAACTTTATGTGCCTAGCGACGGCGACGCTCAAGTTCCTGGACATCACCAACTACCTGGCGCCCGGCGTCAGCTGCGCCCGGTTTCTGAAGGCCTACGGCTGCGAGGCGACGAAGGGGCACTTCCCCTACGAGTACCTCGACGACCCGCGTAAACTGGCCGAGAGCCGGCTGCCGCCGCGCGAGGCCTTCTACAGCCGCCTGAAGCGCGAAGGCATCTCCGCCGCCGAATACGAGGGTTGCGCGCGGGTATGGCGCGACGAGGGGATGACGACGCTGCGGGACTACCTCGTGTGGTATAACAATAGGGACGTGGCGCCGTTCCTGGAGGCCGTCGACAAGCAGTTCGCCTTCTATCGGCAGTGCCGCATCGACATGTTCAAGGACGCCATCAGCGTGCCGGGCCTGACGCTGCTGTATCTGTTCAACGATCTGCCGTCGTCGCTCCACTTCACGCTCTTCAACGAGTCGAACAAGGACCTGCACCGGCTCCTACAGTCGCAGATCGTCGGAGGCCCCTCGATCATTTTCGCGCGCTATCACGAGGCCGGCGTGACCGCCCTTCGGCGCGAGGAGTACAGCGAGTCGGCGCGCCCCTGCCGCTCTATTGTCGGCTTCGACGCAAACGGCCTCTACCTATGGGCGATCACGCAGGAGATGCCGACGGGGTGGTACACGCGCCGGCGCGCGGACAACGCCTTTCGGCCGGAGCGCGTACACCGCTACGGCCGCCTCGCCGTCGAGTGGCTGACGTGGGAGGCGGCGCGGACGGGGGCCCACATACGTCACCAGCTCAACGGGCGCGAGAAGCGCGTCGGCAAATACCGGGTCGACGGCTGGTGTGGCGCGAAGCGGACGGCGTACCAGTTCCAAGGGTGCTTCTTCCACGGCTGTCCGTGCACGGGGAGGGAGACGAACGCGGTGAACGGTAAGCCGATCAGCCAACTGTACGCCGAGACGGTCGCCGTCACGGCCTACCTTCGCCGCTTCGTCGCCGTCGTCGAGATGTGGGAGTGCCAGTGGCGCGCGACGAGACCGCCGCCGCCGCCGCGGTGCTGGACCGTCGGCGGCGCCGTAACGCGGCCGACGATCCTGAAGGCCGTGCTCGACGGCACGCTGTTCGGCCTCGTCGAGTGCGACATCGCCGTTCCGGCGGCGCTGCGCGACGCCTTCGCCGAGATGCAGCCGATCTTCAAGAACGCCTACATCGAGCGCGACGATCTCAGCCCGTTGATGCGTCGCTACGCCGAAACGCACGACCTCCTCGTCCGGCCTCAGCGCACGCTCGTGGGGAGCTTCTTCGGCGTCAAGATTCTGCTCGCGACGCCGCTACTGCGGTGGTATCTGCGGCACGGCCTCGTCGTCGAGCGCGTCTACCAGATCGTCGAGTACGAGCCGGTCGCGTGCTTTCGCCGCTTCGGCGACACGGTCTCCGCCGCGCGACGCGCGGGCGACGACGACCCCGACAAGGCCATCATCGCCGACACGTTTAAACTGCTCGGCAACAGTTCCTACGGGAAAACGATCACGCGCGTCGACCTGCACCGCAACATCAAGTTCTGCACGGCCGCCGGCGCCTCGACGCTGATCAATAATCGTCGCTTCCGTCTGCTCGACGTCTTCGTCCCCGACGGCCTCTACGAGGTGGCGCTGAACAAGCGAACCGTCCGGTACGCGCTGCCCGTCCAGATCGGCTACTTCGTCTATCAGTACGCCAAACTGCGCATGCTGGAGTTTTATTACGACTTCATCGCCGCCTACATTCCGCGCCCCCTGTTCCAGTACTGCGCGATGGACACGGACTCGGCGTATTTGAGCCTCGCGGGGCGCCGACTCGACGAGCTCGTGGCGTCGGCCAAGCGCGAACACTACTTTCGACACCGCGGCGAGTGGTTCCCGTCGGAACACTGCGACGCGCACGCGGAGGCGTACTTGCGGTGCTGGCTCGCCGGACGAGCGTGGGACGCGCCCGATGAGTGTTGAGCGCGTCGGCGCCGGTACGACAAGCGAACGCCGGGCCTCTTCAAAGAGGAATGGTCCGGACGCGGAATCGTAAATGAGAAGGGTTGTGTGAAAGTCTCTTCTGGTTGGGGGTTGTCTGCAGCTAGAAATTGTAAATCGGGGGTGCCACTGTAGCCGTCGTCGAAGTTTTCTTCAGTGTCGAGTTGTTGTTGTTGTTGTTGTTCGTCGCTGTCGTGTTGTTCTTGTTGTTGTTGTTGTTGTTGTCGTCGCGGCTCGACGGCTAAGAGGGGGCGGTGGTGGCGTGGTGACGAGGCGAAGCTGATTGGGTGAGGGGCAGGTCCGACGAAGTGAATCACAACGCCCCGTCCGATGGCGTAGCGTCGATGCGTTAGGCCAGGGGCGATCACGAAGAGGTCTCTGCTGTGGGGGGGGAGGAAAAGTTCAATTAGCGTCGGGGTGGCGACTACTGGCGCGCGGGGCTCGCCCTGCCGGGTGGCCATTCCGATGAGTGTGGTTGGCAAGGGTTTGTCCCATAAGGAGCCGATTGACTAGTTCGGGCGCCACGATCAATAGGCGATATCTGTGGAGAAGGAAAAAGTGTTAAGGGGCGGTAGTGTGACGTGGTCGGCGACGTCCAAGGTACAATGTGGCCCCAGGCCTATAGGCGCGCGGCCTTCTATCAATCATAATCAGTTCGCCTGGGCTCAAATTTATTATAGATCTATTAATGAAGCCGTTTCGGTGCGAGGGCCTCGCAAGGGTTTGCCCGCGCCCTATATGCAGTGTATCGAAGCCGGCGATGTTTCGTCTGCAAGTATTAAAAAAGTATTAAAGTAACGGCGCGTCTCTTTTTAGGTGGGGGCCTGTAAAAAAAGCATTAAGTCTGTAGCGGGGCGTTTGTAAATAGTGGGGCGCACGGAAAAGCAGCTATAGGCTTTATCAAAAGTCCGTAATAGGCGTCTGCAAATAAAGGTAAATAAAAAAAGCGCTATTTAGTTAGAATCGTTAAACGTACCTTTCGCCGGGGCGGTGTTGGGGTGGGGGTAGACGCATAGGTGGCGGCGGAACAGCACTATTCCCGGCGGCTTGGGGAGGCGTATTCCCGGCGACTTGGGGAGTCCCAATCCCGGCGTTTTGGGGAGGTAGCTCGCTGTAAAAAATAGTTAGTTAGTTAGTGAACGTTATAAAAGAAAGCAGTAATGTGAGTGAGGAAAGTCAGTGTTAGTTGAGTTAGCAAAACGTACCTGGTTTGTGGTTGTTGAGAATTGGCCGCATAATTGCGAACTTGATCGGTCGGCTCCATAGTGAGAAATGAATTGCGCAGTTGTTGCGCCGCTGTTTTGCGCGCGGTAACGTGTAGCGGCCTAGACACGTACGCCATAGCCTTACATAAGGGGCTGACGTCACTGTTTATATAAAGCGCTTATGTAACTGTTTGTAAGTGTTTAAAACGACCGTTAAAGGTGAAATGTGAGCAAACTAAGCGGCCTATAATAGTCAGTGGGGTCTAGAGAATCTTATGGTAACTTTATATTAGGAAATAAAAGAGGCGTTCTGTTAGTGCACTAGGCTGACCGAGAGATTTTTTTCAGTTTTAGTAACCTTGTAAGAGTCGGCTGCTTTGCGGCTCGCGTGCGCTCGCTCACGGGGGCCGCGTGCGGGCCGCGTGCAAAGCGCTTATATAGGGGACTGGGCGGAGAACGTCTAAGTATCGTCGCTGTCGTGTTGTTACCGTTGCAGTAACTTTGTGTGTTGCAGAGCGTTGTTGATCATGTCGCCGCCGGTCGCTCACGGAGAGGCGCCGCCAAAGAAGGGCAGCAAGCTGAGGGAGGGGCCAACGGTGGCGTCTGGTGGCAAAACGAAGCCGGCCTCGGAGGCCAGCGCGAAGGCGCTTCCGACGGCCGACGTGGCGCCTACTTTCGAGGCCGTGGTGAGTGCGTCCGAGGTATCGTTGAAAGAGTTCGTGCTAGCGTGCGATGGCACGTATAAGATTGTTACGCCCGTAACAATCGTTGGCGTGGCTTGGAAAAGTAAATGCACGTACATCGGCTGTGGCGTTTGCAAGGGCAAAGTGAGAGGTCTTGAAAGCGGTGGCCGGGTGTGCGGTGTACACGGTGTGCAGGCAAAGGCGAAGACGTATTTTTCGGTGCGCGTTTTGGTGGAAAACGAAAAGGACGCCGACACTGAGGCCGGCATTTATTTCAACCTGTTCGACGAAGCGATTTCGGCGATCGGCGATTACAATGCCGATCATGTGTCAGGCCTGTTGCCCGACCAGTTGCGCAGTAGCTTTGTGGCGAGCCTGGTTGGCACAGTCTTGGAGCTGACCGTGCACAAGGTCTTGTGGGGTGGCATACTGGACAGGTATACGGTCCGTGAGGCGCGGGTCGTGACGAAGAAGGCGAGCGACCCCGGCGTGTACGTTTGAATGACTAACGTTTGGCTAGTGTTCTGTAGACCGTTGTAATTGCTGCTTTGGTTATTGTTCTGTAGGACGCTGTAATTGCTGCTGCGTTGCGCGGACTTATCGACGCTGCTGACGAGTGCGCACCCCCTGCCGAGAAGTGCGCTAAGAAGGAAACGACGACGCCACGTCTCGCTGGCGCCAACGACCCTCCACCGCTGGCGAGAGAAGAAGAAGAAGGGATATCGTACTGGCCTGAGGCGGAAGACACGCAGCCCATGCCACCGCACGAGCCGGTGAGCGACGCCGCGACGCCCACGTACGTTGCATTAACCCCGGTGGTGGTGGTGGCGAAAGCCGAAGCAGCAGCCGTGCCATTAACCCCGGCGGCGACAGCGGACGCCGCAGCCGCGCCATCGTCGCCACTGCCTCTGGACGTGTTGTCGGTTTCGTCGGAGGATTTCATTCCGTGGGCCCGCAACAAACGCCCTGTGATCGTGGGCACGCTTCAGGCCGACTCGGAATGGAGCGTTCTGCACTCGTACGCCGGTCGTCAGCGCTGTATGATGGCCACGTTTGCCGAGCTAATCGGCGAGCGCGTGATGGACACCGCGCGCCAAGAATGTGGTGAGTGCCCCCCCGAGGAGGGGTGCCCCTTCGTTCACATGTGCGGCTACAGGGGAAGGAAGCCGAGCCGGCGGTACAACATTCTGTACGAAAACGTGGCGGCCTTGAATGTGTGCTTTTTTTCAACATCACTCGACAGCTTCTACAGCAGACGTTGTTGCTCCCCGCTATTCGTATACTCTCGGTACTGGAGGAGCTTTGCGTGCGCTGCGATCGCGCTTCGGAGGGCGCCCTCATGCGCCAGGTGGCCGACTGGCTCATAGGGACGGATTGGACGGCGTCGTTCGACCGTGCGCTGTTGGAGGTCGCCGTGCAGTATTACCTGTTGAAAAGGGCATGCCTCGACGTCTGACGTATTCTCCGCCGAACGCTTAATTTTTGCCTATGAACATTTAGTAATTGAACATTGCATTTCGCTATGGCATAAAGCCTTATTATTAGTAGTAGGTACGCCGATGAACATTAGCAGGAAATTGAATAGTAAAGCCGATGAACTTAATCGGGCGGCCTATAGTCCGCTGTTGCGCCCCTAAAGCGTTATTACTTACTCCGTTGTGGCATAAGCCCCCGCCGAACACTTAGTAGCGATGAACATTTTCATTTTGCTATGGCCTATAGGCCGTTGTTGGAGGCGCAAAGCCTTATTATTTACTCTGCTCTGGCATAAAGCCTCTTTACTGTTTACCGTGGCATAAAGCCTTACTGTGGTGGTGATGTAGTAGTACGAGACTGCTTAATAAAACGTATGAAAACAAATCAATTCCCGCCTCCTGTTGTTGCCATGCAAAAAAAACACGTTGCTGATATTCAATGCCTGTCCAACTGCTGCGCATAAAAAAAAAACACTCCGGGAGCAGCTGACAGCCGAAATTTCTACTACAACACGTAAACAAAAACTTTGTGCCGCCGTATCAGGGCGCCGCTTACAGGCGAACCGGGAGCAGCTGACAGCCGAAATTTCTACTACAAAACGTAAACAAAAACTTTGCCGCCGTATCCGGGCGCCGCTGACAGGCGAACTGCAAAATGTAAAACTATCCCTCGACGAGGGCAGCGCTGCCACCTGTCGGCCACCACAAAAACGTTGCTCCCCTGTCGCCACCTCGGCGGTCCACGGACGACGGGGGCAGCAGTGCCGCCACCTGACGGTGCGAGAAAACCGCCGCCGTCCTTTAGAAAGCCCCTAGCGGGCGTTAGGGCGGCCTTATAAGTGGCGTCGACGCGCCTCGTCGTAGTTAATAGCGCGCCGCCTAGACCGACGATGCACGTGTGTCCGAAATGCGATCGATCGTTCGTCCGTCTTTTTCATTTGTCGAAGCATCTAAAAACATGCGGCAGCATTGAATACGTATGCCCGAAATGCGATCGATCGTTCGCGCTGCGCGCCAATATGTTGCGGCATCTGCGAATTTTCGGCGACGCCGCTGAGGTGTGTCCAAAATGCAATCGACCGTTCGAGGGGCGCGCCGATAGGGTGCACCATTTATGTCGCGACGACGACGTCATCGTCGACGACGACCTACAGGGCGTCGCGCGCGACTACTGGGCGAGCATCCGTACGTCTGTGGCGCGCGGACCCGTTCAATCTAGGTATAATTTCCATTTGTCCGGCCACGGGGATACGGCCGCGCACGAAGCCCAACTACGACTGATGTTCGAGTCGCAGACTCGGGGCTTTAAAATAAACTTATCGTACGGGTTTATTCTGCGGCACAGGGAGACGGGCCGACTACGTTACTACCATTCTTCGTGTAACTGTTGCGGCCGCTATCTCGAGTCGCCCGTCCTCGTTTCCGACGCCGCGTCGTTCGAACGCTTCCTCGACGCCACCCGACAGCCCGACGTTCTGCAGTACGTGATCGCGCAGCGCCCCGACTCGGGGTGGATCGCCGAGTTGGTAACGAACGTTACGTACTTCCTCAACGCCATCATCCACCATCCTATCGGGTGCGCCCGTCAGCAGCCCTTCCCCGCCTATCTGCGCCGCAACGCGGGGCTCGTCAGCCTAGTGAACGATCGCTACGGGCATCCGTACGCCGACAACCTGTGCCTCTTCCGCTGTCTGGCGCTGCATCGGGGAGCCGACTTTCGCGCTGATGATTTGACGGCCGCCGCCTTAAGGCTCTACGCCGACTACGGCGACCAACCCTACTGCGCGTTCGCCGGCGTCCCGCTGAACGAACTCGGCCGGGTGGAGGCGGCCTTCGAAACGAATGTGACCGTGTATCGGCGGTCGGCGGAGGACGCCACCGCCGAAGTGGTCCGCCGCTCCCTCCATCGCTACCCGACCACCATGAGCGTCAATCTGTTCGAGACGCACTATTCCTTCATAGCCGATGTGTCGCTGTTCTGTCGTTCGTATCGATGCGGCAAGTGCGGCGATGCGCTGTGGCGCACCGCCCATCTGCTGCGGCGTCACGAGGCGACGTGCGAGGGCGGCGTTCGCCACGTCTTTCCCGGCGGCGTCTACCATCCGACGCCGTCCGTGTTTCAGCAGCTGGAGGACGAGGGCGTCTACGTGGACGAACGCCTGCGCTACTATCCGTACAGGGCGACGTACGATTTTGAGTGCTACTTCGACGATCACGATCTGCCGGCGGACAGCGCCAAATGCCGGTGGATAGCGCGACACGAGCTACTCAGCGTGAGCGTCGCACGAGACGGCGCGCTGCTTCGTGACATCCGGCGATTCGGGCGACCTCGCGAAGCGCCTGATCGACGCCCTGGAGGCCATGAGCGAGGCGGCGTGCGCGGCTCTGCGGCCGTCGTTCGACGCAACCTTCGAGGCGATCGACGCGCTCGACGCCGAATGGCGGGCGCACGCGACGGTGGCGGAGGCGGCGCACGATAAGAGCCCGTACACGGTGCTCGGCGACCGTCTGTGGCAGCACCTGCGCCGCCTCCCCGTCCTCGGCTTCAATTCGGGGAAGTACGACTTGAACGTCGTTAAGAAATATCTGACGCCCCTGTTCATGACCGACGAGGCGCAGAGCATCTCGTCGGCGTTCACGATCAAGCGTCAGAACAACTACATGTGTCTGGCGACGGCGAAGCTCAAGTTCCTGGACATCACCAACTACCTGGCCCCCGGCGTCAGCGGTTTCTGAAGGCCTACGGCTGCGAGACGACGAAGGGGCACTTCCCCTACGAGTACCTCGACGACCCGCGTAAACTGGCCGAGACCCGGCTGCCGCCGCGCGAGGCCTTCTACAGCCGCCTGAAGCGCGAAGGCATCTCCGCCGCCGAATACGAGGGTTGCGCGCGGGTATGGCGCGACGAGGGGATGACGACGCTGCGGGTCTACCTCGTGTGGTATAACAATAGGGACGTGGCGCCGTTCCTGGAGGCCGTCGACAAGCAGTTCGCCTTCTATCGGCAGCGCCGCATCGACATGTTCAAGGACGCCTTCAGCGTGCCGGGCCTGACGCTGCTGTATCTGTTCAACGATCTGCCGTCGTCGCTCCACTTCACGCTCTTCAACGAGTCGAACAAGGACCTGCACCGGCTCCTACAGTCGCAGATCGTCGGCGGCCCCTCGATCATTTTCGCGCGCTATCACGAGGCCGGCGTGACCGCCCTTCGGCGCGAGGAGTACGGCGAATCGGCGAGCCCCTGCCGCTCTATTGTCGGCTTCGACGCAAACGGCCTCTACCTATGGGCGATCACGCAGGAGATGCCGACGGGGTGGTACACGCGCCGGCGCGCGGACAACGCCTTTCGGCCGGAGCGCGTACACCGCTACGGCCGCCTGGCCGTCGATTGGCTGACGTGGGAGGCGGCGCGGACGGGGGCCCACATACGTCACCAGCTCAACGGGCGCGAGAAGCGCGTCGGCAAGTACCGGGTCGACGGCTGGTGTGGCGCGACGCGGACGGCGTACCAGTTCCAAGGTTGCTTCTTCCACGGCTGTCCGTGCACGGGGAGGCAGACGAACGCGGTGAACGGTAAGCCGATGAGCCAACTGTACGCCGAGACGGTCGCCGTCACGGCCTACCTTCGCCGCTTCGTCGCCGTCGTCGAGATGTGGGAGTGCCAGTGGCGCGCGACGAGACCGCCGCCGCCGCGGAGCTGGACCGGCGGCGGCGGCGCCGTGACGCGGCCGACGATCCTGAAGGCCGTGCTCAACGGCACGCTGTTCGGCTTCGTCGAGTGCGACATCGCCGTTCCAGCGGCGCTGCGCGACCCCTTCGCCGAGATGCAGCCGATCTTCAAGAACGTCTACATCGAGCGCGACGATCTCAGCCCGTTCATGCGTCGCTACGCCGAAACGCACGACCTCCTCCTCCGGCCTCAGCGCACGCTCGTGGGGAGCTTTTTCGGCGTCAAGATTCTGCTCGCGACGCCGCTACTGCGGTGGTATCTGCGGCACGGCCTCGTCGTCGAGCGCGTCTACCAGATCGTCGAGTACGAGCCGGTCGCGTGCTTTCGCCGCTTCGGCGACACGGTCTCCGCCGCGCGACGCGCGGGCGACGACGACCCCGACAAGGCCATCATCGCCGACACGTTTAAACTGCTCGGCAACAGTTCCTACGGGAAATCGATCACGCGCGTCGACCTGCACCGCAACATCAAGTTCTGCACGGCCGCCGGCGCCTCGACGCTGATCAATAATCGTCGCTTCCTTCAGCTCGACGTCGTCGTCCCCGACGGCCTCTACGAGGTGGCGCTGAACAAGCGAACCGTCCGGTACGCGCTGCCCGTCCAGATCGGCTACTTCGTCTATCAATACGCCAAACTGCGCATGCTGGAGTTTTATTACGACTTCATCGCCGCCTACATTCCGCGCCCCCTGTTCCAGTACTGCGCGATGGACACGGACTCGGCGTATTTGAGCCTCGCGGGGCGCCGACTCGACGAGCTCGTGGCGGCGGCCAAGCGCGAACACTACTTTCGACACCGCGGCGAGTGGTTCCCGTCGGAACACTGCGACGCGCACGCGGAGGCGTACTTGCGGTGCCGGCTCGCCGGCCGAGTGTGGGACGCGCCCGACGAGTGTTGCGCGCGTCGGCGCCGGTACGACAAGCGAACGCCGGGCCTCTTCAAAGAGGAATGGTCCGGCCGCGGAATGGTCGCGCTCTGCAGCAAGACGTACTACTGTTTCGGCGGCGACGACGGCGGCGGCGACAAGTACAGTACGAATGGCCTGAGCAAGCGTCAGAACGACGTCGACAAGGACGCCTTCCTCGACGTGCTGCGCCGCCAACGGAGCGGCGGCGGCCGGAACCGCGGCTTCCAAGTGAAGGAGTCGTCCGTTGAGCTACTTCTACGCCAAACGGCGCGTGCTCGACGACGGCGTCACCACGGCGCCGATACTCGTATAACGAGGGACCTCCCTCCCTACCCCCTAGGGGTAAGGACCCCTACCTAGGGGTAGGGACCCCTACCTAGGGAATTACCCCTAGGGGACTATGTATGTATGTATGTATGTATGCATGCGAATAAAAATGCGAACACTCGGTACAGTTTTCATCGTTTATTTAACTTCGGTAATAGCAAGCGATAGCGGTTTCGCAATAATACACCCTCACTACTTCGGTCTTGCCTGCCTAGCGCGGCGAGGAGCCCGCGACCAGCGGGTCCGACAAAGTCGGTTCGGATTCTCGGTCGTCTAGTAATAACAACAAGCGATAATAGGCAGCGTTCAATGAGGCTTTAGCCAGTCGAATACGAGACAGTCGTTGGCCACCCTATCGGGGCCGAACAGGCACTGGAAGCCGCTTAGCGGCATTCCGCGGCACCGTAAGAGCAGGTAGGTGACGAAATATTGTCCGCACACGTTAGATACGCCGCTCTGCAGTCGCTTGTCGTTGTGCGTCCAAGAGTCGCAGTTGCGGTTCAGGAAGTCGCGGAATTCGGCGTGCAGCGGCGGACGGCCGTACGAATCGAAGTACTCGCCTCACCGGTCGGCGCCCACGTAGACGGCCACCCAATGCTCTCCCGGTTCGTCGCCGTCGTCGGTGTTGCACACGAACGCCGTCGGGTAGGCGGTGAGCCGCCGCCCCGGCAGCTCGTCTTTGGGCACGACGCCGACGACGATGTTTTTAGTGTACGCGTCGATCGCCAGGCGACGCATCAGCTGAAATGTGTCCATCTCAGAAGTCGTACACGACGTTCCGGTTCTTGTCGACTTCGAGCACCGTCTCGAACTCCCCGTACACGACGATGTTCACCGTCCGGGCGAGCGCGAGCGCGAAGTGGATCTCGGCGCGCAGGTTCCCCGTACGCACGACGTTGAAGTGTTCGCCGTCGCAGCAGTCGGGCGACAGGTCGAAGCCGAATATGGTGTAGCCGCTGCCGAACTCGCCGCGCGTCACATCGAACCCCTGGTCCTCGTACGCCTTCCCCGTCGCGGCGAACAGGTTCATATAGCTTCGGATGTAGCGCAGATGCGCGAAGTCCGGCTGCAGCGGCTTGCTCGGCACCTGGCGTCCGTCGACGTAGAGGGCGAAGAAGTTTATGTCGTTGTGCTTCGCGTTGAACGGGTTTTTATCGTAGGCCCCGTTGTAGGCGTCGTTGTCGATCAGGCACATGAACACGCGTCTCGGGAGCGTGCCCAGATAGACGTTATCTTGCGTGTGCGACATCGTACCCTGCGGTATCGAGAACACCTTGCAGTCGACGCGGCGCATCGGATACTTGGCCGACCCGTGCGTCAGCGCCTTGATGTGGCCGAGCTGAACGGCCGGGTTCAACTTGACGTTGCGCGCCTGCAGGTAGGCCTCCAGCAGAACGATCTTGAACCCCGGATCGACGACGTCGCCCATGAGCGCGAAGGCGTCCTTGCCTCGCATCAGTCGCATCTTCAGGTCGACGCCGTTCACCAGGCACCGGTTTTGCTTGAGCACGTCGACGTGCAGGCGTCCTATCATGTCGAACTCGCGGCTATCGTGTACGAAATCGTGCCGATGCGCGAACCCGCCGTTGTTGTTGTTGGTCGCCTCCATGCGCCCGGCGGTGTCCTTGCACCACAGGTCGGCCTCGAGCTGCGACTTTTTGGCGTCGGGCCCGTAACTGAGCAGGGTCTCGAGGTAGGCCCGAAACGGGTACGTGTTCGACGACGGCGTCACGAGCGTGCCGTTCAGCGTCACGTCGACCTGACTGAACATCGAATGCAGGAAATTGTTGACGGGCGCCACGACGCTGTCGTTCGCGAGCGCGGTACCGTCCCCCTTCACCACCTTGGCGCGCACGTACAGTCTAACGGACGATAGGTCCAGATAGTCGTCTCCGGAGCCCGGAATGAGAAACTCGATAGGGCCGCCAACGTCGAGGGTCGTCAGCGGCTGGTGATCGATCCACTGGCCGCTCTCGATGCTCGTCTGCGTCGTCGGCACGCTGAACAGGTCCAGTTCGGACTTTACGCCCTCGCACGACTGCCGATGCACGAACGCCATCCTACTACGTCTGCGTCGTTCGACGGCGCCTCCCCTTACTGTCCGGCGTCGCCTTGCCGGTCGGCTTTATGTATCGTCGCTTTTTTTCGTAGGCGCCCCCGACGAGAAGGGCGCCGAGGTAAAGCTCTTTACGACTACCACCGATGCATTACTACTACTACGCGGGAAATACGTCGTCGCTCGGCCTCTTTCGATGGCGCCTCTTCTTGCTGGCCGTCGCCGGCTTGCCGGGCGGCTTTATGCGTCGTGTCGCTTTTTCGGCGGCGGGGGCCTATACAGCAGCCCGTCGAGAAGGTCGGCGCCCGCCTCCCTCGCGCGCCTCTTTACCGCCTGTTTCAGATTGCCGCCGGCGACGACGTCCTGCGCCACGCGCACGCCCGTCTTGAGCGCGCGCTAGCCCAGCGCCACGGCCCCTCTCTTGAAAAGCGGCATGGCGCTTCGAAACAGGCTGCCGAAGAGATTACCCAGTCCGTGACCCCGCTGCGATCGGGCGCCTACGAACACCGGCATGCCACCGCCGACCTGCCGCGTGTAGTAGTCCTCGTACACGTTTCGCGTCATCGTCAGAACAGTTTCGACTTGCGGCGTCGGACGCGAAGCGTCGTCACGACTTTTCCGTTCTCGAATGGTATCGACTGACCGAGGTCGTCTCTTATATCTATATCGATCGAATCGAATTGGCGCCGCAGGAGCGGCGCATATTGGACGCGGTCGAAGATGTTCGATACGATGCTGCCGTTCAAACCGTGGACGGGGTCGGCTCGGATGAGGGGGGCAAATACGTCGCCGACGATGCGCGTCTCCACGATGTCCGTGTACACGAACAGGGAGTCGACGCCGCCGCTCAGGTCCACCAGGTGGTTCGCCTCGCACTCGAACAGGTACCCCGGGGGCAGGGAGCCGCCGTCCGCGGGCGACCCGTAACTCGCGATATAGTTCGACTCGAAGCCTAGTATCTGTTTCAGGCGCCCGTCCCGCGGCATGTTAATTTCGACGCCCGGCGATAGAAGCAACGTCATCCGATTAGTGATGGCGCTGTACACTATTCGCACCTTGACCGTGTCGGTGCTCAGTTTCGTCAACGCCTCGTTGATTTTGCGCATCAGCTTTTTGGCGTTGCTGTAAAAGCCGTGCGGAATGTTGGCCTGCCGGGCAATTTTTCCCCCATCCTCGGTGGTGAAAAAGCCTACCTCCCCCGTCTCGCACACCACGAAGAAGTAGGAGTCCACCGGCCTCACATTGTACCAGCTATGCGTGTACTGTAGCGACACCAGCCCGCATTCCCACTCCCCCGACAGGTCGACGCGCTGCGGCAGATTCGTCGTGTAGTGCGTCAACGTGTTTTCGGGGTGCGCCTTCATAGACGCGTTGCTCGGCAACGTGACGTAAAAGTCAGACGACGACGCCATTTCGCCTCATACACGGACTCGGCAGTAGGTAGCCGAGACAACTACTCAGCAGCGCTGTCCACAGGTTGGAGTCGCCCGTGCCGCGCGTTAGATTGTATATACTGACGACGATCACCGTGTACAGGACGACGATCTGGCACAGGAAGACGATCTCGGCCTTAGGGCATTCGTTGCCGCAGAGACGCCAAGGAACGCTCGTGACGAAGGAGGCGTCGACGGCATCGGGCGCACCCACAGAGACGCATGAGTCGTCGGCGGGTGTAGCGAAAATGCGCTTTAGTCGACGGCGGTGGGCGGCTTCTGCATTGGCTGCTACTGCTGCTGCTGCTGCTGCTGCTGTCGTCTCGTCCGTACACATCGCGCTACTGCCGTCCGACGCTACGGCGTCGTTCCTTTATCCGCGCAGGCACACCATAGAGCGAGTTCGTCGATGGGCGTGGGGGCGACGGTGTTGGTGGCGCGGCCCTCTTCTCCTCTGCAGTCTACTAATACAGCACGGTCCCCTTATAAAAAAAAACGAAAAGCCGTTGCACAGTCCCGCCTCGTGCAGTCGCCAGCACCCCGCGTGGCGCATCCAACGCGTCGTCATCCCTTATAAGTCACGCAGATAAATCATAGAGCGAGTTCGCCGACGTTGCGGGCGACGTCGATAGCATCGGTCGCAGCGACAACGGTAGTGTCGTCGGCCTTCGGAAGAAAGTCTCCAGCGCTCAGCGTATTCCGTCCAACAACGCGTCGCCATCAGCCCTTATAGTCCACGAGCTCCTTGGCGTCGATCCAGCTATTGAACGAGGCCGGATAGCCGAACCATTTGACAAGCACCTCTTCGCCCTTACCGCGTCGACGACGACGTCTCTGTAGAACGGCTTCCACCCGATATAGTTTTTCCTTCGCAAAGATCACTTTTTGTAGCTCCGGCCCGTAGAAGGTGCCGTCCAGTATCGTGCCGGCGTCGTCCATCAGTCGGTAAACAGGAGGGTCGGTCGGGTGCGAATCTACGACGGTGAAGAGCTCTTCGCTCCAGTTAGCCATGTACCCCTTCTTGAAGACGCCCTTCGCCTTGCTGATGCGTACGCGATCCCCCGCTCGCAGTTTCGGCTTGCTTTTGTTTTTTTGACACCCTCCGCCGCCGTACAGAAGCTGCCACACGCTCTCCTGATTCGACGCGTCGACGCTCGCCGGCGTCCTACCGATGCTTCCATGGTAGGCGTTGTTGTATGACCGCACGAAGTCCTGCTACGGCTCCACGAACCTCAGCTTCTGATGCTTCGTGAAGTACCGCCACATGCGCGTCTTCGGCGTACGATTGAATCGCTCCACGACGCTCGCCTTCGTCTCCTCGTTGTGCGTCACGAAATGGTGGACACCGCGCGCCTTCAAAAGCGTCTGAAGGGGCCTGTTCAGAAACTCCGTCCCCTTGTCGGTCTGCAGGACGTGCGGCGGCAATGACAGCATCCCCTCGAAGGCCGCGACGAGCGCCGGACGGGATTTGCGCTTCAATGGAACGCACCACGCCCGCTTCGAGAAGACGTCGATGACCGCCAATAGGAACGCTATGCCGTCGTTGTGCTTTTTCAGTTTAGCCACGTCGACGAGATCGGCTTGCCACTGCTGGTTCCGACCGCCCACGATAACGCGACGTCGCTTAAATCGGCGCCTAACCGGCTTGTGAAGCGTATAGGCGTCCTGCGCCGCCAGCCACCGCCCGACGACCGGCTTGGGCACCGCGGCCGACCGGTGCAACGCGTCGACGCCGCCATAACTGCCTGCCCGTTTCGGGTCGAAGTAGGCGCGCTTCAGTAGGCCGTCGCGTTGTTGGCGCTCTCGTTGCGCACCACGAGTCCGCCGGGGCACCACCGCCATGGAGCGCGCGGCGCCGACGACGACGATACGGCGAACAAGAGGGCGGCGACGATGACCGCCGCAATTACGACGGCTACGACGACGACGAGTACTGATCTTCGGGCGGGGGGCATCATCTACGGGGGGCGCGCGCGCTAAAAGCTGGACCACGGCATACGCTCGACGGACCGAGTGCGCCCCTTTCGCTTCTGCTCGCGCTCGACGGACCGAGTGCGCCCCTTTCGCTTCTGCTCGCGCTGTATATACGCCCGACGCTGGGGGTTGCCGACGAATTCCATAGGGACGTTCAACCGCCTTATATGGTCGCCGAACGCTTCCCAGCCAACCGGCGCGGGGGACCTCTTACGCGTTCGCATGAGATCGTTCACGAGATCTACCATATTGCTTCCGGCGATAGGCGTACCGTCGTACACGAGCTCCGCTCGATCGTTCCAGCGAATCAGCGGGTCGGCCTTCAGTCGCGTCAACAGGAGGCGGGCCTTTTCTTTCAGCACATTCGGTACGCTCTTCACGACCTCGCTCTCCATCTCCCCCGGTAATTGATCGGACGTAGGCGGCGGCGGCGGCGGCGGCGGCGGCGGGGGCGGCGACTGATCGGACGACGACTCGTTCTTCACTACGGACACGCGCATCGGCTGCTGCGCGCGAGACGCCTCCATGGCGTTGTAACGACTCAGCAGTTGATTGTACGCCGCCACCTTTTCGCCTTCGGATAAATCTGCACGCTCGAGAACTGCTTTCATATCGCTGTCCAGGCTACTCATCACACGCGACGTGGTCGTGGTCGGTAGCGATAGTAACGGAAGTAGACGCTCCACCAACCGGGGGTCTACCAGCGCCATCTTCTTCGCGTGCTGCATCAACCGAAAGCCTGCCTGAGGAGGGGCAGAAAGGTGCTCGCCAACGGCGCCAGCAGCGCCGTCAGAAAAGCGCCCGAACCCGTCTGCAGGACGGCCCTCTTCCGTGTGATGGCTACTTTTTTCGACGCTAACTTGCGCAAATTGTTCCTGTACTTTATCAGCACTTTTCGGTTGTTAGGCGTTAATTTCACGTTCCCTCGCAGAATGTTATACGCGCAGTCGGCCAGACTGCAGATGAGGTCGGCGTCCGCGTGAGTGATTACCGCCTTTCTCAGATTCGTATTCCCCTTGTAACGGCGCAACAGCTGCAGGGCAAGGATGTGCCTCTTCACGCGCTCTGTCATCCTGTCGAATGACGGCGGCCGCGGCTCGCCCCGCCTTTTTTATAGTCTCGTCGGCACATAGACGTATTGAATGGGGTCGTCGGGGAAAATTTCCGTACGCAGGCGCATGGTTTCCGGCGTTTCCTGTTTCAGATCCACCAGGAGGTAACCGTAGGCGTCCGACGTGGCATCTTTGTACGCCTCCACCATGTAGTTGATACTACCCGGGTACATCTGCTTCGCCAGGTGACCTACTTGTCCAGCGTCCCTGGGACTCTTGAAGAGGACCATATACTGCGCGTTTAAACTGATTGTGCGATTTTCTTTCCCTTTCGGAAAGAGATTCTGCAAAAGCTGTACGACGGACGCGTTGCAGTGGTGACTTTTTTTAGTAAACAAAGTCGTGACGCTACTATTGGTCTCCGACATAAGGTCATCGAGCACTAGAAGCGTCCTCGTTTTGGTGTCCAGAAGCGACGGATCCGGCAAACCGTCTACAAATTCTACGCCGACCATAGAGTCGTAAGCGGTCTGCCACTGGCCGTAACACCACAGAATTTTCTCCGGTGGCGGCGAAATCATACACGAAGCAAACTTTAACAGGCGTACAACGAAAGTAGTCTTCCCGCACCCCGTAGGGCCGGACACTATACACGTAAAAGGGTGCTTCCACTTTCCGTCCATAGCGACATCTGGTGCGCCGACAACGTCACAATCGCCTATATGCACCACCATCGACGCTTTTCAGTCACTAGGGGAACACACTTTTCTTTTTTAGTCACTAGATGTCAGCACATCGTTATAAAGCGCACGCGACACCGCATAACCATTACATAACCTTTTAGCTATTGCTAGTGCTACCCTCTAGTGAATGCGCTACTCATAACCATTATATAACCTTTTAGTTATTGCTAGTGCTACCCTCTAGTGAATGCGCTACTCATTTGTTACTAATTAGTACTTAATTAATTACCCTAATTTTGTTACCTAATTAGTACCTGATTAGTCACTAGAGGCCGACAATCACCCTATTTATTTCCCTTATTAGTGCCTGATTAGTTAGTAGATGGCGACACCCTCTTTCTCATGACCCCCATCAATCACTTTGACGTTTATTCTCATCTCTAGTGCTAAAAAGCGTCGGAATTCTACTAATAAAAAACTCAAAAGCTTTTGATCTTAGGTCACTTCCGTTGATCGCGACGACCGTATCACTACTTACGTGTACCAATTTAATGGCGTCATCCCGGGCGCGCGCGCTCGCGCATGCTACAAACACACAAGTCCAGACACGTATCCAGGACGGTACGATGGTATTGCTTAATCGGAGTGCGTTTCCCACGCGCCGCTTACAAACAAGTCCACCCACGTCTGCAGTAGCGTCGCTTGATGCACGCTGACAAAAGTACCAACGAATTTTCTAGATTAAATAATACAATAAAACCATCACCAGGCGCCAACAACAATAACAACAAATTTCCAGAATAAAATTTAACGGGGAATTTTCCACTCAATATAGCACTAATTATTTCGTTAACATAGATAAATAGGCATCCGTTGAGTTTATAATACTTTTATTATAAATTACGTATAATTATAACACCATATTTTAAACACGTTGTTATCGATCAAACAAGGGCTCGGTCTTTTGGCAGAGCCTCGGCCTACGGGCCAAGCAATGTCGTGTGTGACAGGTTCAAATGTTGCTCGGTGTATTTTGTCTCTAACGAACCTATCTTTTAACATGAATACATTCCCTATATTATAACATAGGATTTGTAGGGCTAAAAAGTAGGGGTAAATTGACACCTCCAACTCAAAAAGTTGTCATATATCTGTACAATAAATCGAATTGACGTTTAATATGGAGAAATTTCCCAATCTTCTAACATGAGAAAAATATCCTATCTTCTTACATGGAGTACGCCTCCATACTCAGATAGCCGTCAGTTTGACTGATTTAGCAGATAAGTTCATATTTTATAATTTCCTATCTTTTAACGTAGGATTTAGCTCCTATGTTTTAACATGGAACAAAATACCCGGATGTTCTTCCAACACACAGACCATTCGTTACCTCTTTGATGATAGCAGGCCTTCAATATAGTTCTTGCAAATGACGGCTAACCAAATTACTCCCAATTTGACCAATTTACCACGCGTACTGATTTAATGTCTACATACAGGCGCGCGAGTTCAAACTGACTAAAACCTAATTACAACCATCTCGACTTAATTACCATGCGTACCGATTTAGTGATGTCATTTTCATAAATTTCCGCCATTTTTCATAAAGAAATCAAAACTGTACGGAAATAGCCGTCAGTTTGACTGATTTACTACGCCTACCTTCACAGATAGCTGCCAGTTTGACTGGTTTAGCAGAGGAATTCCAATGTTATTCTATACGTAAGTTTTTACATATATATATAGAGGTCACTCATATGTGTAATGACCTATTCCATGACGTGATTGATCTATTTTATAAACTCTATGACTTATTTTTATAGTTTGTAGCATTTCTGCTATTTCTGAATGTTTAATCTACTTTCCTGAGGTCTAATTTGGGAAATGAGGAATGTTAAGCCAGTAGATAGACATATTGTTGACCAACCGCCCTGGTTACGTAATTACGGCAACTCGGTTGCAGATGCGCTCAGTGAAGCGTGGTATTCTGTTGCTAGTGTTTCTAGGCAAGCAGGTGGTTTCACTGTAATCGTAGAGAGGGTGTTCCACAATGCCTAGTTTGAATTGTATATTACATTAGCCAATATAAATGATGGAAACCTGTCATATGATGTGTCATTAGGTCTGCTTATGTAAACGTTTGTTGTACGCATTTCGCCATCTGGGCGCTGGCGAAGGACTGGGACAGATCCAGGGTTGAACGAGACAGGTTGCCCTGCTGCCAAGAGAATGGCAAGGAAAGTCGTAAAGCGTGGTGGGAATCGTTAACGTGGGTTACGTTCCCAAGCTTGTGTGTGTGTATAATATTCAGTGTCCAGAGTGACTATTCGATCGAACTTCGAAGAAGCCATGCCGCCACGTCAGCGGTATATTGAAATAACGTTCCGGTCGGCCCCAACGTATTTGCGTCGATGAGCGATAATCGCGACGCGCTCACCCAGCACGGGCCATCTTCGAACAGCGGTCTCACAGCGATATCGTCAGAAAGCTTGACCGAATGCGACTCGTAGCGGCCGGCGGTAAACGTATTCTGCCAGGCGTCGTCATTCGCGCGAACCCGTTCGTCCGACTTCTCGATCGTTTGCGACAAAACAAGACCTCTCGTTCGAATTCGTAACGGCCGGCGGTAAGCGTCTACTGCCCGGCTTCGTCTTTCAGTTGAACGTATTCAACTGACTTCGCAATCGTTTGCGACCGTGCGGTTATTGAACGGACGCGACTCGAGAATTCGCGGCGTAAGACAGCAATCGTCAAGTGCCCGGCATCATCACTCGTGCGCCCGAGATACACCGTTCTAATTGTGTTCCGAGCTCGGCGTGTTGACTTCAACAAACGTTCGTATATATTCGAGATGGGACTAGCCCAGTATCAGTGTCTATTTTCTGATTGAATGTATCTATTATTTGCTGTATTATGATTGGTAGTTATCTGTGTTTTGAAGTGAGGTATTATTACCCTTGAAGTATTCACATATATATTTATATGTGTGTGTTATAACAGATTACTGTGATGAGAGTCCGCGAGGACTAGCTTATACTGTGTATTTATATTATGGGAGTTATTCTTAGATAACACTTGGCGCCTAGTGTATGGTCGTGTAGCGATATAATCCACCTAAAAAAGGAAGTGGAATTTGATAATCTAAAGATTCAATGTTATTGTATATTATGTTCTATTAAGATTTGGTTACGGGATTTCTTTATTCTGTTTATTTTGTTAATCGAAATATTTACCAAAAGGAAGATATCTTGTAATAAAGTTTATTACATTTTCCTCGTTCTTTGTTGCTTGTTCACGATAACCGTTCTTTCTCATATGCGTTGACCTTGATATATAAGAACCCTACTAGACTGTGCCATCTAGTGTACGGAGACCTCGCTAATCCGTGACATAGTTCACCACATAAAATGCACGAATTTAAGCACTACCGTACGGAAATAATACCAAAGGTATAATTCCATGATGGTCGTTCAGTTTAAAAAACAAGGCTTTAGGTCCTGATATAGCATCGTCCTATGTGTACATACCGGGGCTCAGTCCCTTGACAGATCCTCGGCCTACTGGTTAACCGGCCTCGTAAGTGATATGTTCAAATACTGTTAAGTATATTTTATCTCATCTTTTAACATAGGATTTGTAGGGCTAAAAAAAGTATGGTTAAATTGACACCTCCAACTCAAAACGTCGTCCTATACCTGTACGATAGATCGACTTTTAGTATGGAGAAATCTCCATATCTTTTAACATGGAGACAATTTGCCTATCTTTTTAACATGGAATTTAGCTCCTATCTTTTAACATAGGAAAATCCCCCTATCTTTTAACATGGTAAAATTTATCCAAATAAGGCAATTTATGCAAATGAGGCTATCTCATTTGCATAAACATGCCGTTTTCCGTTTGTGGAAGATGGTGGAATCGCAACTACTTTCCCTATCTTTTAACATGGGAACTGAACTACTTTTCCACTTCCACCAACGGAAAACGGATTCGACCTGCGCTGAGGGACGCGACATACGACTATAAACATACCAAGCGATTCGAGTTTTATATCATATTGATCTTTTTTAACAAATAATCACAATATAATAAGTTTTATTTGATATGTACATATTACATTTGTTCAACTAAACATCTTCCTAAGTTGTATTTTGTTCTCATTCGTTTTTCATGTTATGGGTATGTGATTTTTTTAAGTATCTGACATTTGTTCATCCACTTTCTAAATATTCTTTATTGTATTGTTTCTTTGCGTTTGATGTGCATGTGATGTGTATATTATATTACAAATATTACATCATGCATATCGAGTGCAGTGATTGTACCTGTAGTTGTATTGTGCTTTTCCTTATTTTGTAGTCAATCACATCATAAGAGTTTCAATAAAATGTTTTTACTTTACAATGTCTTTACTTTAATTGTGTTTCTAACAAAAATATGCAATTTAACAAGGACACCCATTACTGCAAGACCTCATACAGGCGAACAAAACTATCATATCTACTTGCCCATTGCTTGTATTCATGATGTTGACAACAGATTTGGTGACAGATTAACGTGTACCACAACACTCGTTTACCTGAATGTGAAGAACTTAGCCGCATAAATCTGCATGTGGTGTTGACACACCTCGAGTTCTGAAAATATGGTACATACATTAATAGTCAGTACTGATTGTTTCTAACAATAATCATTTTAATGTGCTTGCAAACGTTGCAACCTGACAAATGCAACCAATGCTAATGTAAATCAGTCACATGATATATGTACATATTATGGGCATTAGTTTCCATGGTATTGAGGGGCGCTGGTTTTCTGAACATAAAGAACAAAAACGCACTGAGGAGGACAATAAAAAAACTAGTGAAATTAATGGCATATTCTTTTTCTTGTAAATAATTAAATAACCAGAGTGCATATATAAGTACATTTAAAATACAAATTGAAATGTCCAATAATAGTAGATTTTACTATAAAAGTAATCGATTAGGTAAATTACTGTTACACTTCTTAATTATTATTAGTAAATTATGGATATTGTTTCTGTTCAATCTATTACTATTAGGTCAATAATTATAATCGTTACGGATCATTTATAAGACATTTAAAATATGGCTATTACCCCACGGATTAGGCTTTTAGCCTACTACCATATACGACATAGATATACAGTAGTATCTATATAGTCACACAGTAAGGCCGCACAAGCCGCCAATGGCTAGACTAAAACGTAAAAAAATCAAATAAATTTAGTACAAGCTACATTAATATGTGTACTCATATGTCTAAACATACGTGATCACAGCTGAATAATTCGAAATTACTAACCTGTCTGGAAGAATCATAGAATGCGAACGCTGCATCTGTTCACTGTTGTGACTGACCCCACGCCACAAACACAGTCCACTGGTACTGACAGTCTGTATCGCTTTATGTTTACTCTGTTTGGTTCCATAGTCTCTCCCAAATAGAAATACACCTTTATGCGCCGATCCTGTCATTGGCTGTCTAATTTACCCAATTTTGCCGAGTAGGTGGCAAATGTCCGTGGACGTCCGCTCATTGCATCAACTCCTTTTTCCATAACAACAACAGCGCCAAATGGTGGGGTTAAATGTCGATATCACCCACAATTCGCTTTCACGAGAAGAGTGCAATCGCAATCCACGTGAATGCTGTGTTCCAAGTTGACGCGCATATGCCGATATTCGGTTAGGACCAACCGAAAATAATTTGTTATAGTTTGTCTGTAAATTGGCGGAAATCTATGAAGCCGAAGAAGCGAAACAAAGCGACGTAAACAAGACAACTGTTCGAGAGAGAGCGCCACTTGGGCTACCGAGTGTCGCAAGTCAACAACGTTTACTCCGAAAGGCGGCACCACTGAATGTGAACGAACCTACCAGGCAGCCACCCCGATGCGCGAACGAACCGCCTGAACGTGACAATCTATCTCGTGTTTGAACTGTTAAAACAACAACACAACATGTTTCAGATGATACAGATGCCTAAGATAGGGCTGATGAACTTTGACGGTGACCCCCTGAAATATTGGAGGTTTGTTAGGGCGTTCGATAGCAACGTCAAAGAGACTTTTGATGACAGTGTCAAACTTGCTATGCTCATGCAAATATGTGTTGGTAAGGCTAGTAAGGTGATCGAATCATGCGTCGTAACGGAGCCTAATGCAGGATATAAGAGGGCAAGGGAGCTGCTTGAAGACAGGTTTGGCAACACGTACACTGTTGTAGATGTATAGATTAAGAGGGTGACAGTAGACCAGGTAATGTCGCCAGACATAGAGCGTCTTATCACCTTTGTAGAAGAAGCTGCTACAGAGAGTAACAACCCGGTGTACAGCCAACTGATCCACGTACCGCTTGACAGGAAACAGCCCACCTACGGTCAATCGATGTACGCACCGCAGGAAAGAAGGTACGACCGACGCCAGGGAAACGAGAAAGGGATTGGGAACTACAGCACATCCACAGCGGCAGAATATGGCGACACGTGTCCTATTTGTTCAGAGGGTCACACCTTATTCATTTGCGAAAAATTGAAAAGTCTAAGGATTGAGGACATAATAAAGACAGCAAGGGACAACAACTTATGCTACAACTGTTTACGTCATTGACATTATGCCGCAAAATGCAAGTTAACCCACACATGCTCCGTGCAGGGAAGTCATCGGAAGCACACGAAATTCTTGCATGAGGTCAGTCCTTCACCAGTCAATCAGAGTAACGAACAGTACCAAACTGTCGACGACTATGTCAAACGAGCCGAGAAGGACGTCAGCTGTAACATCACTGGGGATCGTCAGGGTAGCCCTACCCATAGTACGCGTTAGGGTGAGGGCAAGTTATTCACTGAGATACCTTGAGACCTATGCTTTGGTGGACAACGGGTCCACCATCACCTTTTGTTCAGAGAGACTGGCAGATGAGTTGCGGCTACGAGGAGAATCACAGGAACTCACGTTGACGATACTTGACATGGAGGATAGAAGAGTGAGCGGTAGAGTGGTCAGCTTAGAGGTGGCGGCCATAGACGGCGGAGCGCGTGTTACCAAACCAGCGATACCAATCAAGAGATAGAATATTGGACAACAGTGTGAGATAACGCTATGGCACCACCTCCGAGATATAGATATACCGGAAGTAGATGCAACATCCATGATGCTGCTGATAAGCCAGGATAACCCAGACACCCTGATGATAAGAGGCGGTGACGTCGGTGATCCCTATGCGACAAGGACGCTGCTGGGATGGACCTTGAACGGTCCTATGGATACAGGCCGAGGAACCCATTGCTCTGGAGAGAAGCACAGTCACTTAGCATTTCCTTGCCACCGTTGACAACTTACACCAACAGATGAAAAGGTTCTGGAAATTAGAAGAATGGGACACACTGGTAAACGAGAAGCCGGAGATGTCCATTAACGACAAGAAAGCGCTGTCAATCTGTGAAGAAAGCATCACACAGAAGGACGACTGTCATTATGAGCTCGACATTCCTTTCAAACAAAATTCACCTGGCTTACCTGACAACCGTCAGCTTGCAGAAACACTGTTAAACGGGCTCAAAAGAAGGCTCAACCGTGATATCACTCTGAAGAAGGACTACAGCAGCTACATGCAGAACCTCGTGGATAAAGGATATGCTGAACACATAGATTACACAGGAGCCGAAGGTGCCACGTGGTATTTGCCGCACTACCCTATATACCACCCAAACACACCTGGCAAACTCAGAGTGGTGTTCGACTGTGCTGCAAGATTCAATGGAGTGTCACTAAATGATCGAGTCCTGCAGGGACTCGACCTGACGAGCTAGTTGCTTGGAGTGCTACTCCGGTTCATCGAGGCCATGTTCCATCAAGTGCGAGTTACCAAGAGCCACCGCGATGCATTGAGATATTTGTGGTGGGCTAATGGCGACACAAGTAAGAGTCCCGATGTGTACCGGATGAAAGTTCACATGTTTAGAGGAACGTGGAGCCCGAGTTCCTGTAACTTCGCTCTACGAAGAACGGCCACGGACAATGAATCGACATACCAGCCTAAAACGATACGCGCTGTTCTGATGAACTTTTATGTTGATGATTGCTTGCAATCAGTAGAGGATGAAGAACAAGGGGTTCGGTTAATTGCCGAACTACGAGATCTGCTACAAAGAGGTGGATTCCGATTGACTAAGTGGATGAGTAACAATCGAAGGCTAATCGAAAGCGTACCAGAAGCAGACAGAGCGAAGGAGGTTAAAGACGTAGATCTCAGTGCCTAAGAACTTCCCAGCGAAAGAGTTCAATGCGCGTTCTGGGGTGTGGAGAGAGACCAGTTCGGATACAGCATATCCTTGCAGGATAAGTCACTCACCAGGAGAGACATACTCAGTGTTCTTGGCTCGGTGTATGACCCAATGGGCCTCGCCGCACCGTACACACTGACAGCGAAGAAGATAATGCAAGACATAGCGAGACTGAAGACTAGTTGGGACGATGAAATTCCAGAGACCTTACGACGAGGATGGCTGCACTGGTGTATGGACCTGCAAAGGTTTGCTGACTTGAGGGTTAATAGATGTATCAGATCACAAGTAAGAGTGCAGAAATACCAGATCCATAATTTCAGCGACGCGTCAGAGATCGCATACGGTGCTGTCAGTTACATGCGCACTGTTGACATTGGAGGAGGAGTGTCATCCACGTTGCTTGTGGCAAACTCGAAACTGGCCCCCATCAGCACGATGATAATTCCAAGGCTCGAACTGTCGGCTGCAGCCTTGTTGATCAAGATCTACAAAATGCTATGCACAGAGCTCGACGTAGAAGTAGTGGAAACAGTCTTCTGGACTGACAGTATGATCGTGATAGATTATACAAGGAACACAAACACACGGTTCCATATGTTCGTTGCTAACCGTCTGACTACCATCCATAGCGGATCTGAAGCCACACAATGGCGACACGTGAGTTCAGCACTGAACCCGGCAGACGACCTATCACGCGGCTTGACTGCTGAAAGGTTGTTATAGAGTAGAAGATGGATATGCGGACCAAGTTTCTTAGCCGAAGAAGAAAGTAAATGGCCCGAGCACAAGCACGTTAGACCCCTAACGGATAGAGACCCTGAAGTGAAAGGGCAGAGTAAAGCAAGAGTCTATACCGCCCAGAACAACGAAGCTACAGCCTTCACAGACCGCCTCATTCTCAAGCATTCGTTATGGTACCGGGCGACAAGAAGCATAGCATGGTTGGTGGCGAGACTAAAATCGATGCAACTGGCAAAACTCAAGAGAGAACAATTCAGAGATGCAAGGGAAGGAATATCCTTTGAAGAAATGCAACGGGCAGAAACAGTAATTGTGAAGCACGTTCAAAGGCAACATTTCAAGAAAGAAATCGAAACCTTGCAGATGAAGGGGGAGATGCAGAACCCAAACAACAAGTCAGTAAACCAGTGCGACACGTCGTCTCGATCCCGTGATGTCAGAAGGCGGAGTACTCCGTGTAGGTGGTCGCTTGAGAAACGCAGGAGGATCAGAGGAGGCAAAGCACCCTATAATCCTACCGAGAAAGCACCCTGTCTTTAAAGCCATTATACGTGACTGTCACGAAGCATGTGGTCATTCAGGACGGGACATGTGATGTTCCTGGTGCGTGAAAAATTTTGGATCTTAGGTGTCAGATCTTCGATTCGAGAAATACTACGAGACTGCTTCATGTGCAAGTAGAGACACGCAACGCCAAGTGAGCAAACGATGGCGGACCTCCCGAGTTGTAGAGTGACAGAAGGTGAACCGCCCATCACATACACAGGCGTTGATTAGTTTGGTCCATTTCTTAACGCAGCACCGTTAAGCGTTACGGCTGCGTCTTCACGTGTTTGGCCGTTCGAGCAATACACATTGAGATTGCACACTCGCTCGACACCGACTCATTTGTAAACGCCTTCCAAAGGTTAATTATCAGAAGGGAACAAGTTAAAGAAATGTGGTCGGACAATGGCACCAACTTCGTTGGCGGAGAACGTGAGCTTCGCGAGGCTCTCAATGAGTGGAACAAGGACCAAATCCATAAGTTCATGGTGCAGAGGGAAATCTGCTGGCATTTTAACCCAACGACAGCGTCGCACATGGGAGGCGTGTGGGAGCGAATGATCAGGACAATTCGAAGGGTGCTCTACGCGTTGATTCGAGAGCAGACTTTGGATGATGATAGGTTGGCAACCTTCATGTGTTTGGCAGAAGCGATTGTCAATAACCGACCCTTGACTACAGTTTCAGTTGACCACAAAGATCGAGAACCACTGACGCCCAATCACCTTCTTATGCTTAGAGCAGGGCCATCGTTTCCACCTGGCAAGTTTGTGAATCAAGACATGTACTACAGGAGAAGATGGCGTTGGGTTCAATACCTGGCAGATATATTCTGGCGAAAGTGAACAAAATAATGTTTGCCATCACTACACCAACGACAGAAGTGGACACAACACCGACGATGTGGCAAATGGGTCGGATAGAACAGGTCTTCCGGAGCGATGATGGACTTGTACGGTCAGTCCAAGTCAAAACCAGTACTACATCCTTCAAGCGTCCAGTTACTAAGATATGTCCACTTGAATGTGTTAGCAAGGGCTGAACTATGTCCGCATGAGTTCAGCTAGCGAGACATTAAGATGTCTGGTGGCAAAACTGTGTACACTTGTCAGACTATGTTGGTTTCAGACGTTAGCAACTATTGATACACAATATGTATGACATATCGTGTTAATTCAGTTTACGTAGTATTAATATATCCGTCGACATTCCTTCCTGGTGTTCATTGTTGTGTTAAATGCACTTTGGGCATTTAAGGAGCCGTTGTTACGGACGTAATGTATGTGTGTGGCTCCCTCTGTAGGAGTTGAGTTAATTCCCTGCAGCGCCATTTTGTGTAGATTCGCTGACAGGCCAAAATTGTAAGTGTCTCATTTAGTTGCACTATTTCACTAATTAGTACACACACACACACACACACACACACACACACACACACACACACACACACACACACACACACACACACACACACACACACACACACACACACACACATATATATATATATATATATAATTTGATTGTGTTACTGTATGATATTCATTACCTTTACTACAAGATGCGTATGTTACTTTTCTTAGACTACATGTGTTTATTGTCAGTAATTTACTATATTGCAGATTGTACCTCGCGACTCGCCACACTACGCCATCGAAATAAACAGCGAGCGTTGAATCAATAGATAATGGCTTGTCTTGAAATCACGATAAAAGTCGACACAGCAATCCGCCACTAACACTATGTACGTGCCCGACAGAACATGGATTCACTGGCTGGAAGTATTGTTGAACGCTATGTATCTCATATTAGACATTGAATTCACGTGTATAGTCTACTGCTGGGATGGGAACCACCCCAAGATTAATATGTTTTCAAAACAACCCCTCACCCGAAATGGCCATTAGTTGCACGGAGGTTGTTAAACTCCCATCAATGCTATTGTTCACTAGACTGGATGGTTCCAACGTGTGATCTTTTTACTATTGTTACACTGTCAATTTACCTATTCACCGTTACGTATGTGTGAGAGTCCGTACCATAAGTTAACCTTTTTCACGTGATTCGTTTAATGTTCATGTTTATTGAAGTTACAAAACTGATCAGTGCAGGAGTGCAAATGAATAAACACTTTTTCCTAGTTCCGCACATGATATGAACACGTGTATTCACGTGAATACACGTACGTCTAGGACCGTACCAATTAATTTCTCCAGTTCTGCACGCAAACAAAAAAAACACGAATTCACGTGAATATGCGTACGGGTAAAACAGTGCCAGTTTCTCCAGTTCCACATCTTAAACAAATAAGTGAAATATTCACCTGAATATACATGCTGCTACCTGAATATACGTGCTGCTAGAATCGTATCGGTTTTTAAACTTTAGCAATACATCTTACGACAAATTACTAATTTGAAACTCACAGTCCATGATACCCCCATGTCTTGATCGAAAATGATTGGGCATATAGCATAGTATACCATTAACTTACTTGCGTTTTGCAATAAAATGTACATTTTGTCAGAACGTTCTAGTAACGTTCTCATGACGTTATTGAAGCGTTACGTTCCACGAATGTTTTGCGAACGTTCTTGCTATTAACCGATGCAGATATAAAAAAACACAGTCCACAGTATCCCCATGTCCGAAAATGATCGGGCATATAGTACGCACCATTGACGTACTTACATTTTGTAATAAAAATGTACATTGTGTCAGAACGTTCTTGTAACGTTCTCATAACGTTATAAGCGTTATGGTCCACGAACGTTCTGCGAACGTTCCAAGACTATTAGCATATGCATTTTTTTAAACATACTGTGTGTTTCCCATTACGGCGTTTATATCTTAACACTGATGGTCTAGAAAACTTGTTTATCACCGTGAAACGTCATATATGAAAAACAAAATTCCGTAACCTAAATATAACATTGTGCTAACGTTAGCAGGACGGTATGTGTTTGCTGGATATCTGCGTAGGTACGAAAGTTATTTTTCCATCACGCGCTTGCATACTGTTTTGATTTGTTCATGAAAAATGGCGGGAAGGTGATGAAAATGGCTGGAATTCGGTGGAAATGACGACGTTAGGTAAATACGCGTGGTAGTTCAGTCCAACTTGTGGTTATTCGACTAGCCAACATTCTGAACTTGCTCGTATGTAAATAATCTCGTTCAGTGACGTCATTAAACCAAAGTTGGCCACCTAGTGACTATATATATAAGTTTGGGGTAACCTTTTCGTGTATTGACCTACCAAGAAGCGCCGCCAAGTGACTTTATAGCAATTATGAACAATTTCTCAATCAAAAATTTCTAAGTTCTACCAATTATGAATTTCTAAGCCTCTCGTTTATAAAACATATCTTAGTCCGACTTTATGAAATCTGTGTTTGAAAAAATTGCAAAGTCCCTACTATGAAAACATCTAAATCACTCACTCAAATTACTCAAATCACTCACTCAACACACTCAAATCACACAAATCACACAAATCACACAAATCACACAAATCACACAAATCACTCAAATCACTCTTTCAAATCACTCAAATCACTAAAATCACTCACTCAAATCACACAATTCACAAAAACACTCACTCAATTCACTCAGATCACTCAATCATCTCACTCAAATCACTCACTCAAATAATTGCAATCACTCAAATCGCTCACTCTAGTCGGTCATGTCATTCAAATCACTCACTCAACTCACTCAAATCATTCACTCAAATCACAAAAATCATTCACTCAAAGCACTCAAATCACTCACTCAAATAATTAAAATCACTCACTAAACTCACTCTTTTCATTCAAGTCATTTACTCAACTCACTCACTCACACAACTCACTCAAATCACTAATTCAACTCGCTTAATTTATTCAACTTTTTTAACTCACTCAAATCACTAATTCAACTCATTCAAATCACTCAAATCACTCACTCAAATCATTCAAATCACTCACTCAAATAACTCAAATAACTTACTCAACTAACTGGAATCACTCATTTAACTCACTCAAATCTCTCAAATCACTCACTCAACTAATTCAAATAAATCAGTCAACTCACTCAAATCACTCAAATCACTCAAATGTCTCAAATCACTCACTCAACTCACTCAAATCACCCAAATCACCCAAATCACTCAAATCACTTAACTCACTCAAATGAGTCTAAAATTTATAACAATTTCTCGACGTTATAAAAATGACACATTTCAGAGAATGTTGTAACAACATTGGCGGCCATGACAGTCATGTATCTAACCATAATCATAATCCTAACCGTAGCGTCACTCAACGGACACCAATGTAATTAGTTAGAGTAACGCCGTCTACAAGACATGCCGGATCTCTATTCGTCGACACACTTCTGGGAATGGTGGAACCGAAGAGGCCGTCATGACAGTCACGTGACTTCCGGTACGACGTCAATTCCGTGTAGCGCCACTAGTGGATAACTACGTTACATGGTGGTGTCATCTACCGAATAAAGCATTAACTAAGTAGGGTTAGATAGAGAACAAAGTTAGGGTTAATCTCGCGAAAATGTAAACAACCCACCGAAGTCAGGACTTAGATATTTTCATAAATATGGGACTTAAAAAAATGTCACAGTTGGCAGAATTGATGAAATTTAGGACTTAGACATTTTTTCATAGTTGGGATTTCGCAAGTTTTTCAAACTTAGAATTTCTAAAGAGGGACTTTGCAATATTTTATAAACTTGAGGCTTAGAAAGTCATAGTTGGTAGAACTTAGAAATATAGGACTTATATATTTGTTTTTATAATTGTTATAAAGTCACTTGGTGGCGCTTCTTGGTAGGTCAATATACGATCAGGTTAACCCAAACTGACATATAGAGTAACTAGGTCACTAAGTTTGGTTTAATGACCTAATTGAACGAGATTATATAGAGTCGCGCAAGTTCAGAATTTTACCACAAGTTGGACATAACTACCACGCGTACTTACTTAATGACGTCATTTTCACCGAATTCCTGCCATTTTTACACATTTCCCGCCATTTTTCATGAACAAATCAAAACAATACGCAAGAGCGTGATGTAAAAATAACAATCGTACGTACGCAGATAGCTGTCAGTTTGACTGATTTAGCAGAGAAGTTCCTATTCTATATAACCATTATAAGCTATACGTAGATCTTAGAAATACATAGGGGTCTGTCAGTATGTGTAATGACCTATTTCATGACATAATTGACCTATTTCATAACATCTATGACTTATTTTTATAGTTCACCATATAAAAGAATAAATATCTAACCGTGAACAAGTATGTATTATAGGGTATACTAATATTATTATAATAAACGTATAATATTTAGTTGTGTCCATTTTCGGTTGTCAATGCCAGGTTATAAATTTTTGTATTATTCCTTATTATAGGTTATGTATTATAAAACACTTTAAAGAAATATTATTATAATCAAAGTACAACATTTATTTCAGTCACTTTTCGTTTACCAGTGCCAGGTTATGAATTTTATTATTATTCATAGCGTCAATAAGATCCAAGGTTTTTGCCGAAGAAGCACGAATTTAAGCACTACAGTACAGAACAAATAGCAACGGTCCATGATTTAATAAAAAATGACTGTTGTGTAGTTGATTTTGTTTTGAGTAACATGTTTGCATGTTATGTAGTTTGAAATGTTTCTTAATTGTGCAGTAAAGTCGACACCATTTGTGCAGTTATGACATTTTTTCAGAAATTTTTCATAAGTCTCCCGCATAAACAAAAAACACTCGTGGTCATTCAACAGTGACAAGTGTACAGAAGCAAATAGTTCCAAATGTCTGGACCAAATTACTACCACATTGACCGATTTACTACGCATACCTACACAGATAGCCGTCACTTTGACTGAGTTACTACGCGTACCTACACAGATAGCCGTCAGTTTAATTAATTTACTATGCGTACCTACTCAGCTAGCTGTCAGTTTAATTAATTTACTATGCGTACCTACACAGATAGCCGTCAGTTTAATTAATTTACTATGCGTACCTACTCAGATAGCTGTCAGTTTGAGTGATTTAGCAGATAAGTTCCTATTTTATAATTTTATATCTTTTAAGGTAGGATTGAGCGCCTATGTTTTAACATCGCACAAAATACCCGGATGTTCTTACGACACACAGATCATTCTTTACCGCTTTGGTGATAGCGGGAAATCAATATAGTTCTTGCATATGTCAGCTAACTGAATTACTACCAGTTTTACCAATTTACCACGTGTATCAAATTAATTACGTCATAGAACAAAGTACAGGCGCGCAAGTTAAAAATGCCTGCTAACCTAATTACCACAATTTGGATCGAATTATCACGCGTACTTATTTAATGATGTCTTTTTCACAAAATTCCCACCATTATTCATGAATAAATCAAAACTGTATGCAAACGCATGATGTAAAAATAGTTATCGTACCAACGCAGATGGCCGCCAGTTTGACTGATTTAACAGAGAAGTTTCTATTTTATAATGATTGCAAGTTATACGTGGATTTTAGAAATGTATTGGGGTCTGTCTGTATGTGTAATGACCTATTTCTTGACATGATTGACCTATTTTATAACATCTATGACTAATTGTATAGTTCACCACATAAAAGACACGAATTTAAGCACTACCGTACGGAAATAATTCCAAGATGATCGCACTGTTAAAAAAACGAGGCTTTAGGTTCTTCTATTACATCGTTCTATATGTATTCTACATTTTGTATACAGTACTTCCGATAAATAAGCATCCGTTGAATTTATAATGTTTCTTAAAATTACGCCTTATTATAACATCACATTTTAGACACGTCGCCATCAATCAAACAAGGGCTTTGTTCTTAGGCTAAGCCTCAGTCTACGTGCCAACCAGTGTCGTGTGTGACAGGTTCAAATGTCCTTCAGTATATTTTGTCTCAAACGAGCCTTTCTTTTAACATGGGGAAATTTCCCTATCTTTTAACATGGGATTTAGTCCCTATCTTTAACATGGGGAAATTCTCTTGACGCGTTGAAATGATTATGAGTGATGGAAGTGCAATCCGGAACTACTTTCCTAACTTTTAACATGGGAAAACCGGAACTATTTTTCTATTTCCATCACTCATAATCATGCTACAGGTCCATTTCAACGCCATACACTACTAACTTTGCGATATCACTTCTAATAATCGCTCTCTTAATTTCGTAAACGATGTAAACAACTAAGTACTTCGGAAAAGGCAGCATGACGTCGCTCCAAACGTATATTAGACTTTGTGGACTTATTCAGTGATGCGACCGACAGGCACCATGGTATCAACATTATTTGTGTACAAAATCCGGGCCAGTAACTTTTTGGGCGGGCCAGTAACTTTTCAAATCTACTGGTCCCCTTGGCCAGTGGATACATAACCTTAATGTCAAGGCCTGTTTAAATGTACAATTACTGCTACTAAGTCTAAGAACAAGTCAAGTTAAAATACCTTAGGCTTAGTAACTTCCCCCCTCTGTGAGGCGTGAATTTAAATTTTGTTGCGATGTCTTCCTTGATTTAATCAACTTTCAACTTTTTGTGGATGTGTGTACACACTTCTGAAATATATGAGAAACACTACCATCAATAATACTTTATTTTCTGCACTCAAACATTATCATGACATAAAACATATGATAATGCATGTTGTTGTCTAGTGACAACATTTATAGGAGTGACATTTATAGGATTAAGGTATTGATTTGTAGGTATTCCTAGCCTAACTCAAATTCGCATCAGTTAATATAATATTAACAAGTTTCGCATAATTAAGTGAAATTTCACAAAACTCTTGATTTTGATCTAATAAGTGAAAGTTTTACAATTATTGGCTGCCATGGCCGTGGGTCACTGGAGATTGGACTTATCTAGACCATATTGTATTGGTGTTCATTGGACTTACCCAGACTATACTGTACTGGGGTTCATTGGACTTATCCAGACTATACTGTTCTGGTGTTCATTGGACTTATCCAGACTACACTGTTCTGGTGTTCATTGGACTTATCCAGACTATACTATACTGGTGTTCATTGGACTTATCAAGACTATACTGTACTGGTGTTCATTGGACTTATCCATACTATACTGTTCTGGTGTTCATTGGACTTATCCAGACTATACTGTTTTGGTGTTCATTGGACTTATCCAGACTATACTGTTCTGGTGTTCATTGGACTTATCCAGACTATACTGTTCTGGTGTTCATTGGACTTATCCAGACTACACTGTTCTGGTGTTCATTGGACATATCCAGACTACACTGTTCTGGTGTTCATTGGATTTATCCAGACTACACTGTTCTGGTGTTCATTGGACTTATCCAGACTATACTGTTCTGGTGTTCATTGGACTTATCCAGACTATACTGTTCTGGTGTTCATTGCCAATGCTGTTGTTAATCAGGACGGAGCAAGTGCAACTACGATGTGGTAGGAAGTTCATGGAAACCATACTGCTTAGAAAACCTAAAGGATATGTTTCACGTCACAATAATGTTTCAGTCCACAAAATAAAGTATTATTGATGGTAGTGTTTTGTTCACTGGAGCTAATCCAATATTCCTCCATTAATTATTGCAATCGGCTGGGCTGCAAGTTTTGCTTAATTCATGTATTGATATTTAGAATACATTTTTATATTAGACAGAAGCCAGCGGTCAAAGGGTCGAGAAGTTAAAAGAAGATCACGAATAAAATGTTTTTGTAACTGCAATGAAAATTAATGGAGATCCATGTATAAGTGTTTCATTGTTCTATATTTTCAGTACGTTCAGGGAACGTTAAGAAAACTATCCCCAGATTTTGTTTATACTAACGTTACGCAATAATGTTGTGCATAACGTTCTGGAATCGTTAAGAAAACTTTACAGTAAAAGTTCTCAGAACGTTACCACTAACATATTATTATAACATAGCAAATAACGTTCTGGGAACGTTAAGAAAACTTTACAAAAAAGTTATCCTAACGTTACGCTATAAAGTTATCGTTACATAACAATGACGTTGTGGGAACGTTCTGCGAACATGTTTGTTAGCTGGGTATATACCTGCCAACTCCCCGGGGATTTCCGGGAACATCCTTGATTTTTTGTGTATCTCCCGGTCTCCCGGAATATAGGCAGATCTTTCTGACTTTCGCTTAAAATCTCCAACAACCCACCCCCGTCTTCCGACGTCATCGTCCGAAACAGTGCTATACTGGAAGCGTGCTGAGCCACTGGTGAATCTCCCGGAATTAAAAAAGGCGGCAGGTATATTAATTTAAGTATTAACTAAGTAACACTATGGGGTGGCTGGAATTAAGCTCCCTATGATAATGTCCCAACCTTCTGCTGTACTTTGTATTGGAAATTTAAACGACGACCACAATATTATCAATTGGGAACCCACGACCGTATCCACAATAATTTATTAATGAGAATGAATGGCGCGGATATTTTGCTCCCGGTCGCGTCTTTGCGATTTATTTGTTATAGTGCATAATAGCAATGCTAGTACTACTGTAGTTTGATACAATATCAACATTACTTAAACACTCCGTTTACACATTCGTTTTACTATTTAATATTTATAAAGTTTTGAGGATGGACCTCTAATGTAAATATTTTTTTTAATGGCAACTTAAGTGATTTATCGTGAATTAATTGATGTAACACCACAGAATGCGCATTGTTTAGCTATGTATACAACATAATTATTAACTTATATCAGTCAGGTTATGATGCTTTATATATCTCTCTTAGTTGTCGAGTATGCATTATACTCATGTACTGACAGATATTTGTAAAATTATCAGAACGAAGCCTGGCGACTAGAGTACACGCCATTGTCATGGACGTAGTGGTTTGTCCGTCCACAGAAAAAGAAAACAATGACAGTATTCATTGTCAATTAAACAGGTAAATATTTAATGGTGAAATGGAAATGTGAATTTTCAGACAGAAATGGAATCTCAAGTGTTATTAGTTGTTTATACTTATATTCAATTCACTTATTTACTTTATATCAAAATACATACATATATCAATATACATGTAACAGTTAACAAGCTGACATTAATATTAGAAAGCATATTATATAATTAAACTAAAAAGTGGGACATATAATATCACCTACTCATTTGATACTACTAACTTATTTACGTTCCTCCCCATTTAGCTTAGATGCAAGAGTGCATGCATTCTTCATAGTTTTACCTTCCTCTACGTAACAGTATCATGCTTCACTCATAGATAAATTTAATGACCACAACAGTTTCACAAACTAATATCAACTCCCTCGGGCTTACATGGGAGAGATAGAACATCACCAGGTAATTTGAATACAAATATGTGTTAATTTTCTTAACCATTACATCTTTATCACCGCTAAGGATACACAAAAGTATTAAAACGTCAAAGTTTTTGAAGAGTGTAGGCTGTAGTATCAGTTTAGTTCAGTTCATCCCGAGACCTGTCAGGTCGTAGGGGAGACTTGAGGGACGCAGACGCTGCGAATGCTCTCCAGCCGGGGCCGTCTAATGCAAGTCTCAGTAGCGTTTGGACGTCAAGGTCGGTCCACTCCCGTATGCTGTCCTTTGCCTATTTCTCTGCCTGCTGCCTTACAGAGTGCCCTGCATTATTTTCTTGGGAAGGGAGTTGTGGCGTGTGAGATGGCCGTACCATGCCTGCTTTCTCCTCTTCACTGTTGCGAGGAGTGGCTCCTGTGCGCCTGCCAAGGCAGTGATCCGTCTTCGGACAAAGTCATTGGTCTTGTGCTCTGCCCAATATATGTGCAGTAGGCGCCTGAAGCACTTCTCAAACACCTGTATTTTCAGCTTCGTTGCAGCCGTCAGTGTCCAACGTTCGCAGCCGTATAGCAGGATGGAGACAACAAAGGCTCTGTACAGTATAATTTTAGATGGAAAGCTTAAGATGTTAATGCTTCTCCATGTCTTACTGAATTTGGTATTTGCTGCTTTCGCAAGATCTATTCGGATCAGAATCTCTTTGTCCCACCGTCAATCTTTAGTGAGTGTGGAGCAGAAATATTTGAACGCATTCACTTCCTCCAGCTTCTGGCCGTGCATCGTGATGTTAACAGTGATGTTTTTCAGTGGTAGTGACCATCACCTCATTCCCATGACATAAGCTCTTTCGCTATCCACTAGCCTATTGGTGAGATCTTGGAGCTCGTTGTTGCTTCCTCCAAGAAGATCTATATCGTCTGCAAATCGCAGGTTCCTGACAGGTCTGCCTCCTACATAGATAGTGGTGTTGAAGGTGTGGAGGGCTTCTTTCACGATGTTCTCGAGGCAGATGTTGAAGAGAACCGGCGACTGTCGAACAACCTTTCCAGACTCCGACTGCGGTCCTGAAGTACTCCCCTATTTGGCTGTTGAGAAGGACCGTACTGCTGGCGTTGTTACACAGTGCGCTGATGACTTGAATTATGCCTTCTTCAATGTTGCAGCGCCTTAGACCTTCGTGCCACACACTGTCAAAGCCTACTTGAAGTTTATAAAGTTGTGGAGGAGGCTCTTCTGGTGTTTTTCGATCATCATAATTCTGCAGTTGCAGATTTCTTGTGTGGCACTTCTTCCGGCCTGCTCTTCTGCTAGCAGTTCTTCCGGTTGCTTTTTCAACCGGTTAAAAATGATGCGTAGCAGGATCTCGCTTGGGTGGCTAATGAGGCTAACGGTTCTGTAGTTTTGGCACTTCCGGAGATTTCCTTTCTTAGGTAATGGGATGCGTGGTGGATGACTATGTCCATTCCTTTTACCACTGTTTGAAGTCCCACATCTTCTGGAAAATGGTTGTCAGTGCAGTAACCATTCCTTCGCCACCATGTTTGAGCTGCTCCGCTGGAATGTTGTCTGCTCCTGGTGACTTCCCTACTGGTATACTGCGGATGGCTTCTTCCACCTGTTCCCTTAAAATAGGTGATTATCGTTCCTTTCTGGGGCCACTTCTGTCTGCAGCACGCTGGTATCGGGCTACAGGGGGTAATTGTAGAGCTCCTGACAGCACTACATCCACCTCTTTAAGACTTCACCAATCTCTGTCAGGAGTGCTCCCGTGCTATCTTCAATAACTAATGTTCTATTTTGCTGCGGCTTGGACAGGTTGATCGACCCAATACCTCCTCAGCTGTATACTGCCTCGTTGAACTTGTTAGTGAGGACATTGATGTCATTGTTCAGGAGGTTGAGTGCCGCAAACTTCCCCCCTATCTGAGCCTAAAATACTGCAGCCACTTCAGGATATTTCAGCTAGTCGACATCAAACCTGAAACGTGGCTGTGTCGCGTGATATTTCTTTTTCAACTGGAGCTTCATTCTAAGCATGAGAAGGTCGTGATCGCTGCTTATGTCAGCTCCTTGAAAAGTCCTGGTCAGTGTTTTGTTAACGCTGGCTTGAAGCGACGGGTTTGGTATTCCAGATGTTCGTGGGTTGAAGGAAGGCGGTTCTGGCTTTGCCAATTCTTGCTGTGACGTCGGCATCTGTTCCTCCCTGTTTGTCGATGATTTATCCGAGGTAGGTAAATGCTTCCACTTCTTCAAAGGCACTTCCTTGTAGTGTGATTACGTCGCTATTGGTGGCGTTGTTGCGGAGGTTTTTTTATTTCCCCTTGTGGATGTTGAGGCGTATTTACGAAGATGCTGCTGACGACGCATTTGTCTTGTATTGTATATGTTGGTAATTGTGAGAGAGTAGGGCTATGTCATCTGCGAAGTCTATGTCATCCAGGTTCTTCCACAGCGTCCACTGAATGCTATTTCTTCTCTGTTCTGCAGAAGACTTCATGACCCAGTCTGTGGTCAGGAGGAAGAGGAACGGCGACAACAGGCATCCTTTACCAGGTCTTGACCTGGAAGGTTTGCGTGAGCTATCCTCCAAGGAGGACCATGCTGGTCATTCTTTCGTGGGAGTTTCTAATGAGGTTCACGAGCTTGGTAAGCACTCCATAGTGTATGTGGAGTTTTCAGAGGGTCTCTCTGTCCACACTGTCGAAGGCATTCTCGTAGTCCACAAAGTTAATGTAGAGCGGGAAGTTCCACTCTATTGACTGCTCCACGACGATTCGTAGTGTTGCAATCTGGTCCACACGCAGGATCTGTTCTTCCTGTAGCCGGCTTGCACCTCACGTAGGTAGGGGTACATATCATATTTTATTATGTTGAGGATGATCCTGTTGAAGACTTTGCCAGTTACCGAGAGGAGTGTGATGCCTCGGTAGTTGGCATTGTTGCCGAGGTCGCCCTTCTCGGGCAGCTTGATGATGTAGCCCTCCTTCCATTCTACTTCTGGATCTTCTGGAAGAGTGAGTAGAGCATCTCCACTGTTGTGTTTATATCTTCTTTCAAGGCTTCTACTGGAATGTTGTCTGGGCCTGCTGCTTTTCCGTTTTTCTGCTCCTGGATTGTTTATTCCAAGCTCCAGTGACCCACGGCCATGGCAACCAATAACTTATGTTATCAGACTTTCATTTATTAGATCAAGATCAAGTTATTCGACTTATTAATAGTATATTAAGTTATGCGAGTTTGAGTTATGCTAGGAATACCTACAAACCAATACCTTATCCTATAAATGGTGTTACTAGACAACGACATTCACTATCATATGTTTAATGTCAAGGTAACGTTTGAGTCCAGAAAATAAAGTGTTATTTATGGTAGTCTTTTTTCACTGGAGCTAATCCAATATTCCTCCATTAATTATTGTAATCGTCTGGACTGCTGCATATCACTTGTTTACTGCCAAGTATTCTTAGCATTAACTGATTAAGATATTTTAGTCTGAAATGTGTTGCCCCATACAGTATTTTTGATCTATTTCAGAAGTATGTACACGTATCCACAAAAAGCTGAAAGTTGATGAAATCAAGGATGATATCGCAGAAAAATGCAATTTACGCCAAGCCTAAGGTATTTGAACTTGACTTGCTGTTAGACTTAGTAGCAATAATTAGACATTCAAAAATACATGAGTACTGTTGCTGGAGAAAGGCATTTTAACCCACATTGTTCTTTTTCTTATGTCAAATAACACCTGACATGCGTGTCTCAGCTATTTTCTTCACATGTGTTAATCTTTATGCAAAATAATATTATATCTCATTTGTCAACAAATATTACAATGTCCATTTTTTTTGCATGAAATCGAGCCTGCCAACTGTGCATTTCCTCTGCCAGCAGAGACGATGTGGGCAGGTCATTGTTGTACAATTCAGTAAACTCTTCTATGGCTGGTTGTCTTTACACATGACCGAGAGCACCATTTTCAGAAGGCGAGTACTCTATCGACACAGTGCTGAACACACCAAACCCCTCTGTGAAGTGTAATTTTCAATTGTTGTGCGATTTCATCAACTTTCGACTTTTTGTGGATGCGTGTACACAGTTCTGAAATGGATGAAAACACAATATATGAGTTAACACATTTCAGATTAAAATATCTTAATCAGTTAATTTTAGCAATACTTGACTCTAAACATATGATATTCTGCAGCCCAGCGTATGTCGCTTGTGTCATTTTGTCGTGTATCAAACTTTAATACTTTATAAAAAAAAGTATTGTATATTTGTCATAGTGCATAACAGCAGTGCTAATGCTACTGGATTAGGATGAAATGTCAACATTAGTTAAACATTTCGTGCATACACTCGTTGTACTAATTAACATGCATGAAGGTTTGATAATGGGCCTCTAATGTAATTTAAGGGCGACTTACGTGACTTAGTGTGACTTAATTGATGTAACACCACAGAATGCGTATTGTTTAGCTGTCGTGAACAAAAATAATTATTAATTTATATAAATCAGGTTGTCATGCTTTATATATCTGACTTAGCTGATGAATATGCTCTATACTCATGCACTGGTAGATATGTGTAACATTATCAGAACGAAGCCTGGCGAATAGAGTACACAACATTGTCATGGACGTAGTGGTTTGTCCGTGCACACAAAAAAGGAAACAATCACAGTGTTGATAGTCAATTAAACACGTAAATAGTTCATGGAGAAATGGAAATGTGAATCTTTCAGGCAAAAATGGAATCTCAAGTGTTATTATTTATTTACACTTATATTCAATTCACTTATTTACTTCAGACCAAACTACACATGGCAATACATACATTGGTTCATATATTAATATACATGCATTAATATACATACAAAACAAGCCGATATTAATATTAGAAAGCATATTATAATTAAACTAAAAGTGGGACATATAATATGATCTAGGTATTTGATACAACTAACTTAGCTAAGTTCCTCCCCATTTAGCTTAGATGCAAGAGTGCACACATTCTTCATACGTTTACCTTCCTCTACTTATCAGTATCATGTTTCTCTCATAGTTAAATTTAATTTAATCATCTGTATACAAGTATATGACTTTTGTTAACATTTTGGGTCAATTTTCTGAAAAGCTTGGCATATTTATCACCGCTAAGGAAACTAAAGTATTTAAACGTCAGCGTTTTTGAAAAGAGTGTAGGCTGTGTTATAGCGCATATTAAAATTATAAATGCACGACGCACATAGTAAATCATAGATATACATCATGTGTAGCGATACAAAGGCGGTGACTACATTAGACAAAAAATTCACTCCAGTGCATAATTCGCTATCCGACAATGTTCTTAATATTTGTTAAATATTCAACATTCGACTTCAAAAATGGGCGACCAACGAAAAGCAAACGTACATATACGCGCGCATCCATGTTGATTTTTGGACGAACCAATGATCAGCAAATGGGGCATGGATTAAAACCGCCTGGTAGTTTTTCATAAGTAAAAAAGAAGCCTCCAGGTCAGACTACATGCGGTGGCTCTACCTTGCGGAGTCTGATTATATTAGTCGAGATTTGTGACAAACAGTGGCGCCACGTTACGGTGAGTAGACGATCGAGGTGGTTTCGCAGACTAGTGAGTAAATGTTTAATCGTTCGAATCCGCATAGCGCATTGTTGGGCTTGCATATCTAACTTTGGGTTGGAGTTGGTCAATGTGTGACTGTGTGGCTTATATTTACATGGTAACCCTTTATATTACTGGCATATGTTAGTTGAGTGAACCTTTGGCTTTACTTTTTTTCAGATGTGCCAAGTGGGCGATAAACGGGTGATATCAACTTACATGTACAGAACACAATATTTTACTGCAGTGCAGATGCCACTTTGAGATCCAGTATCACATTTATCATACAGCGTGGTTTGTTGGTAAGTGATAATTGTATATTTGTACAACAAACAATCTTGTAGATCATTAAAGATTAAAATACAATTATAACCAATGTTGATGAGGTGAACATTGTCATTGACATTGGCAATCATTGGTCATTGACATTGCAAAACAAACTCCTGGTTATTTTTACAAACATGTATCTAGAGTCGAAGTTGGCCTTGTTAATTATTAGGCATTTTATTAGTCAGTTACCTAAAATATTTCTGAAATGTATGTGAATTTCAACTAATTGTTCAAAGAAGATTGAAAAAAAATCACCCAGTCTGTTCTACCCTCTCCAGAACATAGACGCGGGAACGGGCGGGCGGCAAGGGAGACTGGTGCCCCCTTGGAATTTAGCTGCGGAGTTAGACATGATTCTGCACTTACCGTTAGACATGGGGTCAAATACATTTAAAAATATTTAAATGCAAATACATGTTGTTTATGTCAAATGCAAATATTTTCACAAGTATTTCAAATACTTTTCTAATTCTCTTGATGTCTTTGTGCCCGTGCACAATAAATAAGGATAAACGAGTGACATATGCCACTTTGAGATCCAGTGTCATACTTTTCATGCGGCGTGGTTTGTTGGTAAGTTATAATTCTATATTTGTATAACAGACAATCATAGATTATTAAAGATGGAAATACAATTATAACCAATGTTAAGAACCTGCAAAATATCAATAATAGCTTTTAGCTTTACCATATTTATAATGGTGGGCGATTCCACCATCACTCACGTTACATTTATACATCTATTTTTTGGGTCTTTCAACACATATCTGAAACTATTATTGATCAACATAAAACATAAAAATTTAGTGGTTGTCATTCACATTATGAAAAAAAGACATTAATGTTTTTTCATCAACTTTGCAGATAAATTCTCCTAAAACTATTGGCCTTAGCATAAAAGCACCTAACGATTTGTTTAGGTGTGAATATAAGCTAAACGACAAGTACAGTTTAACTTCATTCTGTGTTATATTTTACCCACCAACTGCACATCAGAGAGAACAAATTTGGTCACTCACGTTACATCACTCACGTTACATCACTCACGTTACATCACTCACGTTACATCACTCACGTTACATCACTCACGTTACATCACTCACATTACATCACTCATGCTACATCACTCACATTACAACCTCACAACAATATGATTACCATAGGTTACTAGTTTCAAGCTATCTATATATTCAGAATCACCAGATCACCAACCAGAACTGGTATGATCCTAAGGACGTCACTCAAGTTACACATTGTCACTCACGTTACACATTGTCACTCACATTACACATTTTAAGCTCAGAATGCATAAATTTTATAAGAATTTTGTTTTGTTTTACATAAAACAGCTAGTAGAAGGAGAAACAAAACTTTCTGTGAATACCCTTCATGCTTTCAAGTATGATATTAAAATATTCATATATTCGTCATTCGTGTTACGTGACAGCCACCTGTAGCACACCTGACAATATGCACAAATGTGGATAACACGTATATGAATATTAGCGGTGCACTTCTAATTGCCAGTATCCACTTCATCAAAATATATATTACTTAACTTGGTTCACTGTAATGCTAAAATGGAAATGGGCCTAGTGTTTGTGGTAAGTTTCAGATATAAAATAAAAAAATAAAAACTTTATGATTCCAAATGCTCCTATTCGTAATTACTAAGTACCAGTTGTGTGTAATTTTCATTTTTATAACATCCGACATATATAATACAATACAAGTAATAAATTGTCAATATGGGAACATTTATTTGTCAGTGTCATGTCCAGATTTACATGGAATTGCCCTGGTACACGTCGATTGTAGGTTAAATAATAAGAAATAAGATACCATTTACATAATTTAAATATCTTCATTCAGTAAAAAATTATGACAATTTGAATTTTTAGAAAATTATACAACATTTGTTACCTCTGCACAGCCTGCTGTGTAGCATACATTCCTACCAGGGGCTGGATCACTGCATTGAAATGCAGTTAAAAACTGCTATAACAACTTGTCAAAAATATTTTTATAAATACTTCTCCCCAAAGTTGACCTCAATATGGCGTGACCTTGAGATGGATATGACCACGAGATGACATTTTATGTCTGATGTTAAATTTAGACTAGATTTGGTCTATTTAAAGGATTATTTTTCCGAATTTAAGTATTTTTTCTATTCTACTGTCTTTGAGGGCCCAGTATATATTTGTATGCACCCACGAGGGAGGTGTACCCTTAACATTTACCATTTTCATGTGAAACATTTCAGTGACCTAATTATTTGACTATATTTACTGGTTGGTTTTATAACTTTTTTCTCATTTTATTGAATGTTTATTAAATACATATGTGGAGTCGCACAATACTGGGCCAAATTTGTGTCCTGTAACTTACACTATATTTACTCCATAACCAGCTTCTTTGTGGACAGTTCTTGTTGATAACATTTGTGATGTATCTTAGGCCCAAGAAGAAAGAAGAGACCAAAACACATCCTTCTGTTTACTGTTGTTGTTGTGGAAAAGTGTGGTTGTGGTGGATAACGTAAATTACGGTGTCCACCATTTCAGGTCCAGAGTGCTCTGATCATTCTTAGCATTTTAAAAGACGTGGTTGGATTCTCATGAGGTACTAGCATACATCAGTCAAGCAAATTTTGATTTCTGAAGGGTTTCACATTCTCATTTTATTTTAGTTAAAAAACACAATGTAACTTACATCATGAACTTCGGCTACTTACACTTGGCACTGCGCCACATAACTTGAGTAAAGAGATCTTATCTTTTTCTTTAATTTTAGGAGTAGATGTATCTTGGCTTAGGCTTAGATGTATCTTGGCTACCATCTAAGACAGTTTTTCATTTATTTTAAGCACTTTTTGTTTTCGGTGCTCATGTCCTCCTTTTGTGGCCCAGTATTGTGGTTCACCTGATATGTCATAGCACTAGTAGGAAATGGAAATACATTCTGGACCAATGTAAGTCCATATTTGTGTAACACATTATATATATTATAATTACTATTACAGTGTATAGACTAAACTTACATACAGTAATTTTTTAATAGATGTTTTGGTAAAATGTCATAACTTTTGTATTTACTTCAATAATTTGTTTATAAACAGATTAATTATGGTCATGAATAATAAAAACAAGTTATTATTAGCTGATTAACACAAACAAATCAACATAAACATCTCAATGAATGACCATACTTCTATCATTGTGAAGATGTTTGCATATTTGTTACAGATGCTCTCACTCTCTCCCTCCCTCCCTCAATCCCTGCACCCCTCCCCACATACCTCCCTCCTTCAGTGCAATCGTGAAGAAATGGGTGGTAATTTCAAAGCGACTTTGGTGCAAAGTCAGCCATCCGATTTGTATGAAACGTTCAGGGTATTCTGGTTATATACACATCCGATTACTACCCAAACATCAGAAAACTTAATTAAGCTACAACAAAGATATAATTATCCAGATATATCGCATATTCACTCGTCATAAACAGAAATAATACCTCACATAAAATGTTGAAATTTCTACGATGGCTCCGTGAAAAATATGGCATCACCGTAATACGATGAACTCATCAAAGGAGATTCTCTGGGCCTCTCCTCATGAGCAGAAAAACCCTAGCGAGTATAAACTAGGATTCGCAGGTCCCTACCAATGTCGAGGTGAACGTTGCAAAACAAACTCCAGTTTTTTACAAACATGTAGTCTAGAGTCGAGGTAGGCCCAGCCAATTAAGGCATTTTATTTAAGCCTATGCAATTAGTTATTATATAATATTGAAACCAATTATTACCAAAATATACACATTAGTCAATTACCTAAATATTCGTGAAATGTATGTAAATTTCAAATAATTGACATATGGTTCTGCCCTCAGTAAATCTTAGCCTTTAAACTGTCAAAACAGCACCCCCCATACTCCGATGTCATCAGACGAGAGCTGAGAAGCTGAACGTATGGCGATATGGCTTCATGAGTTTTCAAAATCATGATTAACAGCAGAGCTGAAGCTCCAGTTCTCAGCTCCTCCAATACTAATTTTGTTCCTTTGCCAGTGCTCCAGTAAATACCTTTCCCTGTCTTCCACAATGTTATCTACTCGCAACTGCTGATCCCTGTTTTTTCCACGATCTATATTCAATCTGGCTCTCGGTCCTGATTTTGTGCTTCCTCTCCTTCAACCATCATTGTCTGTTTTCCACGCTCACTTTGTAAATCATTCTCTCTACCTGTCTGTTTTGTCATACGTACTTATACTTTCTTAGAAGGTTCGGATATTACTTTGTTGCGCAAACTAAGCTTCTTTGCATACATCAGAAACATTTGTATCTGTACACCAAATGTTGTTACCAAATTATACGTTTTTTTGTAGTCTCACTGAATGGATATTACCTGGATTTTCCCTACAAAACAGTTTCTTACAGTTTATTGCAGCATGCTGGTGGAATTGTCCAATCTATTCAGTTAGCCCCTTTCAAAGGACTGGACCCATGTGACGTCTGATTGTGTCACTGACTGCATATGTAATACTACTTATTAATTAATATCAGTAATTACTGTTATGTTGTTACAGGACACTGCGTTGTGGGTTGAAAGCTGTTTGTGAGAGAAGTGTCGACAATGAAGTGACAACGCTGCAAGGACTCAAACACATTGGCAACAACAACTCTCAAGTTGTATGCACCAACACGACATCGGACATTGTCACTGAATGTTAACATCTCTAGCTTCAAGAACAAGAGAAAACGTGACAAAGTCAATCGAGAGATAACAATTACATCTAAAGAGACAACTTCTTCCTGTGGCGTAGAGCAAATCAAAAGTGACAGTTGTGCAGCAGATGCAAAGATTCAATTGCTTTCCCAGGCAGATGGAAATGCGATGTGACACACGTGGAAGATATTCTCATCTGAGTAGTGCTTTAAAGCTGCAATTGCACACTGACACATGTGACACACCTTCTGCATAAAACATAATGTGCAAACTGTTTAACAGGATGGTGTTTTGAGGCTATATATAAAAAATAACATTTGTGAGAAAGCCTTCAAAGTTGATGGACGCATATATAATGCATGTATGGTTATTATTGAGCAGTGCTTACATACGTTCAAACTAGTGATAAAACATCAACATATTTATAAGCATTATTGCTTTGATGACATCATACAAAATGTTGATGTGTAAACACGTTCGGAAGCACATTGGTGAAAAGCCGTTCAAATGTCAAACCTGTGGTGCAAAATTCTCACAAAATGGTCATTTGAAGATCCATGTCCGAATTCATACTGGGGAGAAACCCTACAAATGTGATACCTGTGGAGCACAGTTCTCGGAAAGTGGTACTTTGAAAACCCATGCCCGTATACATACTGGGGAGAAACCCTACAAATGTGATATATGTGGCGCACAATTCTCAATAAATGGCAAATTGAAAATACATATTCGAGTTCATACTGGGGAGAAACCCTACAAGTGTGATACTTGTGGAGCAAAATTCTCTGTAAGTGGTAATTTAAAAACGCACATCCGTATCCATACAGGGGAAAAACCCTACACATGTGATACCTGTGGCATGCAATTCTCAAAAAATAATCAGTTGACGTCACATTCCCGAATTCATACGGGGGAGAAACCGTACAAATGTGATACCTGTGGTGCAAAATTCTCACAAAGTGGTCATTTGAAGACCCATGCCCGAATTCATACTGGGGAGAAACCCTTCAAATGTGATACCTGTGGTTCACAGTTCTCAAACTGGAGCACTTTGCATAGACATACCCGTATCCATACTGGGGAGAAACCCTACAAATGTGATACATGTGGTGCACAATTCTCCCAAAAGAATATTTTGAGCACGCATGTCCGTATCCACACTGGGGAGAAACCCTACAAATGTGACACATGTGGGGCACATTTCACAACATGTGGTCAGTTGAATGCACATGTCAGTAGAGTACACACTGGTGAGAAACCATACAAATGTGAAACTTGTGGTGCGCAGTTTGTGTATTGTTGTGAACTGAAGACACATGTCCGTACCCACACTGGGGAAAAACCCTACAAATGTGATACCTGTGGTGCACAATTCTCCCAAAAGGGTACTTTGGTCACTCATGAACGTATCCACACTGGGGAGAAACCATGCAGATGCGATACTTGTGGTGCACGATTCTCAAACCGTGGTCATTTGACCAAACATGTCCGTATACACACTGGTGAGAAACCCTACAAATGTGATACGTGTGAGGCAAAGTTCTCAACAACTGGTAATTTAAAATCACATATTTGAGTTCACACTGGGGAGAAACCCTACAAATGTGACACATGTCGGGCACATTTCGCAACATGTGGTCAGTTGAAGTCACATGTTAGTAGAATACACACTGGGAAGAAACCATACAAATGTCATACCTGTAGTGTACACTTCTCAAGAAGTGGTGGTTTGAAGTCACATAACCGCATCCACACGAGTGAGAAATCTGTGTGATACGTGAACATCACAGTTTTCAGTAGGTGGCAATTTGAGATCACATATTCGTATTCACATTGGTAAGAAACCCTTGAGATATGATATGCGGGGGTCAGTGCTTTTTATAGAACATTTCGATCAACAAAGAAGTGTGTTCGTATTCACAATGTAACGAACGCCTAGGACGTAACACACGAGGTAAATAATGTAGAAACATACACGCGGTAGTAGGTCCAGCTTGCATATACATGTGCTTAGTTGTACTTAGGAGAAATTATTCAAATGCGATAAATGTGTGTGTGTGTGTATAAAAACGGTTTTCAGGGCTGTTGTCAAATTATAAATATATGTTTGGAAAATTGCAGTCTACGTGGTACTCGTCAGTGTTTCTGGGTGTTGTCTGACGAACGTTCTGACTTCCCATTACCAGTATTCCTTAGGCAAAAGATTCTTAAATAAATCAGGGCAGTTGCTAACAGTTAATTAGGCCTTCAAATATATTTATTTCATATTATACAGAAACAAATGTTAAACATGTTGATTTCATGACCCGTTGATTATAATGGGAATTGAAACAGCGACCAAAATATTACAAATAACGACATGTTCACAACTGCGAGGTTAGAATGAAAGTTCCCGAATATTTATTCAGATTCTTTGCAAACATCGCGCTTCCTTCATTTCCGTGATGGAGCGTACTTGGAAATGCGTGTTGAAACCAGTCGGTTGGGGAAGCGCCGAACGGTGGCTCTACCTTGCGGTGTCAGGGCCGCGTTCAGAATTCCCGTACCGCGACGTTCGCCGCATTCAAAATCGCTATGTTGAAAGTGCTTGTAATGCCAACAAAAAATAATCCTCTTCAACTATGACGGCCATTTTGGAGACACGCTGGCGCAGCGCGTGTCGCGGCGTCAGCGCGATGTAACTTTGAAAGGCAAAATGGCTTCCGTGGTAAAACGCGATCGCGGCGCGGCGCGAAATCTGAACGCGGCCCTGGTTATATTAGTCGAGACTTCTGACAAACGATATGAATTTTACTGATCGACTTTAAACAGCGCATTCTCAAGCTAGCATGTCTAGTTTGGTGTTAGCGTTGGTTAATGTCTGGTTCTGTAGTTTTTCAACCTAGGCGACTTACATATGTGATGTTGGTGTAATTATAAAGCTCTCGTAGTTGTCTATCCGTGTAGACAATGAACCACCTATCAAGATTAAAAAAAATTAAAACAAATTGTTTGAACTTTTACTTGACCTAGGAAAAACGCGTAACCTCCGGTTTTGCTGATTTTATTTATGTCGAAACATACATATTTAGCAATCATCAGTGAAAGTTTGATCGTGCGCATTTGATCACTTTAGTAGTTATGCAATATTAAAGACATTTCTTACATCACGCTAATGGTGTAATATGTAGGCACATGACATTAAATACAGTGACAATGCTCTGTCACCATACAAACGGAGAGTGCTTTCGTAGAATTTGCTGTGTTTTGTTATCTCCATTATTCTTTGTCCATTTAGATCATTATCTGCATGTGTTGGTTTAATAATATGCATGCGTGTGTAAACAGTGTGGATGCATTCCATACCAAATTAATCCAAAACGGTAAATTTTATATGTCTGGTTTGATGAAATTGTGTGTGTTGGTTTATGTGCATGTGTCCACGATTTTATATAAATGTTAGGTCAATCAGTCTTTCCTTTGCAAAGATAGCGGTCATGAAAGTTTGACCCGACCTTTACTACTCAATCTGCCATATGTAGAGTTTTTGGCATCATTGTTTCATTGGCTCAGATGTACATATGTGAAGAGGGCCAACTGTAATGGCAAGTTCTGGAAGTGTTACCAGTGTAGACTGGGTGACGTAAAGACGTGCTGTAATCCAATGCAACTGCACCTAAACAAAAGACAAACACAATCTTCAAAATCAGTTGCTTACTATGAAAACGGATGTCTCTGGAAAGAAAAGTGAGATTAACCTAAATTTACATAAAAACATCATACCCACAAACTAACACACCAAATTTAATCAAATTCAAAGATGAACGTGTATATTTCACTGTTCTTGTTTAATTGTTTATGTAATGCCCACATACTGTTTACACACCTTATGTACACCAACACCTGTAGATGATGATCTACGTAGAATGATGGAGGTGACGAAATAGCAAATTCTACAAAAAGCAGCCCCAAAAACATTGTTGTGAGACAGACACTGTCTTAAGGATGTCTAAAAACGCTGGAGACTAACCAAATAGGTTGGATGTTTTGTAGAAAGGGCACAGCATATAATATAGAGGCTAAATTGAATGTTATTCCATAGGCAACCGGAAGCCAATGCAACTTTTTAAGCAGGTCGTGGTGAGAAACGAGCATCCGAGAGAAGATATATACATGAGAGATTGCCTCCATCTAAGTGGAAAGAGGGCAGCAGTATTCTCAGAGAATCTGCTGCGATCTGTTGACAGTGGGACAGGTTGCATCTATTTAAACTAAATTCGCAGGGGGGACTCACAGAGAAGCCTGAAACTGGAGGCATAGATAAAGACAACAAAAATAATTCAGCAAAGAACAGTCTGGAAAACTGTTCTGAAGCTGGGTATAAATGTGTTTGTTTAAATGCAAGGAGTATAGTAAACAAAAGAAAAAAACTAAACATTATGATAGAAGATATTGACCCTCACATAATAGGTATAACCGAATCATGGGCAACCACCAATATATCAGATGCCGAATTGGGACTGACAGGATATGTAATGTTTAGGAAAGATAGAATAGGAAGAAGGGGAGGTGGAGTTATTTTATATATTAAAGAATCTACCCAGGCTTATGAAATAAAATTAGACAGAGAAGCAGATTGCGAAGAAGCTGTTTGGTGTAACATAGTTACAGGAAAATCAACGTTAACGGTTGGATTAGTTTATGAAGTCCAAACATAAGCATAGAAGAGAATGACAAAATACCAAACGCTATAAGGGAAGTGAGCAAACGGGACTGTGTTATTATGGGGGATTTTAACCATGGGCATATAAAATGGAAATCTCTACAGAGTATGGGTAGTGAGGTCCACAAGTTTTTAGTTTTAGTACAAGATAGTTTCCTTTCTCAACATGGGGAGAGAATGTGTTAAATGTTAAATTATGTGAGCCTCTGGGAAGTAGTGATCACAACCAGATACATTTTACCATCAAAATAAAATCAGAAAGAAATACTAAAAAACAGTTCAGGAGAAATTTCCACAAAGGAAGATATAAGGAAATGAGGAAATATTTAGCAAAAATAGACTGGAATAACACACTGAAGAATAAGACAGCAACAGAATGCTGGAATATCTTAAAGAATGAGATAGAGTGCATCGTAGATAAATTTGTTCCCTTCAAAAAACAAGGGAAACGGACCAGAAAGAAATACTTATCGAAAGAAGCCATTAGAAAAATTAAGTATAAACAAATGATGTGGAAGTCATATAGACGAACTGGAAATGACGAAGACTACAATATTTATAAAGAAGCACTAAACCAAGCTACAGCTGAAATTAGAAATTAAAAGAGAAGCTATCAACATAAATTAGCTTGTAATATAAAACATGACAGCAAGAGTTTTTATGCGTATGTTCGAAGCAAACAGAAAGTTCAGGATGAGGTCGGTCCTCTAGAAGATAGTGCTAGAAATATAATATCAGACGAATTCTTAATGGCAGAAGACCTGAATGAGTATTTTAGTTCAGTGTTTACCAGAGAAGACACTAGTTCACTGCCAGTACCAGAGGCTAAGTTCAAGGGGGCAGAATCAGAATATTTAAGACAGTTAATTGTAACCCCAGAAATGGTAGCTAAGAAAATTAGGGCTATGAAGGATAATAAATCACCTGGAGTGGATGGTATTCCACCCAATCTACTATTGGAAATTGTAGAACAAATTAGCATACCGCTTGCAACAGTTTTCAACTTGTCATTAGAAGAGGGAGTGGTTCCTTTAGAATGGAAAGAAGCAAACATTATACCGTTATCTAAAAAAGGTTCGAGAAACAAGTCAAATAATTATAGACCAGTTAGATTAACATCGGTGATTTGTAAATTATTAGAAAGATTAATTAAAGATCACATAGTGGATTTTCTTGTTAAACATAACTTGATTAGCCCATGTCAACATGGGTTTCTAAAAGCGAAGTCATGCTTAACAAATATGTTATGTTTTTTTGGAAGATATCATTAAGTGGGTAGATGATGGATCACCAGTAGATATCGTCTACTTAGATTTTCAAAATGCTTTCGACAAAGTGCCACATCAAAGATTACTGCTTAAACTAAAGGCCCATGGCATAGGAAATGGTATAATTAACTGGATAGAAAAATGGCTGATTGACAGAAGACAACGGGTAGTTGTTGATGGGGAGGCTTCAAACTTGAAATCAGTTTTGAGTGGGGTTCCACAGGAATCAGTACTGGGACCTATATTATTCTTAATACATATAAACGATTTGGACGATGATATTGCTAGCAAGGTGTTGACATTTGCAGATGATACAAAAGTGTTTAGAAGGATTAAAAGTGAAGGAGATAGACAGCATTTACAAGATGATCTTGACAGGTTGATCAAATGGTCTGAAAAGTGGCAAATGTTGTTCAATTTTTGGAAATGTAAATGCCTTCACACAGGACATGGAAACGAATATGTAGAATATGCAATGGGGGAACTGTACTAAGTACTACTGTAAAAGAAAAAGACTTAGGTTTGACAATCTGTGCTGACATGAAGGTTTCAGAGAAGTGCGGATTTGCAGCTTCAAAAGGAAATCAAATCCATGGATTGATTAGGCGAAATATAGCATATAAAGAAAAATAACTAATAATACCGCTGTACAAAACAATAGTTAGGCCTCATTTAGAATATTGTATACAAGCGTGGAGGCCATACCGCAAGAAGGACATATATATGCTAGAAAGAGTACAGAGGAGAGCGACTAAAATGTTACCAAAACTGAGGGATCTTAGTTGTGAAAAACGCATAAAAGAATGTGGTTTAACAACACTAGAGACCAGGAGATTGAGAGGAGATCAGATAGAAGTGTTTAAAATATTGAATGGTTATGAAAATATTGATAGAAATATGTATTTTTCAGTTAAGAAAAATAGAAAGACTAGAGGACATGAAGTTACATTAGTAAAGGAGCAGTGTAGATTAGACGTAAGAAAGTTCTCATTTTCACAAAGGACTGTGAATGAATGGAACAGATTATCTGATGATTGTGTTGGTGCTAGTAGTGTGAATATGTTTAAAAATAAAATCGACACACCTCAGAAGGGCTGGATATATGTAGATAAAAGGGTTGGACTCTCGATAAACTAAAGGGCTTCCTTGTCCACCTGCTATCTAGAGTTAATTCTCTGGTTTGCAATCTTGTTAAATCTTGTTAAATCCTTGAGAACCACGCGTGCTAAGCAATTATGCCACATTCTTGTATAGCTAAGTTTTTTTAGTAATATTGTTTGGCAAAAGAAAGGCTACATAATTCCTTCAAAGGCGTACCTACCGTAGCTGCTCTAGAACATACGTGTTACCCGCCTGAGAAGGAAAGGACGAGTAGAGAAAACCGTGGATTCAATAAAAAAGTCGCTTTACACAAAGCCAGTCTCATATGAGGTGGTATCATGCCAGTTCCAAGAAAATTATGATTCTTCCACAAGCAGAACAATTTCACACAGAACCATGTAGAAAGGAAAAAAAAACAATCAAGTAGTAACGTGCATTAAACAACACGATCTACCCCTGCGCGATGATCTTTAACAATACGGTTAACATGGCCAATGGACATGTGTTAATTTATTTATTTGGTTACTCTGTCCCAGTGTTGTGACACACATGAACGTAACAATAGCTTCATCGAATAACTCGGGGTCGAGGTCTTCAAGAACGTTAGATTATGACGTTAGCATAACTGACCTATCCATCACGTGACCTGTTACCTAGCCATAAAATAATGGATGTCTAACACGTGGTGCATTCGTGCATTCCGTGGAATATGTTTGTTGAAAATCCACTCCCAGACGTATTTCTTTATAACAAAAACATAAGGCCAGCATCATCATCATCATCACATCAACCATAGCCACCATCACAACGGGCTGTCCTCGCCCAGACAGTGATCGACATAACTGCAAGGCCGCGTGATCGGGGCCCTTGAATCTTCTGTCGGGCCAGTGCTGCCACAACTCGCAGGCCCGGTTGGTCCGCGCGATTTGTGGATGTATCTGCCAGTCTTTTCATCATTTTGCTAGCGAAAAACAGAGAGTTCTACGAGAGAAGCGCCGCAAAGATGTGTGGATAAACGTCGCGCGGTTGGTCACCAGGACGAGGAGTGTTTGAGGTGAAGGATATCAATCATGCCGATGCTTTGCGTAAACTGGTGGACTGGTGGACTGGTGGACTGGTGGATGGATGTGCGTGTATATGTAGAAGTGCGGCGATGGATGTAGACAAGACGGCGCGAATGTACTGGGGAAGGCAGAGGTGTCACCGCAGACAGGAATATATCAAACAAGTTAAAAGGATTCGTCTTAAAAGTCTTCCCCTGATGTACTGTAAACACGGATAAATAACAACATTTTCTTTATATACAACTAACAAATTCGACTCGCATCGACGTTTCGAACGCCTTCGGCGGCCTTCATCAGGAACTGTTATTTTTTGCTCGCCAGATGTTATGGCGAGCAGGCTGTCCCACACGGGGGTCAGTCGGTATCCCCCTCGTTTCTATTTATCGCACATGTTGTCTTTCTGATCCACATACCCTTATTAATCCATCGCGCACACCGGTCTGTTTCTCTATCTACCACTCTGGCACCCGCCCAGTCTATTACACAGCTGTTTCAGTCCGCCTGGTCAGTTATCGCCTCGGTGATGTGCTCCTCCTATTTCTCTCTGTCCTCTGACTCACTTACGATGTTGTTGCTTCTGTCCAGTCATGTTTTTATAACAAAAAAATTCTGATGTAGCGGATGGCGTAAACTAAAGTTCAGATACTGCTTAATTTGTGCCGTCTTCCGATACACTAGGAGTTTGACCGTTCCATCTTCTGTCCATACCATTAATGTGTCTAGGAACAGCAGTGACCCCTCACACACTTCTTCACCCGTCAACTTGATGTTGCCTGTTACGTCAATGGTGTTGGGGTGAGTTAATGTTGACATCCCTTCGTCAAACTTTAGACACGTGATGCGATAATTTTCTAGAAAATGTCGTTATTTAATTATTCTTCCTACGTGATGAATAATTTCACAAATGTACGAATGTTTGCTGAATCAATGGTATTTCGTCCCACTTACTGTCTTCGTAGGTCTTGATTGAGGGAACCAGACGACATCAATAAGTAGTTCCAAGAATATGCGGTTAGGCCGTCAGCCCCTCACCTGCCTTCACTGTTATACATGCTACATCCTTTGGCCCTTGACACTTTGAACCTGATGTCGGACACTGCGCCCAGACCACAATTTACAAGCGGCATAAATAAACCAAACTACCCACTTCGCTGTCTCTACCAATGCGCCCTTCCATGCAGCACCTAGTCTCCAACAACTCGCCGTCTCCTCTGCGGGTGACGCAGTAGGCAACACTGGCCGCTCGCTGTATGACGCTGTATGATATTAATATTAGTCTTGCCGCTAAGCACGTATTTAGAGAAGAAACGTGCATTGGAGTGCAGCCAACGTTTCCTCGTACGCTACCAGCAATAACCCCCATATAAATCCTTATGTGCAAAGAGATAGATAAATATAGCAGACAATTAGATCAGGACTTTTTAAACATGGATAAGACACTGTAATGTAATATACGAACAGCCTAACCTTGGTCTAGCGTTCTCGCATGTTATGCAGGTAGCAAGTAGAACATCGATGATTGTCCTGTCAAAATAAAAACGTACTGAGTAAACACAACACTGAACGATAAACCTTGATTATCAAGAGAATTAAAAAAGCTTGCATAAAGAAAAAAATTAAATGTATTTGGCATTTCTAAAAGATAGGTCAATATTAACAGAAAGTCGCTACAAAACTACACAAAAACAAGCTGACAAACTTCTAACGTCTAGAAAAGAAGAATTATTACAGGCAAACACAGAAGAGTGTAATAAAAGAGAAACTAGGCAAATTGGTAACAATATAATAGTAAAAGAAAGTCTAAATAAAAACATTTGAACAAGTTTTGTGTTAATAAAAATCGAGAAATATTAGCAACTGAGAAATAACAAACCATTTCTTTGTTAACATAGGTTTAAACATATCCAACCTCATGGAACCTTGCCCGAGAACAAAGCTCAAGGAATTGTGAAAATTGACGTACCAGGGTCAATGTATACACACACCGTTACTGAGAAAGAAATACTTGATATTGTGTTTGGGTTCAAAAGTACAACATCATACGGACACGACGAGATCATCATTCAAAGAGATAAGCATGTGATTAAGAACATTGTAAAACCGCTAACAAACTGATCAGCGGATCATTTATAAAGTATACGAAGTTGACAAAGTAATTCCTGTATTTAAGTGAAGTTAGGAGATCGTTTTCAATTTTATAATTATATATCTAAATCTCTTTCATACCAATTTTAACAAATACTTGAAAAAAATATTTAACAAAAGCTAACGTCTGTCATTGAAACACGCACTGACAGATGGGAAATACGGATTCAGAATTAATCATTCAACATCACTAACTTTAAATAAATTTTTCGAAAAAGTTATTTCCGAAATGGATCAATGCCATAGTACGATTGCTGTCTTTATCAACCTAAAAAACATTTTACACCGTTGATCACAAAATATTGCTAAGTAAATAGCAATGCTACGGAATAATGGAGTACGGAATAAAGACTCGGGACTGGATGAAAAGTTATTTACCAACGGTATACAATACGTATGTCATAACAACAGTTATTCAGAACAAATGGAAATCAAGTGTGGAGTCCCGCACGGATCAGTCCATTACTATTTATTTGTTTTACATAAATGACATGTGCGAATTGTCAACATTGCGTCATACATTGTATTATTATATTTGCAAATGATATTAACATATGTTACTCAGCTAGTAACATTGATGCTGTAACCAATGTAGTAAACAACGAACTAAAAAACTTGGCCTGAGGTTCAGAGCGAACAAATTACCGCTTAATGTGAACAAAACAAATTGTATGATGCTTAATTATAAAATAAAACCCAGAGCGCGTGTGATTGTGTGTGTGCGTGGGTGTTTGTGTGCGTATGTGCGTGTGTTTGCGTTTGAGTGTGTTTGGGTGCATGTGCGTGCGTGCGTGCGTGCGTGCGTGCGTGCGAGCGTGCCATCTTGCACACACATCTGGACATCCTTCGAACTATAGCGGGTCGACCAACATTTATAATAACAAGGAATCTGCTTGTGCTATTGGTGCATTAATAGAGTAAAGCAATTCAACAATATACGTTTATTAAACACAAAACAACGTATGCCCATGTGCACCATGATAGTTATGTACATATTTGCTTAATACAATTATATATAGAAAGATTGATTAATCTACAACGTAGATTAATTAATTAAAATGTCGTGAACCACTTGCGGGCAAATCAATAATATGTATTAATTTGATACATATTATGTGAATCGGTGCCTTGATTTGATACGTATTATTTGAATCAGTGCCTTTAATCTTAAAAATAGTGAAGCAAACGAAAGCTGAATGTCAGCTGATATAGGAGAAACCTGACCCACTACGCCAGCATATATAGTAGCAGTATATATGATGTGTTCCCCTCGACCGCCCTCATTGCAACAAGTAACACACCGTCAATGTATAGGCGAAGGTATAGGAATCATAAACGATATATGACAAGTCCAATGTTCGACGACCATCGGCCTGAATCCTCCTGGCAAATAGAAGGTTTCAAGCAGTTACGGGACTGCCAATACCCGCTCTTCCCATACGAGCCAACACCAAAGAGGTTGAAAAACATGAATAGCTCTATTATCAACGAAACGAAAGACAACGTAGTAATTATTTAGTAATAATGTTGTAATTAAACAGAAACCAATACTAATGTACGCAAATCCATGATACTTGCATTGCGCGCTCTTTCCATTTTTTACGGGTGACGTAACTCCTGCGATACATTAATTGAACCACATAAATACACATGCAATTCGAAATTGGGTCTGTGATACATTGTTTTATGCTATTGCATTAATTTGATTCCAAACATGAGCCTGCCTGATTGGTACTGCGTCTTTTCATCAACTTAGTTTAAGTATGATCACGGAATTACTTCGGCCAAGATGTTCGTACTCCTCACTGTAGAACAAACTGCAATCAATGTGTAGTTATTTCCAATAGTTTATTTCATATAGCATAATATAATTAGTAGGTATTCGCTACAAGGAACTAAGGGTTTACTCTTAATTGGTAACAGAAAATCACCCTATGTTAAAATTAAGACGATGTGTCAATTCACAAATGAAAACAAGATTAATGCACTAAGCGAAATGTTACGAAAATGCCGTAACAACAACAGAGAGAAAGAGAGAGAGAGAGAGAGAGAGAGAGAGAGAGAGAGAGAGAGAGAGAGAGAGAGAGAGAGAGAGAGAGAGATATATATATATATATATATATATATGGAGAGAGCGAGGGAGGAGGGAGAGACTGAGACATATAGATAGATGGATAGATATATATATATATATAGACGTATATATATATATAGATTGATAGATAGATTGATATATAGATAGATATATATATATATATATATATATATATATATATATATATATATATATATATACATATATAGATAGATAGATAGATAGATGGATGGAAGGATAGATTGATAGATATATAGATATATATATATATATATAGATAGATTGATAGATAGATAGATAGATACATAGATATATAGATAGATAGACAGACACACACACACACACACACACACACACACATATATATATAAATAGATAGATAGATATATATATATATATATAGATGGATAGATACATATATAGCTATTATAGATATATATATATATATATATATTGATACATATATATATATATATATTGATAAATAGATAGATAGACATATATATATATATATAGGTATATAGGTATATATATATATATATAGATTGATAGATAGATAGATAGATTATATATATATTGATATATATATATATATATAATTGTATAGATAGATGGATGGATGGATTGATGGATGGATGCATGGATGCATGGATGCATGGATGGATGGATGGATGGATATATATATATATATATACACAGATAGATATATAGATAGATAGACAGACAGACAGGCAGGTACACAGGTAGGTAGACATACATGCAGACAGACATATATACAGTTATACATATATATAGATATATTGACATATATGTATGTATATATATATATAACACCTATATATATGAATATATGGAATGAATGTACAGACAGACTGACAGAAAAAGGATAGATGGGAGAGAGAGAGATAAAGGAGAGAGCGAGGGAGAGAACGAGATAGATAGATAGTCAGACAGGTAGACAGATAAGTAGACATGCATGCAGACATACAGACAGACAGACAGACAGACATACAGACAGACAGACAGACAGACAGAGCGAGAGCGAGAGCGAGAGCGAGAGCGAGAGAGAGCGATAGAGAGAGAGAGAGAGAGTGAGAGAGAGAGAGAGAGAGAGAGAGAGAGAGAGAGAGAGAGAGAGAGCGAGAGAGCGCGCGCAATAGTGTATTGGCTATACATGTGCGTCTGGCATGCCCGTGGTCTGATTTTAATACCCGGACCGGGTAGGAATGGTATATTTGATGTATAAAGCTGGCTCTAAACATTGGAAACCGAGTATCTCTCGTCACTCGGAGGTCACGTTAATGTCGGTCCCGTCTCAATTTAGGGATTACAAGAACCACTCAGGACGACACTCACCTGACAACGACTACCTTCAGTGCCAGCAATGAAATGTCGGCTTGTCCATCATTTTCTGACTAGTTGAATGAGACCTCATAAAACACGACAATCACAACATGTATGGACTATTCGGTAAATAGAACGTTGCCGAGTGCTGGAAACAAGTATAACTAGAAGGTGCGGTTAAACTAAATGCCAGCTGTTCCATAACAAAAATATTTTGTTGTGAATGCGGCCGCTCCTTTTGATAATAACAGCCACCTTACCAATCCAGTTAATTAGTTTCACCACCTCATAAAATATGGCATACAATAAACATTAATGGTCTGCAATCGATGCTAAAGCAATTATTCTGCAAGCAACTTGTAAATTTCCACAACACATGAATAATTAATGCAAGACTAACCTTTCATTTTATTTTATAACGAATTTAATGGAACTGGAACCTATAAAACACTATAAATTGTTTAAATAATTTAATGCCCACTAATGTCTTCCATATGGTCCGTAACTGTAACAAAGCAAATGTCATTACTAAATCGCTGTGTGCAGAGTTTAGTAGGAATACAAATTTATATAATTCTGCACCGGCATCTGGCTTTATATTGATCGTTCTGAGAGCTTACTAACACTTGGCCAGGATGCCGTTGAGAGGGAGAATGCTATTGCACTTACTGTTGATCGCCGTCGTGTACGATGCCCATGGCCCTGGCTCATCAACCGCCGAGTACGTTGCCCAAGACCCTGAATCATCCACCGCAAAGTACGCTGCCCAAGGCCCTGCCCAGCTAACAAAAACAGGTTCCCAGAACGTTCCCAGAACGTTAGTTTTACGTTACGATAACGTTAGTGATAACGTTCGGAGAATGTTTTTTTGGAAAGTTGTTTTAATGTTCCGAGAACGTTACAGATAACGTTATTGCCTAACGTTAGCAGAACGTTTTTTTGGAACGTTTTCTTAACGTTTCATGAACGTTACAGATAACGATATTGCCTAACGTTAGCAGAACGTTTTTGGCGGGCGGGCGGGCGGGCGGGCGGGCGGGCTGGCGGGCGGGCGGGCGGGCGGGCGGGCGGGCGGGCGGGCGGGCGGGCGGGCGGGCGGGCGGGCGGGCGGGCGGGCGGGTGGACAGAGAGACAGACAGAGACAGTCAGACACAGAGAACCATATTGTTTTACAATATAGATTGTTTGCACAAAAAAGCACAATGTATATGTATGTATTTGTTGTAATAATTTATTTGTATGTATTTGTTGCAATAACATGAGGCTAGTTAATATTTTGCATCAGTGAAAGGTGTTATTTTACATAAGAAAAAGAACATAGTGGATTAATATGGCTTTCTCCAGCAACATTATAACCACTAGGAGAGAGAGAGTCATACTTGGTTTCATGGCAATCCACACATTTATATCTATGGCCTACCACAGGATGGCAAATTCAATAGAAACTATACCTTATGCCATCAAGGTCAGGGGGCATTTCATATAGGAAAGAAATTACTAAGAGCGAGTCATGGTAAAATACCTTGTTGGCCTTTCTCCCTTCTCTGTGAGGTGCAAACTTCAACGTTTCTGCGATCACTTCTTCAATATCATTAACTTTTGAAATTTTGTGAATGCGTGTACACGCTTCTGAAATCAATGAGAAATACGAAATGAGGTAACCATTTCAGACTAAAATATCTTGAAGGGAAAGAAAAGGCAACTTTTGTGGTTATGCACCTAAAAACTTAATACAAGCTAACCACTTGCAACTACATTCAACATCTTCACGTTAGTAGTTAACTTGAAATGCAGTCTCAAAGTGGAAGATTCTAATAAAATGTTCTATATCGAGGAAACCGGCATCTTGCCCATGGCACAGTAAATTACCAGTGGAGGAATAATGGATCACGTCCAGTAATAAACAAACACTACCATAATACTTTATTTTCTGGACTCAAACTGAGCTATATATATTTAAGATTTTTGAGTTTGATCAATTGTTGTGAGGTGGTAATTGTATTCATCGGTGACCAGGTGATATATAATAAAGAAAAGAGAAACATACTGATCACAACTTGGCAGATGGGCAACTCCACGAACTTTCGCTTCAATGTTTTCCCCTTGAGGCTGTATTGTCCAAGAATATCATTCGTTGCCACCTTCCACAGCATGCGACGAATACTGTCGCCAGTATTCACTCCTCTCAAGGAGCTCAAGTAGAGAACCTCAGGATAAATCAAGATGAACAATTAAAGTCACGTTTCAAAACAACTTGATATTTTTTCGAGGCTATATTTGGCGGAGATAGATCGTAGAAATTGGTGGTGCAGAAAAGTTGATAAACAAGTGGAATTACTGATTGATAAGTATTATTCTTGCCTTAATATCATTCATAAAGTTGCAATAAACATATATTGAGTAGCAGTTGTGCTTAAAGTTAGTTAGTTATAGTATTTTAGAATACCTTAGTATAGTGAGTGATAATAGGGTAACTCATTTAGGCTTCGATAATTTGAAAACAAGATTTAACAAACCTGATTATATGGTAGAATATATAGGAGATAAAGTAACAACCATCAAACTACTTACATAAGATAATATCTGTGTAAGCCAGTACTTGCTAGATATTTTGATTAGGTAGCATTGTTGTTAAAATTAAGCAAGGGCGATAGTCGGGCGGCGTAACCTAAATAAATAAAGCAGCCTAACGTAACGTAATTGATTGTATTTAAATTAGGTCACTACCGGTAATGTTAGCGTTCGTGTCAGGATAAATAGTTGGCTGTGTAATTGAAATTTGTAACCTAAAGTGTGCTGTAGTACACAGGAAACAGTCTTTATAAAGACTAAGTTAGTTAAGTTATTAAATAAATTCTGATCGGGATATGGCGCCTTGCAAGCGGCAAGTCAAGGCAAAGCGACACTTGGTGTGCGATCACCGCCACAGCTGGGTAGATTTTGCATTGTCCGGCTGTGGGAAGTCATGGGCAGAAACCATGGAGGAAGGATTCACCTTTCAGTGCATTGGGTGTTGGAAGGTGGAGTGTCTGCAGAAGGAGATAGTTAGGTTGACAGATATTGTGAAGGGAATGGAGATGGGAATTAGCAAGGAGGCAGGTCGAATGGAGAGAGACGACAGGGAGAGAGGTGAGAATACTGCAAGACTGAAGGAGAATAGCAGTGGCAAGAAAACTGAGGAAAGGAGATTGAGAGGAGGGAAGGTGATTGGAGGGGAAGAAATTGGAAAATCGACAACAGAAAACGTGACAAGCGTGAAGGTGACAGGGAAGAAAGTGACCGTAGAGAAGGAGGGAGGGAAGATGGGAAGGGAGAGGAGAGAGGAAAACGAGATGGGACGAACGAAGAAGGGACGAAAGGAAGTGAGAGCAAATGTGATAGAAGAGAAGTCGATAAAAGGGAAGGTAACAAGAGAAAAAGTGACAGGAAAGAATGGATCGGAAGAGAGTGTGACAGGAGAGAAGACGACAGGGGGGAAAGACAACAACCAGACAGATGCAAACCGAAGAAGGAGCTATTCTAAGGCAGTGATTGAGGGGGCAATGAGGAAAGAGAGGGTGTTTATGGGCGACTCCATTATGAGAAAGACGGACAAGGCACTGAGCGAGGGGAAGGACATCGTTGTTTGTTTACCGGGGGCTAGGATTGAACATGTAACTGACAGGGTAGAGAAGGTATTGGGACATGGCAAGGGGGGGTCTATACTGGTACATGTAGGAACAAATAATGCAGACAGGGAGGGAACAACTGCGATAGTACAGAAGTATAGACAGTTAGTGAGGAAGCTAAAGAAGACGAGAGTTGAACAGGTTATTCTGTCAGGAATTTTGCCAGTAATGGGAGGAAGGGGGGCAACATATAGAAACTGTAAGAGGATGGCGATCAACGCACTAGTTGAGCAGATGTGTGAGGAAGAGGGGGTGGGATTCACAGATTTATGGGGATACTTTGTTGGGAGGGAAGATATGTACATGAGAGATGGCCTCCATCTTAGTGGAAAGGGGGCAGCAGTTTTCTCAGAGAACCTGCTGCGATCTGTTGACAGTGGGACAGGTTGTATCTATTTAAACTAGATTCGCAGGGGGACTCACAGAAAAGCCTGAAAATGGAGGCATAGATAAAGACAGCACAAATAAATCAGCAAATAACAGTCTGGAAAACTCTTCTGAAGCTGGATATAAATGTGTTTGTTTAAATGCAAGGAGTATAGTAAACAAAACAAATGAACTAAACATTATGGTAGAAGATATTGACCCTCATATAATAGGTATAACCGAATCCTGGACCACCACCGATATATCAGATGCTGAATTGGGACTGACAGGATATGTAATGTTTAGAAAAGATAGAATAGGAAGAAAGGAGGTGGAGTTATTTTATATATTAAAGAATCTATTCAGGCTTATGAAATAAATTAGAAAGAGAAGCAGATTGCGAAGAAGCTGTTTGGTGTAACATAGTTACAGGAAACTCAACGTTAACAGTTGGGTTAGTTTATCGAAGTCCAAACATAAGCATAGAAGAGAATGAAAAAATACAAAACGCTATAAGGGAAGTAAGCAAACGGGACTGTATTATTATGGGGGATTTTAACCACGGGCATATACAATGGAAATCTCTACAGAGTATGGGGAGTGAGGACCACAAGTTTTTAGTTTTAGTTCAAGATACATTCCTTTCTCAACATGTGCTAGAACCAACCAGGGGTGAGAATGTGTTAGACATAGTTTTGTCCTCAGAGAATGAATTAGTTGACAATGTCAAGATATGTGAGCCACTGGGGAGTAGCGATCACAACCAGATACATTTCACCATCAAAGTAAAATCAGAAAGGAATAGTAAAAAGCAGTATAGGAGAAATTTCCACAAAGGAAAGTATAAGGACATGAGGAAATATTTAGCAAAGATAGACTGGAATAACACACTGAAAAATAAGACGGCAACAGAATGCTGGAATATATTAAAGAGTGAAATTAAGTCCATAGTCGATAAATGTTACCATTCAAAAAACAAGGAAAACGGTCAAAAAAGAAACACTTATCGAAAGAAGCCATTAGAAAAATTAAATATAAACAAATGATGTGGAAATCATATAGATGTACTGGAAATGATGAAGACTACAACAGTTATAAAGAAGCACTTAACCAAGCTACAGCTGAAATTAGAAATTCAAAGAGAAACTATGAACAACAATTAGCTAGTAATATAAAACATGACAGCAAGAGTTTTTATGCGTATGTTCGAAGCAAACAGAAAGTTCGAGATAAGGTCGGTCCTCTAGAAGATAGTGCTGGAAATATAATATCAGAGGGATTCTTATTGGCAGAAGACCTGAATGAGTACTTTAGTTCAGTGTTTACCAGGGAAGATATTAGTTCACTGCCAGTACCAGAGGCTAAGTTCAAGGGGCAGATTCAGACTATTTAGGACAATTAATTGTAACCCCGGAAATGGTAGCTAAGAAAATAAGGGTTATGAAGGATAATAAATCACCTGGTGTGGATGGTATTCCACCCAAACTACTATTGGAAATTGTAGAACAAATTAGCATACCGCTTGCAACAGTTTTCAACTTGTCATTAGAAGAATGAGTGGTTCCTTTAGAATGGAAAGAAGCAAACATTATACCGTTATTCAAAAAAGGTTCGAGAACGCGTTCAACTGTTGAATCTAAATTGAGTTTCAACTGAAATCATCGAGCACTGCATCTCGTGCATCATATTGCACTTCATTTCACACTGCATCTCAACCTTCCCGCTCTGTGTCATGGCATCTCGCATTGTGTCTCGGAATCCTGCACAGCATTGTTGTTGCAGGCTGGGCTGGGTGTGAGCTGCAGTTTGGCTGGCTGGACAACATGTAGTGTACTCTCGAGATATTCTCAAGATATAAACATTTCTTCTCAAAGTAATACCACATTTAAAAAAAATAAAACTACCCATATTACCCAGAGGGTTTTGAAAAATTCCTTACCCATAATCTGGTGTTTACCTAATTAGTTATCTACCAATTTGTCAAAGCGGTCCTCTCGCTCGCGACCCACACGCTACAACAATAGGGAAGGGGACCGATTATATATTTTGCTAAATGTGTGTATTTTCAATTTATAAGACCAAAATATACACATACACTTATGTGTATTGGTATTATAACTTGAACATTTCAATAGTAGCGCCAAGCGTTAATGATAAAATGAGCATTACTCGATACACATTCGTCAATCACTTGGGAGTAAAATTTGGAAGTTCAAACAATACAAATAATACTGTAATATTTCATTAAGGAACATAACAAATGTAAAACCGCTTCAAAAAGAGAATGTGTGTTGAGTATCTCATCCAAATATTATAAACCAAAATTAAATACACCAACAATTTCAATGCATAATTATAACAAACAACTAATTTAATGCAAGTAAATCAAAAGCAACGTTGCAATTAATGTCCATTGATTCCTGTTGCACATGACAATTCAAATATTTTATGAAAAGGTTGCTTAATTATTAGTGTCCATAAATTCTGTTCTTTCTGACAGTATCTGGAATATTAACATACACTTATTTAATTGCTCCAATGAAGGTAGCGCATTGTACAATGCCAAGTATCATTAGAATGTGTAAAATATTAATTAAACATATATTGTCTCACAATAACGCCACGTAAAATAATTTTACTTTACTTTTATAAATTACCGGTTTCTCATCAACACGCGGATTTAAAAATAGGTAGTACAAAACTTATTTTTAAATGTAGTTATCTTATAATTAAATATGCATGCAATAAATTCTGCACAATGAGTGAAAACTGTATTTTATACCATGTCTTGTAAGAAATACACTCAGTAGACATCTTAAGTTGTTGATTGTTGATGATGAGTGGCTTTGATAGTCGATAGGTTAACACCTCCATCCGGATCATTGTACACACAATGACACATTTACAACAAAATGCATCCCTCATTGACAAAGTTTTGATGATAAAGCAGGAATTGTTTTTATATAACAGGAACACACAGCACTGCCAGGGCCACAGGCACATGCAGCCACAGCCACAGGGACAATCATCAGGTTATTCTGCCGCACATTCTACTACATGTTTCATGAATAAATAACTAGTTTCTGCACCCCATTAGTGTCAAAGTTCACTAGGGGCATGCTCCAGCCAAAGGAGGCTGGATACTTGATAAATGATAAGCTCCCCTAGGGCAGCTTCAGCTGGGGAGCAGTTGGCAGGCCTCTGAGGGTTGCCACTGGTCTGCATATGCACTGCTACCACTTTAATTACAACTGTATGTGCCTCAATCTGTATAACAATTAATGTTCTTCATCCCTTGGAGACGTCCACATAACCTACCTTATCTCTGACACCCCTTTCCACATAACCAACACACTATGCACGAAATCATTGTTGATAATAGTTATTTTGAGGGTGATGGTGACAAGTTTACTTAATTATTATCATCTTACATTGGAATAATTAAAACAAACTGGTTACAACCTTAATTGGCTCTGCTGTCAACCTGGAATTGTATATCATTTTGTCGATAGTGTTACCGATTGTTTATGTTTGTATGTATGATTTATACAATACCAAATAAAGCCTACCTACCTACCATTATGTGCAAGTGGAGTCCTACTGTGCAAGTGGCTTGTGCCTATAGCTGCGAATTGCAATTAAATTTGAACCAGTGTAGATAGAACAGTGCAATTGAAGGGTGTCTGACAGGAAAGAGATGCAGCAGATTGAGAACCACATCGGAAATAAAACTTTATCATACAAGAAGAAAATGAAGTTTTGTTCATTTTATTAAAACTCAACTAACTCAATATTTGTAAATTGCAATTCAAATTTTGTTTATTTGAAATATTTCAATTCCAATTAAGGCTTGACTTCACTTGACTTAACATGCCTAGGCCAACTTGACCCGTCGCTGTCCTCCTGGATGTCACGTCCCTCCATTTTATTCTATCTAAAGCAGATTGCTCTGCTGTTAACAGCGGGAGTTCAGTGTTAAGTTTTATTTGGTTGTTCCACCTTTTCCGTTGTCTTCCTCTTTTTCATTGTCAAATTAAGGAATTGAATAATTCCAAATGATTTTTGAATTGACCCAATTCCGGCTACTGAAATATTATTTTTAAATGTCAGTGTCCTCAGATATTATATTATAACTGTAAATGAATTTGTGTAAATATATAAGAGTAGGGCCAAAGTTAATTTGTGTTTACAATCAGGATGGACTATTTAAAATGACAAAATGCATGCATTAATTGTGTTCAACATGAGTTTTTGAGATAAATCAAAATCATAGCATTCAACTTGTGTTCAAACTGAGTTGCTGACATTTTCAAAGTACCTGCTTTTAACTTGTTTTCAACCTGGGTGAATTTCTTAAAATTACACAAAGTCCCTGCTTTCGACCTGTGTTCAACTACAATGATTTTTTGAAAATGACTAAGTCTGTTTTCAGCTTGTGTTCAAGGCTGTTGAAGTCTAAGTCCCCACTTTCAACTTGCGTTCAAGGCTGTTGAAGTCTAAGTCCCCACTTTCAACTTGCGTTCAAGGCTGTTGAAGTCTAAGTCCCCGTTTTCAACTTGCGTTCAAGGTTGTTGAAGTCTAAGTCCCCACTTTCAGTTTGTGTTCAAGGCTGTTGAAGTCTAAGTCCTCACTTTCAGCTTGCGTTCAAGGCTGTTGAAGTATAAGTCCCCACTTTCAACTTGCGTTCAAGGCTGTTGAAATCTAAGTCCCCACTTTCAACTTGCGTTCAAGGCTGTTGAAGTCTAAGTCCCCACTTTCAACTTGCGTTCAAGGCTGTTGAAGTCTAAGTCCCCACTTTCAGCTTGTGTTCAACTGCAGTTGAAGTCTAAGTCCCCACTTTCAACTTGCATTCAAGGCTGTTGAAGTCTAAGTCCCCGCTTTCAACTTGCTGTCAAGGCTGTTGAAGTCTAAGTCCTCACTTTCAGCTTGCGTTCTAGGCTGTTGAAGTCTAAGTCCCCACTTTCAGCTTGCGTTCAAGGCTGTTGAAGTCTAGGTCCCCACTTTCAACTTGCGTTCAAGGCTGTTGAAGTCTAAGTCCCCACTTTCAACTTGCGTTCAAGGCTGTTGAAGTCTATGTCCCCAATTTCAGCATGCGTTCAAGGCTGTTGAAGTCTAAGTCCCCACTTTCAGCTTGCGTTCAAGGCTGTTGAAGTCTAAGTCCCCACTTTCAACTTGCGTTCAAGGCTGTTGAAGTCTAAGTCCCCACTTTCAACTTGCGTTCAAGGCTGTTGAAATCTAAGTCCCCACTTTCAACTTGCGTTCAAGGCTGTTGAAGTCAAAGTCCCCACTTTCAACTTGAGTTCAACTGCTGTTGAAGTCTAAGTGCCCACTTTCAACTTGCGTTCAACTGCTGTTGAAGTCTAAGTGCCCGCTTTCAACTTGCGGTCAAGGCTGTTGAAGTCTAAGTCCCCACTTTCAACTTGCGTTCAACTGCAGTTGAAGTCTAAGTGTCCCCTTTCAACTTGCGTTCAACTGCTGTTGAAGTCTAAGTGCCCACTTTCAACTTGCGTTCAACTGCTGTTGAAGTCTAAGTGCCCACTTTCAACTTGCGTTCAACTGCTGTTGAAGTCTAAGTGCCCGCTTTCAACTTGCGTTCAACTGCTGTTAAAGTCTAATTGGCCGCTTTCAACTTGCAATCAACTTCATCTTCACATTCAACTTGCATTCAACTGTTGAACGCAGGTTGAACAGCAGTTGAAACCATCTTTCAACAGTTGAAGTTCAACTATTCATTCAGAATCAGTTGAATTTCAACTGAAACTCATTTGAGTTTCAACTGAGTTTCAACTAAACATTTTTGTTTGGGAAATTGTATAATTAACTGGATAGAAAAATGGCTGAATGCCGGGTAGTTGTTGATGGGGAGGCTTCAAACTGGAAATCAGTTTTGAGTGGGGTTCCACAGGGATCAGTACTGGAACCTATATAATTTTTAATATATATAAACGATTTGGACGATGATAAAGCTAGCAAGGTGTTGAAATTTGCAGATGATACAAAAGTGTTTAGAAGGATTAAAAGTGATGGAGACAGCATTTACAAGATGATCTTGACAGGTTGATCAAATGGTCTGAAAAGTGGCAAATGTTGTTCAATTTTGGGAAATGTAAATGCCTTTACACAGGACATGGGAACGAAGAGGTAGAATATACAATGGGGGGAACTGTACTAAGTATTACTGTAAAAGAAAAAGACTTAGGGCTGACAATTAGTGCTGACATGAAGGTTTCAGAGCAGTGTGGAATTGCAGCTTCAAAAGGAAATAAAATCCTTGGATTGATTAGGCGAAATATAGCATATAAAGAAAAAGAACTAATAATACCGCTGTACAAAACAATAGTTAGGCCTCATTTAGAATATTGTATACAAGCGTGGAGGCCATACCGCAAGAAGGACATAGATATGCTAGAAAGAGTACAGACGAGAGCGACTAAAATGATACCAAAACTGAGGGATCTTAGTTATAAAAAACGCCTAAAAGAATGTGGTTTAACAACACTAGAGACCAAGTGATTCAGAGGAGATCAGATAGAAGTGTTCAAAATGTTGAATGGTTATGAAAATATTAATAGAAATATGGTTTTTTTCAGTTAAGAAAGATAGAAAGACTAGAGGACATGAAGTTACATTAGTAAATGAGCAGTGTAGATTAGACGTAAGAAAGTTCTCATTTTTGCAAAGGACTGTGAATGAATGGAACAGATTATCCGATGATTGTGTGGGTGCTAGTAGGGTGAATATATTTAAAAATAAAATCGACACATACCTCAGAAGGGCTGGATATATGTAGATAAAAGGGTTGGACTCTCGACAAGCCAAAGGGCTTCCTTGTCCACCTGCCATCTAGAGTTAATTCTCTGGATGGCAATCTTGTTAAATCTTGTTAAATCTAAATCTTTACGCCCGTGAAGAAAACAAAACAATTTGGTATGCATTCGTTGTTACTCCACAGCGGACGTGGCGAAGAACACTGTTAGTGCAGTAACACAATATAATGCTTTATACATGTAGCGAGTTAATGTTTAACCGGTTTGACACTCGCAATGCCGCCGATCCTTTCAATTATTGCTCCAAGCTACGTTAATGTCGTAGAGGTAAATTTAAACCGCTTAGTTTAACTGGTTTGACTATGCGTGAACGCAGGCGTTAATATTACAAACGTAATATATACGACACTCTGATATGACATAGGTCTAGATTAACGAACGATCACTTAACATAGAAGCCATTTATTGACTGGCGCTGACATTTAGAAGCTCTGCCTCTTCTGTCGCGAACGTCTCAGAAATAGCCAAGCTACAGTACATACGCTAATAACGATGTCAAATTTTGTTTACATCGACCATATATCGCAAGTTTAATTGCACTGTGCCTAAGCTTGATATGTTGATATGAAATATACTTTGATGTGTCGACATGCAGTATTATAAATTCATCTAATTCATGAACTGTTCAAATGAAATGTAATGAAGAAAATCACTGATATAATACTAATGTTGATTCAACGTAATGAATCTATGAATCACCACAATGCGCTCTCTAGATAACATTCACAGTTCCAGTCCAATATATGCAAATTTGATGGATATATAGCTCCATAGACATTCACACAGGCAGGTATTAACATTAACGCATGTTCGGAGCATTGAGCAATAGGCCACTTTAATTATGAAAAATATAATACTTAACAATCCTGTGTACCGTGTATGTTAGTATCTACTGAACACTTGGTGAATAGGAAACAGCTTAACCAAAAACAATGGGGTACCACTATATTAACTGCATTGTGTTACCAGTTTTGAAATGTAACTGTCCGTCAATGAAGAACGTATTAATTATGATTTGGTGCTGAATCTAGGAATTATTCAACAACGTTAATGTTATTTTCATATATATGCATTACACCAACAGGCATCTCTTGTTGAGAAAATGCCTATCTTAATGCGAACACGTAATACTGTTCACTGTAAGTGCGAGGCAGCATTATGATATGTACAAGTGCATCAACACGTACATTTCCAATTCAGAAGTATATTCAAGTAGGGCAATGTACGAGATTCAGGGCAAATTGTTACATATGAAATAAGGAACTGCATGCGTAAACTTTTGATTCCTTTTATAGCATTATGCCGTCTATACCATGATTGTGTGTATGTTTGTACAGGACCAGGTCCAGTTACAGACATTAAAGCTACTACCACCACAGAAACCTCCCTTTTGGTGTCTTGGACTGCACCTGTTGAACAGGATGTGACGTCATATAACGTGAGCCTGGAAAACGTGGATAACACATATAAATCAGTTAAAGAAACAACAGCATCGTTCACAAATCTGAAACCTGGAAGTCCCTACATAGTTATCGTGGCTGCCCTGTGTGGAAATTTGGCAGGAGAAAAGACAAACAAAACCCTCATTACAGGTAACTAACTTTTACTTTTAGTTTCTGAATTTCATTTAGAGATTACGTTAAGTAACACAAACACTTGTGACTAGATCACCATCATGTGGCCGTTTACCAGGTATCGCGTCTCTGTGTTATAATAATATAGGATGTAATTAAGATGACTTTTTTGTTGAGGGTTCGTCTACGACGCTGTGTCTCCATTACCAAGAAATGTCATCATGATCAGATATGTCGTTGTAATAGAATAATTTAATAATGTTATGTAGGCCAACATAGGCAATGTTTGTGGTTATAACGATGAACTCAATTTTTTTTAATTTTAATCAGTTTACATACTTATGCTTATACTCCAGGACTTTTATAGCCAAAATAGGGTCTATTGAAGCTAACTGCAATAGAAGCTTTCTTGCAGTTTTGAAAACAGGCATATATCCAACATAATATCAAACGTATACATCTCTCTAAAACTTAGGGAACATCGTCAAAATAAGACAAATGTGGAGGGCCCCTCAGTAGCCTTTTCCTGTGCGATTTCGTAATGATTTTACTTTCTGGGCAAATAATTTGCAAGATAACATTACTGTAAATCTCAAATAATCCAAACGCATGTTCGTAAATGCGCGCATATTGTATTCAGAGAACAAAATAATATACATAGATATTAAAAAAAATATATATTACCTTAGTTTTTTCAGTGAAAATGGTTATCGGTGTCAAAACATGCACGACTACATGGAATTACTTACCGTTTCTTTTCCACTATAACATGATTATGCTATGCATAATTATAAATGTGTTACCCTCATGAAAATATATCGTACATGTAACATGGCGCAAGTACAATTAACAGTGGAACATTGTGTATAATAATTATAGTAAGGCAGCTTAGGGCGAAATTTTGATATTATCAGGACATGTTGGACAAAAGCACCACATTTTTTCTTGACAATCTATGTGCCATACCTTTTCATAATTTTATTGGAATCAAGTCATGTGACCTTTCTGGAGCCTTTTAAATCAGCCATTTAAAACAATTTTTTGAAGAAAACATTGAAAAGTTATGTTTTTCAGTTAAATGCTCCGACTGTCGTGTAATTCGGGATCTATACATGCTTTTGCACGTTAATCACGAATCTTTATCGGCTTCCCATTCCGAGCCATATTTGGGTCACCAGAGATCAAGAAATTGTTATTTTGTTTCATTTTAGCCTTTTCGCCACCGGATGCACGACTTTTAGAACTGATATGTAGTACTTAGAACTGGCTGACTTGCAAAAAAACTAATCCAGATAACATTGCAGGTGTTTGGTAATTTGCTCATATATAATCATCTATACAGGGATTCCAGTGATTACTTTAGATGCACCACTGTATGCACTGGCCAAGTTTGACCAGTGGAACTGGCCTCAGACACATGGCGAGGACAAGTGTGTAAGCTTGTTCGGTGGTCTTCATATTGAAATGGCAATGTGGAAAACATCTGGGGACTACTTGAAGGCCGCTGGGTGGACAACTGCACTGACCCAAGCAGGAATCGCCTCCTGTGGAACAGCTGACTCCTTACTCAAGGCATCACACCTCACCAGGACTAGGCGGGCCTACCAAGTGAGTGCTCTGACCCTGGCGAAACTCCAGCATGATGCCTTCACACACACTTTGACTGAAGGACTACGCGTCGAGATATGATCAGAAGAGCCCAAAATTTAAGTATTGGGATACCATCTTCAAGATAGAAATACTTAGTCTGATTTTTGTGCGGGCAAACCGAGAAGAACGAGACTTCCCCTTGTATGTGGAATCACTGAAGGCTTTGGTGGGTTGGTTCTTTTCCCTTGATCATCAGAACTATGACAGGTGGATTCCCGTACACATACAAGACACGGAGAGCCTACCTCCAGCCATCCAAGACGAATTTAAAGACAAAGACCACTGGGTTGTTTCGAAGACATCTAGGCGATTCTCATCCATATCAATCGACCAGGCTCACAAGCAAAATAATGACCTGGTGAAGGGTACAGGGGGTGCAGTGGGACTGACAGAGAATCTTTCAGCTCTCGAGAAATGGTTGATAGCTGGACCGGAGCAAGCACGACTTCTTCAAGAGTTTGAGGAGGAGTTTACCTCAGAAAATAAATAACACCACGAGGAGGGACTGTCAACTCAGAAGACATTCAAAGAGCAAACATTTGGTCTTGTTCAGGCTATCTCTGAGATTAGCAATCCTTTTCAAGATGCCAGCCCTGAACTGTTAACAATGGACTCTCGGAATGTCCTCGATGAGTCTGTTGTGAAAACAGTCCGTACCGTGGAAACAGTGGACAGGGAGCAATACAATGCTTACCGTCAATCAGTGCTAACTGACCGCAAACACTCGATCTATCCATGAGCCTATCAAGAAAAACTCACTGTCTCTGTTTAATTGTCCAACACCCAAGGCAAAGACCAAGCAGGCAGGGCAGATCTTACTGCTATAGGATGATGTGTCACTCTTCTCCAGATTATTTATAGTCATGCAGTATAGGAATGGAGACATGGGAACCTTCTTCAAGCATGAAAATCACACATATCCTCCATCTCTCTCTCTCTCTCCGACAGAGGTAAACTACGACAAGGGAAGAAGTCGGATTTGCTGAGCATTCCGACCCAAGAGACAGATCAGCCACATACAGAACCTTCTAGATCATTCGATGCGAAAATTCGTGATGGTGCTGCTGTTGTGCATCCCCTGCCAATCACCACAGTTGATCATTATACAAGTCGCGTATTTCTTCCACACATTATGCAGCAGTTGGAGACCTCTAGAGTTGACGTGGTCTGGGACACGTACGTATTCAGCAGCATCAAAGAGTCAACCAGGGAGAAACATTGCATTCCTTTCCAGCAAGGTTGTGTCTGCCGAATGCAAAGAAGACAAGCAGATCTTCATTACATCTGGCAGCACAGTTGTCAGCAGAGGTACCAGCCACTGCATGTCGAAGTGTGACCACGAGGAAGCGGATACAAGTATACTTATCCACTTGCAGGATGCCATGGAGAGTGGTTCTAACATCTGCTTGGTGCACACTGTGGTCACTGATGTAGTCGTAATCCTCATCGGCAAATTCCACGCCATCGTCGCCAAATATGCACTTGCAGATATCATCTGTGTTGCGTTTGGCACTGGGAAGAACTTCATGTACCTACATATCAATACCCATCTGTCATGGGCTGGGAAAAGATACGTCCACAGCCCTTCCCCTCTTCCACAGTTTCACAGGGTGTGATACAGCGTCAGCATTCCATAGAAAGGGGAAGAAGTCAACATGGGAAGCCTGGAATTCCTACCCTGAGGTTACCCAAGCATCCATTTACATGGCAGGAAACCCACACACCCAATTGACAGTGGACTCCCTACACTTCCAATCAATGGAGCGCGATTCACAGTCGTTTTCTATGACTAGACAAGCACTCTGGAATTTGTGAATGAGGTACGTAGAGAGTTGTTCTGCAAGAAGAACAAAACGATGGAGAATATTCTACCTACTCAGGAGGCTTTGCTACAATATTCGAGGCGCGTTGCCTACCAAGCTAGAATCTGGACGTCATGTGAAGTGATTAAACAGCAAACTTGTACTCCAGAAGGGTGGTGATGGACATTCGAAACAAAGAGCAAGACCTGGCTTCCTGTGTGGAGCACACTACCGATGACCTCCAAAGCGTGCAGTGAACTGGTGGAGTATGGATGCAAAAGCGTGAGTGGCTGTGGCGCAAAGTGTTCGAGCAAGAAGGCTCACTGGAAATGCACTAAGCTTTGCAACTGCAAATGCGACATATAACCAAATGCGACATATACCAAACTCGCAAAACTTTTATTTGACAAAACAAGCTATTCTTACTAAATGTTTAAGCAAGATCATTGAAAATATTTTGCTATCCCATTACGCTGTGATAAATTCAATAATAAACATTTTTAACCAGCCAAACGGAAACTGAAGACTATGAACAAATGATGTGTTAGAAACAAAGTTTGATCTTTTGTCTGGAATGTCCCTCAATTTTGCAAAGCTACATCAGCTTGTTTGAGCTAGCTTTACTAGCTCAAACAAGCTAAAAATGAAGCAATGTGACCTTTTATTGACCTCTGGTGACCCCAATATGGCTCGGAATTGAAAGCCGATAGTAGATTTGTGTTGAGCTTGCCAAAGTATATCTACATGCCGAATTACATGAAAATCAGTGCATTTAACTGACAAAAAAACGGAATTTTTCAATGTTTTCTTCTACCATTTTTTTCTAAGTGGCTGAAACAGGCCCAAGCAAGGTCATGTGACATGGTTCCAATAAATTTATTAAAAGTCTTGGCACACAGATTGTCAGGAAAATATTTGGTGCTTTTGTCCGGCATGTCCACAACATATTGCTTAGCTGTCTCATTATTATGATGACCCCTTGATATAAGGTTAACATATAAATACATGGATCTAGCTAATAAGTTTCATTGCGAAATGATTGTATTATCTCACTTATAACATGATTGTAATCTCCATTATCATATAAATGTGCTACCTCCACGAGCATTGACCGTATACGTAACATAAAACAAATGCATTTTAGCATTGCTTATGATAATAATTAATATTGAACAATTCTTGACTGTCACATTCTCACAAAACCTCCTGTACCTAAACAAATCCAGATTGTCTTCCGGTTTCTGTTGTAAAGGCATGTAAGCACCATCTCATCTTCTGCTACAATTGCTCTGTCCCAAACTGTTCAGCTTGCCTCTGGTGCTTGCTGGAGCCAATGTTCTTCAGAGATGTTCCGTTTCCAAGGCCATATAGCCAGGAAGTTGTGTTACATCCTAATATAGCATGCATGAAAATAACATTGTTACACAAATCTTTGCCTAACTGGTCTGTTACGGTCTCTATGTTCCCCACGCAGTCCTTAGTGGTTGGCTTTGCCTCTCTGTGCATGAATAAGTTGTGGAATTCTACTTGGCCAAGGGATGCAATGGGACAAAGCCCCTCCATCCAACACATACTGAAATTCACCGATTGTCCCTACAATATCTGGTGAAAACCTATTCCAGATCACTTCCGCAAGTACATACTTATTTGGTTCTCGCAGTATCGATCTTCAAACAGAGCCGGTCGTTGGCTCATTCGAAGTTGGTACGACAATTAGACGCAAGAACAGGATCTCTTGGTTCATCTGAACCTGGCTACCGCTAACACGCACAGTTTATTTTGACTGAAGTATGACAGCTTGAATGAATACTACATGAAATATTTATCCAACATGGATCTGGACGCCGTAATCTTCTGGCCAATCATCATCGACAGTACAGCTAGTATGCTCACCGGTCATATTACTCCAGCGGGTTGTTTCCTAGTGGACGTCTGTGTTTTTCATGTGTGGTATATAACTCCAGTAAGTTGTTGAACTGATCTATTTATTGCAGCATTGGCTGGCATGTATAGCAGCCAGGTCAGTCGTTGCTTTCCCTCACTGCTCTTCATGCTGCGCATGAATACTTTCAGCATGGATTGCTGACTTAGTATAACGTAGATTCGTAGAGAATGGCCTGATATAGCCAGACAGGGTGGCATCTCAGATATAGCTTCAAGATGGAGACACCAGTTTCCCATGAACCGAATCTAATTCTGGATCGACGTCACGATCTACTGCTAATGTCATTTCACCCATTTGATCACAATGTCGCTGTTGTAGCTAAGCGTGTGTGTTAGGAAGGGGGCATCTAAAGATCTGAAGAGTAGCATCCTATTCAGAACTACATCTAACAAGAGGTGTGCGCATACCTCTCTGGAAATGGCCTTTCCTCTCAGGATATACCCCATTGCCTTTGATGCATAGATGAACTATAGCAGCAGCTCCTTCAAACCAGACACATCCATCGCGTGACCTATTTTCACGAGAGAAATCTCAATGTGGAAGGCACCCGATCTTTATTATCGCTTACATTGGTATAGTTGTTTTTTTCTCAGATATGTATATATATGCATACATCGTTGTTTTTTATTACTACACTATTGTTAGGGAATGTGTCAAAATCGATTTCACTAAACAAAAATTCCTAAATAGAAGAGTAGGCTAGATAAATGTGAAAGTGGCATTACACAGGCTGTCTCTGCGTGCGTACTGTCGGTTTAGCCTGTAGATGTCAGGCTCTGGCGTATTAGTTTTTATTATACTATTTACATAGTTATCATCACCATCCCTGAGTTTGCCGGCAGGTGCCAGGTTATGTCATTTGTTTAGATATATTCATATTTTCTACTTCGAAAATATGCATATATAAAACAAACTGCATCTTTCCAGGCCAAGAGGGCCGTCATGTTCCAAACATGAACGACGCTTGCCACAGCATGTCTATATTAGGGTCCTGGGCTATCTGCGTAAATGTCACGGTTTAGGTATCAATGGTGTTCAACATGGGGTAAATGACAAATATTGATTCCCTATTTTGTATCAATTCCCCAATTTTCATTAGAAAATTAAAAGGGCCTCCAGGGAAGAGCTAGATAGGATGATGGGAATGGTGAAAGCGTGTGCGTAGCTGGTTATTTGAATGCACACGTGGGTACAGCGGAGGCAGGAAAAATAATTCGGTCGGGCGATTTGGATGGGGTACAAGGAATCGAGAGGGCCGGCATTTAGTAGAGTTGGTGATACGCAATGGGCTGGCGGTGGCTGTTTCATTTTTCCAATAGAGGGAAAGCCACAAAGTATCGTATAATAGCGGCCACCATAAGACAGAGCTGCACCTGCTGATAGTGAGGAAACAATTTGGCGAGTGAAGGACTGTAAGGTAATAATAATAATAATACAATTTATTTGTGTAGCGCCAAATAAACTCGGTTAGTAGTACAGGTACCATGCTAGTATTATCCCTAACGATGACCATATCCAAGATGTGTCCCTTACTGTGGGTGGTATCTTTCGTCAGTTGCTTCATTCCGCGGTCGCCGAGTGTCTCGGAAAAGCGTCGTACGTCCGGTTCTGTTGGAATGTCCATGTGAATGTTCAAATCGCCAGTGATAATAATATCATGCGTATCCAGCATTATGTCGTCTAAATACGCAGACCACTGGTCGAAGAAAACGGTGCTGGTAAAACCATTTCGCTTCGATGGCGGCGGACGATACGCCACAAAACCTAAAGGTGACCAAACGTGTAGTTACATAATAATCGGAATGTAGTGTTCAAAATGGGTGTAATTTCCGCGCGTTGAAATCGCTTTTATTGTGAGGCCGGACTTGTACAACACTGCCAAACCTCCCCCTCGTTTTCCACCAAGTCATGACACGGAATGAAATTCGTACCCACATGGAACAAACGCTACCGAGCCACGTCTCCGTCAGAGCTAAAATGTCGATGCCTCGCGAAATCACAACGTCAGCAACAGAGATCGCTTTCTTCTTAATCGAACGTACATTGGTGCAATGCACATTCAGTTTAGCAATACACGGACGCCCGATCCCAACGGAGGTGAAAATCACGGCATCGCTGGTGAATACGTGACTACGCAACACAAGCCCCTCGTTTTCATTGTGCGTAGGGGGAGAAGAGGAGGGAGACTAACATTGTGGGGCGAAAGACCATTGAGTGGTGGACATGTCACGGGGACACAGCCAAAGCATATAGAGACAGAGTGACATCAGAGTATGAGAAACTGCGGCCAACAATAGGAACTGTGGAGGAAGATTGCAAGCACTTTAAAAATGCTTTCACTGGATCATCAGAGGAGTTATGTGGCAGAACATCTGGTAAGGGAGGAACTTCCACGAAGAGAAAAACAAACATGGTGGACCGAAGAAGTAGCGAAAGCAATTGGAGAAAAGGGAGAGGTATGGAAAGAAACAATAAGGATCAAGTGGAATGGAGGACAACCGGGCATTGCTGTACAGGAGCTGTATGGACAGAAAAAGAAGGCAGCTAGGAACAAAGCAAAGAGTGAAATGTAAGAGGAGGTATACAAACAAATTTTTTAGGACAATGAAGAGAAGATGATCTATAAGACGGCTCGAGAGAGGGATGAGGACAGCAAGGATATAAAAACTGGAACAGTGATCAAGGACAAGAATAGAAAGTTAGTTATGGATAGGAAAGATGTGCCACATGTATGGGAAGGGTATTATAAAGCACTGCTGAACCAACAAGAAAGCAGAGAACTAGATCTGCCAAGTGCAATACAGGGAGAAATAAAGGTGAAGGAGATGGTAGAGAGCAATGAAGAAGATGAAGAACGGACGGGCGACTGGTATTGATGAAGTACGAATGGAACTGCTAGTGGTGGCCGAACGAGTTGGAGTCTGGTGGACAAGAAGATTGTTGAATACCTGCTTGAGAGAGGGAAAGTTCCCGTATGGAAAAGAAAGGGAGACGTGCATGACACCGGAAAATGCAGAGGCATCACGTTGCTGAGCCACATGTCGAAGATGTTGGAGAGAATCCTGGATGGAAGGATAGGAACAATAGTGGAAGGAGAAATCGGAGAAGAACAACAGGGCTTCAAAAAACGAAGAGGTACGGCTGATGGAATGTTTGCGTTGAGACAGCTGATCGAATAGAAGTTGTAGGGTCAAGAAAGCATGGTTGTAGGTGTTATAGACCTGGAGAAAGCTTATGACACGGTACCGAAAGAGATGGCAATAGCGACACTGAGATGGATGGGAGTTCCAGAGGCAGAGGTCAGGATGGTGGAAGGGACATATGAAGAAACGAAGGGCAGATTGGTGTGTGCAACTGGAATCTCAGAAGACTTCAACATGAACTTTGGCTTGAGACAGAGGAGTGCCCTGGGCCCATTGCTGTTTATCGCAGTGATGGAACTGATAAGTAAAAAGACCCGTTCGAAAGATATTCTACAGAAATTACTGTACGCAAACGATCTAGAGGTGGTAGCGGAAGCGGACGCGGAAGCGGATTTAGAGGAACAACTGATAGAGTGGAAAGATCTTCAGCAAACATGGATTGAAAGTGAAGCTTGTGAAGACAGCGGTGCTGTAGGTTGGGCAACAAAACAAAGAGCTGGAAATACACCTGGAGGGGAAGAAACTAAAACAAATAAACAGTTTGGTATGCCAGGGCGAAGCGGTATGTGGGGATGGCTTCTCGGAGACATAAATTCGCAGGAGAATACAAGCAGGGGGAATGCATGTAGAAAAGTAAAAGGTGTGATGGAAGACAGGCACATATCGGGAAAACTCAAGGGAAAAGTACTATGCACGTATGTGACACCAGCCTACCTGTAGGCCTAAATATTATAGCAATGACATATAAACAACAGGAGAGGGTATACGTGTGCGAAAACAACTGGGTCAGGAGAATTGCGGGATAAGCGAAGAGTGGAAAAACTGATGGGGGATGTTGGTGTGAAAGAAAGTTTCAAGTAGAAGTTGGTGAGAAGTCGTTTGAAGTGGGTAGGACATGTGGAGCGAATGAGAGAAGAAAGGTTGGCAAAGAAAGCGGATGCCCGGAGACTGGAGGGAAAACAAGACAAGGGCGACAGAGGCTGCGGTGGGAGGATTGCGTGAAGAGAGACCTGGAGGGATGGAAAAAGGAATGGAGAAAAAGAGCAAAAGACTGGAGAAGGGTGGTAGAGAAAGTAGTGCAAGTGCCAGGAAAATGCAATGAGGAGGAAGAGAGAGTAAGACGAGGAAGGTAAAGAAAAGAAATTGTCGACGTATCCAGCCAGCCTCGTCCCTGAAGGCAGGGAACGATGGGGAGAACAACATCCTTTTGATATTTTTATAGGTACCTTCAGTATAATCAAAACACTTGAGAAATAGCTTCTGTAGCAATTTGTGAATAGTAACATATGTGGCGTAATTTTTTCAACTCTTATTCAGACATGTGTGTGCGTACGTGAGTGTGTGTGCGTACGTGTGTGTATGTGTGTATGTGCGTGCGTGTATGTGTATGTGTGAGTATACGTGTGTGTATGTGTGTGTGTGTATGTGTGTGTGTGTGTGTGTGTGTGTGTGTGTGTGTGTGTGTGTGTGTGTGTGTGTGTGTGTGTGTGTGTGTGCGTGTGTCTCTCTTCATAATCATCACATTATTACAGAACAGAAAAATAGTTTTCTAGATAAATGCATGTCATCACATCAGTGTAAACTAGCAATCTGTCAATTGGTATAACAATTGTCCTACACAACTGTCATTCTTGCTGATGGAATGGAACTAAAGATATGTTTGCGAGGATATGAGCAACAACACCAGCAGCAGTAGCAATACTATTTTGAATATTATTATGCAAAGCTATTATATTTACTTCCATTATAAATTATTTAAAACTAGCTCACGTTTGGAACAATTAACAACAGGCAACAATTGTCACAATTACAGTATTTTAACATAAACTCTTTCTTATGACCACTTAATATAAGATGTCGCCAATCACGACATTGCATGCAACAAACACGAGTAGTAACACAACTCCAGCGACGTCACCAGAGGAATTACTGACAACTGAAACCAGAAAAACACTCAAAATAACTTCTTTTTTACCACATTGCCAGTTGGTAGATCGGAAGACAACGGTCCAAGGTACCGAATGTATATACAGGTAGAAAGAGGCAATTGGACAGCGGTGCCTTGAAGAAGATAAGCTTACTGTTACAATGCACCAAATTTAGATTATCAACATAGCGATGATTCAAGATTTGTTTGTAGTAATCTTGGACCATTACATGATTATACATGCTCAGGTAGTGATTTAAAATGTATTGAAAGTGTGCAGATCCTGATAGAAAAGACAGTCCCTTTTTTCACTGAAACTGGAGGACCGATCTTTCACATAATGACCCTTGCAGGGTAGAACAGTGTGTATATTGGAGTAAGCCATTTAAATTAAATACTTGCCTCATTTGTACATTGGTACTTTAATGTTTCCACCTGTGGTGTTGACTACTTTACCAGGAAATTGCTCACCATGGTAAAATACATCACACCAATCACTAACTATATAAGGTCGTCTGTGAAGTGCTTCCAAATGAATTCCGCTGTTATTTACATGAAGAAGCTACACCATGAACCCTTTATAATATGAAGCCACCTATTATTTTAGAAGTAAATCAAACAGTTAGGGCTAATTTGAGATGAACTATGCGTAAAGAAAATATGCCAAACATGTGATATGTACGACACAAAAAGTGTCATACGGGACAATTTTCAAATATCAATTACATATAATCTAATTAAAAAAATATTTTATGACTAATTTATATCATTATTTATGGGTTGTATTTAGATAATTTAAAGTAAAAAATTGCATGGAAAATAAAAGTATTATGAACACTTTCGGCCTTGTGTGTATCGTACGGGATATGGCACTAAATTAAATAACAATTAACACATTTCACATCCACACCATTAAAGTTATTAAAGTTTCGTTAAATATTGTATGTACATTGGGTATACCCCTAAGGAATATTGTAGACGTCGGCTGACTTAACCGCATTCACCCTTTCATGTTCAGCGCGTTCCCGGGGTTCCATATACAAGACGTGTATTTTAGTCAATGTCTTAGTAGCAGTTACCATCCCTGGTTGATTCTGAGTAAGGCAACATATAACATAATGTTCAAACATTCGGGTTGTAAATATTGACTGTATGTAATGTATGATTGTACAGGCGGTGGTGCAGCTACATATCTTAATGTGACTGCCTCGGCAACATCGCTATTGGTTTCTTGGACTGCGCCCAGTGGAGTGAACGTGACATATTACAACGTGGAACTGAAAAACGTGTCCGGTTCACGGCAACAAGTCCAAGGCACAACTGCTACGTTCAACCAATTGACTCCTGACACAATGTACACAGTTATCGTGGTTTCCGTGAAAACAGATGACTACATTTCGAATATAGGAACACTAACCATGACGGTCGCCACAAGTAAGTCATGTTTTCGTTTTCACTTTTATGCAATTTCTTAGTGCATAAATCAAGAAATGCGAACACTGTGTTTACTTGACTGTGCACATATTTCGCGTTTTCTTTGTTTCCTTTTGAGAAGCGCTAATAAGTAATGCTAAATCTGCGAACTGCTGCGTCTATCCCTGAGATAGGTGACATTTCACTTGGAAGAGCGCAGCCACAATTATTGTTCAGGTGAAGCTGTATCTTTGCTGGGAGATATCTACGATCTTAGGGAGCGGCTATAATTGATTAAAGTGGCGAACATGACAAATCGTTCATTCAACCCTGAATTCTGACGTCCATTTACACTATAAAACAGGATGTGGGGCTATGTATGTTTGTATGTGTATTTATCTGTGCGAACACAATGCCCATGTATATTGCTGATACATTGTAATGGTGTCCGGTTGCTCATACTTTTTAAGATTTTTGGATTACATCCGTGGGCCCGGTATAATTTGTATCTTGGAAGGTTCAGTATAATTATATTGTTTGATGTCATCTTTAAGATATTAATGCCATCTACATATATGTTGCTGAGTGTAAAAGTATGTTTTGCATAATGTTAACGTTATTGCACTCTGTATGTTAACGCCGTGATTAATATATATATGTATATATATATATATATACATATCGGGCATAGTTACCAACCAAAACAATATACGATATAGAATAAGTTACACGACACGTCGGTTTATGTCATGCAAACCTGCGTCCATTTGTATGGATACATTTCACTATGTCATCCAAATCTGACGTGCTACTGTGGCCACAGACATAGCTATTAAGGTGCCCATTTTGTTTTTTGTAATGTCCGATATGTCTATTTTCTTGAGACAAAAGTTCGAAGATATACATTGAAGTCACTTATTCAACCATGTGCCGACCTTTCGTGAGAATCGACCATATGGTTGAATAAGTGACTTCAATGTATCTCTTCGAACTTTTGTCTCAAGAAAATAGACATATCGGACATTAGAAAAACAAAAATGGGACACCTTAATAGCTGTGGCCACAGTAGCACGTCAGATTTGGATGACATAGTGAAATGTATCCATACAAATGGACGCAGGTTTGCATGAGATAACACTGGCGTGTCGTGTAACTTATTCTATATCGTATATTGTTTTGGTTGGTAAATATGCCCGATATATGTTAAAGCACGAGAGGCATTCAAGGTTTTTTGCCTACTTGCTGTGTTTGTTGTATTTGTCACACTTACAAAGTTGTTACATTTTCTTTTTTCACGTTTTAATTATACATGATAGCACATCAATAAGTGCAGTTTAAAAGAAGAAGCCGTCATGAACTAAATATTCAGCTCATGTTTTAGCTGAGATGTTGTATATCCCAGATACAATTTACTAATGACTGACTGTGTGTGTTGTCTCACTAGATAGACGTACGTTGTATGGATACTCAACATCTGTTTTGGTTGACTCAATGTCATAGTTAAGAACAGGGCCTGATTAACTAACAAAACTTTCTATGAACATTTGGTATAGATAATGTATAGTTAATTACTCATTTCTGTATAATAAACATCATATATCGTTTTAAAACAACTATTTATTTTGTTTGTCAGTTGACAGTTACACAGAAAGTACATGTTACTGCCCAATATTACGTCATTGTTAAAGCAAACACATTTAATGTAAACCATATATAAATCTATGACTTGGCACACCAAATATCATCATATGTACCGAAACAAAAAACGTAAACAAGTTGCGAAAATGCCTAAATACTTCTCAGAACAGTGAATGTTGTATGGATACTATGGTTTTGTATGGATACTGTAAACCCGCACATTGGATACTAGCTACTGCATCAATATTCGTATAACTACCTTAAGTATTATTCTTTACGCTTATGCCAAACTTGAATTATTCAATTATTTGTGCGTAATAAACAAATAACACCACTAATTCAACGTAATGCAATTGAAAACATTGTGGAAGCGGCTGTATTAATGGATTAGTCCAATAAGAGGCGTTCGTTGTATGGATACACAATGTTGCATGGATACCATGACACCATACTAGAGCTAATGCTTGGGCTATTCTCACCAACATCCTTGCCTAGAGCACATAGAACATGATCAACATATCACTAGGCATATCAGTACATGTAACTGAAGTTAAAACCAACAATTACACAGTAATTAATAAGTAACACAAACTAGTAATGAAAGATTACACTTTGGAATTAGCAATTGCTTTTGTACAGTTCATCAATTATAAGATATCACCAAAACATGAATACCTAAGAAACAATCGACATCATCGATGAAGCACTAGGCTGCGCTAAACGTTCAAATACACGTTCAACCTTTGCCCGGTCAGATGAGCAAATGCCCATGAATGTCTTGTTGACATACTCTGGTTCAGACACTATACAGAGGTTGTCCTCCTTGCCAATGTACATCTCATCGGTCTTCCCCCGGCGCCACTTGCCACGTGTTGGAGTAAGACTGGTGATGAAGAATTCGTCATTCTCTTTCTTAATGACCTTGGACACGTACCATTTCTTCCGGTACACAATGGCTGTGTAGTCTCCGGGTGAATGCATAATGAGGGGGACTTCGTCATCATCATTCTCGTGGTCATCACAGGGTAGTGATTCAGCGGGTGTGTCGTCATTATTTGATGTTGTTGACTGATGACCAGTTACAGTGACGGACACCTTTGTCTGTATCCATCGTGGACACGTAGCTGAAACTGGTCATCTTTAAAACAGCAATCCTTGAAGCAGGATGTCTCCCTCATCCATAATTGACAACCGATAACGACCATCGCGTGTGCCGACATGAGCAAATCAACTGGTGGTATTTTCCATGAGCTTATAATGTCACGACGCTCTTGTGACATGCGCTGACGTCACACGGATGAATTCCATTTTGCATTCAGCCATCCGAAAGTAATTAGAGAAGGAATCTTTTCCGTGGCCCGCCTCCAGCAACTGATCTCGCTTCTCTTGGGTCTGTTTAAGCCTACGTTTGAGGCTGCGCACAATACTTGGTACAGCAACGACCAGTCGTTGGCTTGGATTGACTTGTGTCTTCGACGCCTTGGACTGAGGGCAATGTTTGGTGCAGGTATGTTGGCCAGGCGGTGTGATGCTGTCTGTGTTTATTGTATATTTGACTCCAGCTTCTCCTGTCTAAGCCTGCCTCGACGTTTCTGGGTCGTTATTGCCTTACGAAAGCTTTGGTGCGCGACTGGCTCCTTCGACATCTCTGAGACTGTATTTCTGTGGAAAAAAAACCTTAAATTATCTAGTAGATAACTAACCATAGGACTACAGAACACATCTATAATTATACTGAAATGGCTGGAATAAATGCTAAACATACACTGATTAAAATCATATGTAGAATATACACATATGAATAATTATCATAATTAACGTGATGTTGATTTTTTCACCACTTCTGATTACACATTTATAAAACAAAATTACACGCACAGCTGTTCGTTCTGTCTCCTTTCCATATTCCGGGTTCACCTGATGCTTCTTTCCGGTCCCGCCACCGTTTTGATGCAGCCGCAGCCTTCTTCCTCTGCTCAGCAGTGGGCACTCGTTTCGGTGGCATTCTTTAAGTGTATGGTGAAAATAAGCAATATGTATCAGAAAGACAGTACCCTTACAATATACTATACACAAATAGCTAGCGTACACTCAAAGCATAGACATTAGGAAGTATGTATTTTCTTCTTCATCTAAACACACTGTTTCTTATTAATTTTGTACCAATACAGAAACTATTGTGGGAAATGTTTAACAATATGAACTATAACAGCGGAGCAACTAAATTGACCAACCTGACTTCAATCCGAGCAGAGATACAGGCACAAAGACAATTTCAGAAAATCAGCTTGTATCCATACAACAAGATGTGATATCGAGTATCCCTACAAAAATAGTCATTAATGTACACTATTTCACACACAAATTAATAATTCTGGACACACGTCTTATGTATGACTAGAGAATGTAGAATGTATACAATAATATATGCAAACAACTGCCATAGACAAGACAACATGTTTGAGTAACTCAAAATAACACGTAACTTTTGTGCTGTTTACGCAAAATTCCCAAATTCAAATAAATTATAATTGGAAATATCCCACTCAATATAAACCATATGTAATTATCATTAATATAACACTTACATGTTACACAAAGTCATTATAAGGCACACAGTTGCAACTTTTTTGCACAACCGAGTATTCATACAACAAACATATCGCTCCGTATCCATACAACAATCATCTTCAGATGGGCATTAACGCAGGTATCGGTGAAGGTAGACTGGCTGTATTTACCGCTCACGCGAAGCATATTTGTTTCAAAACAAGCCTGCACGCGATTAACGCCTAAACGCTTTGTATTTTAAAAACCCGCATTACCTATAAGTAATACCTGTCAAAATTACAAATTCATCTAAGCACAAAAGTTGTCAGAAAATTATAAAAACTTACTTCGTACTGGTCGATTTCGTTCGATTCGCAGAGCGTCTCTAACCACTCTACCAATGTAGTACAAGTCAACAACACCAGATGGCATCACTATTCCTCATTCCCATTTTAATACCGTGCATGTTGTGTGGATACTATTCGTATGGATATGGGAACACTTTCGAGTGGTTGTACATCGACCGAACCACACAATACCAAGAAAAACAATACATATCCATCTACCTTATACCTTATATTATATGTCTACTGAATATGTTTCTATAATCTACGTAACTGTTGACAGTGTTGACATTTTAAGAGTAGTCTTATGGGTACGCATTTTTTACCACTTTATAAAAAATACGATATGTTACCCAATCGCGGAGTTATCGTCCCAACAATAATGTTTTCCATGGTCAAAGGCCTTTCATAAGATCAAGTGGAATGTGTCGGGTGTAATAAAGTCTACTTTTATATATATATATATGTATTGTATGAAATCCTAGCTTACTAAGTGCATGCTGTACGGATATTGCATAGTTTTACATTAGAAAAAAACAATAAGTACACACGCCTTCTGAGCCTGGCCAAAAACGTTTTTCGGCCGTTGTAGCTAAAAATATCGTACTTCATAATCAGTTTTGAGAAGATATGCCAGTCTATTATTAAACATACTACTCACGTTTTAAAAAATAATTCGAAAAAGCCGACCTTTCGTGAGAATCGACCATATATATATATATATATGGTCAAATCCAACGAACCGGATACACGGCATGTTTAGACATGTATCTTGAGTAATTATGTGACTAAAAGTGTGCACGTATGCTGTGTTTATCCTGCTCGACGATACCTTCGAGGGATATATAGTTTTTTTTTTTCTAGTTTAAAAACCTTTTGAACTAAAGCTGATACACTGGTCGTTTTTGGTAATTTTTTAAATGTTGACCTCTATATTTTGTTTAAATCAGTTAGTAATCATCGCAAACCATGAATATGCACCGTGTTAATTACTTTATTAGAAAACCATATGTGTCTATGTTGTTACTGTCTTGTGGTTAATGCAATTTGCCAATAACCTGATTTGTCCACAATATATTGGTCATGGGGAATATTGGCATTATCGTGCGAGGACCATTTTTCCTAATGGCATATTCATGTAAAATTATTAATCGATAACATGCATATTTAGCTGTACATATATACTAACAAGTGTAGTACCAAAATGCACTGCTATTTTTAAGATGTACCTTATGGTATTTTTCTTTTTCTTTTTTTCTCCGCAGACTCAGGTTTGGGGAAGTTTTCGCGTTATCATCTGTTTCTTTCGTTTTAACACGAAAGAAACAAGGGTCTTGTGAAGAATAGTAGGAGATTTTTATTACTACTAAAGAACATCTCTGTGGCTACCAGAGCAGTCATTCGGACTCACCCAAAATATTTTCTCTGTATGATATGGCCCGGGAAAAGCATCAATTTACCGTCCGATTATAGGTATCGTCCGATCCGCGAGACGGTGGTAGTGTTTTGAGTGCTATTAAGTTGCCTCTATCGGCTTCCAGCGAAACTACGCGACCGATCATCATCTTGTTAATGTGCGATACAAAAGATCGCACTAAGTAAGTATATTTCCTGATTTATTACTGTTTTGCTACATGTAGATTGTTTTTGCTAGACTATTCTGATCTACGGTAACAGTCATACACATGCTATTTATGCGTGATAGTGCTCGAATTTGATGTTACATGGGCCTCTCGATGACGACTACATGTCATAACGCATAAGCTCTAATACTGCGGGATACAATGTTTCATGAGTGTTTTTTAAAAGGGGGCCACTGTCGATAACAATGATCCACGGATGATAACGATAAAGTAATACTGCATTAAGAAAGGCATTGTGTGAAATAGAGTCTTAATATGCCAGTGTGTGTGTGTTATATGATAGCTAAAATATCTTTCAGTCCAATTTCACTCATTAAGTGCATTAATTACCATTATGCTTGGCACTAGATTGGTTTCTGTAGAATTTGCACATTACTTCCTGATTTATTAGGATTTGGAAAAAGCTATAATACCAAATAGTCTGCAAAATAGTAAAAGTTTAGCATTCTATCGCAAGCTTTTGTATGTTACGCAAACTGTCGAGAGGTTATTTTGGCCAAATTAAAATAAAATAGTGCTTTCAATAGGGAGCCACGGTCCGTAACCGTGATACAAGGACGATAACACATTACGCTGGTAAAAGTAATACTGCATTGTGCTGACTTGTTTTGTCTTGTTTTTTTAACAGGCCGACATAGGGCTATAAAGAAAAAGGCTGACATCTCATCAAGTGTGGAAAGATCATCACCAACAGCGGTGAATTCTGCAACAGGCTCAGAGAAGCGAAGACCGCAATGAGGTGCAGCGATGAAAGGTTATGCTAGAGTCTTGGAAGGTGACTGCAGTGCCGGGCATCATAAATGCACATACGATCGTGCCAGTGGGTCCATGCATGATTATTCGAGAGACATCATGGTTCCAAGTTTGCTGCTATGAACAAGGGGGTGTTTTCCACACTACGTGTGTTGGGTGGACGAAAACACTTCTGCAGATCGAGAGGAAGAAGATAGCAATGGCAGACAAGGAAACAGAGTTGCACAAGAAAGGGGAGAACGTAAGGGAGATAGAGGTGCAGGAGACAGAGGTCACGGAGAATGCAGCAAAGGAAAAGGAGGTCCAGGAGAAAGAGGTGGATATGAGGAGGATTGAGATGCAGGAGACAGAAGTCGGGGAGAATGCAGCAAAGGAAAAGGAGGTGAAGGAGAAAGAGGTTGATGTGAAGGGGATATAAGTGAAAGAAAATGAAGAGAATCACTGTGCAGTTAAAAGAAAGGGAGTCAGAAATGGGAGAACAAAAAGTGGTGGAAGACAGTTGGTTGGCCGTTCGATTTAACAAGAAATGGTACGTGGCCCGGGTGCTGTGTAACACGACCGATGGCACGTTTGAAGTAGCATACATGACCCGAAATCGAGGAAACTGGAAATGGGGAAAGCTTGAGGTTGGGATTGTGGAAGCCTCAGACATCATCAAAGTGGAATCACCTCAAACAACGGTAGGCAATGTGTTCACCTTCAAGCCGCATAAAATAGAAATTATAAAAAAATGCCATGCTATGGAGGAAAAGGATGATGATGATGAGTAGACGATGTGGTGGACATTGGACACTGAGTACACAATGTGATGGACACTGAGTAGACATTGTGATGGACACTGAGTAGACAATGTGGTAGACACTGAATAGACAACGTGATAGCCACTGAGTAGACAATATGATGGACAGTTAAAATCGTTATTATACCAATGTGTTGCCGATTTATAATGTTTTATTTGTATGTAAATACATCTATTATATTTGTTAACCTTTTTTAATTAAAATTGGTTTAATGTTCGAGTAATGCCGAGTTATAGCTGAAACAATGATATTATTTATTTGTAGACATTGCCCAGTGTAGTAAATAATGTAGAGACAGTTTAAATTGCACTAACATGTCACAGTAATTAAATATGGCGACTACGGTGAAGAAAATGTGGAAAAAAGATTATTCCACAACTCTAGCACTCGGAATACAACGAGGTGGACAGAAGAGAACAAGGTATACAAGCATAAGGGATACACGTGTGGCTAACAGTGCTATATAAACAATATATACTAAGGCACTTTCTCAATTTACTGTTAATCATGATTTTCAAAATTGGGTTATCGTCCGAGTACTATTTTTTCTGCGTGTCCTGTGCAAAAAAACGTGCAGGTTATAATCATAACATAAATACCAATGATAACATACATTCTCCCTTTCAACATGAACAGTGTGCCCATAACTACTGCGTGTTTGTATTGTTGTACAAGTAATGCCAACAATGCAGCAGTAGAAAATATACGATTATTCAGCAACTTTAACACTCGGAATACAAAGAAGACGACAGCAGAGAACAAGGTATACGTACGTAAGGGATACAGATGTGGCTAATATTGCAACATAAACAACATGTATTAAGGCTTTTTCATAATTTACTGCTAATCATTAATATTCCAGATACTATACTGATTTTTAAAATAAATTGTTTTATCGTCCGAGTACCATTTTGTCTGAGTGTCTGGTGCTAAAAATTTGCAGGTTACGTTCATAGCATCAATTCCAATGGATACAACACATCGTCCGCTTAAATATAAACAGTATGCACATATCTACAACATTTTTTGTCTTGTAATGACAACACATTCGGAAAATAGGATGGGGCACTATTTAAGTGCGAAAAAAACTTCACCGCACTCTGACAACCCTAAATAAGTACACCCCCAACGTTACGCCGTTACAACATATGTCCACATGTTATCCATTGACAACAAGTTAAATATCCAACACAACACCTTTGCACTCTGGGTTATTTCCTGCCAACGGACGATAACTTGTGGTCCTCGGATGATAACATATAGAACACACCTTTGAATTCAAGCAACTATAAAATCTTCAATGTTGCGAATTAGTGTGCCCAATTTTTGGCGAAGTCGCCTCAATATTATGCACATTTAAAACCACAACTGAACAAAAGATCCAGGCAATTCTATTTTCGACCTTGTGTGGAGCCCCAACACCCCCGTTCCTTGAATTTGACTATTATATATATAGACATACAGTCATACATACATGTAGGCACGCAGGAACACACACATACATACGCTAGCTAGATTATAGATAAACGGTTAGCCATAAAAAGTGGAGAATAAATTGCGATACATCTATGATAATAGTTTAAGAAATGGAGACATGTAATCCTTAAGTTAACTTATCAAAACGGGCAGTTCCATTTCCGAGTACTCTTCTTGATGATCAACTTAACTGGTAATATAATACAAATATGGCTAAACACGTGAATACTAGCAGTACCCACTTGGCTCTTTTGGGTTTTTCGTTATCATTATTATTGCTTGTTCAGTGCTACAATTATTAGGTGCTGCAAGTAAACACTTTATTGTGCAGGTTTCAGTATTAATGTTGTTCACCATCTCTGCCTGGTTGAATTTCATGGTACTGATAAACAACGTATTGAATATCGATGTTTATAACATTAATATTGATTTATTTTCTTTGTAGAAGCTGAACCCAATATGCATTCTATTATATGCATCGTGGCATAGTTCAATGTATGTATTACTTGGATCCAACAAAAAATGATGGGACACCATGTGTAGCACGGATAGGGGGTTGCAAACTTGTGTTGGAATATTGTAGAGGTCGGCTGACTTATCCGCATTCACCCTTTCATGTTCAGCGCGTCCCCGGAGTTCCATATACAAGACGTGTATTTTAGTCAATGTCTTAGTAGCAGTTACCATCCCTGGTTGATTCTGAGTAAGGCAACAGATAACATAATGTTCATACATTCGGGTTGTAAATATTGACAGTATGTAATGTGTGATTGTACAGGCGGTGGTGCAGCTACAGTTCTTAATGTGACTGCCACGGCAACATCACTAGTGATTTTTTGGACTGCGCCCAGTGGGGTGGACGTAACATATTACAACGTGGAACTGAAAAACGTGCCCGATTCACGGCAACAAGTCCAAGGCACAACTGCTACGTTCAACCAATTGACTCCTGACACAATGTACACAGTTATCGTGGTTTCCGTCAAAACAGATGATTCCATTCGGAATATAGGAACACTAACCATGACGATCTCCACAAGTAAGTAATGTTTTCGTTTTAATTGTTCTGTAGTTTCTTAGTGCATTAATCAAGAAATGTGAGCACTGTGGTTACTTGACAGTGCACTTATTTAGCGTTTCCTTTGCATCCATTTGAGAAACGCTAGTAAGTAATGCTAAATCTGCGAACTATTGAGATCGGTGACATTCCACTAGGAAGAGCGCAGCCAAAATTACTGTTCAGGTGAAGCTGTATCTTTGCTGGGAGATATCTACGATCTTAGGGACCGGCTATAATTGACTAAAGTGACAAACCTGACAAATCGTTCATTCGAACTTGAATTCTGACATCCATTTACAGTGTAAAGCAGGATGTGGTGCTATATATGTTTGTATGTGTATTTGTCTGTGCGACCACAATCCTCATGTATATTGCTGATATATTGTAATGGTGTCCGTTACGGTTGCTCATAGTTTTTAAGACTTTTGGATTACATCCGTGGGCCCGGTATAATTTGTATCTTGGAAGGTTCAGTATAATTATATTGTTTGATGTGATCGTTAAGATATTGATACCATCTACACATATGTTGCTCAGTGTAAACGTATGTTTTGTATAGTGTTAACGTTATTGCACTCTGTATGTTAATGCCGTGATTAATATATATATATATATATATATACATATATGGTCAAATCCAATGAACGGGGTACACGACATGTTTAGACATATATCTTGAGTAATTATGTGACTAAAATTGTGGACATATGCTGAGTTTATGCTGCTTGACGATACCTTTCGAGCGATTTATGTTTTTTTTTTTCTAGTTTGAAAACCTTTAGAACTAAAGCTGATAAACTGGTCGTTTTTGGCCATTTTTTTAAAGTTGATTTCTATATTTTGCCTAAATCAGTTAGTAATCATCGCAAACTATGAATATGCACCGTGTTTATTACTTTATTAGAACACCACATGTTTCTATGTTGTTACAGTCTTGTGATTAATGTAATTTGCCAATAACCTGATTTGTCCACAATATATTGGTCATGGGGAATATTGGTATTATCGTCCGAGGACCATTTTTCCTAATGGCATATTAATGTAAAATTATTAATCGATAGCGTGCATATTTAGCTGTACATATATATTAACATGTGTAGTACCAAAATGCACTGCTATTTTTAAGATGTACCTGATGGTATTTTTTCTTCGCAGACTCAGGTTTGGGGAAGTTTTCGCATTATCATCCGGGGACCTTGTTTCTTTCGTTTTAACACGAAAGAAACAAGGGTCTTGTGAAGAATAGTAGGATATTTTTATTCCTACTAAAGAACATCTCTGTGGCAACCAGAGCAGCCATTCGGACTCACCCAAAATATTTTCTCTGTATGATATGGCCCTGGAAAAGCATCAAGTTACCGTCCGATTATAGGTATCGTCCGATCCGCTAGACGGTGGTAGTGTTTTGAGTGCTTTTGATTAGCCTCTATCAGCTTCCAGCGAAACTACGCGACCGATAATCATCTTGTTAATGTGCGCTACAAAAGATCGCACTAAGTAAGTATATTTCCTGATTTATTACTGTTTTGCTACATGTAGATTGTTTTTGCTAGACTATTCTGATCTACGGTAACAGTCATACACATGCTATTTATGCGTGATAGTGCTCGAATTTGATGTTACATGTGCCTCTCGATGACGACTACATGTGATAACACATGAGCTCTAATACTGCGAGTTACAACGTTTCATGAGTGTTTTTTAAAAGGGGGCCACTGTCGATAACACTGATCCACGGATGATAACGATAAAGTAATACTGCATTAAGAAAGACATTGTGTGAAATATAGTCTTAATATGCCAGTGTGTGTGTGTTATGTGATAGGTAAAATATCTTTCTATCCAATTTGACTCATTAAGTGCATTAATTACCATTATGCTTGGCACTAGATTGGTTTCTGTAGAATTTGCACATTACTTCCTGATTTATTAGGATTTGGAAAAAGCTATCATACCAAATAGTCTGCAAATTAGTAAAAGTTTAGCATTCTATCGCAAGCTTTTGTATGTTACGCAAACTGTGGAGAGGTTATTTTGGCCAAATTATAATAAAATAGTGCTTTCAATAGGGAGCCACGGTCCGTAACCGTGATACAAGGACGATAACACAATACGCTGGTAAAAGTAATACTGCATTGTGCTGACTTGTTTTGTCTTGTCTTTTTAACAGGCCGACATAGGGCTATAAAGAAAAAGGCTGACATCTCATCAAGAGTGGAAAGATCATCACCAACAGCGGTGAATTCTGCAACAGGCTCAGAGAAGCGAAGACTGCAATGAGGTGCAGCGATGAAAGGTTATGCTAGAGTCTTGGAAGGTGACAGCAGTGCCGGGCATCATAAATGCACATACGATCGTGCCAGTGGGTCCATGCATGATAATTCGAGAGACATCATGCTTCCTAGATTGCTGCTATGAACAAGGGGGTGTTTTCCACACTACGTGTGTTGGGTGGACGAAAACACTTCTGCAGATCGAGAGGAAGAAGATAGCAATGGCAGACAAGGAAACAGAGTTGCACAAGAAAGGGGAGAACGTGAGAGAGATAGAGGTGCAGGAGACAGAGGTCACGGAGAATGCAGCAAAGAAAAAGGAGGTCCAGGAGAAAGAGGTGGATATGAGGAGGATTGAGGTGCAGGAGACAGAAGTCGGGGAGAATGCAGCAAAGGAAAAGGAGGTGAAGGAGAAAGAGGTTGATGTGAAGGGGATAGAAGTGAAAGAAAATGAAGAGAATCACTGTGCAGTTAAAAGAAAGGGAGTCAGAAATGGGAGTACAAAAAGTGGTGGAAGACAGTTGGTTGGCCGTTCGATTTAACAAGAAATGGTACGTGGCCCGGTTGCTGTGTAACACGACCGATGGCACGTTTGAAGTAGCATACATGACCCGAAATCGAGGAAACTGGAAATGGGGGAAGCTTGAGGTTGTGATTATGGAAGCCTCAGACATCATCAAAGTGGAATAACCTCAAACAACGGTAGGCAATGTGTTCACCTTCAAGCCACATAAAATATAAATTATTAAAAAATGCCATGCTATGGAGGAAAAGGATGATGATGATGAGTAGACGATGTGGTGGACATTGGACACTGAGTACACAATGTGATGGACACTGAGTAGACATTGTGATGGACACTGAGTAGACAATGTGGTAGACACTGAGTAGAAAACGTGATAGCCACTGAGTAGACAATATGATGGACAGTTAAAATCGTTATCATACAAATGTGTTGCCGATTTATAATGTTTTATTTGTATGTAAATACATCTATTATATTTGTTAACCTTTTTTAATTAAAATTGGTTTAATGTTCGAGTAATGCCGAGTTATAGCTGAAACAATGATATTATTTATTTGTAGACATTGCCCAGTGTAGTAAATAATGTAGAGACAGTTTAAATTACACTAACATGTCACAGTAATTAAATATGGCGACTACGGTATTTCCTGCCAACGGACGATAACCTGTGGTCCTCGGATGATAACATATAGAACACACCTTTGAATTCAAGCAACTATAAAATCTTCAATGTTGCGAATTAGTGTGCCCAATTTTTGGTGAAGTCGCCTCAATATTATGCACATTTAAAACCACAACTGAACAAAAGATCCAGGCAATTCTATTTTCGACCTTGTGTGGAGCCCCAACACCCCCGTTCCTTGAATTTGACTATTATATGTATATACATACAGTCATACATACATGTAGGCACGCAGGAACACACACATACATACGCTAGCTAGAGTATAGATAAACGGTTAGCCATAAAAAGTGGAGAATAAATTGCGATACATCTATGATAATAGTTTAAGAAATGGAGACATGTAATCCTTAAGTTAACTTATCAAAACGGGCAGTTCCATTTCCGAGTACTTTTCTTGATGATCAACTTAACTGGTAATATAATACAAATATGGCTAAACACGTGAATACTATCCGTACCCACTTGGCTCTTTTGGGTTGTTCGTTATCATTATTATTGCTTGTTCAGTGCTACAATTCTTAGGTGCTGCAAGTAAACACTTTATTGTGCAGGTTTCAGTATTAATGTTGTTCACCATCTCTGCCTGGTTGAATTTCGTGGTACTGATTAACAACGTATTGAATCTAGATGTTTATAACATTAATATTGATTTATTATCTTTGTAGAAGCTGAACCCAATATGCATTCTATTATATGCATCGTGGCATAGTTCAATGTATGTATTACTTGGATCCAAAAAAAAATGATGGGACACCATGTGTAGCACTGATAGGGGGTTGCAAACTTGTGTTGGAATATTGTAGAGGTCGGCTGACTTAACCGCATTCACCCTTTCATGTTCAGCGCGTCCCCAGGGTTCCATATACAAGACGTGTATTTTAGTCAATGTCTTAGTAGCAGTTACCATCCCTGGTTGATTCTGAGTAAGGCAACAGATAACATAATGTTCATACATTTGGGTTGTAAATATTGACAGTATGTAATGTGTGATTGTACAGGCAGTGTTGCAGCTACAGATCTTAAGGTGACTGCCACGGTAACATCACTATTGATTTCTTGGACTGCGCCCAGTGGGGTGGAGGTGACATATTACAACGTGGAACTGAAAAACGTGCCCGGTTCACGGCAACAAGTCCAAAGCACAACTGCTACGTTCAACCAATTGACTCCTGACACAATGTACACAGTTATCGTGGTTTCCGTGAAAACGGATGATTTCATTCGGAATATAGGAACACTAACCATGACGATCTCCACAAGTAAGTAATGTTTTCGTTTTAATTGTTCTGCAGTTTCTTAGTGCATCAATCAAGAAATGTGAACACTGTGGTTACTTGACAGTGCACTTATTTAGCGTTTCCTTTGCATCCATTTGAGAAACGCTAGTAAGTAATGCTAAATCTGCGAACTATTGAGATAGGTGACATTCCACTAGGAAGAGCGCAGCCAAAATTACTGTTCAGGTGAAGCTGTATCTTTGCTGGGAGATATCTACGATCTTAGGGACCGGCTATAATTGACTAAAGTGACAAACCTGACAAATCGTTCATTCGAACTTGAATTCTGACATCCATTTACAGTGTAAAGCAGGATGTGGTGCTATATATGTTTGTATGTGTATTTGTCTGTGCGACCACAATCCTCATGTATATTGCTGATATATTGTAATGGTGTCCGTTACGGTTACTCATAGTTTTTAAGACTTTTGGATTACATCCGTGGGCCCGGTATAATTTGTACCTTGGAAGGTTCAGTATAATTATATTGTTTGATGTGATCGTTAAGATATTGATACCATCTACACATATGTTGCTCAGTGTAAACATATGTTTTGTATAGTGTTAACGTTATTGCACTCTGTATGATAATGCCGTGATTAATATATATATATATATATACATATATGGTCAAATCCAATGAACGGGGTACACGACATGTTTAGACATATATCTTGAGTAATTATATGACTAAATTTGTGGACATATGCTGTGTTTATGCTGCTTGACGATACCTTTCGAGAGATTTATAGTTTTTTTTTCTAGTTTGAAAACCTTTTGAACTAAAGCTGATAAACTGGTCGTTTTTGGCCATTTTTTTAAATGTTGATTTCTTTATTTTGTCTAAATCAGTTAGTAGTCATCGCAAACCATGAATATGCACCGTGTTTATTACTTTATTAGAACACCACATGTTTCTATGTTGTTACTGTCTTGTGATTAATGTAATTTGCCAATAACCTGATTTGTCCACAATATATTGGTCATGGGGAATATTGGTATTATCGTCCGAGGACCATTTTTGCTAATGGCATATTAATGTAAAATTATAAATCGATAGCGTGCATATTTAGCTGTACATATATACTAACATGTGTAGAACCAAAATTCACTGCTATTTTTAAGATGTACCTGATTGTAATTTTTTTTCTTCTTTTTTCGCAGACTCATGTTTGGGGAAGTTTTCGCAATATCATCCGGGGACCTTGTTTCTTTCGTGTTAAAACGAAAGAAACAAGGGTCTTGTGAAGAATAGTAGTAGATTTTTATTCCTATTAAAGAACATCTCCGGTTCTGGCTACCACAGCAGTCATTTGGACTCACCCAAAATATTTTCTCTGTATGATATGGCCGGGGAAAAGCATCAATTTACCGTCCGATTATAGGTATCGTCCGATCCGCGAGACGGTGGTAGTGTTTTGTGTGCTTTTGAGTAGCCTCTATCGGCTTCCAGCGAAACTACGCGACGGTTCACCATCTTGTTAATGTGCGCTACAAAAGATCGCACTAAGTAAGTATATTTCCTGATTTATTACTGTTTTGCTACATGTAGATTATTTTTGCTAAACTATTCTGATCTACGGTAATAGTCATACACATGTTATTTATGCGTGATAGTGCTCAAATTTGATGTTGTATGTGCCTCTCGATGACGACCACATGTCATAACGCATGAGCTATAATACAGCGGGATACAATGTTTCATCAGTGTTTTTGTTAAAGGGGGCAACTGTCGATAACGGTGATCCAAGAATGATAACGATAAAGTATTACTGCATTAAGAAAGGCATTGTGTGAAATAGAGTCTTAATATGCCATTGTGTGTGTGTTATATGATAGCGAAAATATCTTCCTGTCCAATTTGAGTCATTAAGTGCATTATTTACCATTATTTACCATTATGCTTGGCTCTAGATCGGTTTCGGTAGAATTTGCACATAATTTCCTGATTTATTAGGATTTGGAAAAAGCTGTCATACCAAATAGTCTGCAAAATAGGAAACGTTTAGCATTCTATCGCAAGCTTTGGTATGTTACGCACACTGTGGAAAGGTTATTTTGACCAAATTAAAATAAAATAGTGCTTTCTATAGGGAGCCACGGTCCATAACCTTGATCCAAGGACGATATCACAATACGCTGGTAATAGTGATACTGCATAGTGCTGACTTGTTTTGTCTTTTCTTTTTAACCGGCCGACATAGGGCTACAAAAAAGGCTGACATCTCATCAAGAGTGAAAAGATCATCACCAACAGCGGTGAATTCTGCAACAGGCTCAGCGAAGCGAAGACCGCAATGATATGCAGCGATGAAAGGGTATGGTAGAGTCTTGGAAGGTGACAGCAGTGCCGGTTATCATAAATGCACATACGATCGTGCCAGTGGGTCTATCCATGATTATTTGAGAGATATCATGCTTCCAAGATTGCTGCTAGAAACAAGGGGGTGTTTTCCACCCTACGTGTGTTGGGTGGACGGAAACACTTCTGCAGATCGAGAGGAAGAAGACAGCAGTGACAGACAAGGAAACAGAGGTGCATGAGAAAGAGGTGCAGGAGACAGAGGTCACGGAGAATGCAGCAAAGGAAAAGGAGGTGCAGGAGAAAGAGGTGGATATGAGGAGGATTGAGGTGCAGGAGACAGTAGTCGGGGAGAATGCAGCAGAGGAAAAGTAGGTGAAGGAGAAAGAGGTTGATGTGAAGGGGACAGAAGTGAATGGAAATGAAGAGAACCACAGTAAAGTTAAAAAAAGGGAGTCGGATATGGGAGTACAAAAAGTGGTGGATGACAGTTGGTTGGCCGATCGATTTAACAAGAAATGGTACATGGCCCGGGTGCTGCGTATCACGCCCTATGGCATGTTTGAAGTAGCATACATGACACGCAATCGAGAAAACTGGAAATGGGGGAGGCTTGAGGTTGGGATTGTGGAAGCCTCAGACATCATCAATGTGGCATCACCTCCTACGACGGTAGGCAAGATGTTCACCTTTAAGCCGCATAAAATAGAAGTTATAAAGAAATGCCATGCTATGGAGGAAAAGGATGATGATGATGAGTAGACGATGTGGTGGACATTGGACACTGAGTAGACAATGTGATGGATACTGAGTAGACAATGTGATGGACACCAGTATACATTGTGATGGACTCTGAGTAGACAATGTGGTAGACACTGAGTAGACAACGTGATAGCAACTGAATAGACAATAAGATTGACAGTTAAAAACGTTATCATACAAAAGTATTGCCGATTTATAATGTTTTATTTGTATGTAAATACGTCTATTATATTTGTTAACCTTTTTAATAAAAATTGGTTTATTGTTCGAGTAATGCTGAGTTATAGCTGAAACAATGAAATTATTTATTTGTAGACATTGCCCAGTGTAATAAATAATGTAGAGACAGTTTAAATTGCACTAATATATCACAGTAATTAAATATGGCGACTTCGGTGAAGAAAATGTAAAAAAAAAGATTATTCCACAACTCTAGCACACGGAATACAACGAGGTGGACAGCAGAGAACAAGGTATACAAGCATAAGGGATACACGTGTGGCTAACAGTGCTATATAAACAACATATACTAAGGCACTTTCTCAATTTACTGATAATCATGATTTTCAAAATTGGGTTATCGTCCGAGTACTATTTTTTCTGGGTGTCCTGTGAGAAAAACGTGCAGGTTATGATCATAACATGAATACCAATGATAACATGCATTCTCCCTATAAACATGAACAGTGTGCTCATAACTGATGCGTGTTTTTGTTGTTGTACAAGTAATGACAACAATGTTGAAGTAGAAAATATACGATTATTCAACAACTTTAGCACTCGGAATACATAGAGGAGGACAGCAGAGAACAAAGTATACATACATAAGGGATACGGGTGTGACTAATATTGCAACATAAATAACATGTATTAATGTACTTTCATAATTTACTGCTAATCATTAATATTCCAGATTCTACACTGATTTTTAAAATTGTGTTATCGTCCGAGTACCAATTTGTCTGAGTGTCTTGTGCTAAAAATGTGCAGGTTACGTTCATGACATCAATACCAATGGATAAAACGCATCGTCCGCTTAAATATAAACAGTATGCACATATCTACAACCTTTTTTTCTTGTTGTACAAGTAATGACAACACATTCGGAAAATAGAGTGGGGCAATATTGAAGTGCGAAAAAAATGTCACCGCAATCTGACAACTCTAAATAAGTACCCCCCCCCCCACAACGTCACGCCGTTATAACACATAACCACATGTTATAAACTGACAAAAAGTTAAATATCCAACACGATACCTTTGCACTCTGGGTTATGACATGCTACGGACGATAAATTGTGGTCCTCGGTTGATAACATATAGAATACACCTTTGAAAATCAAGCAACTATAAAATCGTCAATGTTGTGAATTAGTGTGCCCAATTTTTGGTGAAGTCGCCTCATTAGTATGCACATTTAATACCGGAACTGTAAAAAAGATACAGGCAATTATATTTTCGACCTTGTGTTGAGCCCCAAGATCCCCGTTCGTTGGATTTGGCCATATAAATATATATAGACAGACAATCATACGTACATGCAGCCACGCACGAACAAACACACACGCTAGCTAGAGTATAGGTAAGCGGTTAGCCATAAAAAATGGAGAATAAATTGCGATACATCTATGATAATAATAATAGTTTAAGAAATGGAGACATGTAATCTTTAAGTTAACTTATCAAAATGGGCAGTTCCAATTTCGAGTACTATTCTTGATGATCAACTTAACTGGTAATATAATACAAATATGGCTGAACACTTGAAGACTAGCCGTCCCCACTTGGCTCTTTTGGGTTGTTCGTTATCATTATTATTGCTTGTTCAGTGCTACAATTCTTACGTGCTGCAAGTACACATTTCATTGTGCAAGTTTCAGTATTAATGTTGTTCACCATCTGTGCCTGGTTGAATTTCGTGGTACTGATTAACAACGTATTAAACCTCGATGGTTATAACATTAATATTGATTTGTTATCTTTGTAGAAGCTGAACCCAACATGCATTCTATTATAGGTTTCGTGGCATATGTCAATGTGTGTATAACTTGGATCCAACAAAAAATGATGGGTTACCATGTGTAGCACTGATAGGGGGCTGCAAACTTGTGTTGTAATATTGTAGACGTCGGCTTACTTAACCGCATTCACCCTTTCATGTTCAGCGCATTCCCGGGGTTCCATATACAAGACGTGTATTTTAGTCAATGTCTTAGTAGCAGTTACCATCCCTGGTTGATTCTTAGTAAGGCAACATATAACATAATGTTCATACATTCGGGTTGTAAATATTGACAGTATGTAATGTATGATTGTACAGGCGGTGGTGCAGCTACAGATCTTAAGGTGACTGCCTCGGCAACATCACTATTGATTTCTTGGACTGCGCCCAGTGGGGTGGACGTGACATATTATAACGTGGAACTGAAAAACGTGTCCGGTTCACGGCAACAAGTCCAAGGCACAACTGCTACGTTCAACCAATTGACTCCTGACACAATGTACACAGTTATCGTGGTTTCCGTGAAAACAGATGATTCCATTCGGAATATAGGAACACTAACCAAGACGATCTCCACAAGTAAGTAATGTTTTCGTTTTAGTTGTTCTGCAGTTTCTTAGTATATCAATCAAGAAATGTGAACACAGGTTACTTGACTGTGCACTTATTTCGCGTTTTTCTTTGCTTCCATTTGAGAAACGCTAGTAAGTAGTGCTAAATCTGCGAACTATTGCGTCTATCCCTGAGATAGGTGACATTCCACTTTGAAGATCGCAGCCACAATGATTGTTCAGGTGAAGCTGTATCTTTGCTGAGAGATATATATACGATCTTAGGGACCGGCAATAATTGACTAAAGTGACGAACCTGACAAATCGTTCATTCGAACTTCAATTCTGACATCCATTTACAGGATAAAGCAGGATGTGGGGCTATGTATGTTTGTATGTGTATTTGTCTGTGCGACCACAATCCTCATGTATATTGCTGATATATTGTAATGGTGTCCGTTACGGTTGCTCATAGTTTTTAAGATTTTTGGATTACATCCGTGGGCCCGGTATAATTTGTATCTTGGAAGGTTCAGTATAATTATATAGTTTCATGTGATCGTTAAGATATTGATACCATCTACATGTATGTTGCTCAGTGTAAACATATGTTTTGCGTAGTGTTAACGTTATGGCACTCTGTATGTTAATGCCGTGATTAATATATATATATATATATATATATATAATTACTGAATATATAATAGTCTAATTTGACCATATATATATATATATACATATATATATATGTGTGTGTGTGTGGTCAAATCCAACGAACGGTGTACACGACATGTTTAGACTATTATATCTTCAGTAATTATGTTACTAAAATTGTGGACATATGCTGTGTTTATGCTGCTCGACGATACCTTTCGACGGATATATAGTTTGTTTTTTCTAGTTTGAAAACCTTTTGAACTAAAGCTGATAATCTGTTCGTTTTGGGCCATTTTTTTAAATATTGATCTCTATATTTGGTTTAAATCAGTTAGTAATCATCGCAAACCATGAATATGCACCGTGTTTATTACTTCATTAGAACACCACATGTGTCTATGTTGTTACTGTCTTGTGATTAATGCATTTTGCCAATAACCTGATTTGTCCACAATATATTGGTCATGGGGAATATTGGTATTATCGTCCGAGGACCATTTTTCCTAAAGGCATATTAATGTAAAATTATTAATCGATAGCATGCATATTTAGCTGTACATATATACTAACATGTGTAGTACCAAAATGCACTGCTATTTTTATGATGTATCTTATGGCATTTTTGTTTTTTGTTTTTTCTCCGCTGTCTCAGGTTTGGGGAAGTTTTTCGCATCTTCATCCGGGGCCCTTTTTTCTTTCCTTTTAATACGAAAGAAACAAGGGTCTTGTGTAGAATAGCAGCAGATTTTTATTCCTACTAAAGAACATCTCTGTGGCTACCACAGCACTCATTTGGACTCACCCAAAATATTTTCTCTGTATGATATGGCCGGGGAAAAGCATCAAGTTACCGTCCGATTATAGGTATCGTCCGATCCGCGAGTCGGTGGTAGTGTTTTGATTGCTTTTGAGTAGTCTCTATCGGCTTCCAGCGAAACTACGCGACCGTTCATCATCTGGTTAATGTGCGCTACAAAAGATCGCACTAAGTAAGTATATTTCCTGATTGATTACAGTTTTGCTACATGTAGATTGTTTTTGCTACACTATTCTGATCTACGGTAACAGTCATACACATGTTATTTATGCGTGATAGTGCTCAAATTTGATGTTATATGTGCCTCTTGATGACGACCACATGTCTTAACGCATAAGCCATAATACATCTGGATACAATGTTTCATGAGTGTTTTTTTAAAGGGGGCCACTGTCGATAACGATGATCCACGGATGTTAACGATAAAGTAATCCTGCATTAAGAAAGGCATTGTGTGAAATAGAGTCTTAATATGCCATTGTGTTTGTGTTATATGCTATGCAAAATACCAATTTGACTCATTAAGTGCATTAATTACCATTATGCTTGGCACTAGATTGGTTTCGGTAGAATTTGCACATTATTTCCTGATTTATTAGGATTTGGAAAAAGCTGTCATACCAAATAGTCTGCAAAATAGTAAAAATTTAGCATTCTATCGCAAGCGTTTGTATGTTACGCACACTGTGGAGAGGTTATTTTGGCCATATTAAAATAAAATTGTGCTTTATATAAGAAGCCATAACCATGATCCAAGGACGATAACACAATACGCTGGTAATGGTAATACTGCATTGTGCTGACTTGTTTTGTCTTTTCTTTTTAACAGGTCGACATAGGGCTATAAAGAAAAAGGCTGACATCTCATCAAGAGTGAAAAGATCATCACCAACAGCGGTGAATTCTGCAACAGGCTCAGCGAAGCAAAGACCGCAATTAGGTGCAGCGATGAAAGGGTATGCTAGGGTCTTGGAATGTGACGTCAGTGCCGGGTATCATAAATGCACATACGATCGTGCCAGTGGGTCCATGCATGATTATTTGAGAGACATCATGGTTCCAAGTTTGCTGCTATGAACAAGGTGGTGTTTTACACCATACGTGTGTTGGGTGGACGAACACACTTCTGTAGATCGAGAGGAAGAAGACAGCAGTGACAGACAAGGAAACAGAGGTGCACGAGAAAGAGATGAATGTGAGGGACATAGAGGTGCAGGAGACAGAGTTCACGGAGAATGCAGCAAAGGAAGTGGAGGTGCAAGAGAAAGAGGTGGATATGAGGAGGATTGAGGTGCAAGAAACAGAAGTAGGGGAAAATGCAGCAAAGGAAAAGGAGGTGATGGAGAAAGATGTTGTTGTGAAGGGGATAGAAGTGAATGGAAATGAAGAGAATCATGGTGCAGTTAAAAGAAAGGTAGTCGGATATGGGAGTATAAAAATTGGTGGAAGAAAGTTGGTTGGCCGTTTGATTTAACATGAAATGGTACATGGCCCGGGTGCTGCGTATCACGCCCGATGGCATCTTTGAAGTGGCATACATGACCCGCAATCGAGGAAACGGGAAATGGGGGAGGCTTGAGGTTGGGATTGTGGAAGCCTCTGACATCATCAAAGTGGTATCACCTCCTACGACGGTAGGCAAAGTGTTCACCTTCAAGCCGCATAAAATAGAAGTTATAAAGAAATGCCAAGCTATGGACGAAAAGGATTATGATTATGAGTAGACGATGTGGTGGACATTGGACACTGAGTAGACAATGTGATGGACAACAGTATACATTGTGATGGACACTGAGTAGACAATGTGGTAGACACTGAGTAGACAACGTGATAGTCACTGAGTAGACAATAAGATGGACAGTTAAAAACGTTATCATACCAAAGTATTGCCGATTTATAATGTTTTATTTGTATGTAAATACATATATTATATTTCTTAACCTTTTTAATTAAAATTGGTTTAATGTTCGAGTAATGCCGAGTTATAGCTGAAACAATTAAATTATTTATTTGTAGACATTGCCCAGAGTAGTAAATAATGTAGAGACAGTTTAAATTACACTAACATATCACAGTAATTAAATATGGCGACTACGGTGAAGAAAATGTGAAAAAAAGATTATTCCACAATTCTAGCACTCGGAATACAACGAGGTGGACAGAAGAGAACAAGGTATACAAGCATAAGGGATACACGTGTGGCTAACAGTGCTATATAAACAACATAAACTAAGGCACTTTCTGAATTTACTGTTAATCATGATTTTCAAAATTGTGTTATCGTCCGAGTACTATTTTTTCTGCGTGTCCTGTGCAAAAAAACGTGCAGGTTATGATCATAACATTAACACCAATGACAACATCCATTCTCCCTATGAACATGAACAGTGTGCCCATAACTGGTGCGTGTTTGTGTTGTACAAGTAATGACAACAATGTTGAAGTAGAAAATATACGATTATTCAACAACTTTAGCACTCGGAATACAAAGAAGAGGACAGCAGAGAACAAGGTTTACATACGTAAGGGATACAGGTATGACTAATATTGCAACATAAACAACATGTATTAAGGCACTTTCATAATTTACTGCTAATCATTAATATTCCAGATTCTATACTAATTTTTAAAATTGTGTTATCGTCCGAGTACCATTTTGTCTGAGTGTCTTGTGCTAAAAATTTGCAGGTTACGTTCATAACATCAATACCAATGGATAAAACACATCGTCCGCTTAAATATAAACAGTATGCACATATCTACAACCTTTTTATCTTGTTGTACAAGTAATGACAACACATTCGGAAAATAGTGTGGGGCAATATTGAAGTGCAAAAAAAACTTCACCGCACTCTGACAACTCTAAATAAGTACCACCCCCCAACGTTACGCCGTTATAACATATACCCACATGTTATCCATTGACAAAAAGTTAAATATCCAACACAACACCTTTGCACTCTGTGTTATGTCAAGAAACGGACAATTAATTGTGGTCCTCTGATGATAACATATAGAACACACCTTTGAACTTCAAGCAACAATAAAATCGTCAATGTTGTTAATTAGTGTGCCCAATTTTTGGTGAAGTCGCCTCATTATTATGCACATTTAATACCGCAACTGAAAATAGATCCAGGCAATTCTATTTTCGACCTTGTGTTGAGCCCCAAGACACCCGTTCGTTGGATTTGGCCATATAAATATATACAGACAGACAATCATACGTACATGCAGCCACGCACGAACACACACATACACAAGCTAGCTAAAGTATAGGTAAACGGTTAGCCATAAAAAATGGAAAATAAATTGCGATACATCTATGATAATTATAATAGTTTAAAAAATGGAGACATGTAATCCTTAAGTTAAGTTATCAAAATGGGCAGTTCCATTTCCGAGTACTATTCTTCATGTTCAACTTAACTGGTAATATAATACAAATATGGCTAAACACTTAAAGACTAGCCATCCACACTTGCCTCTTTTGGGTTGTTAGTTATCATTATTATTTCTTGTTCATTGCTACAATTCATAGTTGCTGCAAGTACACAATTCATTGTGCAAGTTTCAGTATTAATGTTCTTCTCCATCTCTGCCTGGTTGAATTTCGTGGTACTGATTAACAACGTATTGAATCTCGATGTTTATAACATTAATATTGATTTATTATCTTTGTAGAAGCTGAACCCAACATGCATACTATTATAGGCATCGTAGCAAAGTTCAATGTGTGTATTACTTGGATCCAACAAAAAATGATGGGATACCATGTGTAGCACTGATAGGGGGTTGCAAACTTGTGTTGTAATATTGTAGACGTCGGCTGACTTAACCGCATTCACCATTTCATGTTCAGCACGTTCCCGGGGTTCCATATACAAGACGTGTACTTTAGTCAATGTCTTAGTAGCAGTTACCATCCCAGGTTGATTCTGAGTAAGGCAACACATAACATAATGTTCATACATTCGGGTTGTAAATATTTACATTATGTAATGTTTGATTGTACAGGCGGTGGTGCAGCTACATATCTTAATGTGACTGCCACGGCAACATCACTATTGATTTCTTGGACTGCGCCCAGTGGGGTGGACGTGACATATTACAACGTGGAACTGAAAAACGTGTCCGGTTCACGGCAACAAGTCCAAGGCACAACTGCTACGTTCAACCAATTGACTCCTGACACAATGTACACAGTTATCGTGGTTTCCGTGAAAACAGATGATTCCATTCGGAATATAGGAACCATGACGATCTCCACAAGTAAGTAATGTTTTCGTTTTAATTGTTCTGCAGTTTCTTAGTGCTTCAATCAAAAAATGCGAACACTGTGGTTACTTGACTGTGCACTTATTTCGCGTTTGCTTTGTTTCCATTTGAGAAACGCTAGTAAGTAATGCTTTATCTGCGAACTATTGCGTCTATCCCTGAGATAGGTGACATTCCACTTGGAAGTGCGCAGCGACAATTATTGTTCAGGTGAAGCTGTATCTTTGCTGGGAGATATCTACGATCTTAGATACCGGCTATAATTGACTAAAGTGACGAACCTGACAAATCGTTCATTCGAACTTGAATTCTGACATCCATTTACAGTATAAAGCAGGATGTGGAGCTATGTATGTGTATTTGTCTGTGCGACCACAATCCCCATGTATATTGCTGATATATTGTAATGGTGTCCGTTACGGTTGCTCATAGTTTTTAAGATTTTTGGATTACATCCATGGGCCCGGTGTAATTTGTATCTTGGAAGGTTCAGTATAATTATATTGTTTGATGTGATCGTTAAGATATTGATACCATCTACATATATGTTGCTCAGTGTAAACGTATGTTTTGCATAGTGTTAACGTTATTGCACTCTGTATGTTAATGCCGTGATTAATATATATATATATATATATATATGGTGAAATCCAACGAACCGGGTATACGGCATGTTTAGACATGTATCTTAAGTAATTATGTGACTAAAAGTGTGGACATATGCTGTGTTTATCCTGATCGACGATACCTTTCGAGGGATATATAATTTGTGTTTTTCTAGTTTGAAAACCTTTTGAACAAAAGCTGATAAAGTTATTGTTTTTGTCCATTTTTGTAAATGTTGACCTCTACATTTGGTTAAATTAGTCAGTAATTATCGCAAACCATGAATATTCAACGTGTTTATTACTTTATTAGAACACCACGTGTGTCTTTGTTGTTACTGTCTTGTGATTAATGCAAATTGCAAATAACCTGATTTTTCCACAATATATTGGTATTATCGTCCGGTGACCATTTTTCCTAATGGCATATTCATGTAAAATTATGAAACGATAATATGCATATTTTCCTGTACATATATACTAACATGTGTAGTATCAAAATGCACTGCTAAATTTAAGACGTACCTTATGGTATTTTTCTTTGTTTCTTTTTTTTTCCGCCGACTAAGGTTTGGGGAAGTTTTTCACGTTATCATCCGGGCCCTTGTTTCTTTCCTTTTAACACGAAAGCAACAAGGGTCTTGGAAAGAATAGTAGGATATTTTCATTCCTACTAAAGAACATCTCTGTGGCTATCTGTTTTGAATGCTTTTGAGTAGCCTCTTTCGACTTATAACGAAACTACGCGACCGTTCATCATCTTGTTAATGTGCGCTACAAAAGATCGCACTAAGTAAGTGTATTTCATGATTTATTACTGTTTTGCTACATGTAGATTGTTTTTGATAGACTTTTCTGATCTACCGTAACAGTCATACACATGTTATTTATGCGTGATAGTGCTCGAATTTGATGTTATACTACTGCGGGATACAATGTTTCATGAGTGTTTTTTAAAAGGGGGCCACTGTCGATAACGATGATCCACGGATGATAAAGATAAAGAAATACTGCATTAAAAAAGGCATTGTGTGAAATAGAGTCTTAATATGCCAGTGTGTGTGTGTGTTATATGATAGCTAAAATATCTTCCTGTCCAATTTGACTCAATAAGTGCATTAATTACCATTATGCTTGACACTAGATCGGTTTCGGTAGAATTTACACATTATTTCCCGATTTATTAGGATTTAAAAAAGCTGTCATACCAAATAGTCTGCAAATAATAAAAGTTTAGCATTCTATCGCAAGCGTTTGTATGTTACGCACACTGTCGAGAGGTTATTTTGACCAAATTAAAATAAAATAGTGCTTTCTATAGGGAGCCTCGGTCTATAACCGTGAACCAAGGACGATACCACAATACGCTGGTAATAGTAATACTGCATTGTGCTGACTTGTTTTGTCTTGTCTTTTTAACAGACCGACATAGGGTTATAAAGAGAAAGGCTGATATCTCATCAAGAGTGGAAAGATCATCACCAACAGCGGTGAATTCTGCAACAGGCTCAGAGAAGCGAAGACCGCAATGAGGTGCAGCGATGAAAGGGTATGCTAGAGACTTGGAAGGTGACAGCAGTGCCGGTCATCATAAATGCACATACGATCGTGCCTGTGGGTCCATGCATGATTATTTGAGAGACATCATGCTTCCAAGATTGCTGCTATGAACAAGGGGTTGTTTTCCACCCTACGTGTGTTGGGTGGACGAAAACACTTCTGCAGATCGAGAGGAATAAGACAGCAGTGACTGACAAGGAAACAGAGGTGCATGAGAAAGAGGTGAATATGAGGGAGATAGAGGTTCAGGAGACAGAGGTCACGGAGAATGCAGCAAACGAAAAGGAGGTGAAGGAGATAGAGTTTGTTGTGAGGAGGATTGAGGTGCAGGAGAGAGAAACAAAGGAAAAGGAGGTGAAGGAGAAAGAGGTTGATGTGAAGGGGATAGAAGCGAATGGAAATTAAGAGAACCACGGTGCAGTTAAAAGAAAGGGAGTCGGATATGGGAGTACAAAAAGTGGTGGAAGACAGTAGGTTGGCCGTTCGATTTAACAAGAAATTGTACATGGCCCAGGTGCTGCGTATAACGCCCTATGGCATGTTTGAACTAGCATACATGACCCGCAATCGAGAAAACTGGAAATGGGGGAGGCTTTAGGTTGGCATTGTGGAAGCCTCAGACATCATCAAAGTGGTATCACCTCCTACGGCGGTAGGCAATGTGTTCACCTTCAAGCCGCATTAAATAGAAGTTATAAAGAAATGCCATGCTATGGACGTAAATGATGACGATGATGAGTAGACGATGAGAGGACATTGAACACTGAGTAGACAATGTGATGGACACCAGTATACATTGCGATTGACTCTGAGTAGACAATATGGTAGACACTGAGTAGACAATGTGATACTCACTGAGTAGACAATAAGATGGACAGTTAAAAACGTTATTATACCAAAGTATTGCCGATTTATAATGTTTTATTTGTATGTAAATACATCTATTATATTTGTTAACCTTTTTAATTAAAATTGTTTAATGTTCCAGTAATGCCGAGTTATAGCTGAACCAATTAAATTATTTATTTGTAGACAATGCCCAGTGAAGTAAATAATGTAGAGACAGTTTAAATTACACTAACATATCACAGTAATTAAATATGGCGACTACTATGAAGAAAATGTGAAAAAAAAGATTACTCCACAACTCTAACACTCGGAATACAACGAAGTGGACAGAAGAGAACAAGGTATACATGCATAAGGGATACACGTGTGGCTAACAGTGCTATATAAACAACATATACTAAGGCACTTTCTCAATTTACTGTTAATCATGTTTTTCAAAAATGTGTTATTGTTCGAGTACTATTTTTTCTGTGTGTCCTGTGAAAAAAAAAACGTGCAGGTTATGATCATAACATGAACACCAATGATAACATGCATTCTCCCTATAAACATGAACAGTGTGCCCATACCTGCTGCGTGTTTGTGTTGTTGTATAAGTAATGACAACAATGCTGAAGTAGAAAATATACGATTATTCAACAACTTTAGCACTCGGAATACAAAGAAGAGGACAGCAGAGAACAAGGTATACATACGTAACGGATACGGATGTGACTAATATTGCAACATAAACAACATGTATTAAGGCACTTTCATAATTTACTGCTAATCATTAATATTCCAGATTCTATACTGATTTTTTAAATTGTGTTATCGTCCTAGTACCATTTTGTCTGAGTGTCTTGTGCTAAAAATTTGCAGGTTACGTTCATAACATCAATACCAATGGATAAAACACATCGTCCGCTTAAATATAAACAGTATTCACATATCTACAACCATTTTGTCTTGTTGTACAAGTAATGACAACACATTCGGAAAATAGAGTGGGGCAATATTGAAGTGCGAAAAAAACTTCACCGCACTCTGATAACTCTAAATAAGTACCCCCCCACAATGTCACGCCGTTATAACATATATCCACATTTTATCCATTGACAAAAAGTTAAATATCCAACACAACACCTTTGCACTCTGGGTTATGTCATGCAACGGACAATAAATTGTGGTCCTCGGATGATAACATATAGAACACACCTTTGAAATTCAAGCAAGTATAAAATCGTAAATGTTGTGAATTAGTGTGACCAATTTTTGGTGAAGTCGCCTCATTATTATGCACATTTAATACCACAACTGAAAACAAGATTCAGGCAATTCTATTTTCGACCTTGTGTTGAGCCCCAAGACCTCCGTTCTTTGGATTTGGCCATATAAATATATATTTATATAGACAGACAATCATACGTACTTGCAGCTACGCACGAACACACACATACACACGCTAGCTAGAGTATAGGTAAACGGTTAGCCATAAAAAATGGAGAATAAATTGCGATACATCAACGATAATAATAATAGTTTAAGAAATGGAGACATGTAATCCTTAAGTTAACGTATCAAAATGGCCAGTTCCATTTCCGAGTTCTATTCTTGATGATCAACTTAACTGGTAATATAATACAAATATGGCTAAACACTTGAAGACTAGCCGTCCCCACTTGGCCCTTTTGGGTTGTTCGTTATCATTATTATTGCTTTTTCAGTGCTACAATTCTTAGGTGCTGCAAGTACACAATTCATTGTGCAAGTTTCAGTATTAATGTTGTTCACCATCTCTGCCTGGTTGAATTTCGTGGTACTGATTAACAACGTATTGAATTTCGATGTTTATAACATTGATATTGATTTATTATCTTTGTAGAAGCTGAACCCAACATGCATTCTGTTATAGGCATCGTAGCATAGTTAAATGTGTGTATTACTTGGATCCAACAAAAAATGATGGGATACCATGTGTAGCACTGATAGGGGGCTGCAAACATGTGGTGTAATATAGTAGACGTCGGCTTACTTAACCGCATTCACCCTTTTCATGTTCAGCGCGTTCCCGGGGTTCCATATACAAGACATGTATTTTAGTCAATGTCTTAGTAGCAGTTACCATCCCTGGTTGATTCTGAGTAAGGCAACAAATAACATAATGTTCATACATTCGGGTTGTAAATATTGACGTTATGTAATGTATGATTGTACAGGCGGTGGTGCAGCTACAGATCTTAAGGTGAAAGCCACGGCAACATCGCTATTGATTTCTTGGACTGCGCCCAGTGGAGTGAACGTGACATATTACAACGTGGAACTGAAAAACGTGTCCGGTTCACGGCAACAAGTCCAAGGCACAACTGCTACATTCAACCAATTGACTCCTGACACCGTGTACACAGTTATCGTGGTTTCCGTGAAAACAGATGATTCCATTCGGAATATAGGAACACTAACCATGACGATCGCCACAAGTAAGTAATGTTTTCGTTTTAATTGTTCTGCAGTTTCTTAGTGCATCAATCAAGAAATGCGAACACTGTGGTTACTTGACTGTGCACTTATTTTGCGTTTGCTTTGCTTCCATTTGAGAAACGCTAGTAAGTAATGCTAAATCTGCGAACTATTGCGTCTATCCCTGAGATAGGTGACATTCCACTTGGAAGTGCTCAGCGACAATTATTGTGCAGGTGAAGCTCTATCTTTGTTGGGAGATATCTACGATCTTAGATACCGGCTATAATTGATTAAAGTGACGAACCTGACAAATAGTTCATTCAAACTTGAATTCTCACATCCATTTACAGTATAAAGCAGGATGTGGAGCTATGTATGTTTGTATGTGTATTTGTCTGTGCGACCACAATCCCCATGTATATTGCTGATATATTTTAATGGTGTCCGTTACGGTTGCTCAGAGTTTTTAAGATTTTTGGATTACATCCGTGGGCCCGGTATAATTTTTATCTTCGAAGGTTCAGTATAATTATATTGTTTGATGTGATCGTTAAGATATTGATACCATCTACATATATGTTGCTCAGTGTAAAAGTATGTTTTGCATAGTGTTAACGTTATTGCACTCTGTATGTTAATGCCGTGATTAATATATATATATATATATATATACATATATGGTCAAATCCAACGAACCGGGTACACGGCATGTTTAGACATGTATCTTGAGTAATTATGTGACTAAAAGTGTGGACATATGCTGTGTTTATTCTGCTCGACGATACCTTTCGAGGGATATATAGGTTTTTTTATTTTATTTGAAAAACTTTTGAACAAAAGCTGATAAACTTGTTTTTGTTCATTTTTTTAAATGTTGACCTCTACATTTTGTTTAAATCAGTTAGTAATTATCGCAAACCATGAATATGCACTGTGTTTATTACTTTATTAGAACACCACAAGTGTCTATGTTGTTAATGTCTTGTGATTAATGCAATTTGCAAATAACCTGATTTTTCCACAATATATTGGTCATGGGGAATATTGGTATTATCGTCCGATGACCATTTTTCTTAATGGCATATTGATGTAAAATTATGAATCGATAACATGCATATTTAGCTATACATATATACTAACATGTGTAGTACCAAAATGCACTGTTATTTTTAAGATGTACCTTATGGTATTTTTCTTTGTTTCTTTTTTTTCCGCCGACTAAGGTTTGGGGAAGTTTTTCGCGTTATCATCCGGGCCCTTGTTTCTTTCGTTTTAACACGAAAGAAACAAGGGTCTTGTGAAGAATAGTAGGAGATTTTCATTCCTACTAAAGAACATCTATGTGGCTATCAGAGCAGTCTTTTGGACTCACCCAAATTATTTTATCTGTATCATATGGCCCGGGAAAAGCATAATGTTACCGTCCGATTATAGGTATCGTCCTATCCGCGAGACGGTGGTAGTGTTTTGATTACTTTTGAGTAGCCTCTATCGGCTTCCAACGAAACTACGCGACCTTTCATCATCTTGTTAATGTGCGCTACAAAAGATCGCACTAAGTAAGTATATTTCCTGATTTATTACTGTTTTGCTACATGTAGATTGTTTTTGCTAAACTATTCTGATCTACGGTAACAGTCATACACATGTTATTTATGCGTGATAGTGCTCGAATTTGATGTTGTATGTGCCTCTCGATGACGACCACATATCATAACGCCTGAGCTATAATACTGCGGGATACGATGTTTCATGAGTGTTTTTTAAAACGGGGCCACTGTCGATAACGATGATCCACGGATGATGAAGATAAAGTAATACTGCATTAAGAAAGGCTTTGTGTGAAATAGAGTCTTAATACGCCAGTGTGTGTGGGTTTTATATGATATCCAAAATAGATCTAGATCGGTTTCGGTAGATTTTGCACATTATTTCCTGATTTATTACGATTTAGAAAAAGCTGTCATACCAAATAGTCTGCAAAATAGTAAAAGTGTAGCATTCTATCGCAAGCGTTTGTAAGTTACGCACACCGTCGAGAGGTTATTTTGACCAAATTGAAATAAAATAGTGCTTTCTATAGGGAGCCACGGTCCATAACCGTGATCCAAGGACGATAACGCAATACGCTGGTAATAGTTATACTGCATAGTGCTGACTTGTTTTGTCTTGTCTTTTTAACAGACCGACATAGGGCTATAAAGAAATAGGCTGACATCTCATCAAGAGTGGAAAGATCATCACCAACAGCGGTGAATTCTGCAACAGGCTCAGAGAAGCGAAGACCGCAATGAGGTGCAGCGATGAAAGGGTATGCTAGAGACTTGGAAGGTGACAGCAGTGCCGGGCATCATAAATGCACATACGATCGTGCCTGTGGGTACATGCATGATTATTTGAGAGACATCATGCTTCCAAGATTGCTGCTATGAACAAGGGGGTGTTTTCCACCCTACGTGTTTTGGGTGGAGGAAAACACTACTGCAGAACGAGAGGAAGAAGACAGCAGTGACAGACAAGGAAACAGAGGTGCACGAGAAAGAGGTGAATATGAGGGAGATAGAGGTTCAGGAGACAGAGGTCACGAAGAATGCAGCAAAGGAAAATTAGGTGCAGGAGGAAGAGGTGGATATGTGGAGGATTGAGGTGCAGGAGACAGAAGTCGGGGAGAATGCAGCATAGGAAAAGGAGGTGAAGGAGAAAGAGGTTGATTTGAAGGGGACAGAAATGAATGGAAATGAAAAGAATCACGGTGCAGTTAAAAGAAAGGGAGTCGGATAAGACAGTTGGTTAGCCGTTCGATTGAACAAGAAATGGTACATGGCCCGGGTGCTGCGTATCACGCCCTATGGCATGTTTGAAGTAGCATACATGACCCGCAATCGAGAAAACTGGAAATGGGGGAGGCTTGAGGTTGGGATTGTGGAAGCCTCAGACATCATCAAAGTGGTATCACCTCCTACGACGGTAGGAAAAGTGTTCACCTTCAAGCCGCATGAAATAGAAGTTATAAAGAAATGCCATGCTATGGACGAAAACGATGATGATTATGAGTGGACGATGTGGTGGACATTGGACACTGAGTAGACAATGTGATGGACACCAGTATACATTGTGATGGACTCTGAGTAGACAATGTGGTAGACACTGAGTAGAAAACGTGATAATCACTGAGTAGACAATAAGATGGACAGTTAAAAACGTTATCATACCAAAGTATTGCCGATTTATAATGTTTTATTTGTATGTAAATACATATATTATATTTGTTAACCTTTTTAATTAAAATTGGTTTAATGTTCGAGTAATGCCGAGTTATAGCTGAAACAATTAAATTATTTATTTGTAGACAATGCCCAGTGTAGTAAATAATGTAGAGACAGTTTAAATTACACTAACATATCACAGTAATTAAATATGGCGACTACTATGAAGAAAATGTGAAAAAAAAGATTACTCCACAACTCTAACACTCGGAATACAACGAAGTGGACAGAAGATAACAAGGTATACATGCATAAGGGATACACGTGTGGCTAACAGGGCTATATAAACAACATATACTAAGGCACTTTCTCAATTTACTGTTAATCATGATTTTTAAAATTGTGTTATCGTTCGAGTACTATTTTTTCTGCGTGTCCTGTAAAAAAAACATGCAGGTTATGATCATAACATGAACACCAATGATAACATGCATTCTCGCTATAAACATGAACAGTGTGCCCATACCTGCTGCGTATTTGTGTTGTTGTATAAGTAATGACAACAATGCTGAAGTAGAAAATATACGATTATTCAACAACTTTAGCACTCGGAGTACAAAGAAGAGGACAGCAGAGAACAAGGTATACATACGTAACGGATACGGGTGTGACTAATATTGCAACATAAACAACATGTATTAAGGCACTTTCATAATTTACTGCTAATCATTAATATTCCAGATTATATACTGATTTTTAAAATTGTGTTATCGTCCGAGTACCATTTTGTCTGAGTGTCTTGTGTTAAAAATTTGCAGGTTACGTTCATAACTTCAATACCAATGGATAAAACACATCGTCCGCTTAAATACAAACAGTATGCACATATCTACAACCTTTTTGTCTTGTTGTACAAGTAATGACAACACATTCGGAAAATAGTGTGAGGCAATATTGAAGTGCAAAAAAAACTTCACCGCACTCTGACAACTCTAAATAAGTACTACCCCCCAACGTCACGCCAAAATAACATATATCCACATTTTATTCATTGACAAAAAGTTAAATATCCAACACAACACCTTTGCACTCTGGGTTATGTCATGCAACGGACAATAAATTGTGGTCCTCGGATGATAACATATAGAACACACCTTTGAAATTCAAGCAAGTATAAAATCGTCAATGTTGTGAATTAGTGTGACCAATTGTTGGTGAAGTCGCCTCATTATTATGTACATTTAATACCACAACTGAAAAAAAAGATTCAGGCAATTCTATTTTCGACCTTGTGTTGAGCCCCAAGACCTCCGTTCGTTGGATTTGGCCATATAAATATATATATATATATATATATATATAGACAGACAATCATACGTACTTGCAGCTACGCACGAACATACACATACACACGCTAGCTAGAGTATAGGTAAACGGTTAGCCATAAAAAATGGAGAATAAATTGCGATACATCAACGATAATAATAATAGTTTAAGAAATGGAGACATGTAATCCTTAAGTTAACGTATCAAAATGGCCAGTTCCATTTCCGAGTACTAATCTTGATGATCAACTTAACTGGTAATATAATACAAATATGGCTAAACACTTGAAGACTAGCCGTCCCCACTTGGCTCTTTTGGGTTGTTCGTTATCATTATTATTGCTTTTTTAGTGCTACAATTCTTAGGTGCTGCAAGGACACAATTCATTGTGCAAGTTTCAGTATTAATGTTGTTCACCATCTCTGCCTGGTTGAATTTCGTGGTACTGATTAACAACGTATTGAATTTCGATGTTTATAACATTAATATTGATTTATTATCTTTGTAGAAGCTGAACCCAACATGCATTCTATTATAGGCATCGTAGCATAGTTCAATGTGTGTATTACTTGGATCCAACAAAAAATTATGGGATACCATGTGTAGCACTGATAGGGGGCTGCAAACTTGTGTTGTAATATTGTAGAAGTCGGCTTACTTAACCGCATTCACCCTTTCATGTTCAGCGCGTTCCCGGGGTTCCATATACAAGACATGTATTTTAGTCAATGTCTTAGTAGCAGTTACCATCCCTGGTTGATTCTGAGTAAGGCAACAAATAACATAATGTTCATACATTCGGGTTGTAAATATTGACATTATGTAATGTATGATTGTACAGGCGGTGGTGCAGCTACAGATCTTAATGTGACTGCCACGGCAACATCGCTATTGGTTTCTTGGACTGCGCCCAGTGGAGTGAACGTGACATATTACAACGTGGAACTAAAAAACGTGTCCGGTTCACGTCAACAAGTCCAAGGCACAACTGCTACATTCAACCAATTGACTCCTGACACCATGTACACAGTTATCGTGGTTTCCGTGAAAACAGATGATTCCATTCGGAATATAGGAACACTAACCATGACGGTCGCCACAAGTAAGTAATCTTTTCGTTTTAATTGTTGTGCAGTTTCTTAGTGCATCAATCAAGAAATTCGAACACTGTGGTTACTTGACTGTGCACTTATTTTGCGTTTGCTTTCCTTCCATTTGAGAAACACTAGTAAGTAATGCTAAATCTACGAACTATTGCGTCTATCCCTGAGATAGGTGACATTCCACTTGGAAGTGCGCAGCGACAATTATTGTGCAGGTGAAGCTCTATCTTTGCTGGGAGATATCTACGATCTTAGATACCGGCTATAATTGACTAAAGTGACGAACCTGACAAATCGTTCATTCGAACTTGAATTCTCACATCCATTTACAGTGTAAAGCAGGATGTGGAGCTATGTATGTTTGTATGTGTATTTGTCTGTGCGACCACAATCCCCATGTATATTGCTGATATATTTTAATGGTGTCCGTTACGGTTGCTCATAGTTTTTAAGATTTTTGGATTACATCCGTGGGCCCGATATAATATTTATCTTGGAAGGTTCAGCATAATTATATTGTTTGATGTGATCGTTAAGATATTGATACCATCTACATATATGTTGCTCAGTGTAAAAGTATGTTTTGCATAGTGTTAACGTTATTGCACTCTGTATGTTAATGCCGTGATTAATATATATATATATATATATATATATACATATATGGTCAAATCCAACGAACCGGGTACACGGCATGTTTATACATGTATCTTGAGTAATTATGTGACTAAAAGTGTGGACATATGCTGTGTTTATTCTGCTCGACGATACGTTTCGAGGGATATATAGTTTGTTTTTTTCTATTTGAAAACCTTTTGAACAAAAGCTGATAAACTTGTTTTTGTTCATTTTTTTAAATGTTGACCTCTACATTTTGTTTAAATCAGTTAGTAATTATCGCAAACCATGAATATGCACTGTGTTTATTACTTTATTAGAACACCACAAGTGTCTATGTTGTTACTGTCTTGTGATTAATGCAATTTGCAAATAACCTGATTTGTCCACAATATATTGGTCATGGGGAATATTGGTATTATCGTCCGATGACCATTTTTCTTAATGGCATATTCATGTAAAATTATGAATCGATAACATGCATATTTAGCTGTACATATATACTAACATGTGTAGTACCAAAATGCACTGTTATTTTTAAGATGTACCTTATGGTATTTTTCTTTGTTTCTTTTATTTCCGCCGACTAAGGTTTTGGGAAGTTTTTCGCGTTATCATCCGGGCCCTTGTTTCTTTCGTTTTAACACGAAAGAAACAAGGGTCTTGTGAAGAATAGTAGGAGATTTTCATTCCTACTAAAGAACATCTATGTGGCTATCAGAGCAGTCTTTTGGACTCACCCAAATTATTTTATCTGTATCATATGGCCCGGGAAAAGCATAATGTTACCGTCCGATTATAGGTATCGTCCTATCCGCGAGACGGTGGTAGTGTTTTGATTACTTTTGAGTAGCCTATATCGGCTTCCAACGAAACTACGCGACCTTTCATCATCTTGTTAATGTGCGCTACAAAAGATCGCACTAAGTAAGTATATTTCTTGATTTATTACTGTTTTGCTACATGTAGATTGTTTTTGCTAAACTATTCTGATCTACGGTAACAGTCATACACATGTTATTTATGCGTGATAGTGCTCGAATTTGATGTTGTATGTGCCTCTCGATGACGACCACATATCATAACGCCTGAGCTATAATACTGCGGGATACGATGTTTCATGAGTGTTTTTTAAAACGGGGCCACTGTCGATAACGATGGTCCACGGATGATGAAGATAAAGTAATACTGCATTAAGAAAGGCTTTGTGTGAAATAGAGTCTTAATACGCCAGTGTGTGTGGGTTTTATATGATATCCAAAATAGATCTAGATCGGTTTCGGTAGATTTTGCACATTATTTCCTGATTTATTACGATTTAGAAAAAGCTGTCATACCAAATAGTCTGCAAAATAGTAAAAGTGTAGCATTCTATCGCAAGCGTTTGTATGTTACGCACACCGTCGAGAGGTTATTTTGACCAAATTGAAATAAAATAGTGCTTTCTATAGGGAGCCACGGTCCATAACCGTGATCCAAGGACGATAACGCAATACGCTGGTAATAGTTATACTGCATAGTGCTGACTTGTTTTGTCTTGTCTTTTTAACAGACCGACATAGGGCTATAAAGAAATAGGCTGACATCTCATCAAGAGTGGAAAGATCATCACCAACAGCGGTGAATTCTGCAACAGGCTCAGAGAAGCGAAGACCGCAATGAGGTGCAGCGATGAAAGGGTATGCTAGAGACTTGGAAGGTGACAGCAGTGCCGGGCATCATAAATGCACATACGATCGTGCCTGTGGGTACATGCATGTTTATTTGAGAGACATCATGCTTCCAAGATTGCTGCTATGAACAAGGGGGTGTTTTCCACCCTACGTGTTTTGGGTGGACGAAAACACTTCTGCAGAACGAGAGGAAGAAGACAGCAGTGACAGACAAGGAAACAGAGGTGCACGAGAAAGAGGTGAATATGAGGGAGATAGAGGTTCAGGAGACAGAGGTCACGAAGAATGCAGCAAAGGAAAAGGAGGTGCAGGAGGAAGAGGTGGATATGTGGAGGATTGAGGTGCAGGAGACAGAAGTCGGGGAGAATGCAGCATAGGAAAAGGAGGTGAAGGAGAAAGAGGTTGATTTGAAGGGGACAGAAATGAATGGAAATGAAAAGAATCACGGTGCAGTTAAAAGAAAGGGAGTCGGATAAGACAGTTGGTTAGCCGTTCGATTGAACAAGAAATGGTACATGGCCCGGGTGCTGCGTATCACGCCCTATGGCATGTTTGAAGTAGCATACATGACCCGCAAACGAGAAAACTGGAAATGGGGGAGGCTTGAGGTTGGGATTGTGGAAGCCTCAGACATCATCAAAGTGGTATCACCTCCTACGACGGTAGGCAAAGTGTTCACCTTCAAGCCGCATTAAATAGAAGTTATAAAGAAATGCCATGCTATGGACGAAAACGATGATGATTATGAGTAGACGATGTGGTGGACATTGGACACTGAGTAGACAATGTGATGGACACCAGTATACATTGTGATGGACTCTGTGTAGACAATGTGGTAGACACTGAGTAAAAAACGTGATAATCACTGAGTAGACAATAAGATGGACAGTTAAAAACGTTATCATACCAAAGTATTGCCGATTTATAATGTTTTATTTGTATGTAAATACATCTATTATATTTGTTAACCTTTTTAATTAAAATTGGTTTAATGTTCGAGTAATGCCGAGTTATAGCTGAAACAATTAATTTATTTATTTGTAGACAATGCCCAGTGTAGTAAATAACGTAGAGACAGTTTAAATTACACTAACATATCACAGTAATTAAATATGGCGACTACTATGAAGAAAATGTGAAAAAAAAGATTACTCCACAACTCTAACACTCGGAATACAACGAAGTGGACAGAAGATAACAAGGTATACATGCATAAGGGATACACGTGTGGCTAACAGTGCTATATAAACAACATATACTAAGGTACTTTCTCAATTTACTGTTAATCATGATTTTTAAAATTGTGTTATCGTTCGAGTACTATTTTTTCTGCGTGTCCTGTAAAAAAAACATGCAGGTTATGATCATAACATGAACACCAATGATAACATGCATTCTCGCTATAAACATGAACAGTGTGCCCATACCTGCTGCGTATTTGTGTTGTTGTATAAGTAATGACAACAATGCTGAAGTAGAAAATATACGATTATTCAACAACTTTAGCACTCGGAGTACAAAGAAGAGGACAGCAGAGAACAAGGTATACATACGTAACGGATACGGGTGTGACTAATATTGCAACATAAACAACATGTATTAAGGCACTTTCATAATTTACTGCTAATCATTAATATTCCAGATTATATACTGATTTTTAAAATTGTGTTATCGTCCGAGTACCATTTTGTCTGAGTGTCTTGTGTTAAAAATTTGCAGGTTACGTTCATAACTTCAATACCAATGGATAAAACACATCGTCCGCTTAAATATAAACAGTATGCACATATCTACAACCTTTTTGTCTTGTTGTACAAGTAATGACAACACATTCGGAAAATAGTGTGAGGCAATATTGAAGTGCAAAAAAAACTTCACCGCACTCTGACAACTCTAAATAAGTACTACCCCCCAACGTCACGCCAAAATAACATATATCCACATTTTATTCATTGACAAAAAGTTAAATATCCAACACAACACCTTTGCACTCTGGGTTATGTCATGCAACGGACAATAAATTGTGGTCCTCGGATGATAACATATAGAACACACCTTTGAAATTCAAGCAAGTATAAAATCGTCAATGTTGTGAATTAGTGTGACCAATTTTTGGTGAAGTCGCCTCATTATTATGTACATTTAATACCACAACTGAAAAAAAGATTCAGGCAATTCTATTTTCGACATCCGTTCGTTGGATTTGGCCATATAAATATATATATATATATATAGATAGACAATCATACGTACTTGCAGCTACGCACGAACACACACATACACACGCTAGTTAGAGTATAGGTAAACGGTTAGCCATAAAAAATGGAGAATAAATTGCGATACATCAACGATAATAATAATAGTTTAAGAAATGGAGACATGTAATCCTTAAGTTAACGTATCAAAATGGCCAGTTCCATTTCCGAGTACTATTCTTGATGATCAACTTAACTGGTAATATAATACACATATGGCTAAACACTTGAAGACTAGCCGTCCCCACTTGGCTCTTTTGGGTTGTTCGTTATAATTATTATTGCTTTTTTAGTGCTACAATTCTTAGGTGCTGCAAGTACACAATTCATTGTGCAAGTTTCAGTATTAATGTTGTTCACCATCTCCGCCTGGTTGAATTTCGTGGTACTGATTAACAACGTATTGAATTTCGATGTTTATAACATTAATATTGATTTATTATCTTTGTAGAAGCTGAACCCAACATGCATTCTATTATAGGCATCGTAACATAGTTCAATGTGTGTATTACTTGGATCCAACAAAAAATTATGGGATATCATGAGTAGCACTGATAGGGGGCTGCAAACTTGTGTTGTAATATTGTAGACGTCGGCTTACTTAACCGCATTCACCCTTTCATGTTCAGCGCGTTCCCGGGGTTCCATATACAAGACATGTATTTTAGTCAATGTCTTAATAGCAGTTACCATTCCTGGTTGATTCTGAGTAAGGCAACAAATAACATAATGTTCATACATTCGGGTTGTAAATATTGACATTATGTAATGTATGATTGTACAGGCGGTGGTGCAGCTACAGATCTTAATGTGACTGCCACGGCAACATCGCTATTGGTTTCTTGGACTGCGCCCAGTGGAGTGAACGTGACATATTACAACGTGGAACTGAAAAACGTGTCCGGTTCACGTGAACAAGTCCAAGGCACAACTGCTACATTCAACCAATTGACTCCTGACACCATGTACACAGTTATCGTGGTTTCCGTGAAAACAGATGATTCCATTCGGAATATAGGAACACTAACCATGACGGTCGCCACAAGTAAGTAATGTTTTCGTTTTAATTGTTGTGCAGTTTCTTAGTGCATCAATCAAGAAATGCGAACACTGTGGTTACTTGACTGTGCACTTATTTTGCGTTTGCTTTCCTTCCATTTGAGAAACACTAGTAAGTAATGCTAAATCTACGAACTATTGCGTCTATCCCTGAGATAGGTGACATTCCACTTGGAAGTGCGCAGCGACAATTATTGTGCAGGTGAAGCTCTATCTTTGCTGGGAGATATCTACGATCTTAGATACCGGCTATAATTAACTAAAGTGACGAACCTGACAAATCGTTTATTCGAACTTGAATTCTCACATCCATTTACAGTATAAAGCAGGATGTGGAGCTATGTATGTTTGTATGTGTATTTGTCTGTGCGACCACAATCCCCATGTATATTGCTGATATATTTTAATGGTGTCCGTTACGGTTGCTCATAGTTTTTAAGATTTTTGGATTACATCCGTGGGCCCGATATAATTTTTATCTTGGAAGGTTCAGCATAATTATATTGTTTGATGTGATCGTTAAGACATTGATACCATCTACATATATGTTGCTCAGTGTAAAAGTATGTTTTGCATAGTGTTAACGTTTTTGCACTATGTATGTTAATGCCGTGATTAATATATATATATATATATATATAGATATATATATATATATACATATATGGTCAAATCCAACGAACCGGGTACACGGCATGTTTAGACATGTATCTTGAGTAATTATGTGACTAAAAGTGTGGACATATGCTGTGTTTATTCTGCTCGACGATACGTTTCGAGGGATATATAGTTTGTTTTTTTCTATTTGAAAACCTTTTGAACAAAAGCTGATAAACTTGTTTTTGTTCATTTTTTTAATGTTGACCTCTACATTTTGTTTAAATCAGTTAGTAATTATCGCAAACCATGAATATGCACTGTGTTTATTACTTTATTAGAACACCACAAGTGTCTATGTTGTTACTGTCTTGTGATTAATGCAATTTGCAAATAACCTGATTTTTCCACAATATATTGGTCATGGGGAATATTGGTATTATCGTCCGATGACCATTTTTCTTAATGGCATATTCATGTAAAATTATGAATCGATAACATGCATATTTAGCTGTACATATATACTAACATGTGTAGTACCAAAATGCACTGTTATTTTTAAGATGTACCTTATGGTATTTTTCTTTGTTTCTTTTTTTTCCGCCGACTAAGGTTTGGGGAAGTTTTTCGCGTTATCATCCGGGCCCTTGTTTCTTTCGTTTTAACACGAAAGAAACAAGGGTCTTGTGAAGAATAGTAGGAGATTTTCATTCCTACTAAAGAACATCTATGTGGCTATCAGAGCAGTCTTTTGGACTCACCCAAATTATTGTATCTGTATCATATGGCCCGGGAAAAGCATAATGTTACCGTCCGATTATAGGTATCGTCCTATCCGCGAGACGGTGGTAGTGTTTTGATTACTTTTGAGTAGCCTCTATCGGCTTCCAACGAAACTACGCGACCTTTCATCATCTTGTTAATGTGCGCTACAAAAGATCGCACTAAGTAAGTATATTTCCTGATTTAATACTGTTTTGCTACATGTAGATTGTTTTTGCTAAACTATTCTGATCTACGGTAACAGTCATACACATGTTATTTATGCGTGATAGTGCTCGAATTTGATGTTGTATGTGCCTCTCGATGACGACCACATATCATAACGCCTGAGCTATAATACTGCGGGATACGATGTTTCATGAGTGTTTTTTAAAACGGGGCCACTGTCGATAACGATGATCCACGGATGATGAAGATAAAGTAATACTGCATTAAGAAAGGCTTTGTGTGAAATAGAGTCTTAATACGCCAGTGTGTGTGGGTTTTATATGATATCCAAAATAGATCTAGATCGGTTTCGGTAGATTTTGCACATTATTTCCTGATTTATTACGATTTAGAAAAAGCTGTCATACCAAATAGTCTGCAAAATAGTAAAAGTGTAGCATTCTATCGCAAGCGTTTGTATGTTACGCACACCGTCGAGAGGTTATTTTGACCAAATTGAAATAAAATAGTGCTTTCTATAGGGAGCCACGTTCCATAACCGTGATCCAAGGACGATAACGCAATACGCTGGTAATAGTTATACTGCATAGTGCTGACTTGTTTTGTCTTGTCTTTTTAACAGACCGACATAGGGCTATAAAGAAATAGGCTGACATCTCATCAAGAGTGGAAAGATCATCACCAACAGCGGTGAATTCTGCAACAGGCTCAGAGAAGCGAAGACCGCAATGAGGTGCATCGATGAAAGGGTATGCTAGAGACTTGGAAGGTGACAGCAGTGCCGGGCATCATAAATGCACATACGATCGTGCCTGTGGGTACATGCATGATTATTTGAGAGACATCATGCTTCCAAGATTGCTGCTATGAACAAGGGGGTGTTTTCCACCCTACGTGTTTTGGGTGGACGAAAACACTTCTGCAGAACGAGAGGAAGAAGACAGCAGTGACAGACAAGGAAACAGAGGTGCACGAAAAAGAGGTGAATATGAGGGAGATAGAGGTTCAGGAGACAGAGGTCACGAAGAATGCAGCAAAGGAAAAGGAGGTGCAGGAGGAAGAGGTGGATATGTGGAGGATTGAGGTGCAGGAGACAGAAGTCGGGGAGAATGCAGCATAGGAAAAGGAGGTGAAGGAGAAAGAGGTTGATTTGAAGGGGACAGAAATGAATGGAAATGAAAAGAATCACGGTGCAGTTAAAAGAAAGGGAGTCGGATAAGGCAGTTGGTTAGCCGTTCGATTGAACAAGAAATGGTACATGGCCCGGGTGCTGCGTATCACGCCCTATGGCATGTTTGAAGTAGCATACATGACCCGCAATCGAGAAAACTGGAAATGGGGGAGGCTTGAGGTTGGGATTGTGGAAGCCTCAGACATCATCAAAGTGGTATCACCTCCTACGACGGTAGGCAAAGTGTTCACCTTCAAGCCGCATTAAATAGAAGTTATAAAGAAATGCCATGCTATGGACGAAAACGATGATGATTATGAGTAGACGATGTGGTGGACATTGGACACTGAGTAGACAATGTGATGGACACCAGTATACATTGTGATGGACTCTGAGTAGACAATGTGGTAGACACTGAGTAGAAAACGTGATAATCACTGAGTAGACAATAAGATGGACAGTTAAAAACGTTATCATACCAAAGTATTGCCGATTTATAATGTTTTATTAGTATGTAAATACATCTATTATATTTGTTAACCTTTTTAATTAAAATTGGTTTAATGTTCGAGTAATGCCGAGTTATAGCTGAAACAATTAAATTATTTATTTGTAGACAATGCCCAGTGTAGTAAATAACGTAGAGACAGTTTAAATTACACTAACATATCACAGTAATTAAATATGGCGACTACTATGAAGAAAATGTGAAAAAAAAGATTACTCCACAACTCTAACACTCGGAATACAACGAAGTGGACAGAAGATAACAAGGTATACATGCATAAGGGATACACGTGTGGCTAACAGGGCTATATAAACAACATATACTAAGGCACTTTCTCAATTTACTGTTAATCATGATTTTTTAAATTGTGTTATCGTTCGAGTACTATTTTTTCTGCGTGTCCTGTAAAAAAAACATGCAGGTTATGATCATAACATGAACACCAATGATAACATGCATTCTCGCTATAAACATGAACAGTGTGCCCATACCTGCTGCGTATTTGTGTTGTTGTATAAATAATGACAACAATGCTGAAGTAGAAAATATACGATTATTCAACAACTTTAGCACTCGGAGTACAAAGAAGAGGACAGCAGAGAACAAGGTATACATACGTAACGGATACGGGTGTGACTAATATTGCAACATAAACAACATGTATTAAGGCACTTTCATAATTTACTGCTAATCATTAATATTCCAGATTATATACTGATTTTTAAAATTGTGTTATCGTCCGAGTACCATTTTGTCTGAGTGTCTTGTGTTAAAAATGTGCAGGTTACGTTCATAACTTCAATACCAATGGATAAAACACATCGTCCGCTTAAATATAAACAGTATGCACATATCTACAACCTTTTTGTCTTGTTGTACAAGTAATGACAACACATTCGGAAAATAGTGTGAGGCAATATTGAAGTGCAAAAAAAACTTCACCGCACTCTGACAACTCTAAATAAGTACTAACCCCCAACGTCACGCCAAAATAACATATATCCACATTTTATTCATTGACAAAAAGTTAAATATCCAACACAACACCTTTGCACTCTGGGTTATGTCATGCAACGGACAATAAATTGTGGTCCTCGGATGATAACATATAGAACACACCTTTGAAATTCAAGCAAGTATAAAATCGTCAATGTTGTGAATTAGTGTGACCAATTTTTGGTGAAGTCGCCTCATTATTATGTACATTTAATACCACAACTGAAAAAAAGATTCAGACAATTCTATTTTCGACCTTGTGTTGAGCCCCAAGACCTCCGTTCGTTGGATTTGGCCATATAAATATATATATATATATATAGACAGACAATCATACGTACTTGCAGCTACGCACGAACACACACATACACACGCTAGCTAGAGTATAGGTAAACGGTTAGCCATAAAAAATGGAGAATAAATTGCGATACATCAACGATAATAATAATAGTTTAAGAAATGGAGACATGTAATCCTTAAGTTAACGTATCAAAATGGCCAGTTCCATTTCCGAGTACTATTCTTGATGATCAACTTAACTGGTAATATAATACAAATATGGCTAAACACTTGAAGACTAGCCGTCCCCACTTGGCTCTTTTGGGTTGTTCGTTATAATTATTATTGCTTTTTTAGTGCTACAATTCTTAGGTGCTGCAAGTACACAATTCATTGTGCAAGTTTCAGTATTAATGTTGTTCACCATCTCCGCCTGGTTGAATTTCGTGGTACTGATTAACAACGTATTGAATTTCGATGTTTATAACATTACTATTGATTTATTATCTTTGTAGAAGCTGAACCCAACATGCATTCTATTATAGGCATCGTAACATAGTTCAATGTGTGTATTACTTGGATCCAACAAAAAATTATGGGATATCATGAGTAGCACTGATAGGGGGCTGCAAACTTGTGTTGTAATATTGTAGACGTCGGCTTACTTAACCGCATTCACCCTTTCATGTTCAGCGCGTTCCCGGGGTTCCATATACAAGACATGTATTTTAGTCAATGTCTTAATAGCAGTTACCATTCCTGGTTGATTCTGAGTAAGGCAACAAATAACATAATATTCATACATTCGGGTTGTAAATATTGACATTATGTAATGTATGATTGTACAGGCGGTGGTGCAGCTACAGATCTTAATGTGACTGCCACGGCAACATCGCTATTGGTTTCTTGGACTGCGCCCAGTGGAGTGAACGTGACATATTACAACGTGGAACTGAAAAACGTGTCCGGTTCACGTCAACAAGTCCAAGGCACAACTGCTACATTCAACCAATTGACTCCTGACACCATGTATACAGTTATCGTGGTTTCTGTGAAAACAGATGATTCCATTCGGAATATAGGAACACTAACCATGACGGTCGCCACAAGTAAGTAATGTTTTCGTTTTAATTGTTGTGCAGTTTCTTAGTGCATCAATCAAGAAATGCGAACACTGTGGTTACTTGACTGTGCACTTATTTTGCGTTTGCTTTCCTTCCATTTGAGAAACACTAGTAAGTAATGCTAAATCTACGAACTATTGCGTCTATCCCTGAGATAGGTGACATTCCACTTGGAAGTGCGCAGCGACAATTATTGTGCAGGTGAAGCTCTATCTTTGCTGGGAGATATCTACGATCTTTGATACCGGCTATAATTGACTAAAGTGACGAACCTGACAAATCGTTCATTCGAACTTGAATTCTCACATCCAATTACAGTATAAAGCAGGATGTGGAGCTATGTATGTTTGTATGTGTATTTGTCTGTGCGACCCCAATCCCCATGTATATTGCTGATATATTTTAATGGTGTCCGTTACGGTTGCTCATAGTTTTTAAGATGTTTGGATTACATCCGTGGGCCCGATATAATATTTATCTTGGAAGGTTCAGCATAATTGTATTGTTTGATGTGATCGTTAAGATATTGATACCATCTACATATATGTTGCTCAGTGTAAAAGTATGTTTTGCATAGTGTTAACGTTATTGCACTCTGTATGTTAATGCCGTGATTAATATATATATATATATATATATACATATATGGTCAAATCCAACGAACCGGGTACACGGCATGTTTAGACATGTATCTTGAGTAATTATGTGACTAAAAGTGTGGACATATGCTGTGTTTATTCTGCTCGACGATACGTTTCGAGGGATATACAGTTTGTTTTTTTCTATTTGAAAACCTTTTGAACAAAAGCTGATAAACTTGTTTTTGTTAATTTTTTTAAATGTTGACCTCTACATTTTGTTTAAATCAGTTAGTAATTATCGCAAACCATGAATATGCACTGTGTTTATTACTTTATTAGAACACCACAAGTGTCTATGTTGTTACTGTCTTGTGATTAATGCAATTTGCAAATAACCTGATTTTTCCACAATATATTGGTCATGGGGAATATTGGTATTATCGTCCGATGATCATTTTTCTTAATGGCATATTCATGTAAAATTATGAATCGATAACATGCATATTTAGCTGTACATATATACTAACATGTGTAGTACCAAAATGCACTGTTATTTTTAAGATGTACCTTATGGTATTTTTCTTTGTTTCTTTTTTTTCCGCCGACTTAGGTTTGGGGAAGTTTTTCGCGTTATCATCCGGGCCCTTGTTTCTTTCGTTTTAACACGAAAGAAACAAGGGTCTTGTGAAGAATAGTAGGAGATTTTCATTCCTACTAAAGAACATCTATGTGGCTATCAGAGCAGTCTTTTGGACTCACCCAAATTATTTTATCTGTATCATATGGCCCGGGAAAAGCATAATGTTACCGTCCGATTATAGGTATCGTCCTATCCGCGAGACGGTGGTAGTGTTTTGATTACTTTTGAGTAGCCTCTATCGGCTTCCAACGAAACTACGCGACCTTTCATCATCTTGTTAATGTGCGCTACAAAAGATCGCACTAAGTAAGTATATTTCCTGATTTATTACTGTTTTGCTACATGTAGATTGTTTTTGCTAAACTATTCTGATCTACGGTAACAGTCATACACATGTTATTTATGCGTGATAGTGCTCGAATTTGATGTTGTATGTGCCTCTCGATGACGACCACATATCATAACGCCTGAGCTATAATACTGCGGGATACAATGTTTCAAGAGTGTTTTTTAAAAGGGGGCCACTGTCGATAACGATGATCCACGGATGATGAAGATCAAGTAATACTGCATTAAGAAAGGCTTTGTGTGAAATAGAGTCTTAATACGCCAGTGTGTGTGGGTTTTATATGATATCCAAAATAGATCTAGATCGGTTTCGGTAGATTTTGCACATTATTTCCTGATTTATTACGATTTAGAAAAAGCTGTCATACCAAATAGTCTGCAAAATAGTAAAAGTGTAGCATTCTATCGCAAGCGTTTGTTATGCACACCATCGAGAGGTTATTTTGACCAAATTGAAATAAAATAGTGCTTTCTATAGGGAGCCACGGTCCATAACCGTGATCCAAGGGCGATAACACAATACGCTGGTAATAGTTATACTGCATAGTGCTGACTTGTTTTGTCTGGTCTTTTTAACAGGCCGACATAGGGCTATAAAGAAATAGGTTGACATCTCATCAAGAGTGGAAAGATCATCACCAACAGCGGTGAATTCTGCAACAGGCTCAGAGAAGCGAAGACGGCAATGAGGTGCAGCGATGAAAGGGTATGCTAGAGACTTGGAAGGTGAGAGCAGTGCCGGGCATCATAAATGCACATACGATCGTGCCGGTGGGTACATGCATGATTATTTGAGAGACATCATGCTTCCAAGATTGCTGCTATGAACAAGGGGGTGTTTTCCACCCTACGTGTTTTGGGTGGACGAAAACACTTCTGCAGATCGAGAGGAAGAAGACAGCAGTGACAGACAAGGAAACAGAGGTGCACGAGAAAGAGGTGAATATGAGGGAGATAGAGGTTCAGGAGACAGAGGTCACGAAGAATGCAGCAAAGGAAAAGGAGGTGCAGGAGGAAGAGGTGGATATGTGGAGGATTGAGGTGCAGGAGACAGAAGTCGGGGAGAATGCATCATAGGAAAAGGAGGTGAAGGAGAAAGAGGTTGATTTGAAGGGGACAGAAATAAATGGAAATGAAAAGAATCACGGTGCTGTTAAAAGAAAGGGAGTCGGATAAGACAGTTGGTTAGCCGTTCGATTGAACAAGAAATGGTACATGGCCCGGGTGCTGCGTATCACGCCCTATGGCATGTTTGAAGTAGCATACATGACTAGCAATCGACAAAACTGGAAATGGGGGTGGCTTGAGGTTGGGATTGTGGAAGCCTCAGACATCATCAAAGTGGTATCACGTCCTACGACGGTAGGCAAAGTGTTCACCTTCAAGCCTAATGAAATAGAAGTTATAAAGAAATGCCATGCTATGGACGAAAACGATGATGATTATGAGTAGACGATGTGGTGGACATGGGACACTAAGTAGACAATGTGATGGACACCAGTATACATTGTGATGGACTCTGAGTAGACAATGTGGTAGACACTGAGTAGAAAACGTGATACTCACTGAGTAGACAATAAGATGGACAGTTAAAAACGTTATCATACCAAAATATTGCCGATTTATAATGTTTTATTTGTATGTAAATACATATATTATATTTGTTAACCTTTTTAATTAAAATTGGTTTAATGTTCGAGTAATGCCGAGTTATAGCTGAAACAATTAAATTATTTATTTGTAGACAATGCCCAGTGTAGTAAATAATGTTGAGACAGTTTAAATTACACTAACATATCACAGTAATTAAATATGGCGACTACTATGAAGAAAATGTGGAAAAAAAAGATTACTGCACAACTCTAACACTCGGAATACAACGAAGTGGACAGAAGAGAACAAGGTATACATGCATAAGGGATACACGTGTGGCTAACAGGGCTATATAAACAACATATACTAAGGCACTTTCTCAATTTACTGTTAATCATGATTTTCAAAATTGTGTTATCGTTCGAATACTATTTTTTCTGCGTGTCCTGTAAAACAAAACATGCAGGTTATGATCATAACATGAACACCAATGATAACATGCATTCTCCCTATAAACATGAACAGTGTGCCCATAACTGCTGCGTGTTTGTGTTGTTGTATAAGTAATGACAACAATGCTGAAGTAGAAAATATACTATTATTCAACAACTTTAGCACTCGGAATACAAAGAAGAGGACAGCAGAGAACAAGGTATACATACGTAACGGATACGGGTGTGAGTAATATTGCAACGTAAACAACATGTATTAAAGCACTTTCATAATTTACTGCTAATCATTAATATTCCAGATTCTATACTGATTTTTTAAATTGTGTTATCGTCCGAGTACCATTTTGTCTGAGTGTCTTGTGCTAAAAATTTGCAGGTTACGTTCATAACATCAATACCAATGGATAAAACACATCGTCCGCTTAAATATAAACAGTATGCACATATCTACAACCTTTTTATCTTGTTGTACAAGTAATGACAACACATTCGGAAAATAGAGTGGGGCAATGTTGAAGTGCGAAAAAAACTTCACCGCACTCTGACAACTCTAAATAAGTACCACCCCCCAACGTCACGCCGTTATAACATATATCCACATTTTATACATTGACAAAACGTTAAATATCCAACACATCACCTTTGCACTCTGGGTTATGTCATGCAATGGACAATAAATTGTGGTCCTCGGATGATAACATATAGAACACACCTTTGAAATTCAAGCAAGTATAAAATCGTCAATGTTGTGAATTAGTGTGACCAATTTTTGGTGAAGTCGCCTCATTATTATGCACATTTAATACCACAACTGAAAAAAAGATTCAGGCAATTCTATTTTCGACCTTGTGTTGAGCCCCAAGACCTCCGTTCGTTGGATTTGGCCATATAAATATATATATATATATATAGTCAGACAATCATACGTACTTGCAGCTACGCACGAACACACACATACACACGCTAGCTAGAGTATAGGTAAACGGTTAGCCATAAAAAATGGAGAATAAATTGCGATAAATCAACGATAATAATAATAGTTTAAGAAATGGAGACATGTAATCCTTAAGTTAACATATCAAAATGGCCAGTTCCATTTCCGAGTACTATTCTTGATGATCAACTTAACTGGTAATATAATACAAATATGGCTAAACACTTGAAGACTAGCCGTCCCCTCTTGGCTCTTTTGGGTTGTTCGTTATCATTATTATTGCTTTTTCAGTGCTACAATTATTAGGTGCTGCAAGTACACAATTCATTGTGCAAGTTTCAGTATTAATGTTGTTCACCATCTCTGCCTGGTTGAATTTCGTGGTACTGATTAACAACGTATTGAATTTCGATGTTTATAACATTAATATTGATTTATTATCTTTGTAGAAGCTGAACCCAACATGCATTCTATTATAGGCATCGTAGCATAGTTCAATGTGTGTATTACTTGGATCCAACAAAAAATGATGGGATACCATGTGTAGCACTGATAGGGGGCTGAAAACTTGTGTTGTAATATTGTAGACGTCGGCTTACTTAACCGCATTCACCCTTTCATGTTTAGCGCGTTCCCGGGGTTCCATATACAAGACATGTATTTTAGTCAATGTCTTAGTAGCAGTTACCATCCCTGGTTGATTCTGAGTAAGGCAACAAATAACATAATGTTCATACATTCGGGTTGTAAATATTGACATTATGTAATGTATGATTGTACAGGCGGTGGTGCAGCTACAGATCTTAATGTGACTGCCACGGCAACATCGCTATTGGTTTCTTGGACTGCGCCCAGTGGAGTGAACGTGACATATTACAACGTGGAACTGAAAAACGTGTCCGGTTCACGTCAACAAGTCCAAGGCACAACTGCTACATTCAACCAATTGACTCCTGACACCATGTACACAGTTATCGTGGTTTCCGTGAAAACAGATGATTCCATTCGGAATATAGGAACACTAACTATGACGGTCGCCACAAGTAAGTAATGTTTTCGTTTTAATTGTTGTGCAGTTTCTTAGTGCATCAATCAAGAAATGCGAACACTGTGGTTACTTGACTGTGCACTTATTTTGCGTTTGCTTTCCTTCCATTTGAGAAACACTGGTAAGTAATGCTAAATCTACGAACTATTGCGTCTATCCCTGAGGTAGGTGACATTCCACTTGGAAGTGCGCAGCGACAATTATTGTGCAGGTGAAGCTCTAACTTTGCTGGGAGATATCTACGATCTTAGATACCGGCTATAATTGACTAAAGTGACGAACCTGACAAATCGTTCATTCGAACTTGAATTCTCACATCCATTTACAGTATAAAGCAGGATGTGGAGCTATGTATGTTTGTATGTGTATTTGTCTGTGCGACCACAATCCCTATGTATATTGCTGATATATTTTAATGGTGTCCGTTACGGTTGCTCATAGTTTTTAAGATTTTTGGATTACATCCGTGGGCCCGATATAATATTTATCTTGGAAGGTTCAGCATAATTATATTGTTTGATGTGATCGTTAAGATATTGATACCATCTACATATATGTTGCTCAGTGTAAAAGTATGTTTTGCATAGTGTTAACGTTATTGCACTCTGTATGTTAATGCCGTGATTAATATATATATATATATATATATATATATATATACATATATGGTCAAATCCAACGAACCGGGTACACGGCATGTTTAGACATGTATCTTGAGTAATTAAGTGACTAAAAGTGTGGACATATGCTGTGTTTATTCTGCTCGACGATACGTTTCGAGGGATATATAGTTTGTTTTTTTCTATTTGAAAACCTTTTGAACAAAAGCTGATAAACTTGTTTTTGTTCATTTTTTTAAATGTTGACCTCTACATTTTGTTTAAATCAGTTAGTAATTATCGCAAACCATGAATATGCACTGTGTTTATTACTTTATTAGAACACCACAAGTGTCTATGTTGTTACTGTCTTGTGATTAATGCAATTTGCAAATAACCTGATTTGTCCACAATATATTGGTCATGGGGAATATTGGTATTATCGTCCGATGACCATTTTTCTTAATGGCATATTCATGTAAAATTATGAATCGATAACATGCATATTTAGCTGTACATATACACTAACATGTGTAGTACCAAAATGCACTGTTATTTTTAAGATGTACCTTATGGTATTTTTTTTTTTTTTTTTTTTTTTTCCGCCGACTAAGGTTTGGGGAAGTTTTTCGCGTTATCATCCGGGCCCTTGTTTCTTTCGTTTTAACACGAAAGAAACAAGGGTCTTGTGAAGAATAGTAGGAGATTTTCATTCCTACTAAAGAACATCTATGTGGCTATCAGAGCAGTCTTTTGGACTCACCCAAATTATTTTATCTGTATCATATGGCCCGGGAAAAGCATAATGTTACCGTCCGATTATAGGTATCGTCCTATCCGCGAGACGGTGGTAGTGTTTTGATTACTTTTGAGTAGCCTCTATCGGCTTCCAACGAAACTACGCGACCTTTCATCATCTTGTTAATGTGCGCTACAAAAGATCGCACTAAGTAAGTATATTTCCTGATTTATTACTGTTTTGCTACATGTAGATTGTTTTTGCTAAACTATTCTGATCTACGGTATCAGTCATACACATGTTATTTATGCGTGATAGTGCTCGAATTTGATGTTGTATGTGCCTCTCGATGACGACCACATATCATAACGCCTGAGCTATAATACTGCGGGATACAATGTTTCATGAGTGTTTTTTAAAAGAGGGCCACTGTCGATAACGATGATCCACGGATGATGAAGATAAAGTAATACTGCATTAAGAAAGGCTTTGTGTGAAATAGAGTCTTAATACGCCAGTGTGTGTGGGTTTTATATGATATCCAAAATAGATCTAGATCGGTTTCGGTAGATTTTGCACATTATTTCCTGATTTATTACGATTTAGAAAAAGCTGTCATACCAAATAGTCTGCAAAATAGTAAAAGTGTAGCATTCTATCCCAAGCGTTTGTATGTTACGCACATAGTCGAGAGGTTATTTTGACCAAATTGAAATAAAATAGTGCTTTCTATAGGGAGCCACGGTCCATAACCGTGATCCAAGGACGATAACGCAATACGCTGGTAATAGTTATACTGCATAGTGCTGACTTGTTTTGTCTTGTCTTTTTAACAGACCGACATAGGGCTATAAAGAAATAGGCTGACATCTCATCAAGAGTGGAAAGATCATCACCAACAGCGGTGAATTCTGCAACAGGCTCAGAGAAGCGAAGACCGCAATGAGGTGCAGCGATGAAAGGGTATGCTAGAGACTTGGAAGGTGACAGCAGTGCCGGGCATCATAAATGCACATACGATCGTGCCTGTGGGTACATGCATGATTATTTGAGAGACATCATGCTTCCAAGATTGCTGCTATGAACAAGGGGGTGTTTTCCACCCTACGTGTTTTGGGTGGACGAAAACACTTCTGCAGTCGAGAGGAAGAAGACAGCAGTGACAGACAAGGAAACAGAGGTGCACGAGAAAGAGGTGAATATGAGGGAGATAGAGGTTCAGGAGACAGAGGTCACGAAGAATGCAGCAAAGGAAAAAGAGGTGCTGGAGGAAGAGGTGGATATGTGGAGGATTGAGGTGCAGGAGACAGAAGTCGGGGAGAATGCAGCATAGGAAAAGGAGGTGAAGGAGAAAGAGGTTGATTTGAAGGGGACAGAAATGAATGGAAATGAAAAGAATCACTGTGCAGTTAAAAGAAAGGGAGTCGGATAAGACAGTTGGTTAGCCGTTCGATTGAACAACAAATGGTACATGGCCCGGGTGCTGCGTATCACGCCCTATGGCATGTTTGATGACCCGCAATCGAGAAAACTGGAAATGGGGGAGGCTTGAGGTTGGGATTGTGGAAGCCTCAGACATCATCAAAGTGGTATCACCTCCTACGACGGTAGGCAAAGTGTTCACCTTCAAGCCTCATGAAATAGAAGTTATAAAGAAATGCCATGCTATGGACGAAAACGATGATGATGATGAGTAGACGATGTGGGGGACATTGGACACTGAGTAGACAATGTGATGGACACCAGTATACATTGTGATGGACTCTGACTAGACAATGTGGTAGACACTGAGTAGACAACATGATACTCACTGAGTAGACAATAAGATGGACAGTTAAAAACGTTATCATACCAAAGTATTGCCGATTTATAATGTTTTATTTGTATGTAAATATATATATTATATTTATTAACCTTTTTTAATTAAAATTGGTTTAATGTTGGAATAATCCCGAGTTATAGCTGAAACAATGAAATTATTTATTTGTAGACATTGCCCAGTGTAGTAAATAATGTAGAGATAGTTTAAATTGCACTAACATGTCACAGTAATTAAATATGGCGACTAGAGTGAAGAAAATGTGGAAAAAAGATTATTCCACAACTCTAGCACACGGAATACAACGAGGTGGACAGAAGAGAACAAGGTATACAAGCATAAGGGATACACGTGTGTCTAACAGTGCTATATAAACAACATATACTAAGGCACTTTCTCAATTTACTGTAAATCATGATTTTCAAAATTGGGTTATCGTCCGAGTACTATTTTTTCTGCGTGTCCTATGCAAAAAAACGTGCAAGTTATGATCATAACATGAATACCAATGATAACATGCATTCTCCCTATAAACATGAACAGTGTGCCCATAACTGCTGCGTGATTGTGTTGTTGTACAAGTAATGACAACAATGTTGAACTAGAAAATATACGATTATTCAACAACTTTAGCACTCGGAATACAAAGAAGAGGACAGCAGAGAACAAAGTATACATACGTAAGGGATACGGGTGTGACTAATATTGCAACATAAACAAAATGTTTTAATGTACTTTTATAGTTTACTGCTAATCATTAATATTCCAGATTCTATACTGATTTTGTAAATTGTATTATCGTCCGAGTACCATTTTGTCTGAGTGTCTTGTGCTAAAAATGTGCAGGTTGCGTTGATAACATCAATACCAATGAATAAAACACATCGTCCGCTTAAATATAAACAGTATGCACATATCTACAACCTTTTTGTCTTGTTGTACAAGTAATGACAACACATTTGCACTTCCTTTGGTAAATTTGAGTTGAAACAAATTATTCTTGTGGCTCCTATGAGAGCGACTGTTATTGTCTTAATATGAGTCACAGACCCCATCTAATTTGAAATTACACTGCATTTGTATATATATATGCCTGTTCATGTTACGTTAATTTGATATTATACACATATTGCAATTGGTTCTAAATAAAACTTTCTTGTTCTTGTTCTTCGGAAAATAGAGTGGGGCAATATTGAAGTGCGACATTTTTTTTACTGCACTCTGACAACTCTAAATAAGTCCCCCCAACGTCACGCCGTTATAACATATATCCACATCTTATCCATTGACAACATGTTAAATATCCAACACAACACGTTTGCACTCTGGGTTATGTTATGCAACGGACAATAAATTGTGGTCCTCGGATGATAACATATAGAACACACCTTTGAACTTCAAGCAACTATAAAATCGTCAATGTTGTGAATTAGTGTGACCAATTTTTGGTGAAGTCGCCTCAGTATTATGCACTTTTAATACCGCAACTAAAAAAAGATCCAGGCAATTCTATTTTCGACCTTGTGTTGAGCCCCAAGACCCCCGTTCGTTGGATTTGGCCATGTAAATATATATAGACAGGCAATCACACGTACATGCAGCCACGCACGAACACACACATACACAAGCTAGCTAGAGTATAGATAAACGGTTACCAAAAAAATTGAGAATAAATTGCGATACATCTATGATAATAATAATAGTTTAAGAAATGGAGACATGTAATCCTTAAGTTAAGTTATCAAAATGGGCAGTTCCATTTCCGAGTACTATTCTTCATGTTCAACTTAACTGGTAATATAATACAAATATGGCTAAACACTTGAAGACTAGCCGTCCACACTTGGCTCTTTTGGGTTGTTCGTTATCATTATTATTGCTTGTTCAGTGCTATAATTCTTAGCTGCTGCAAGTACACAATTCATTGTGCAAGTTTCAGTATTAATGTTGTTCACCATCTCTGCCTGGTTGAATTTCGTGGTACTGATTAACAACGTATTGAATCTCGATGTTTATAACATTAATATTGATTTATTATCTTTGTAGAAGCTGAACCCAACATGCATACTATTATAGGCATCGTAGCATAGTTCAATGTGTGTATTACTTGGATCCAACAAAACATGATGGGATACCATGTGTAGCACTGATAGGGGGCTGCAAACTTGTGTTGTAATATTGTAGACGTCGGCTTACTTAACCGCATTCACCCTTTCATGTTCAGTGCGTTCCCGGGGTTCCATATACAAGACGTGTATTTTAGTCAATGTCTTAGTAGCAGTTACCATCCCTGGTTGATTCTTAGTAAGGCAACATATAACATAATGTTCATACATTCGGGTTGTAAATATTGACAGTATGTAATGTATGATTGTACAGGCGGTGGTGCAGCTACAGATCTTAATGTGACTGCCGCGGCAACATCACTATTGATTTCTTGGACTGCGCCCAGTGGAGTGGACGTGACATATTACAACGTGGAATTAAAAAACGTGTCCGGTTCACGTCAACAAGTCCAAGGCACAACTGCTACGTTCAACCAATTGACTCCTGACACAATGTACACAGTTATCGTGGATTCCGTGAAAACAGATGATTCCATTCGGAATATAGGAACCATGACGATCTCCACAAGTAAGTAATGTTTTCGTTTTAATTGTTCTGCAGTTTCTTAGTGCATCAATCAAGAAATGCGAACACTGTGGTTACTTGACTGTACACTTATTTCGCGTTTGCTTTGCTTCCATTTGAGAAACGCTAGTAAGTAATGCTAAATCTGTGAACTATTGCGTCTATCTCTGAGATATGTGACATTCCACTTGGAAGTGCGCAGCGACAATTATTGTTCATGTGAAGCTGTATCTTTGCTGGGAGATATCTACGATCTTAGATACCGGCTATAATTGACTAAAGTGACGAACCTGACAAATCGTTCATTCGAACTTGAATTCTGACATCCATTTACAGTATAAAGCAGGATGTGGGGCTATGTATGTTTGTATGTGTATTTGTCTGTACGACCAAAATCCCCATATATATTGCTGATATATTATAATGTAAAATGGTGGACATATGCTGTGTTTATGCTGCTCGACGATTCCTTTCGAGGGATATATAGATTGTTTTATAGTTTGAAAACCTTTTGAAATAAAGGTGATAAACTGGTCGTTTTTGGAAAAAAAATTAAATGTTGATCTCTATATTTGATTTAAATCAGTTAGTATTCATCGCAAACCATGAATATGCATCGTGTTTATTACTTCATTAGAACACCACATGTGTCTATGTTGTTACTGTCTTGTGATTAATGCATTTAGCCAATAACCTGATTTGCCCACAATATATTGGTCATGGGGAATATTGGTATTATCGTCCGAGGACCATTTTTCCTAATGGCATATTAAAGCAAAATTATTAATCGATAGTATGCATATTTAGCTGTACATATATACTAACATGAGTAGTACCAAAATGCACTGTTATTTTTAAGATGTACCTTATGGTATTTTTTTTTCTTTTCTTTTTTAGCAGACTCATGTTTGGGGAAGCTGTTCGCGTTATCATCCGGGGCCCTTGGTTCTTTCGTTTTAACACGAAGGGACTGATGAAGAATAGTAGGAGATTTTTATTCCTACTAAAGAACATCTCTATGGCTACCAGAGCAGTCACTTGGACTCACCCAAAATATTTTCTTTGTATGATATGGCCGGGTAAAAGCATCAAGTTACCGTCCGATTATAGGTATCGTCCGATCCGCGAGACGGTGGTAGTGTTTTGAGTGCTTTTGAGTAGCCTCTATCGGCTTCCAGTGAAACTACGCGACCGTTCATCATCTTGTTAATGTGCGCTACAAAAGATCGCACTAAGTAAGTATATTTCTTGATTTATTACTGTTTTGCTACATGTAGATTGTTTTTGCTAAACTATTCTGATCTACTGTAACAGTCATACACATGTTATTTATGCGTGATAGTGCTAAAATTTGATGTTATATGTGCCTCTCGATGACGACCTCATGTCATAACGTATGAGAGATATTACAGCGGGATACAATGTTTCATGAGTGTTTTTTAAAAGGGGACCACTGTCGATAACGATGATCCACGGATGATAACGATAAAGTAATACTGCATTAAGAAAGGCATTGTGTGAAATAGAGTCTTAATATGCCATTGTGTGTGTGTTATATGATAGCGAAAATATCTTCCTGTCCAATTTGACTCATTAAGTGCATTAATTACCATTATGCTTGGCACTAGATTGGTTTCCGTAGAATTTGCACATTATTTCCTGATTTATTAGGATTTATAAAGCTGTCATACCAAATTGTCTGCAAAATAGTAAAAGTTTAGCATTCTATCGCAAGCGTTTATATGTTACGCACACTGTGGAGAGGTTATGTTGGCCAAATTAAAATAAAATAGTGCTTTCTATAGGGAGCCACGGTCCATAACTGTGATCCAAGGACGATAACACAATACGGTGGTAATAGTAATACTGCATTGTGTTGACTTGTTTTGTCTTGTCTTTTTAACAGGCCGACGTACGGCTATAAAGAAAAAGGCTGACATCTCATCAGGAGTGAAAAGATCATAACCATCAGCGGTGAATTCTGCAACAGGCTCAGCGAAACGAAGACCGCAATGAGGTGCAGCGATGAAAGGGTATGGTAGAGTCTTGGAAGGTGACAGCAGTGCCGGGCATCATAAATGTACATACGATCGTGCCAGTGGGTCCATGAATAATTATTTGAGAGACATCATGCTTCCAAGATTGCTGCTATGAACAAGGGGGTGTTTTCCACCCTACGTGTTTTGGGTGGACGAAAACACTTCTGCAGATCGAGAGGAAGAAGACAGCAGTGACAGACAAGGAAAAAGAGGTGCATGATTAAGAGGTGAATCTGAGGGAAATAGAGGTGCAGGAGACAGAGGTCACGGAGAATGCAGCAAAGGAAAAGGAGGTGCAGAAGAAAGAGGTGGATATGAGGAAGATTGAGGTGCAGGAGACAGAAGTCGGGGAGAATGCAGCAAAGGAAAAGTAGATGCAGGAGAAAGAGTTTGTTGTGAAGGGAATAGAAGTGAATGAAAATGAAGAGAATCACGGTGCAGTTAAAAGAAACGGAGTGGGAAATGGGAGTACAAAAAGTGGTGGAAGATAGTTGGTTGGCCGTTCGATTTAACAAGAAATGGTACATGGCCCGGGTGCTGCGTATCACGACCGATGACATGTTTGAAGTAGCATACATGACCCGCACTCGAGGAAACTGGAAATGGGGGAGGCTTAAGGTTGGGATTGTGGAAGCCTCAAACATCAGCAAAGTGGTATCACCTCCTACGGCGTTAGGCAATGTGTTCACCTTCAAGCCGCATGAAATAGAAGTTATAAAGAAATACCATGCTATGGAGGAAAAGGATGATGATGATGAGTAGACGATGTGGTGGACATTGGACACTGAGTAGACAATGTGATGGACACTCAATAGACATTGTGATGGACACTCAGTAGACAAGGCGGTAGACACTGAGTAGACAACGTGAGAGCCACTGAGTAGACAATATGATGGACAGTTAAAAACGTTATCATACCAATGTGTTGCCGATTTATAATGTTTTATTTGTATGTAAATACATCTAATATTCTTTGTTAACCTTTTTATTTAAAATTGGTTGAATGTTCGAGTGATGCCGAGTTATAGCTGAAACAATGAAATTGTTTATTGTAGACATTGCCCAGTGTGGTAAATAATGTAGAGACAATTTAAATTGAACTAACGTATCACAGCTATTAAATATGGCGACTACGGTGAAGAAAATGTGAAAAAAAGATTATTCCACAACTCTAGCACTTGGAATACAACAAAGAGGACAAGGTATACATGCATAAGGGATACACATGTGGCTAACTGTGCTATATAAACAACATATACTAAGGCGTTTTCTCAATTTACTGTTAATCATGATTTTCAAAATTGTGTTATCATCCGAGTACTATTTTGTATGCGTGTCCTGTGCAAAAAAAACGTGCAGGTTATGATCAAACATCAATTCCAATGGATAACATACATTCTCCCTATAAACATGAACAGTGTGCCCATAACTACTGCGTGTTTGTCTTGTTGTACAAATAATGACAACAATGGAGAAGTAGAAAATATACGATTATTCAACAACTTTAGCACTCGGAATACAAAGAAGCGGACAACTGAGAACAAGGTGTAGATACGTAAGGGATACAGGTGTGGTTAACATTGCAACATAAACAACATTTATTAAGGCACTTTCATAATTTACTGCTAATCATTAATATTCCAGATTCTATACTGATTTTTTAAATTGTGTTATCGTCCGAGTACCATTTTGTCTCAGTGTCTTGTGCTACAAATTTGCAGATTACGTTCATAGCATCAATACCAATGCATAAAACAAATCGTCCGCTTAAATATAAACAGTATGCACATATATATAACGTGTTTGTCTTGTTGTACAAGTATGACAACACATTCGGAAAATAGAGTGGGGCAATATTGAAGTGCGAAAAAAACTTCACCGCACACTGACAACTCTAAATAAGTACCCCCCCCCCCAACGTCACGCCGTTATAACGTATGTCCACATGTTATCCATTGATAAAACGTTAAATATCCAACACAACACCGTTGTTCTCTGGGTTATGTCCTGCCAAAGGACGATAACTTGTGGTCCTCGGGTGATAACGTATAGAACACACCTTTGAACTTCAAGCAACTATAAAATCGTCAATGTTGTGAAGTAGTGTGCCCAATTTTTGGTGAAGTCGCCTCAATATTATGCACATTTAATACCACAACTGAACAAGAGATCCAGGCAATTCTATTTTCGACCTTGTGTGGAGACCCAAGACCCCCGTTCGTTTGATTTGACCATAAATATATATAGACAGACAGTCATATGTACATGCAGGCACGCATGAACACACACATACACACGCTAGCTAGAGTATAGATAAACGGTTAGCCATAAAAAATGGAGAATATATTGCGAGACATCTATGATAATAATAATAGCTTAAGAAATGGAGACATGTAATCCTTAAGTTAACTTTTCAAAATGGGCAGTTCCATTTCCGAGAACTATTCTTGATGATCAAATCAATAATACAAATATGGCTAAACTCTTGAAGACTAGCCGTCCCCACTTTAGCTCTTTTGGGTTGTTCGTTATCTTAATTATTGCTTGATCAGTACTACAATTCTTAGGTGCTGCAAGTAAACACTTCATTGTGCAGGTTTCAGTATTACTGTTGTTCACCATCTCTGCCTGGTTGAATTTCGTGGTACTTATTAACAATGTAGTGAATCTCGATGTTTATAATATTACTATTTATTGATCATTTTTGTAGAAGCGGAACCCTGTGTCAGCAACCCGTGTCCTAACGGTGGCACTTGTCAACTACAATCGGACGGATTTGTGTGCAAATGCGCTCTTGGTTATGAAAGTGGACTGTGCAATAAAAGTATGTCTGCTTATGTTTTTTTCCAGCACTCGGCATCGTTCTATTAAATCACTAGTCTGTATATATATATACGGGTAAGTTCACGAGTTGGCAAACCTTTTAGCATGTTGATTCCTTGTACATTGTTTACAATAATTGCTGTTAACAATGGCAAGCATTTCACACCAAATAATACTTTATACTTGGTACATATATATTAGACATAAAAGTAGCCTTAACGTAGAAACCGATTATTTGTAAGTGCATAATCTCTTCTTCGACAATATGTCTCGGCGAAGAAGGCGTATTTTCTAGCCTAATTTGTGACATGGAAGTAGTGTAAATTTGTTTTTAGAGCCAAGCTGTGAATAAAAACAACATGCATTCTATTGTATGCATCCTGGCATAGTTCAATGTGTGTGTTACTTGGATCCAACACAAAAATGGTGGGATACCATGTATAGCACTGATAGGGGGCTGCAAACTTGTGGTTGCACTTGTAACATGTGGTGTCCACATTGGTTACACTTTCAATCACATACCTACATCCATATTTTAGGATACCACTTGCTTTACACTTATCACACAAAAAGGGCATCACATCGTTATTACATCAGCGGTGAATTTAACAATACTGCATTTGAAAGGTACCAAACATGTCATAGGGAGGTTACGTATTTTCGTGTCCTCAAATAAATGTCGCACATGCAACAATGCGTCACACCTGACAGCTACCCTGTGTCATCTTTCAAGATAACGTGTATCTATTGTGTAGAGACTGGCAGGTAGCATCATATCATGATGTCATTGACCTCTTTAAAAAAAACAGCAAGTAGTGTACAGTGAGGGTAAGTTTGGGGTCTTCAGTGCATAACCGTGTTACACGTGAACCATTAATACACATATCATATTAATTTGGAAGATTTCATTTCTACGTTCACTTTGTATTTCTTCATGACCTGTGATGTGGTTTCGGATAATCCTTGGACTTACGGAAGTACCACCAAGCCTTTGCCCTTGTCTTTTTCCACAGTCTTCTTCCTGATGTTGGCTTCATTCTTTTGTTTCATCTTTCTCTGTACCGTTGATATGGTGCTCTGCGGATACCCGCATCTCTGTAGGACTTTGATGTGTTCTCTTTTTTGCGTTGATCTTCCTCCTCTGTGACAAGCATTTCACATCTGTTTAATAGCGTATGGATCACTCTCATCTTCTGGTGTAATGGATGATGTGAGGAGAAATTTAGATATTGGTCCATGTTGGTACTCTTTCGGAAGATCAGAAGGTTCACCTCCCCCGATTCCTTTCTGATTAGTAATGTGTCTAAAAATTGCATATTTCCTTCCGTTTCCTCTTCGTGTGTAAATGTTATGCTGTTAGTTTCATCCACTGTGTTAAGATGGTCTGTCAGGTGTTGTGTCACCCCTGCTTTTATAACATCGAGAATGTCATCAACATAGCGTTTCCACATTCTTGGTTTACATTGGTGGTGGCCTCTTTCTCGAGATGTTCCATGAAAAGGTTGGCCACAATGGGGGACACAGGGCCATGGCTGTGCCAAATTTATGTTGGAATACAGTGTTTCTGAATGTGAAGTAGGTTGTGTTCAGAACAAAGTCCAGTAGTTCCATAATATCTTCTATTTCCAATCTCGTCAGGTCTGCTAATGTGGCGTCATTATGTAGTCTGGTCTTGATTATTTCCATTGTCTTCGGTATAGGTGTGTTCGTGAACAGAGACACGACATCATGGGAGGTGAAAACCATTTATATTTGGTGTCCATGGTTATTAAGCGCGTTTACACAACATTTACCGATGTACAGGCTTTGCGATCCTTGTATATATCTCTAGTCAGAAGCCAGTTGGAGTATTGCAGTGTTATCTGGAATCCCTGGTAACGTACGTTTATTGACAAAATCGAACGCGTTCAAAAGAAATTAATTAAATACCTATGTTACAAATCCAAAATACAATACTCCTCTGACAGTAATGCTGAGCTTTGCCATCATTTTAGACTACCTTCCCTTCAACATCGTAGGCAAGTTGCAGTTTTTATGTTTTTGCACAAGTGTGTGCACTCCCAACTAGAATCGTCGTATCTGGTAGGGGCTGTCCAATTTCACTGTCCTTCACGATCTCTATAAACTACATCCCTTTTAGAGTTTCCAAAAGCAGAATCAACATGAGAAAACACTGCTTTGAATAGATGTATGACTACTTTCAACACATTGTATTTAAATGATCCAACTTGTGATATATATTCAGGAGCTGAACCATTTAGATCCTTCAATTCAAAGACATTTCTATGTATAACAGATGGTTGCCTGGTATATTTGATGTTGATACTGTTGGAATCTGAATAAATGCAATACAATACACGTACCACCCTATCACTCAATATATTTTTCCTTGAAGCCCAAATTATTGGGACTTTGTAATGAGTACTAAGATGCACAACGCTACCTTTAGGAGTAGTTGTAGCTGATTTACAAATGTGCAATACATTGTTTGCGTAATGTTTGAGTCCATGTTACACGCACAACCTTTGTGTATTGTAATTCTCCTGTACAATGTTTTGTCATATTTAGAAAAGTTAATCACTGCATTAGTGGGCCTATTACATGTGTTATTAGTTCCTTAGACATGTATTTCCCTCACAAGATTATGCCGACTAGCATACTAATATCACATGACAAATACGATGATAATATTTTTAAATATCTCAGTCTTGAATGTTTTCTTTTTCTGGTCAAGCGACAACGTAATGGCTAAGGCCTCTTTTAACAGCTATGTTATAAAATAATTAAAAAGCATGACATTCTGTTTTTGTAAGAGAAATTGCCTTCAAATGGTGTCTGTGGTGCAACCGACGTGTTGGTAGTTCATTCGCATGTTGAAAATCAATAGATATATTAGCGTCATTATCTCATCGTGTCTAATTACTTAAATTGTACATATTTCTACACCACACAGCAGGAAAGAAACTTTGAAAATATCAATTCGAATTTTTCACTACAATGTCACACATTGGTTTGACAACTCGTCAACTTACCCATACATATTATTATGTTATATTATATTAACAAGAAATCGGATTGTTATTAACAGCGTTACCTTTCCTAACACAGTGGATGCGTATGTAATGGGAATGTGAAAAGTATTGACCTGATTGTTTTTGTACTGAGGTACATATAATCGATGAACACGTATCGCGTCATTCTTTTTATGACCAATTCTTTGTTGATTATGCCATTTCTTGCAGTTTGCTGCAAGAAATGTCATTGCAGCCACGCAGCATGAGTAGACCACTCATGCTGCGTGGCTGCAATTACATTTGTTATACTTATATGCATTATCATCTTCCAGTCATCAATATTTTGGCATGTTTTGGTTACACGTAAAAGTAATTAAAAACACAAAATAACACAAAGCACTGATACATTATTTAATTTCCAGGTAGTATTATGATGTAGGCACCTGTCTGAAGTTAAATATGCACATTCGTGATCTTAGATTACCTTTCAGAAGGGTACAGTCGTAGTAAACATATTAAGTTTACTACTACTACATTTGAACTGGGTTTTAACGTACATGTTCTCGGAAAATACCATGCTAACGTCGATTCTGTGTAATACCGATTTGCCCCTCGTGCACCCCCACAACTCTACCAACCCATGTTTTGTTTGAACATTGGGGTCCCTTGAAGATGATTTCAAGTGGTAACAATGAAAAAGTTGGATCTCACTACCCATTTCCAACCTATCTTGGATGGTACCCTGAAATATCGTATTTGTTGTCAATGTCGCGTGGTATTTAATCACCCACACCACAATCGTCAGAGTATAGTCATATGTGTCTCAATATGACTAATAATATGTCAAATTGAAAGGTTTCATGTGCTAATCATCATAATAACATTTAATAAATATTTACTATTATGGCATGTGCGCTAATTAGTATAGAATAACTATACCCTATTCTCACTCTTGACCGCACAGATGACATCATTATTTTTGTCAAATATATAAATTGCCATTGATCCCATGGCTTCTTTAAGATCAGATATAATAATGCATAACACTCTGCAGCATCATATCTTTCATTTTATACCAGAATTGTTTTGTCATTACAAATGGATTAGATATGATGCTTCAAATAAACCGTAGTGTCGCGGATCAAGAGGCGTTACGTAAAGATAACCATGGATACATGTCAAAACTGTCTAGATTATGTGTGTTTTCAGGTATACAGTTACGCCAGATTATTTTCAGATGCATAAAACAAAACACTACATATTTATTATAATGTACATGTATATTAGCTTAATATGGTATTCAAAACTCGTGAATTAAGATGTGACAAATGTCAACAGTACACACAAATCGAAAGCCAGTTTCTCACAATATGATAATTCAGTTTAAAGCGAATTACGTATGTATGACATTCATTTAGATGTTAGACATTGATAAAACAAAATGTAGTTAGATGACACAAAATTATTCACATCTTAATTGTATGCAATGACATACAATATATAGGTTGATGTACGGACACTTGACAGCTACATAACCAATTACAGTAGTCACATTTTGATGCTCAGTCATAATCACTGTCACGGTCAGCATATAGTTCCATCCCATCAGACATGTCCATGCCAGACTCTTCATCACTATCACCGTGGCCGGGGTCTACCTGAGCTATATCAGCCGGTTCACGTGGCAGCACATCTCCATCATACCAGAGTGGCTCAATGCTTCCAATACTGATGTTCCCGCCATTGGGTCCGGCACAGGAATATGTGCTCTCTTCCATATGCCAACTTGATAGTTGAATCTTTTGACATGTTGGGTGAGACTGCGATTGCATGGTGGTAGATTGGCCATGTCAATATTAACTGAAGGAATAACACTGTTATCCTTGGCACACAGCACATTGATACGAATTAGCCTGAAGTCATCAACGTTTAACACATTTGATGCTCTACCATACACAGCACAAGTGAATCTGTCCAGTTCATCAATCCTTTCTTCATGTACGTGCCATGTATCTCCCAGCGTCTTGCGTACGTGAATATATTGAGGAATCTTCAGTAGAGTTTTCACTAGTTTGAGTTTGCCAATCCCTCGGAAAGCACTAGTGGTGTCACATCCACAGAAAGCTTGCAGAACCATCAGAGCTGTACATTTGTCTTGACCGAGATCAACTGCTAGTTTGCTGACATCAATCAAGCTCGGCTTATTTCCTACATGAGTGTCAAACAAGATGGTGATGTCTCCAATTGATGCAGCATCTGAATTTGGGCTCTTCACACGAACGAATCGGTAATACCTACTCCTCGCGTAATTAACGTAGAGGATAATTCTTGAGTCAGTTTCCTCCTGTGATGACACTAGAAGGGGCAGTTCATGGGTTACTGTCGCCCGCCCATCATTAGAAGTCAACACGAGTGGCATTCTCCTCACATATGAAGATCACTTGTCTTCCTTGCAGTGTTGATGCGTATCCATCACTCCGCCACAGCTTTAGAAGCAGTTTGGTGAACTGACACGTGTTTTCATCATTGGACAAGAATTATTTCCAATCAGGTGGCCTCTTGGTTGCCTCTCCTTTCAGAATCAGCTTTTCTCCAGTGCCACGGCGTTGTCTCTCCATGGATTTGATAGAATCAGAGAAGTATTGGTCAGTGCTGAAAACAGCATCTCCTGTCTTCCCGGTGTTGTTGAAGACCTTGCCACAAATCTGGCTAAGATTTCCTCGTACATCGTTCAGATAGTAGAAGCATGCATTCACGTCATGAACTGTCAGTTTTTTTGCAGCAGGTGGTACATTAGTGCATTCTTTCGTTAGAAACTGGAATGCCTTTGCCTTATCAGTCTTTGTAAGGTACCCGTCGGCTGTGGCAATACTGTATGACACAGTAGTTAATGGGTACGTCATCACGAGTTTTTCACTTCTGAACCTAAAGATGTGTTTTGGCAACTTCAACCATCCTTTGGTTGTTGCCCGGCATATGTCCTGACCAATTGACAGAACAAGTCTCTGTGTGCGGGATGATGTGGGAGCTGCCATCCTAGTAATGACATAACATAGCAAATTCTGGAGTATGTATGGTACGGTAGTGTCAATTCTGTCAAAATCACGGAGAGTTGGTGGCCATTTAAGATCAGGTGCTTCAGCAAACCCACCCTGGATAGTCTGTCGAAGATATGTACCAGTGATCTTGAAAACATCAGTTGATCCCGACTGTAAGGCATGTTTCACGGCTGTGTTGATGTCAATCTGTGAATCATAGACTATGCTTGACTGGAACGTCCCCATATCGCAGAAGGACAGTCGGCCTTTGAAGGGTTCGTGGATTTCAAGTTTGAGTTTTAATTTCTCACTCCGATAGTCAGGATTACTGTGCTCTGCTTTCTCTAGGCTGGGTATGTACACTTGTTGCAGGTCAGCCAATTTCACCATCTTCCGTTCATGCAGGACATCCTTCTCCACCATGCAACAGACTATGTCAAATGCCTTTTTATGGGCTTTCATCAAGTTGACTGATTAACACGTGGCTCTTCATCTGTACTTCGCCATTTCTCTTAGTTTTTTTATATAGTTCATGCGGCAATTCTTGTGGAACTTGGCTTCACAAGCAAACAGATCAAACCCTTACATTCTTGTGAGAAGCTTCTCATCCTGTTTTATTTCTGCCATCATCGCCACAGTCTTCCATCAAATTCAAACTGACTCATGCCTTGACTTGTCCATGTACCTTTCACTATTACCTTCTTACAACCTTCTGATCCACTGAAAATACAGTCCGACTTGAAGATGATTTTATCACCTTCAGTGGTAGTTCTGCGGCTCTTACGTTGGGGTGTGGAGGCATCAGATGGTTGTGATGAGGTGGACTTCAGCCTGTCCATGTTCATAGTGAAACGAATGTAGCACTTCCAATGGACGCCATGATATTCTATCACTGTGTTGTGTCCTCCATCCTCCGGGTTGAAGTTGGATGTTCTGAAAGTTTCTTCTCTTTGATCTCCTGCAATTTCGCCAATTGCTTCTCTGCATCCCAAATACAAGACGTGAGTTGAAGTTCTCCACATTGTAAGCCCTTTACATGAACTATACAAGTAGGTTCGACAGTTTGATCACTTGTTCGTTTTAATTTTATTCTATGCTAATTAGGGCACCTGCCATAATAATAAATATGTATTGAATGCTACTGAAATGATCAGCATATGAAACCCTTAAAGTTAACAGACATATCTAGACACACATGACTATACACTGACGATTGTGGTGTGGGTGATTACATACGTCGCGACATAGGTGACAACTACGATATTTAAGGGTACCGTCCAAGATAGGTTGGAAATGGGTAGTGAGACCCAACTTTTTCACTGTTACCACTTGAAATAATCAAAAGTTTTTGAAAATATGGATTTCGTAGTAAACATCTCTTATACACGATGCAACATTGTTTTACACTTGACATACAGTCTTGAGCATTTACGTCTCAACCTAGCCAGAAAGTGTTCCTGTTTCCGGATCTGTTTATTGGCAGACACGTTAAACATTTGAATACCTTTTTTACTAACAACAACAACATTGGATGTCACAGTAAACAGCGTTTTCGAAACATACTATAATTATGCACTTCATAACGAATACTGCAAGTATTACTATGATTTACTCTGACATGATTCCCAAATGTTCGTTCTACGGATAGGAACAGTTGAAATTAACATTTTGTTAACGGGTATATTTTAAAACTTCACTGGCATTTTGAAAATGGTGCTGCGGACATTGGTTTTATAACTACTTTATACTACTAAGTACTAATTATAGCCCAAATGTATAGATAATTATACATATTCAGACTCGGATCATCACATAACTATTAATTCTGAACAAAATGTGATGGTATGCGTTTAAGAGTGTTTTCAAGTGCGAAGACACCCTATTTTGCATTGGTACATATTTTGAAATTCTAGCCCTTATGCACCTAGTTATATTAAAACCTGATAGATGACGACACTCGATCGGAAAAAAATGGCATAGGCCGATTAATTAACTTATGCAAAATGTGATCGATGTAGAATTTAATGTGAAAGATACGGATTTTAACAACAAACTGTGGCATGTCTGACGATGGGAAAATGTATGGGCGAGGCAGCTTAAATGATCTATCTTGACTTTTCTACAGTGATTCCTGACGCGTGTGAGAGTCAACCATGCCAACGCGGAGGCACATGCGTCAACGACAGAGCCGGCTTCAAGTGCCTGTGTCCAAGACACTCCTACGGCGCTTTCTGCCACATTAGTCAGTGTCGAATTCTGACCGCATGCCGCTAGCTTTAGTTTAATGTACAAGCATTTAATATCGTCAATACCGTTTTCCACGCGTCTAGTTTCAGACTCATTTCACGAAAAACGGAACCTACCGGTGTATGCTATCTATCACGCGTTAGGTCACGTATGTTTTTGATCGGGTCTGGTCAAAATTAGGCAGAATACTTGAAAGTTGCTCCGCGTTTATAAAGTGTCATATGAACTGTTAACTTTGCAAGTCTATTATAGCTGTGTAATATATCTGAAGCCATGAGAAATTGAAAAGTGAAAACAGTTTCCAAATCAGTACCCGTTTCACTTAATAGGCGTAGTTCTTATACAGAAAGAATTGGAACGAAAATGCACCCACAATTTGGACATATTGTTAAGGCTGTAAGCTAAACAGTTGTGTTTAATATTTGACAGTGGAAATCGGTTCATTGATAAATGTGTAATCCAAAATATTTAAATAGTTTAAGAAACTGTAACATAGTCTCCGTCGACAATTAAGTGAAGTTCAATAATTCAATTAATGTGTTGAACTATTTAGTTGTGAACATGGTGTCTAATGTACCATTGGGAGCTGAGAAAGACAGCATATGTATCTATGCTTTGTGCAGATGGCGCAACATATCAATTAACATTTTAACATAAACATTAATTAAAACAATTATTTAATATAACAATATTAATTAAGTAATTAATATAACAATATTATATGATTTGCATACTAGTAGTACTATAATAATTATATATATACATATACATATTTATATATATATATATATATACATATATATATATATATCGAATGAAATCTGAAGGACTCTGCCGTTAACATATAGTTACGTTTTGTGTAGGCAGAACAATACATTAGTTAATTAACGTTTGAATAAGATTAATTGATTAATAAAAAATATGATCTACATGAACACATGGTGCATCGTTAAGTAAAAACAAGTTGAAAATCGGTCAGTTCGTAATGTGGTTTCGTTCGATTGAATTAACAGCGCCGTCTGTTGACAACATTTTCATATATATATATATATATATAATTATATATATATGCTATGATTTTCTCGTATAGTTTTTAAGAATGAGTCCTTTGCTCAGGAGTTCATGACAGGTTTTTTCAGTTTATCTGCGTGGGATCTTTTACATTCCCTGGCATAGACACCAGATGGGAAGGGCCAACAGCTTATAGAGCCTCTTCGAAAAGACAGGCAATGCAGGGTGAACGAAATTGCCAAAGTTTCGACACAGCGGCCGATCCAGTACTGAATCACCGCCTGGCGTCACCAGCATTCCAACACCAGTCCCTCTGAACGACTGTCCAGCACTGTAACTGTTTGACCACGACCACCACCATACTACTAATCTTACAATACAGTAAGCACCCTCTTTCAACAATATATTGACATGTCAAGTACAGCATAGCGACATCTTCTTCAGCAACCCATTTGCTTTGATGAAGTCCTTGTGGAGGAAGTCATACAAGAGCTGAGGAATATCTACAACAACTCCAATCATCACAGCGCAGGAATAAAACGGCACGAGTAACTGTTGCACGTTCCCAAGATTATTCAACGGGATCATGACACCGTGATCGTAGTTTCAAGCTGTTTTCGCTGTGCCGTTCGTTATTTCGAAACCTATAACGATCTAATCTCGGTTGTTGGCGTGTTTTTATAGTTGCCCATTGCAGGTACAAATAGTTGTTTACTGATCGATTTATCTGGTCTTTGGTCGCGTTCGGCATGTGGTCGCGCACGTAAAGTGCATTACTGTTAGCAACAATCCGTGCCTAGGATTGTGGTTGCTCACGAGAGAGGTCGCCCAAGACAGTTTCTACAGTATGCTGTTGTAGATGGTCCATGCTTTCGGTGCCGTATTTGCCGATGACTTACAATTGTTAAGTCATTTTGACTTGATTGTCATTTCTCTTACTACCGCTGTGCATCGTGTCGAGCAGTGCATCGACGACATCAAATCCTGGATGACGTTCAACTACTTGCTGATGCATGATGCAAAAACCGAGGTTCTACCGGTTGTACCCTGGTCGGTATCTGATTTGGTTTGCATGTGCGCGTTGCATCTGAAGTCGTCTATGCTGCTGAATGTGTGAGAGATCTTGTTGTCTACTTAGATAAACATCTTGACATGGCGCATATTTATCGTACCATTAGTACCTGTTCACTGCATTTGTCGTAACATCGGCCAAATTCACCGTTACCTGCCACAGTCGACAGCAGAACGTGTTGTAAATGCAATGATTACATTACGCTTAGATTATTGCAATTCACTGCTTTTTGGCACTTCTGCCATTAACATCGGCAGACTGCAGCGACTGCAGAATGCTGCTGTTCGTCTAATAACTGGTTGCCTGCCTAGCAACGGATTACCTACAGAACAGCAAAAATTACATATAAGGCGTTAAATGCTGAACTCTCGCCACTGTATATGCAGTCACTTGTGTCAGTTTATAAAAAAGCCACACATCTTCGTTCAACTGAGGGTAACAATCTTGTCGTTGCGAGAGCCCGAACCAAAGCTGGTGAATGCGCATTCGTCCACGCTGCCGCTACAATATGGAATGGTCTACCAACTACTGTTAATTCCAAAACATCCCTGCAATCCTTCAAGGCAGCCTTAAAAACTCACCTTTTCATTACGGCGTACACTGCTTAAAAGACCACATAAACATTTGTAATCTAAGTTATTCATATTTTCATCTTTTTAACAGCCGAAAGATCATTTTAAGTACCTACTGTTTTTTTGCTTTGAGAATTGTTTTCTTTTTAATCTCCTGATGTTTACACGGCATTTTTGTCTTAATTAATACTTTTATATTTAAATTCCTTTAATTTGTATTATTTACATTTTAGTTTTTGTAAAGCGTTATGAACGTTGTGGTACTGTATAAAATACAGATTGTTGTTGTTATATTTCCATTTATCTTTGTAACAGTGCTAAGGATGTGCAACCAGTATAACAGTCCTACATATATATTTGTCGTTGTTGTCGCATCTCTTGCTTAAGATGTACAAGTACTTAATGTATAACATATATGTCGTATAAATGTGTTTACACACTGACTGCGTATCTGCTATTCGTACGTACGATATATTCGCACAGTAGATTGTTCAAGTTGCATGCAAATGAGAAAGCTTTGTAAGTTAACGATAACGTTTTCGTATCGCCATTTTATGTTAGTCACTCAGTGGTCATTATTGGTAATAAGTTATTGCATAATGAGACCATAAATAAAAAATGTCTTATCAGTGTTTGGAGTGAAATACAAGCAGATTCCCTTATAAATGTCGAAGTTGCACCATAACGTAAGTACTTCGGCTCTTGGAAACAATTTATGCTGAAGCGAGTTTGTCAACAAAAGCTGGCACTGCATTATGTACTGAGTATCGTGATTGAACCGTCTTGTTGCAGTGCAAGAAGATAGTCAGATCATGCATCCGAAGAAAAAGCAGCCATGTAAGTGATTCTCAATGCAATGACCAGTTTAATAAAGTTTGTGTGTTAGGTGTGTGTGTGTGTGTGTGAGTGTGTGTGTATGTGCGTGCGTGTGTGCATTTATATGTGTGTGCACGCACGCATGTTTGTATTAAATAAAGAAGTGGGTGAGAGAGAGTTTTAAGGTCTTCCAAGGAGTAAAGTTTTGAGCAGTCCGAAGGACTAAATACTCCACTATATATTTAAACAATTAAGCACAAACTGTTATTCCCACACTCGCACGCGCACACACACACACACACACACACACATTTCAAAAATTGTATTTGTAATTAAAAAGTACATTACACTGCAATTTTAATATACGACATGCACTACAACACGGCTATGTACAAGTGAAACGCAGACAGTTATCACATTTAATTGTTTTCAGTTGTAATGTCTCTCAGATACTACACATAGTTGTTAAACGTTGCATCGAGAAGAATTGTTCCCTCGTGGAGTCAAAAGTGTTGCGTCCGTAGTCTTAGTAGTGTGGCCACGATATACTTTGAAAACATTTAGAAAACATTTATTCGCTCTACCTGTCTCTTAAGGGTATTTCTTTCATGCATCGAAGCCTGTTGTTTAATCTGTCTGTGTCAGTGTGGTGGTTGTTTCTCGGTATCTGTGTACTGATGCAGTTGTTATATTTGTTGTGGAATAGTTAGGTTACCCAGTTAGGTGTAGCTATGCATGTTACAACTAAATAGCTCGATTAAAAAGGCGATTGTCCGTTTGTTTTATCGTAATATGCTTAGTGCATTCTTCTTTAAAGTTTAACATTGATGTATGTGTACCTGTTGATGCACCTTTCAGTGATATATGTTTGCATGGTTGCAGACGACTATGGTTTGAAGATGACTTTCATCATAATCTGTCTGCTCCTTTCCATCATTCTCATTGTACTGGTCGTAGTTGTTGCACTCAGGATCAAACGTGAGTCTCAATTGCGCCGGTAACAGTCAACAAAAAACAGTATACCCACCGTTGTTCTTAATGTGATAGTAGTATACATCCTCACGCACCATGGGGCGCTGCTAACTACATCAGTATTCATGTCCCTGGCATATATCCTTGCGAATGCACTGGAGTTAAGCTGAGTTAATCATCTGGATGCTATTAAAATTCAGCTTCTTACATTTGCGCCTCTCACGCCTTGTGTAACTTGTAAAACTAACTATTTGAATACACATTGTTACCGAGCCGCTCGTGAGAATTGCTGAACAGGTAATTGTGTTTGGATTCCTTCCAACAGCTCTTTTGTATGGGTCGCGAATGTTTGTGCACGAGTCGTTCCACAGCGCGTACGACAGTTCTACGATAAAGTGCAGCTGTATCACTAATTCAGCGAGTTTCCGCACATTGCGTAGGATATCTGCCGTTGATAATGTAATCACCTACCATTCCTGGCTTGCGAGGATATATGAATAAAGAATATCTGGCAGCAAGGATCTCACGCTCGGAACACCCGGGGAGGAAAGGCTTTCTCCTTCTTGCAGAACATATTTTTCCTCAATTCTAGGGTATATTAATTGTACTTAATAATTGGCGGTATGTTTGCATTCAAAACGATTTAATTTAATATTATGGGACTGTGTGTACAGCAGCAGATTTTAGCAAAGCAATAATGTAGATCTGTAGATGATGGGTAGATTATGTAGTTGTTTCCGTAAAAACAGTAGTTTTACCACTAAAGTGGTTAACACATTTTACTGATACACCTGATGTGTATCATCAACAAAAAATATTACAATGTCGTTGTTAGTCATCGGGTGCAGCAGCATAGTGTTTGAACTTCGGACCCACTCTAACTCGAGAGGACAATATTCGAATCCAGGTTTACCGGCCAGTTTCTGAAAACTGGATTATTCCGTTCACTTCACATTGCTCTGTCGAAACAGATATGTAATTACGCTTATGGTTATGGACAACAATGGGTATATTAGAACGAATCATATGTATTCAATCAATGCAATGCGATGGAATGCTTCCCTGGGTCGGGTGGGTATTGGGAAGAAAGGTGTCGTGTTTAGCCCTTTGGAAGGAATAGTCAATACCATGGACTCTACAATATCTGACGGGTTTTAGCAATCTCCCCTCAACATCTCACTTGAAATATAATAATTATGCAGTATGAAGATGCATAGCAATACGTCTTGAATAGTGATTTATACCACCCTTGTCTCATGTTTGCTATTTTCTGTTCATGTATAATGAGTTATTACGGACAGCAAAGTATTACTCCAAATGACTACCTCACTACGGTTTTGCGTTGTCTCTTCAGAATCGATCGCGAATCGTCATGTATTGGTGTGCATTAGGAACTGGCGCCACCGAGCGGAGGGTGGTGGATGTGGTGGATGTGAAACGGACCCGTCCTCGTAGTTGTCTTCACCCTGACGTAAACAGCCTCAGATAGTCGATACTGCCCTGCAACGATTGAAGTGACGTTGATTGTTTTTTCGTACTGAAGCACATTCCATGCTCGATTGCAGCACTGCAATATTCTAATTTCAACATGATTTCGTGATTTGACCGTTCTTGGCAAAGAACACAATGCTTGTCTTATCTGTTGACGTAGTGCACGTGCTGCATAGTACACATCTGGCACTCGTAACAATCGGTTGTGTGTCTAAACAATATGAATGCACAAATGAAATGTTGATAAGCTGCTGTTAGGAAAAAAGTAGTTGTTACACGCGAGTGTCCCCTTACCCAGTTTGTTTGAAGTACTATGCAATATTTAGACACGTGTCTTTGCTTACAGCGTCGTTCTCGTGTATATGAAGTATTCGTGAATGTTCTGCTTAATTTCTAAGTGCCACATGTGTGGCGTTTCATTTCAAACTGTTGTAATTCACAGTGTAAGAAACGACGTGTAGTATATACTGTGGTTGATGCCCGTCGGTGAGAAGTCTTGATTGCGAGATCAGTTATGTTGGAAAGATTTTTTATGTGTGCAGACGATGCGTTGTGAAAATAATGTTGTTGAACAGATAGTCCGTTATTGAACTTCTGTAAAACGTGAATGTTTGTCTTTTGATTTCAGTGTTTGCATGATCAGACAGAAACCTCATTGCATAGCTATCAATTACTCTGTATAATATGCGCGAAACTGGGCATACTATAATCTGGAGAGAGGTTTAAGGCGTTGACAACCAATATCATGGTTTTTTTCAAGGGACTACAACGTTTAGTAGTTTTCTGCAAAGCTTATATGAAAATATCACGGAGTGCCATGTTACAAAGAGAAGACACAAATGTTGAGCTATATCAATCCGTAACTCTTGTCCATGTGTGTCCACAATGCTGCTTTCTGCAATACATACGTCTGATTTACTGTGAGTTTTAAATGGAACATTGTTCCGGATGTATGATGTTTGTCACGTGACGGTAACCGAAAATGAATCAGATTGTCACCTTTGTCGCGATATTGACAGTATATGGTTGATTTTACGTTTACAGTGTCGACTCGTATAATGATTATTTGTCGTATGCACTTATTTATACACAGAGCACGGCGCAATTATAAAAGCTAACAACATGACGGTTGTTTGACGAGTTCCATTCATCTAACGGCATACTTCGTCTGTCGCTGTGCCCATATTTCACGCACGAGGTAGTTGCGGCAGTTTGTACAGAATATCAGTTTGCCGTGCTTCTGTTGTTGGGCGTACATGATTACTGGAAAAAAATGAGTGTCTCTAACGTGTGTTCGTCTTCAATGTCCATATACAGCAGGGACGGGTCCAGAGACGGTAGTCTAGGGGGACTTAAAAAAATCAATATACGACCGAACCAAATTCATATTGGGTGGTCTGAGCCGGAGCTTCAGCACGATCCGCCGTTGCGCAGCGTCGCTGTCAGAACATGACATCGGAAGACGAGGGATGGAGGGGGTGCTATTGAAACATTTCCGCTACCGCGCCGCTGTAACTTCAGAAACGGGGGCACACTCAAAAGGTCTAGGAGGTAGGGGACACACCACTATATCAGGCATAGCGCGACCAAATTCCAAAGGTTTAGGGGGACGCCTGGAAGACATATGTAACAGCGGGGAATGGAGTTCATGCTAACCATGCCAACTTCTTCCCTCGACCAAGGAAAATGGAGACTATGTCACAAATCAACTCAGGATATAGCACAGCATTAATGCTTCCAATCCCACAGGTCGTTGACAATGGCATGGGTTGCAATGGGACAAATGTGGGTTTCAATCGCAAAACGTTCATTTATTTCAACAGTAAGGAATGCCTTACGGCCAAAATAACCACATTTGTAAACATTACCGGATATCCACTTTGGGAAATCCTTGGTGAAGACATTGTGCTACATAGAGTAACATGCTGCCGATGTCCGCCTCCTCTTGTGTTCCTGGCTGAAGGTACTGCAGGTCGTTGGTGGCTTTACGGACTGTGGTCACAACTATCTGATTTTCGGTGCTGATGATTACCTATCCACCGGAAACGAATGATCTTGTACACTGTAGCAAATAATGAAACAACTCTGAGTGGTTCGGCTATATATTCTGCATTTTCTTATTGGTTGCTTGAGGATGTCAGCCTACTACATACAATATATACTCTTCCGACAGTTGCCACATCGGTCCACCTTTTCAGGTAAGCTGATTATTAAAAGCAACCATCTCGTTGACACTCAATTTTTATTCTGCCTAATTCCTCATCTTGACTAATCGAATATGCAGGATATTTTAAATTCTTAACCGACTTCTGCGCAAACTATTTTATATTAGTAAATATTTCATCAATTGGGTAAAAACAAATTATTTAAAAAGTGAAATATTATTAGGCCTATGCTATCATTAATGGGTCGTCTAAACTAAAAGGTACAACATCGACGTCGATGTAGCCATTAACTGCTGCCATCTTTCGTATTATTATCATATAATATATCAATGAAAACGTTGCAGCAATATTATAGACAATGATAGTTGACTTTGTCCGACACCCGTGAAGAATATGTTTCACCATATAATGAGGCAGTCAGATTGCAAAGCAAGTAGAAATCTGTCAGTTATTAACCAGGACTAGTTATAAGACTAATAGGTGCTTATTGATGTGTACAACACATATATACATGGACATGGTCATTTGGTGCCAGTGATTCATTTAATGATTTTAAATAAACTTGCATTTTGCCATTTATTCTCATAACAGAATTACAACAGATTTGTCACCTATTAAATGTGTTTTTTTCTTGTGAAATAGCCAATCAAACAAGAAGGCTGGTGAGACAGTAACCCAAAAGGTGATAGTTTCTACCATTCTTATTATGTGGGAAACTGTCACTTATTTTATTCTTATTATTTTTTGTTATGTAAAGTCATAAGAAATATGGTAGCGAAGCGATGCTGACCCCAGTAGGAATTTGACATTTTCAAAGTTAAATGTAAGTATGATTCCACAAACTTACCTTTATCTTGTTGGAACCACAATCTAAAGATAATGTTCTACCGTCACAATTTGAATGGACACCAGTTACCCAAGAAGACCTTTGCCCAAGACAAGAAAGCGTGTTCTAAGGTACACATTGTTGATATCGGTAATATTTATACTTAGGTGTTATTCACAAAAGCCTGTGTCAATTACCATACATAAAGGAAACTACAATTATATAGGTATCGGAACTGGGGGGGGGCTGAACCAATAGTATTTTGGTTTAGGGGGCTGGATATATGTTTAGCCAACTTGCAACTCCACACCCCCTGAGGTTCACCGAAAACCCAAAATAACATTCACAAAACATCGGTGCTTACGGTTTAGTTAACTATAAGCCCTGATATTTTGTGAATGCTGTTTTTGGTGAGCCTCGGGGTGTGGAGTTGCAGGTTTGTGGCATGCCTGGTGCATTAATGAGTCCCAGGGGGTGAAGTTAGAGTGTTATGGTGAGCGTCAAGAAGCCCAGTCCTCCAAATATTTACAATATTTAATTGCCTATGGTTCAGGAGTAATACTAACTAGCTTAATTTGTATTGGTTGATAAATTAATTAAATTACAATTAAATCGGAGGTTTCCCAATTAAAATTCACATTATTGTCAGGTAAATAAATAAACCTCTAAGTTTTCCAAATTAACAATTAATACACATCCATTAAACCCCCGCTAGAACATCGCCACCAATGATCACCCCACCTACTGTAATTAATGGAAATAAATAAGTTCTAATGATAACATGTACTAGTATTACGATTACCGATAGCTTCAACTGTAATAGATTGCATTGCCTTCAGCGAGGGATTACTTAATACAACGAAAACTAAGTAATATATCACATTGTAATGTAATTTACCTAAGTTCTGGTTTTCATGTAGACATTTCTTTGTGTATATTTATGTCCAGTTGTTATGATATCATGTGGTTTTCTCCAGTTAAGACGAACCATCGAAACAAATCTGCACAACTCCGAGTGCTTCGGCAGATCACAATTATGCAGCTGAGCTGAGTTCGACTCAAGATGAGTTACTGGCAGCAAATCATAATAAGATCCGTCAGCTGGAGTTGACTTGTGAATCTCTGCTAGGCAAAGTTTTCAAATGACCACCAGAACATTGTTTTCTATGCTGCCACATTGAAAGCCGTGTTTTGGCAGTGCAACCTACAGCATTAACTATGGTTCGTTGGACACAGATACAGCGACATAACGGTACCAGTTCAGCTTTGAAAGATGATGTGTTTCGTGATGAATCTCCTGCAGTGATATACCAAGTTTTCTTGTTTTTGTGCAGAGTAAGACAGGCCTTCTTTGAACAGGAATTAGCTGTACGCTTCAATATCTCACATCCAACCGTTAGTCGTATTCTCCTTACCTGGGTGAATTACTTATACTGTATACTTGGATCATTATATATATGATGTTCTCGTGAAGATATACAGAACTATATGCCTCAGTGTTTCGAAAACTCTAATACCCTAAAACCAGAGTCATACTGGAATGCACTGAAATCCGTGTACAGACGCCCAGTTCTAAATTCTGAGACCCTCTAACTACAAGAGCCTCACTACTTTCAAGAACCTTGTTCGCATTAGTCCTTGTGGAGCAGTGCCATTTGTTAGTTCTCTGTACATGGGCTCTATATCTGAAAAAGAGAGTACTAACCGATTTGGTCTTCTTAACTTACTAGAAAAGGGGATCAGGTCATGGCCGACAAAGGCTTTACTATCGAAGATCTGTTAACATTCAATAAAACTAATCATGTTATCTCGCCATTTCTCGGTCCACGGGGAACGTTCACAAAGGAAGAGATGGCAGAAGCCCATGAGATTGCACGACTACGTATTCACGTTGAGCGTGCAATTAGGCACACGAAGGAATACCACATGTTTTACCGTTGAGTCTATCAGGCTCTGCTAATCAGCTGCGAACAGTTTGCGTTTTGCTGACATATTTTAAAAGACCTTTATTTTGATGTACAATGCTTTTTTATGAAAAAAGTCTTTTTTTACATCCATACAAACAATGTGACTGCCCTATATCTGCATTCATTGCAACTATTTTTGTTTCTAAACTCTTTTGAAATGATGATGTTGTGATGACAACTTCAAATATTCAGCTTACCTGAACATGTGACCCAGTATCTCTACACTGTGGGTTTTCACCACTTATCCCTTCCTAGTTGTCCGTTATAAATGTGAAATAGTATGTTATACCGTGACTCTGATGCAGTTGGGGACACGGCAATGAAACGATATACTCTTATGAGCATAATATCTGCTATTATGCTGTGTATGTATAATATATATGTGTGTGTGTGACAGACTACATATGTTTGGGCCGTAAGGTACTTCACCAAAGTAAAGAAACACATTTTGGATATGCTTTGTGTCAAAAAAAATCATTTTAGCTACACTGTTAGTCCTTAAGGTAGCTGCACCGGGTATCATGTCAGTTGATTTCTTTATTTTTTTTCTCATAGAACATTAGTAGGTGTCAGTATGAACATGTGTACTATTAAAAAAAAACAAGGCACTTTCACCATATGTCACCAATCAGTCCTTTAAAACTAGTATTTTAGTGTGTCTATGGAATGTCCCTTTTCAGATTCTTGGAAACTGACGAAGTTTCCATAGTGACGATCACGTGTGCGTCAGCCCAGTTCAAACATAAATTCATTCACCTTGAATGCAGATCATATAGTCTGATTATTCTCATGCCACTATGCTGTTGTATTTTAATTAACTAAATGCATCACGCTGTCAAATCACCAAATATTGGCGGTAGTTTTGTTTATTCTCCGAAAATGCTCGAACTCATCCGCCATTTGCAATGACATGTGACTGACTCCAGCCGGTATCAATCAATCTTGTCTACCACAACAAGTTCAACACATGGCCCTTCGTAACACAATATCATGAGACAACTTGGCGGGAAAACCTTAGGGGGAAATCTCAGTAATAGAAATGTCTGTCAAATTGTGTTGAAATGAGCCACATGCCAGTAAAATAAGTCACATTTCTAAGCAAAAAACAAGCGTCTGGTGACACCCTTATAATGTTAAAAACCAGGAAGTATTACTTAATGTAACTTTTTATTTAAAAAAAATACAATACTTACAAAGCCATAACTTGGCATATGAACTCGACTTGTGTTTACCCAAAATTGCACGGGATGGTTTTATGTTTGGGTGAAGGGGTCGTGCCAAAAATGCAGTACGGATTTTTGCTGTCTTTCAACATTGTAGCAAAATGTTTATGAAGCTGTATCAAACTTAATATGCATTTGTTTATAAAACAAACCCGTTTGAATGTCAACAACATGTTTGTACTTACAACCATACAAGTTTTTCTTTTGGGGAGTTTCTCAAAATGAAATAAAATGCTATTTTAAGGTGATTTTTGACATATTTTTAAATTGTTTATACACATTTAAATATATCTAAACAACATAACAAATCAATTCTTGTTTGTTAACAGTATTGTTTAGTATCTTAGGCAAACTCTGAGAAAAAAATGGTTAGCTTATCTTCAAAACTGATTAGAAATGATTTATTCAAAAGAAGCATATAATAGCCGGTGCAGCCGCCTTAAGTCTGGACCATCACGACGTATCATGTAATCTTCGTAACTGACAGTAAGTACAAATGTGTCTGTAGTATGTAAATGTTATATGTGCAGCATAATCATAACAAGAATGTAAGTTTCTAGTAGACTCATGCGTGTACATGGCCACATAGGTGGGGGAATTATTGTTGTGTTGTCATTTTATCATTGTATGTGCATTGTGTTACACATGATGTGTTGGATCTACTGAAGCAGTAAAATGTTTGCACAGCAACGATTACACATGAGTAATTGTAATGTACAAGTTATGCGTAAGGTACAAATACAAGTGTTCTACTTTTTGTTGACAATCAAGACACAAAGGTGCTGAAATGTTTCACATCTGTATTGTATGATAAAACGAAAGATGTACCAGTTCATTGTTATACATTCCAAAATACATGTATTTATAAAGAATCAATTCAACTGACAACACGGATCAGTACAAAAGAATTAACAGTAACGCTGCAGACTTCTGTGTGGATTGTGGTAATGTCTGGCAGAATATCACATGCAAAAACTAACCAATAGTGGAATTACCTTTCATGTATGTGGAAATACTTATTTCGAATCAAATTAACGCAAATGATTATTTCAATTTATAACTGACCCAAGTCTGCAAGCAAATAATGAAACTTGCAATTTAAACAAGGTGGAGGTACCAATAGGTACAACAGGTAATGAATTAATAATATACATGTGTATATGGTATGTTAACCCAATTATGCATTTATATTTCTATGATACCGCAATGTGATATAAATATCAATGTATGATAAGTTGCCATTTGCGTATGTTACCGTTAAGGAGATAACTCCCCAAGTGTTGTATTTACGTTCACATATTTCTTCCTTCATTTTACAGCTTTGATATTGACTACTTCATAATAAAAGCAAGAAGTAATTGAAAAAATGCAACTAGCTTTGTGTTCATTTCGATCCACAATGCTTTATGAAACATGATTCTTCTGATAATAATAGCTGTGATTGCGTTTAAGCCCGTATGCACCATTGGCTTCCTTCAGGTAGTTGCAGTTGAAATACGAATCCAAGTGTTTCGTGGAGAACAATAATCGCATACACATCGATAGATCCGACGTTTGAATAAGTACGAATATGATCGCCCATGCATTGGCATATTCACGCAAGTTTCTTAGTGAACTAAAAAACAGCCGCAGGGATGCGTAACTCTGACCGCGTAATTGACAATTGTATTAAAATTATGACAATTACTGGAAACATTACATATACCGTGATTCTTAACCGACGAACAGTGAGTCTCAGCATTCATGGTTATATATCGTGTAGCATACAACACATCAAAGGAAATATAAACCATACGTATATCATGAAACTATTCCTGACATTTACTATTATACCGGGATGTGCGCATCAGTTCTCTGAAATGATACAAATGTTACAGTAGGGCACTGCAGCCTAATTAATAAAAGATCATATACTTATTTGAGTTAGCAGGGGTTCCTAATTTTATTTCATAAGCCTGAATAGATTCTTTAATATATAAAATAGTTCCATCTCCCCTTCTTCCGATTATATCTTTCCTAAACATTGTATATCCTGTCAGTCCCAATTTGGCATCTGATATATCGGTGGCGGCCCATAATTCGGTTATACCTTTTATGTGAGGGTCAGTATCTTCTACCATAATGTCGAGTTCATTTAGTTTGTTTACTATACTCCTTGCATTTTAACAAACTCCTTTATATTCAGCTTCAGAGCAGTTTTCCAGACTGCTCTTTGCTGATTTATTTGTGCTGTCTTTTTCTGTGCCTCCAGTTTCAGGCTTCTCTGTGAGTCCCCCTGCGAATCTAGTTTAAATAGATGCAATCTGCCCCCTTTCCACTTAGGTGGAGGCCATCTCTCATGTACATATCTTCCCTCCCAATAAAGTATCCTCATACATGTGTGAATCCCACCCCCTCTTCTTCACACCTCTGTTCAACTAGTGCGTTAATCGCCATCCTCTTGCAGTTTTTATATGTTGGCCCCTTCTTTCCACTACTGCCGAAATTCGTGAGAGAATAACCTGTTCAACTCTTGTGTTCTTCGATTTCCTCACAAACTGCCTGTACTTCTGTACTATGCAAGTTGTTCCCTCCCTGTCTGCATTTTGTGTCCGTACGTGTACTAGTACCCAATATATTATGAGCACTTTTCTTTGACTTGTTATGTTTATGTTAATTAACCCACGGAATTGTTGTGTTTTAAAGTGCTTATCCAAACTGTTACCTTAATATTCCCAAAGTTTGATTAACATCACGCACATTCGCTGGTGTGACTAGGCACTGCTTTTTACAATTTGGATAAATATATTGGTGTCGTGATAGTACCGATTATTGGTAGCATGGGCAACACAATTGTGGATCTTGATTTGAATATTTGGTTGATGCATAGAAAACTCCATTGATTTGCAATCTGGCTACACATGTCGTCAGCAGCGCATCTCAACGGCGATATCGTATCGTTCAAACCCGACTTTGGTGCATTGGACACGTTGATTTTACATGTTATTATTTTCTACTGCATATCTGTGTTTTTGTACACTGTGTACACGTGTCATAGTCGTCCAAAAAGTCCTGAAAATCGTGTCTATAGGTCAAGGAAGTGTAATTATTCCAGTGGATGTTCACAAAATGTACCTATTGGCTGCAAAAATAATAACGTGTAAAATGATTTTACATGTTATTATTTTCTTCTGCATCTCTATTTTCTCGTATACCATTCTACAGGTGTTGTAATCGTATTCATAGGTCAAGGTAACGTAAGGGAAGTTTAATTATTTCAGTGGATGGTCACGACATGTGCCCGTTGGTTGCAAAAGAACAATTAATGTAATGTTGACTTTTGATCAGATATGGAGGATATTCTGTTGGCTATGGTCACGCTCTTGACATTGTATGTGTATCGCATTAGAAAGTAAAACAAAACAACGAAGTCTAAGTGTCTGGTTTAGTTTAGTAATGCCGACTACCACTAGTAATCAAACGTTATTGATAAGTCAGGGAGCTGCATACTTTACAACACTGTTTGATGTTTGGCGCATTCCATTTTTCTCACATTGAAAACAACCAATTCAGCGAATTAATCGTTAGCATCGTGGCAGATGTCAAGTAACGGCAATGGCGACGTGTTTTTTAACAAATGAATAAACCTGGTGTATAAGATGGTATTTAGGAATGGCACATTCTCGATGCGATTTTCTACTGCTGGCTGAGTAGATAATGTGTGCATTTGACCCGGACACTTGTGACGAATGGGTGATGCGTGCGTTGACGGGGTTCGATGCCTTTTAATCGACGGAAGCAGGTCTGATTGATCTCCGTGGGGCGATTGTTCGGTGACGTATAGAGGCGGAATCCACAGCAGAACTCGTGTCTCCAGTAACCCAGTTAAAGTCGGCACTGGGAAATATTGCGAAGGGGAGGCGTGCATCAAACAAGCGTGCAACGAGAACACCTGCGGTACATCTAGAACCAATAAGGCGATATTTCCACCTACGTTTTCTTGGCGCGCCCACAACTTAATAATTAAAATTGCTGCTCTACCTTTGTATGCAGTAGCATAGCTTCTCCATGTTGTCGTAGCAAAACAGAAGAAGTACACTCCAAATGGTTTATGATGAGTATGTTAATCGTCTAACAGCTGGCGATGTTACTTTAATCAACATCCGAATTATGTTATGCATATAAGTACCATTATTGAAATGAAATGCCAGCTTATTTTGGACGTTGATTTCATTTGAATAATATTCCAAATAAATTTGCAATGTATGTTTCTGGTTGTCTTGATTATCACGTCATGTACGAATACTTCTGGAAACTCCCTTCTGCGTCTGTGAGTGAGTGTGTGTGCGTGTGTGTGTGTGTGTGTGTGTGTGTGTGTGTGTGTGTGTGTGTGTGTGTGTGTGTGTGTGTGTGTGTGTGTGTGTGTGTGTGTGTGTGTGTGTGTGTATAGTGCCAACCGGAGGATTGACGCTTTTGTTAGATACATGTCTAAAAATACCTTACATTATATTACACACAAACGCAGAGTAAGTTTTACGTAATTATTCATACATTACATTACATTAGATACGATGTCAATTTAAAACGTTTTTCGCAATACAAATTACGGCGCAATTAAAAACCATCGGCGTATCTGTTACAATTTCAGAAAACACGCGAACCCTTCCACTAATATTCGTATAACTTCCAGTATAAACCCTAAATCGGTAAAGCAACTCTTAATCAACAGGGCATTTCGAAAACAATATAAAGGTTTTACTACTACTACGAGGCGTCGTACATGAAGTATTGAATTAAAACATTAATTGAATCAGGTTTTACTATTCTGTACCGTTGCGTGCAACCAAAGCCATTTGTCCAATCCATCACCGGTATCATTTTGATTGGTTCAGACTAAAAGGATTGAAAGCGTAACTGTTTCCGTCAACGAGGAATTCAGTAACGTATACTTTTTGCAGTTTTTTTAATCGTAAGTTTAAACTGAAGGTGTAAGTTAGCAGTCAACATCTATGGTATTGTTGACAATGTATATTACATACTCTATACTCTGTTAACCCTAAATGAAATGGCAAATAGCGTGGACATAATAATAGAAACGCAACCATTTGAGGAACACTTTTGCAAGTTACATATAACTAAAGCAATTATAATGCCTTAGCTTTAGCATCAGAACATATTCGTTTCAGAATATAATTCAGTATGGACAACTTATATTATACTTACGTAGATATATATATATATATATATTAAACATTAACTAATAATTTCGATACCCATACGTAAGTGTTTATTCCAACAATACCTTCATATATGTAATACACTACTGACATGTGTTAATTTACAGTTACGGGCCCATTAAACGATATTAAAGTCAATGCCAAATATAATTCACTTGAAATGTCCTGGGCTCCGCCAAGTGGAGGAGCGGTGCAATCTTACAAAGTTACCCTGCAACGCTGCGGAGAAAAAGACGAAACGTCAGACATCCCTGCTAGATATATAACGTATGGTTCGTTGAGGACAGGACGTAGGTACAAATTTTCCGAGAAAGCTAAGCGGAATGATCTATGGGGTGAAGCAGTCACAAAAGTCACAAAATACGTCTACACAAGTAAGTATGTTTCTCTGTTCATGCATCACAATTTGGTGCACACAACAATGAATGCTAACACAGTTAGTTATTACATAGTTATGCCGTAGTTTCTTGAATGAATGTTCACATCGCTTCAATTTCAGTGATGAAAGTAGACGTTAACCCCTTTACAACACCAACACCCCAAAATTCGATAACAAAAAGTTAGTGAAGAAATGCAGAAATAGACCCCCATCACTATGCTCCCAGTCGAAAAGGGAAAGGCCTGTTATTAGAACATGTTGATATAGGAGAAACTGAGAAGGGACTCGACGAAACAATACAACGGAGATATGATCAGAATGATTAGTATCTTCATGGAAAAGGAGATGAAGATTATAGAGATCTTTAAACAGACCCATAGGTTGGGAAAGTGCGATGGGTACATTTCCCCACCGAACAAAAAATTCATCTTGGCAGAAGTATTTCCCCATGGAGGGATGTAGTTATGTTTGATTTAAAAGTGTTGCATACTCGTGGATAGCGATGTCCAACTGTACACCCTTCACTGTGAAATCGCCTGTACTACCCTCCCGATTGTGACAAATCCCCAACATTACACCCCCGCTCGATTGCAAACAAAATCCATCAATACCCCCTCGACTGAGTTTTATTTTGAAAAAACCAGTCCCAGGCCGAAAATCACACCCCCGAAGTCAACTACGCTAATGGCATGGTACTGATACTTGCATGAGCCACTAAGCAAAATAACACGGATATACATTCCACACAGACATTGCTACTAGACTACTCACACACGATAACATACAAAGTATTCACATATTTAGCAGAAATCGCATGAACGTGTGAACAAAATCATATAGCCAAAAGCACATGATTTGAAATGGTACATGTCGTATGCTATTGTGTCACTGATCACAAAACACCGACAAAAAAATACGGGACTCTAGGAAATCGGCAAACGATACGAAACGTAAGATGAGAACCGACCTTCATCTAGATCAAAGAGGTCGTTGGGACAAATTTATCAGCAGAAGTTTGGCATATCCGTGGGTAATCATAGGAAAACACAACTGTCAATCTATCACGTGTCTCGCGCTTCGTTTTCACCTTGGACTCCGCTGGCGACATCAGTTGCGCTTTCGCCTGCATGGGTAATAGGATATATATATTTTCGTAGGGGTATAGTCACAGGAATGACACAGAATACTGATGATTGTTCCTGTTTCCGAGTGATGGAAATAAATCAAACAGGTGGGAGAAGTTTTGTGAATAACAATGTTACAGTTATAGCTCCAGGGTACCTTCAGACAGCAAGATATAAACTTTGTCGCATATGTTCAACATTTGCTCCAAAGTAAGATTATTTCTTAATGTCTAAGGCTTCTAATACTGTAATATATGTTGAAAGTATATATATAATAATTGTGGTGAATAAAGTAAATTCATAGCATTTTAGACAATGTTATTGTTTACGCCCGCGAAGAAAACAACAAACTTTGGGATGCATTCGTGGTTACTCCACGGCGGACGTGGCGAAGCACATTGTTAATGCAGTAACACAATATAATGCTGTATACAAGTAGCGAGTTAACGTTTAACCGGTTTATGACAATAGTTCGCAATGCCGCGGATCCTTTCAATTATTGCTCCAATCAACGTTAATGTCGTAGAGGTAAATAAAAGCCGCTTAATTTAACTGGTTTTACTTTGTGTGAACGCAGGCGTTAATATTACGAACGTTATATATACGACACTCTGATATGACATAGGTCAAGATTGTCGAACGATCACTTACCATAGAAGCAATTTATTGATTGGCACTGACATTCACAAGTAGTCCAGGACTTTTATGGTTGCACCTGGAACAAATTGCAACATAAGCAATTTCAACTGTTTTGGTTACATTGAAGGTACCTACAAAACATATCAAAAGTCTTCAGCGATGAAAATTGGGAAAGTGACTTAAAACGAGGAATCAACATATCCCATTTACCCCATGTTAAACAGCATTAATATCTATATTTAAAGTGCATATTTTGCTAATATTCAATATAGCGTCTATTCAATTCCACGGTGATTGAAACTGGGCATTCATAATATACATACGAATGTATCTAAACACATTACAGAGGTGCCATCTGCTTGATCAACCCAGAGATCACGCTTCAATTAAATAATTTGCTTAGTCAAATCGATGTAAACACATTCTCTCGTGATATCGTATTAACGAATAGCCGGAACGCCCTAGTATTTATACATATTTGCAAAGTATGATCAAACAGTGAGCGATAATAAAGGGTTATCGAATATGGGTTCCGAGTTTTATTCTATGTCGTCACGCTGAACGCTTGCATGTAATAGTATAATATAAAATAATAATACATTTATATAATGTACATAATGTATATTAATAATTGATAACATATATACAACATTTATATAAACATTTTTTTTTCTCCAGATGATCGCGTTGTTGCTTGAAGCATGGCAGAATCAGAAACGGATTCCTGAGTGTGGTGGTTCCTAATGACCATGCAACAGTATCCCTTCGCGAGAAGGGTAGCCAAGGTAGCAAACAACGTAGAGACTCCATTTAGACTGTTCCCGGACAAGTGGTGCATCAGGAATGCCGTTATTCGTACTGCAATCCGACGAAACAGTATGTTTTAACAAAAGGAAAAGCAAGGAGGTGTGTATGCTGTGGCTACAAGAGAATGCAAGGAAACATTGCTGGAGCAGTGTTCTACAAGAAGAGACGCCTGGGTTGATCGTGTTCGGGTCCGGTTGCTCGCTGTGCATGATCTGCCTGCAGCTGATGCCGTATATCACCAAACATGCAGCGTCAACTTCCGTTGTCCCTCAAATGTTTTGTGCGTGATGAAGACGTCAAAAAAAAACTGAAACTTGGGTGACCAAGCAAATCAACAAACACAGGCCGTACTGTCTGTGAAGCCAAAGCTGAAGCATTTCTACAGGTCATTCAATGTCTGCAAGATAACGACGAGAACAAACAACTGTATCAGATCAGGTTAATGGCCGACTACCTGACAAAATCTAACCCTGAGCCATATTCTGTAAAATATATGAAGGCTAGCCTGGGGGAACATTTTGGTGACGAAATGATTATCACTACTATAAATCACAAATCAAATGTGGTGACTATTCGGCAGACGGCTAAAAATGTACTGCTTGAGTTCCATTCTAGTCAATCGGATGATCCAAAGAGCAAGAGAATCCGCATGATACAGGCTGCTGCAAAGTTTATCCGGGAGGAGATCGAGGCAGTAAACACATCATGTGAATCATACCCAGCGTCAAATAAAATCGAATCTGAAGAAGCTTGTCTCAGCTACTTATCTTCTAGTTTGAAGATGTTGCTTGAAGGAATCGTGAAGGGAAGAGGTGTTGGTGTCAAGGTGGCATCCATCGGACAAGTCATCATGCAAGCAGCGTGACTCCGGGTGTTGTTTGCCCCACTTCAGATTGCATTATCAGTGCAATTACACCATCATTTTGCATCTCGTTTTCTCATTGACTCACTTCACAATCACGTATTCTGCAGTTCGTACAAATAAGTCAAACGGTTTGGACAGAATGCGGCTGTAGACCAAAGCACTGACATAACCAACTACACCACAGAGTTTGTTAAGTATGCAGCTGATAACGTCGACTACAACATCAGGACTCTAGATGGGAATGACACTTAATTAATAGCTGACGTGTCGAATATTGGTCACTATTCATGCTATATTTAAAGTGTGTTTGATTATTGTAAAAAATACAATTTATGCTTCTTTGAGTAGATACGATTTTTATTTATGAAAAATTAAACGGCTAACTTACATAGCCTCAATAAACCCAGATAGGTTGGCTGTTGTCATCTTACCCAAATGAGGGATCATCTTCATAATTATTGAAATGTTCTCTAATTTTAGAGCAATTCAGAGTTCATATTTTATAGAAAGCCGGGTAAGATGACAACAGCCAACCAGTCTGAGTAAATGTTTATTGAGGCCATGTAAGTCAACAGTTTAATTTATAATTTTTTTAGAAATGATGATGGACTGCATTTCTGTGATTACGTATATATGCTACTTCATACAATATAACATAGACATTTATCGGGAAACGTTAAACTTAAGTCGAAGACGAAGGTCCGGTCGCTTTTGCAAGCTGACATAATTTATTCCCATTGACAATGTATTTGTAGTGTTTAATTTATCACTTTAACTATGAGTAATATTGGTTTTTATTTATGTAATTTATCATGAAAATGTTCCATGTTATATTTTGAATCACATATATTTTAACATGATTATCCATAGCAGAGTTTGCCAAAAACAACTTTTTCGGCAACGTCTGCGGAGCGCTCCCTTCACTGTTCACGAGACTTCACCGCTCATCAACATTAAGACCGAAATTTACGGACAAACTATAGTTATACTAGTTCAAAGGCCACAGTCCTCAGCAACTAGCTGTCGTTGTGAGTTTAGCAGTTGGGTTTTGGCTTAGGGAGTTAGGACCTAACCTTCTCTGTATAAGTTGTGTTGTCTCACTCAAGGCATGCTCATCTGAATCAGTGAATGACACTGTCAGTTGTCACTGTTACTGGCAGTGATGACTGTTGTCTGTAGTCAAAGCATAAACTGTAGTCTACTCTAGTAGAGTGTTGTTGGGCAGATTCGTATCAATAAGTCATAGGTAAAGCCGTAGCGTGGGGCCGTGGGCGTAGAGGGCAAGGGTAAAGACGACGTGAAAACACAAAATCTCGGCTAGGCCTAGTCTTTACTTTTACCCCTCATAGATATACTAGCATAATCCTAATAATATCATCCATGCCCATACCCTGATCCATGACTGACCAGGCATGGCCAAGGTTCATGCCATGGACATGCCCCATCCCCTTACGGCTATGTGGCTCATATCCGTAGGCAGCTATCCGTATAAATTGTACTGCATTGTTTTGAAATGTGCCCTTTCCTCTAAAGTTGGCAAAGGAAATTGCCATGACAGGTCTTTGGCTATATCATACAGAAGTTACCTCTCTTGTGAAGCCTAGGCATGTGTCCTATTTATATGGCTATTGGCTATGCCTGCATGATTTATATATATATATATATATATATATAGTCTTATACATGACTTCATGTGATACAGACAGTATATATATTACGTTTAGAGAATGGTCATAACTTTGGGCACAGGACTATTGGCATAAGTAATCTCTAGCCTGTCTTAGTCCATAGATTGGATATCCCATCCAGAGCTCCCTGCATTTAGAGCCCCCTTAGGAACATTTACGGGCCTACCTAGAACAGTGACGGTAATTATGCGGTGTTATATAGGCTGCTTTTATCTATGTTCCACCATACTTTAAAGTAAGTTAGCTTGCACTATAATTAATATCAGCTGCAGGAATGTATAACTAGTATGAATGTGTTTATCCTAAGATATTGGTAAATAAACTCTTGTAACATAACTAATGTACTTTTTTTAGAAGTATCATTGAGTTATAGAATTACTATTTGTGTACACACATGAAAAAACAAATGTGTTGAGATACAGGGGGGTCATTATACTAATATAGGTCCAAATTTTAGACTTTCAGCTTTTTTCACAATGCAACATGTTTATTAAGTTTTAGGCATAGATTCATACCATAATAATATTTAAACAGCAACAGGCGTGTTAAGTTACAACTCTTAATGTCAATTGGTTCAGCAAGTGATCTGCAATAAGCATGTTACTGTGACTGTATGTAGAATACTACTGTCATCGTTTCCAGGCTGATGTAAACAAATGCAATTGTGTAGTAGATCTGTGTTACCATCTCTATGTGATAACGTACGCAATTAATAATTTCACTATTTAGGGTGGTAGTTATATATTATGTAAGATACACGTTTTGTGTTGACTGTTTGCATTTAATAACTACGTATTTTATATATGTCAGTCACATTACCATTTGGGGTCCTGCTCTACAAATAAAGATATTGATCATAGTTGTACGAGACGGACACCTCCTAAAAGATTGGGCAATGAAAGGATTTCAACAACAAAACCATATTTTTAAATATAGCAAAACAATAGTATCATTGACCGGAAACTGATAGATAACAGTGAAACACAAAGAACATAATAAATATATTACATACACAAATTGATGCACGCATCACCCCCCCCCCGCCGTTCAAGAAACATGAAACAGACAGGCACTCCCCCAAATGAAGTCTGTTCCGTATGTCTATGGTCTCTTTGTTATTTTATCGAAATGGTGCTAGTTGCTGCAATAGGTTGTTTCATATGCATACTGCAGTAGCAATTACATTTCGGGCTTATAGACTGCATGGCCAAACATACCGGTGTGTTAAATATAGCCATGTCTACACATGTTTTACTGGGACAAATACTTTAATTTTGTGTGGAGTTGTGTACTGAATACATGAGATGTATGCATGTATATTATTTTGTATCTTAATAAATTTATTTACTTACAAAAAGTGTTGATGTTGACTGTTTTTACATAACACACATATAGGCATTTTACAGTCCACGAGTAATACACTATTGCAATGAAATCTGACTTAATATTAATCAAATTATTTGTTAATCACATTTTTATGGCCTGATTTTAAGCAAATGGAAGCAAACATTTAAATTTTGATGACAGTTTATTAATATATCCTATAACAATTAGTCAATTGTGTATATCTTTTATTATAATTTTTATTTTCATTTTATTCAACACGAAAAGATCAGTAGAACATACAAAATAAGGATTAGAGTCAAGTAGTGTTTGTTTGGATGCTCCAATTTATCATATAAACCAGTGTATCCCCCCACCCATGAGCAATGTATGGTATTTAATCGTGCGTCCTAATTTGTGTTAACAAAAAACCTTACAAATGTACAGATAATGCGGTATTATTGAGGCACTGTACAGGCAATGCGGTAGATAGTGTTATATATATATATATATATATATATATGTATATATATATATATATATATATATATATGTATACACATGTATGTACATAATATATATATATATATATATATATATACCACCGCAGTAGGGGGGTGGCGAGAATTGTTGTACCAAAAAAACTCGACGAGCGTGTGTTGTGTTCGGGTCAGGAGGCTGTGCTCTTCGGAGTAGCGACGCATGAACGGACTGAGATCGTCGCGGGTGACGTAGGTGTTCTTAAAGACTGGCTGCACGCGCAATCTATCGCGCAGCTCTTCCGGCACGACGATATCGCATTCTGCGAGACCGAAGAGAGTACCGTCGCGCACGGCCTCCAAGAACTGCGCCTGCCTGAGCTTCCCGAGCGATCGACGGGCCTCGTTCTTCTTCTTCTTTACCTCTCGCCACTGGCACTCCCATATCTCGACGACGGTGACGAAGCTGCGAAGTTACGCTGTGGTGGCGACCGTCTCGGCTTGCAGTTGAATCATGGGTTCACCGTTGACCTAGTTCGACTCCTTGCCCGTGCACGGACAACCGGGGAAGAAACACCCTTGGAACTGGTACGCCGTCGACGGCACCACCCGTCGACAGGTACTTAACTACGCGCTTCTCACGCTTTTCTGGCTTCCCACGTCAACCACTGCACAGCAATACGACCGTGCCGGTGCACCGGTTCCGGACGAAAGGCGTTCTCCTCGCGCCGGCGCGTGTAACACCCCGTTGGCATGTCTTGGGTGAGGGCTCAGAGAAACAGGGCGTTCGCGTCGTAGCCCACGATAGAGCGACACGTCAGCCTCGTGATGGCGCGAAAAGATAACCGAGGGGCGTCCGGCGATCTGGGATTGCACGAGCTGATGCAGATCCTTGTTCGGTTCGTTGAACAGGTTGAAGTGGGTCGTCGGCAGTAGGTCGTTGAACAGATAGAGCAGCGTCAGTCCCGGTACGCTGATACCGTCTTTGAACATGTCCACACCTTCCTGAATACCCTCGTAGGCCTCGCCGGAGATACCCTCCCGTTCCGGGTTACTTTAGAAGACCTACTTCAGCGGAAACTCGGTGTCATCTTGTTTCCGCAGATCGTCCAGATACTCGTAAGGGAAGTGCCCTTTGATCACCTCGCATTCGTAGGCTTTCAAGAACTTACGGTTGCTAAAACCAGGAGCTAGGTAGTTGGTGATGTCCAGGGACTTGAGGGTGTTCGTCGATAGACTCATATGTTTGTTATTTCTCTTGATTACAAAAGCCGACGATACGGCCTGACCTTCGTCCATGAGAAAGTGGGTGAAGTACGTCTTGGCGACGTTCAAGTCGTACTTGCTCGAGTTGTAGCCGAGGACCGGGGGGTGACGTAGGTGCGCCCACAGACGGCCTGCGAGTGTGATTTACGGGTTCTTCTCACCTTCTTGACATTTGTCTTTCCAGTCGGCCTGGAGCTCGGTGAGCTATTCGAAGATAGGTTGGTACGAGGGTTGCAGCTCCTCGAGCGCCGCCTCGCTTATCTCTTCCAGGGCAGTCATGATCAGCTTCGCGAGTTCATTTGAATCCTCGGTCGTGACGAAACACTGCGCCGAGTCTTGTCCGTGGACGTTCGAGGTGAGAATCACGCCAGGCTAGCCACTGTAGTTTGGAACTGTCCGAGAGTAGTCGAGCCTGTTGAAAGTAGCACTCGAAATCAAACGTCGCTCTGTACGGATAGTAGCGCAGGGCCTCTTCCACATAGATACTCTCATCCTCCAGCTGTTGGAACACGGACGGACTCGGGTGGTAGACACCGCCGGTGTAGACGCGTCGGACCCCTCCCTCATACGTAGCTTCATGTCGCCGCAAAAGCCACGCCGTTTGCCAAAGCGAATCACCGCACTTGGCGCAACGGTACGTGTGACAGAATAGGGACACGCTCTGTGTGTACGAGTATTGAGTATCGTACACGTTCAAGTTCACAGTAGTGGGGTAGCGGTCTACCTAGCGCCTGACCAGTTCGGCGGTCGTCTTCCCGTTCTCTAGCTCCTCCAGTCAGTACACGACCACGTTCGTTTGGAAGACGATCTCCACCCGATCGAGATCGTCTCGAGGGACACCATCGCAGGCGTAGGAGTTCCCCTCGATGGTGCTGCCTGTGTACAGTTTTAACGTCGAGGCCGTCAAAGCCTTTACGTCAGAGCCTCTATGCAGCGACAGGCATCGGAACAGGCACAGGTTATCGGTGTAGGATCTACTGTGACTATCCTTCTGCAGGTTAATAACCGCCTTGTTGCGTCGTAGATACTCGGGAAGTTTCACGCCGAGACAGCCGATAGAATGTCGGATGACAGCGTTGAGAAAAAAGTTGGCGTTAGTCACCAGATCGGCCGTCCATCTCGAATCCGGTCTTTAGGCTATGACGTAGTGTAGGACGTCGGGTTGGTGGATGCGTCCGAGGAATCGTTCGCTATCTCGGACACTGGTAATCAGAGAATGTTGCTCGAGGTGGCGAATGCAGCACTTGCATGACGAATAGTAATATATATAGCGCCCTGTTTCCTTGAGGATGAAAGCGAAACTCAAGTTGATCTGGAAGGCGCGAGTCTGTTCTTCGAACATGAGCCGTAGTCGAGCGGCGAGAGCGCTCGTGTCCAAGCCGGTTAGCTGACAATTGTATCTCGATTGAATCGGACCCCTCAACGCAGACGTGCGTATACTTGTTCAGTGATCGCGAACGACCCGTCGTAGGCCTTCCGACACGGCATCGCCTGCGCCTTACATAGGAAGCTCTTCGCCGTTAGCGACAGCTACTGGGTTGTCTGCGGGGGGAGCCATCCGGGGCCTCTTTTATGTCAGTTCATCCTGAGATGTTTCAACAGAGTTTTTCGACTGATGAAAGTCAGATCACACATCTGACATTCAATGCGGCGTCCCTTTAGTCTCGGTGGTGCTCGACATACCCTAAGCTGATTCTCCAGACGCGCCCTTCGATCGAAGGAATGACCGCACGTCGCACAGACTAGTAGGAGTCAGCGCTGCCTCGTCGGAAGGTGCCAGCATTGTATGGCTCGGGGAAGGGGACAGCCCCGGTGGTGAGTAGAATCGGACGCCGGTAAGAGACAGCACTGTACGGCTGGTGGAGTATCGGACACCTGAGGGGGTCAGCGCTGTACAGAGCTCTCTCTGAGGGCGGCGCTTCCGTGACATCTGCCCGCTTCGACGTCTGCTCGTTAGTAACTACGGTAAGTGTGGGTACGGTCTATATGTAAAGCCCTGTGGTGGCGTCTTCTGCGTAATCGACTTAGGCCGTGCTGCGTGTTTATTCGAACGTGTTTGTATTAAATTCAGGCCCGTTTTGTTGCTTTAAAGCACCTGAAGTCGTTACAGATTCCCTCTATGTGAAGTGTCTCAGTTGGCAAATTTGGTCTGAGTGTTCTGCTCGCTATTGAATAGTGATAGTCTGATACAAAGTATTCATTGAAGTCAAATGTCCAGTACTTATTGATTATTTTTTCACACCTGGGAAAGAAATCTTGTGATGTATTTCATTAGAAGGTGCAACATTTCACATGTCAGATGCCTGCTTTTGTAGAGTTATATGTGGTTTAATGATTACCGGAAGGACGCGACTAGCTGTCGATAGAGGTCGCTATTGACTTGGAGTTGTACCATGAGACAAGGTTTTCAAAGTTTTATTTATGACATACATAGAAAGGCGCTTAGCACCGGTTCGTTGTTATTCAGCGTGTTGCAGAGAAAGCAATCTGCCACTAAACGATTATACAACAAGCTCTATACGGATATACAGAGTCACAGCGTTCGTTTTACAGCAGCTTTTTTATGTTCAATGCGGGAAACGTATCTCACTTCAGGTCGGCACGAATTATCAGATATTTCTTAACGGCCTGCCACAAGGCCCCGTTATGCTAGCAACAGACTCGGTCCATTTGTAGCCAATCGGCTACTTTTTTAATCATGGCCCCATCGGTTTGACGATCCGGAGACCAGCACGTGTCGTACAGCACTAGTATCAACCTTACCGTACTAGGAATCAGAGGCCTTTCCATAACGGCTTGAAAATGGCGCTTAATCATACCGTACGGCTTCTCTCAGCAGCTGAACAGATGAACGAAGGGGCAGGACTTGGGCTCTTTGCACTCACCGCGGCGACTGCGTGCTGTTTCCAGGACCGCTTCACCAATAGACTCGGCGAACACTTCGAGTAGCCGACGCTCCAGCCGATCGGGGTCCGCAGTTGGTTTGATTGTGTTGTAACACGGAGCGTCATGCCCTGATGACAATGACGACACCGCGCCGACCAGGGCCGGGGCAGATGACGACGACTCGGACGAGACGCACACAACTACTGCCTCTTTCCCGTAGGTAGGAAACGCCACTTTCATAAAGGCGGCCACGTATTCGCCGGAAACACGTTGAGTTCTGGCCATACGAGCGAAACTTTGATAGCCGAGGGCGACGGACCGTCCTGAGGCCACGCGGAATACGACGGAACGGCCTCTACCTAGACGGGCGTTTCGTGATCGAAGGCCTTAAGCTCGTATCACGCCATGGGAAACGGGTCGTTATGAGATGGAGCCCACTCGACGTCACCACCCCACAACGACGAAGACACAGCCTCTACCTTGAAGCGCTTTTTTGGTGGGACCGGTGGTTCTAGGTCGGCCTCGCACAGCTTCATGACGGTAACGTTTATAAGGTCATCTATGACTTTGTCCGAATCGATATCGTTAATAAACGTGATGTGAGACGTGCCCTCCAGCAAAGAGACAAAAAACCTTAATCAACACGCATAGTAATCACGGCTCAGCGGCCAATTCCGTGGTCAATCCCTTTACTGTATAGGTCACGAGGTCACCCCAGGTTGTCATCCTCAGCTTTGATTGTCAAAAGATTTTACACTTGATAAAGACCATCTTCTTTTTCCGTAAGCCTTTGAAGATTCACCGAAACAGGTTAGTATAACGCTCCCCTTGATCAGCCTTCGCGACAGCAACAGATTCCTTGTCTCGGCCGTAGTCAGCTGTAGTAACGTCTATCTGTGGACACAACAAAAGGCGAATACAGACCGAGCCCTAGACTTGAAATTAACGTGGAACGATTTTTATATTGAATAAAAAAGCTAAGCCACATTTATGATTGTGTCATTATTGGTAACTGTGTTGATACATCATATCACTAATAAGTATTTTATCAATCGAATGCAAACAAATTCTTCGAATAATTATTTCGTTAGCTTCTGTTGAATATGCTGCATATTTCCACTAGACAATAATCGTCAATACTTCAATGATCTGTTTTACTTAATTTAAAAACAGGTGAGACATACATTTTACACATCCAGCTCTTCTTCCTGGTCCTTCTTCGACCCCTTTCTCCTTTTGCCATTCGACTTGCTTGCAGTCAATGGCCGTTTGTTTGATGTTGGTGTGTCAGCGATGATATAATCGGACACGTTGTCTGCGGGTTCCTCTTCTTCTACGTCACTGTTGCAGTAATGTTCATGTGCAACCTCTACATCTGATCCGGCGTCTCCCACAACTGACTTCTGCTGCTTTTCGTTTTCACGATCGTCGGCATCCTATCAGCTACCATATATTAAGCGATATTATATAGATATATATATATATATACTAATATATGTGTGTGTGTGTATATATATATATATATATATATATATATTAGTTTTTAAATGTAATTTAATCCGTAATGTTCAAATCATATATCATGTTTTAATGTCCCCCAATAGCTGAGAAGTAGACGGCCGTTGCAGCTGGTTTCACGTGATGCTAAAGCCACCCATGAATTCGGGATCCACATATGTCAACTATAAGCATAGTTTCAGCGTTGTGATATTGGCACTAATTGACGGGGGCTATAAGTTTCTTTGTGTTGATGTGGGAGCAAATGGTAGAATCTCCGATCGGGGCGTATTCAATGGTTGTTAACTAGAGCATTCTTTGGAGACGAACAAAGCGAGCTTATCTCCACCAACAAGCTTTCCAGGAGATAACCGACCAGTGAATCACTTCATAGTTGCTGACGAGGCATTTGGCTTGGAAGAGTAACTAATAAAGCCTTATCCACACAGACACCTCGATTACGCCCAGGATTGTCTCGAGCAAGAAGGTTAGTTGAGAATGCGTTCGGTATCTTAGATAACAGATTCAGAGGTTTTTCTTAACCCACATCGCCATGGAACCAGAAAAGGTGGAAACGATCGTCTTAGCTTGCTGTGCTCTTCACAACTTCTTGAGAGTGAATGCAGGCACCGCGTACGTTAATCCCATAGCCGACCACGACCCATGGTATTATCCCGGGGCTTGGAGGAACGACCCCATATTAGTTCAAGCGGCTCTTCCTACCGGTCACAATCCCACACACAGAGCCAAAGCACAACGCGATCATGTGTGTGCCTACGTCAATTCCCAAGTTGGAGCTGTGCCATGGCAATGGGTAAAAGAATAAATGCACCCAACGAAATGACGCCGGAATGTTTCTCGACTTCGGTGTTCAAGGTTATTTGAAACTTTAATTTTGCTAAATGTTGTTGTTTTGAACCTGGCCGCAGGCTGGCTTCAGCAAACTAATACAGGTAGAATCGCACAACAAGGTAAGGCCAGTTTAATATTATACCCTTTCCAGGACAGACTATTCTAAACAGACCTACTTTAAGTTTACCTTTGAAATATATTTAAATTCAGTCGATGCGGCTAACAAAAACAGTGACGTTTTGTGAGTTACAAAATAAGTTACTTAATCCTTTTGATTTAAATAATAATAGTCATAGTTTGCCTATGTATAATAATGATCCAGATCTACAATATTTTAATAATGTGTATGCAACTGTACTAAATAACTGTGACTATTTTGTTGAAGACACTTTTATTAAGAAATGTTCTCAATTGTCATCAATGAACAACATGTTTTCCTTACTGCACACTAATATTCGAAGTATTGGCAAGCATCTACATGAATTAGACCAATATCTCCAGGTGCTAGATCATAAGTTTTCTGTTATTGGTGTTAGTGAAACATGGTGTCAAGACTACAATGTCAACTGTTGTGCATTACCAGGATACAAAGCAGAACATATTTATAGGCATACTAAATCAGGTGGTGGTGTCGCATTGTATGTTACATATAATATTGCATACCACACTAGATTAGACATTACTAAATTAAATGAATTCATAGAATGTCAGTTCATAGAGATTCATAAAGATAGTACTGCATATGGTAAAGATATTGTAGTTGGTGTCATATACAGACCACCGAACAATTATATAAATACCTTTATTGATGAAGTATCTAATATTCTAGACATTCTCAACAATGAAGACAAAATATGTTATATCATGGGAGACTTTAATATTAATCTTTTTAATTATGAAGAACATGTACCAACATGCACTTTTTTAAACCTGATGTTTTTGCATTCTTATATTCCATTAATAAATAAACCAACACGAGTAACTAATCAATCAGCAACATTGATTGATAACATTTTCACAAATAACCATAAAAACATGTTCCAAGGCATTATGTACACATACGTATCTGACCACTTCCCAGTATTTCTCATTGATAATAATTGTAAATTAACCAATTATTCTAAATATATAACAAACAGAAACTTTTCGAGGGCAAACATGGATAAATTTTATAATAACACGCAGAACATTGATTGGGAAATTATAACATCCATAAATAATTGTCAAACAGCCTACTCAATATTTTATAAACTACTACTTCGAGAATACAATGATTGCTTTCCATTAAAAACAGTCAAACTTAATTACAAGAATAAGAAACCATGGCTAACCACTGGTTTAAAAAACTCAATAAAAGAGAAGAATAGACTATATATTAAATATATAAGAAAAAATACAATATATAATGAAACTAAATATAAAGTTTACAAAAGTAAATTGAATGGCTTACTACGGAAATTTGAACGTGAACATTATGCAACTCTCTTTGAAGAAAATAAATATAACCTTAAAAAGTCTTGGTCCCTATTAAAATAAATAAGAAATATGAAACCATAACACATACAAAATTCATTATTAACAAAGTTAAAACATCATATAAAAAACATGTAAGTGAAAGTTTTAATAATTTCTATATAAATGTTGGTTCTAACCTAGCAAAAAACATACCACAGAACCAAACAGATCCTATGTCATACATAAAAAACAGTAATATGAAAACAATATATCTTGAACCGGTAACTGAAAATGAGGTATCAGTAATACTAAACTCTCTCAAAGCATCGTCTCCAGGATGCGATGACATTTCCTCTAAAGTAATAAAACAAACATATAATAGTTTTATTAAACCGTTGACATACTTATATAACTTATCTATAAATATTCCCAGATGAACTAAAAATAGCAAAGGTAATACCTATTTATAAAGCCAAAGAAAAAAACTTATTTATTAACTACCGGCCAATTTCAATATTACCTACTTTTTCTAAAATATTGGAAAGACTAATTTATAACAGATTGTAAAATTTTATTAATAAGCATAATATTTACTTTAAAAATCAGTTTGGTTTTTGAAAAAATCATTCTACTAACATGGCACTTATAACCATTGTAGACAAAATATCAGAAGCCTTACAAAACAAACAATTTGTGCTAGGAGTGTTCTTAGATTTATCTAAAGCATTCGATACAGTTGACCATGACATACTCTGTCAGAAACTCCAATGTTATGGTATCCGTGGCTTAGCCAATGATTGGATTAAAAGTTATTTATTTAATAGAAGTCAATATGTGTACTACAATGACACTAGTTCCACGAAGCAAACTATTACTTGTGGTGTACCGCAAGGTTCCATCCTGGGGCCATTGCTTTTTCTATTATATATCAATGATATTGCTAGTGTCTCAGATATTCTTTTTTCCATATTATTTGCTGATGACACTAGTCTGTTTATAAATGGTGATCAATTGGATGATATAACTAACAAAATGAATGTTGATTTAAAAAAAATTATAATTTGGCTAAATGCCAACAAACTATCTTTAAACATTAATAAGACCCAATACATGATATTTAAAACACCTAGCAGAAAACATACAAAACCAACAACACTTAAAATTAATAATAATGCTATTAAGCTAGTATCTTCTACGACATTTCTTGGTGTGACTATTGATAGCAAACTCAACTGGGCTGAAAACATTAACAAAGTTAAATGTAAAATTTCTAAAGGTGTTGGCATTCTCAACAAAGCCAGAAGATTATTAACTAGATCATGTTTGGTCACCTTGTATTACTCATTTTTATTCCCTCACTTGACATATTGTATTGAAGTATGGGGAGGTGCATTTGACTCATATTGTTCAAGTATTATTAAGATTCAAAAGAAAGTAGTGAGAATGCTTGTCTCAGCTAATAGATTAGCTCATACAAAACCTATCTTTAAATTACTAAATCTATTAACTTTCAGACAATTGTATGTATATTCAATACAAATATTTATGTATAAATACAAGATGGGTCTTTTACCAACAAACTTTGAAAATATGTTTACACTTAATCAAGATGTCCATAGTTATAACACAAGACAATCTGCACAAATTCATATACCCAAGGCTACTTTAGAAATAAGACTTCGTGCTATAAGAAATAAGGGTGCTATTATTTGGAATCACTTCAGCACAAGACTTACATTTACGACTTACTCAATAATTAGTTACAAATATATACTTAAGCTATTTATTTTACACAATGATGTTAATATATAACATAATTTTCAATCACGATTATATATTCTACAACTGCACGCTTTTTTTGTTTTCAATATAATTATATTTACATTGAAATATACCAAAGGGAGTATAACATTATTTAATGTTCTTCCCTTGTTGTGCTCATTATGTTATTATATAGGATTTGTCTTAATTTGGTTTGTATTGTATTGTAATGAGTTACAATAAATTTGATTTGATTTGATAGGACAGACGTCTACGGTTTCGTTTACTCCAACACGGGGCTTAGACTGTAGACGATTTCACATTATAATAACATTAGCAGAAACAAAGAAGTTCGACAAATACTGAACTTTTGAAGTAGGCAATATTGCGGAAATATGCCAGTTCCAAGTGTGGAATCAATCTCTTCTAAAGCATTTGTTTTGGCATTTCTGTTGGAATACGACTGAGATGAACTATCAAATAAACAAGGCCAATTATGCCACATATCAACAAGTGCGTCTTCCATCATCTCGCTCCAGAAATCAGACATTTTCACTAGAATCAAAATATCTCTTCAGTTCTCTGATTGGGTAATTCCTTACGATTTGTAAATCACAATCGGAAAGTGCCGCACACCGCCCCGATTGTGCAACATTGCCAGTCGCCACGATTGCCTCCATTTCGACGGTTAAATGCTAGCCGCACACCGCCCGATTGTCTACGCTGCGACGCATCTCGACCGTCGTTGCCCAATCGCGTACAATCGTAGGCTTACGACTGGCTTACGACTGACCGCCGCACACCGCTACGACCGTTCACAACTGAATATATAGACCTAGCGTTATTCTTATATTCGCCATAAATGTCACTATTATTGGATACATCGACTTGGTATTTATTCTAGAACATTTCACTGCTACTGCGTATGTACACAGAACTTCCTAGTTAGGTGCGACGCAGCGACAGGCAAACTGTTGTGAAAAAACTATTATATGTGTCCTTTGAAAAAGTTGTATATGGATTGTGATTATATAATTATCTATTTAGACGGCGATTCAAACCCAATATTCATCACAGTTACATTCATAATAGGTCATTACACAGAACAATCAGTTCTTGTGGTAACGGTAACTTATATGAAATGTGCAAATAAATTAAGTTATACTGCCTATAAAAAGCGTGTACCCCATTTTTAAAAGTGTAAAAAGTGGCCCGCCGTTCTTCCACCTGTTATGGTAATTATTAAAATAAATAATGTTCAAGTAAAAAATGTAGGTGTACTGTTGTCCTGGTAAATTAGACATAGTAAATATTAAAAATACATCATTATTTCAATTGCAATTTGTTTAAGTTAATAATGTAGATTACGAATACAATATGTGTCATTTTAAAACAAAGGTTGCTCGAAGAACTTTATTATTTGCAATATGTTTAAAAGACGCCGTGACCGTGCCCCTAAATCCCAGGAAATGTGCCTCCGTTCAGGTTACAATAAGCTGAAGTTACGCAGATGCTACAGCGAACATTTTTCAACAGCATATACGCCCCCCCGTCTTGTCTTCCGATGTTACAGTCGAGCCAGCGGAGAAGCTGAACTGAAGAGGTCCGGCGGCGCGGCGCGGCGGGGATAAATGTTCAACACCGTTTGGTTCAGCCACAAATGGAGGTTTTGTGTCCCCCCAGACTACGTCATTGGATCCGCTCCTGGATGATTGTGACTATACAGTATATTTCGGTTATATTTTAAGGATCACTAAATATATCAATGAACTATCTTGCCCGTTGTAGTCAACATGTGCACGAAATGACTAAAATATATGACTCACTGCCAAAAATTAAACGAGTCCCCTACATTTCAATAATTATAATGCGATCTAAACCAAAGCGACATCCGGGCACTCACAATTATTGTAAAATCACATAGTGTGGTGTGGTAAATGAACACAACAACCAATACATAATTTTTTATTTCTGTAAAAAGAGAGAAACTATACAGACTAAAGCGTTCCCATATGCATTACAATGCGAAAGAAATGGCTCGAAGTGACCTTTGAATACTTAAATCATTATCTTCAAAAATTTGAAATAATGTATTCCACTTGTGAACTTTTGTCCTGGTAATGTAGACATGTAGTACGAATTAAAAAGACTTTATCTAGTTTTTCACGCGTCGCAGAATATCAAACATGTTTGATAATAAAACACGTAGTCGCAGACAAACCGCCGCCGGCGAGTCGCGTCGTTACGTGTATGCCGGTACAACCGCGTCTGCGAAGCATTTTTTTTGCAATTCAAAAGTGCTTGAGGCACTTAGCCAATCAAAAGCTTCGTAGAAGTCATGGGACTGTCCCAGAAATAGAGAACATGGCGGCCAACCATTGGTTGGGACTAAAATTTAGAAGAAAAGTTCATAGATCTCTGGCAGGAGGCCTTGTTTCTTTGATTCCACTACAAAAGAATTTAGCAATAGGGATTTGAAGGCCAGCTCCTGGGAGGAAGTGGCGACATGCCGTTACTTTCTCACCGAGTGCCTGCGTTCGATGTGTTGGGTGTGTTGGGTGTTCTTCGCTAGTGTCCGTGTATCGATTGCCCTTTAGGAATTTGAACATCACCTCTCTGGATCTAGCTGTACCTCTCGGTGGCTCATATTTTGAGCAGTATATAATATTTTATGTGTTTGTAGATTTCTAATTGTGTATATAAACTGCCAGTAGTCCTCAATTTCGCCGTACGCAATGCCAATAGCACAAATCGATTTCATAATAATTATACCTGGAAAGAACGTAACTTTTGTTTGTATTAATGTATATTTTTATTACATAGTTTTACCAACATTATTAGATATTATTTATTATATTTTACCAACCTCAAAGGCAGCTTGCACGGGATGTTTATGCAGCAAATTTTAGAGTACGGCGAAATTAACTGATATTACAGCATATGAACAACTTTTGCAGCAAGCATCAATATTTTTAATAATTCGTGAAGTCATAATTCGTGGAGTCAGAGCTATTTGTCGTGCCTTAACAACCACTTTTTTGTCCAGCATGAACGACGACGTTCTCTTCTTTGCCGACGACCTCGGATGATAAAGTAGGTGCAGCTTAATACCATGGCTCGCCATTGATGAGCAGACAACCCCGCCATTTTCCAATAGTTCCCCAGGATTCCGCCAGGCAATGGCGGTAGTTCTAGCCGCTACCAACAGGAGTGAATGCATCAACCTGCCAGTCGCGTCGCTAGTTTCGTTGTAACGTAAATGCGCCCCTGGGGGTGTCATACACGTAACGACGCGACGCATTTCAGCAAAGAAACGTGGCAAATAAAAATCACTAACACTCAGTCGCGTGTATGCCGGGCTTTAAGTTGTTTACGGAAAGCCGCCAATGCTCCAGCCGATCGCACACATTTTGGCAAGCTATTCCAGAGTGGCGTCACTCGTCAATCGCAAAAGTAGTCCGGGCTAAGCCATGCAGGATCTTTAATATGTAGGCGCATACCTTGAATGTGATTCGCATTCTGTTCGGCAGCCAATGCAGTGATTGCAGAATCGGTATGATAATACTATTATGTTCTCGCCGTTTGACGCGATTGATGAGGCGAGCGGCCGAGTTCTGTTCTCGTTGAAATCGGTTGGTCTGTCCATTGTTCAATCAGCCAAGTAGTGCATTGCAGTAGTCGAAACGACTCAGCACAAGACAGCGTACCGCAGCATGCCACGCGTCTTGCGTCAGCAGGTGACGAATTCTGCCGATCAGGCGCATATTGTAGTAGGCCGAAGAACAGTTGCTGGAGATGAGGTGGTCTAACTGCGTGTATCGCTCAAAGTTGCAGCCTAGATTCCTCGCTGCATCTGCTGATTGCAAGGTAAGTCCAGGTAGTTCCAAGCTTGGACTGCCATAAACAGGTATATTGTGCGGTGACTGCAGCACCATAAACTCGGTTTTGTCATCGTTGAATTTAAGTTGGAGTATTAGCATTCAGGCCCTAATCTCTGGATGAGCAGCTATTTAACGTTTTCCAGTTCGTCAGACACCGCAGGGTTATAGCTAACATATGGCTCGGTGTCTTCAGCGAATCGATGATAATGCACATGATGTTTCTTGCAAATTTAACAAGATTTAAAAAGATTGCCACCAAAAAAATTAACTCTAGATGGAATATTGACAAGGAAGCCTTGTGGCTTATCCAGAGTCCAATACGTTTTATCTACGTGTATCCCGCCCTTTTAAGGTATGTGTCGATTTTATTTTTAAACATATTCAAGCTACTAGCACCCACACAATCAGCAGATAATATGTTCCATTCATTTACAGTCCTTTGTGACAATGAGAACTTTCTTACATCTAATCTACACTGCTCCTTTGCTAATGTAACTTCATGTCCTCTAGTCCTTCAATCTTTCTTAACTGGGAAAAAATATTTCTATCAATATTTTCATAACCATTCATTACTTATAACACTTCTATCTGATCTCCTCTCAATCTCCTGGTCTCCAGTGTTGTTAACCACATTCTTTTAGGCGAATCTCATAACTAAGATCCCTCAGTTTTTGTATAATTTTAGTCTCTCTCCTCTGTACTCTTTCTAGCATATCTATGTTCTTATTGCGATATGGATTCCACGCATGTATACAATATTCTAAATGAGGCCTCACTAATGTTTTTAGAGCGGTATTAGTAGCTCTTTTTCCTTATACGTTATGTTTCGCCTAATTAATCCAAGGATTTTATTTCGCTTTGAAGCGGCAATACACCACTGCTCTGAAACCTTCATATCAGCACTAATGGTTAACGCTAAGTTTTCTTTTACACTATTACTTAGTACAGAACCTCCCATCGTATATTGTACATCTTCGTTCCCATGTCCTGTGTGGAGGCATTTGCATTTCCCAAAATTGAATAACATTTGTAATTTTTCAGACCATTTTATTAGTCTGTCAAGCTCATCTTGTAAATTCTTCATCACGTTTAATTCTTCTAACCAATTTTGTACCATCCGCAAATGTCAATACCTTGCTTGTTATATCGCAATGGGTGTCGTATATGCACTGAATATCACTGGTCCAAGTACAGAACCCTGAGGAACACCGTGGTAAATATGGATTGCGCTCGAAGAAGACGAAACAATCGTAAAACACTGAGATCTGCCGGTCAAATATGATCAAAACCAGTCAAGTGCCTTACCGCCGACGTTGAATAGTGAAACCAGAGTGTTCAACAATTCGTCAATGTTAATCGTGTCGAATGCTGCATACATGTCAAGAAGAACCAGTATGACACTATGTCCCGAGTCAAGGTTACGCACGATGTCGTGTTGTACTTTCATCAGAGCTGTTTTTGTGGGATGGTGCTGTCTGCATTTCGTCGTGCAACTTATGCGTTGCCACGTGCAGACTCATGCGTTTGAGGACGGCTTGCTCGATTTCCTATAAAAGCGAGGGTGGATATGTGTTGATAGTTCTTCAGTTCGCTCTTGTCAAGTGAGGCATTCTTCTGAAACGGTGTTAGCAGGGCAGTTTTAGTTAATTTGAAAACACTTCGATATTTAGTGACGCATTTACAATGTTGACCAGTGTGGTTAGCGTAACGGTTAATTTTAAGTAGCCAGGTAGGTTATCAGATGGACAGCATGTCGTTGGTCTGGTCTTGAAGATCGTCTGCATCTCTTCAGCGTAAGCCATCTAGGTTGTTTTGGCTGTTGAATTCGATCATTAATTTTGTAGGCGTCCATCAGTCTCGAAAGACCATGGATGTACGCTCATGTGGGATTTCTCAGTTTCTGGAACATCATCTACTATGGCTGAGGAGACCCACTCTAGAGTGACAGTCTTTGTTGCACCTCTCCTCTCCCTTCGCAAGGCCCAGCTCCTGCCTACACTGGCTCCGATCCTTAGCTATTTCTTCCCACCTGTGAGTGTCGATGTTCAGCGCTATCAGATCACGCTTGTAGGCTTTCTTGAAACGGAGATGGTGGCGTCCAGTGGGTTTGCTGCCTGAAGCCAACTCGCCGTAGAGCAGATCTTTGGGAATATTTCCATCCTCCACACGGTGAACATGCCCAAGCCAGCGAAGTCGCCGTTCCCGTAGCAGAGTGAACATACTTAGGATTTGGGCCCGCTCGCGGCCGGCTGTGTTTGAAACTCGGTCCTTCCACGAGATCCCAAAGATGCGTCGCAGACTACGCATATGGAAGGCGTTTCTCTTGACTGGAGTATAGAGTCCATGACTCGCTGTCATACAAGAGCATGCTCAGGACGCAGGCCCTGTAAACTGCCACGTTCGAGTTGTGGAGGCTCGACCAATGTGCCTGCTTACTCCAGTCTCTAGTGAGAGGTTGTCAGTGATAGCAGACCCCAGGTACACAAACTGATGGACATCTTCCAGCTTGTAGTTATTGATGGTGACAATATGATGCGCCACAACATCTTGTCCCATCACGTTTGTCTTTTCAGGGCTGATCGTGAGGCTAAAATCCTGGCATGCACGTGACAGACAGTCTATGACACTCTGCAGTTGCTCCTCTGTATGAGAGGTCAGTGCAGCATCGTCTGAAAAATCTCACGGACGAATGCCACGCGCACTTTGGAATTTGCCTACAGGCGGGAGATGTTGAACAGTCTTCCATCCCATCTGGTATGCAAATACATTCCCGCAGTTGACGATCCTAAGGCTTGCCTCAGCAACAGCGCGAAGTAGATCCCAAACAGGGTTGGGGCGAGTCTTGCGGTACTGCTCCTTCTTCCCAACAATGATTGACAAGGTCATTCAGATGCGCTAGGAGGGTGCTCTTCCCGCACTTGATGACCTCTGAGGGAATACTATCCATTCCAGATGCTTTCCCTGCTGTATGTCTGTCTATTGCCTTGCTCAGCTCTTCAATGGAGGGGTTCTCATCCAGCTCCTTCATCACCGGCAGGCATTCTATGGCATCCAAGGCTGATTCAGACACGGTGTTCTCTCTGGTGTACATATCTGAGTAGTATTCCACCCACCTGTCCATCTGTTTGCCTTTGTCCTGGATGATCTCACCTGAAGCGGATTTCAGTTGGGCTGTTTTGCTCTGCGTTGGTCCGATGAGGCAGCTGAAGATTGAATACTTTGGCAGAGCTGCATCCAGTAGTCATTTAGTCATTTGCGCAACGTCTTGCAGTATTCTGGACCTTGTTTCTGGCTGCTCTGAGTGACTGAAATGTCTTCTGACTTGGACAGCGCTTGTGTTCAGTGAACGCAATACGCCTCGCCTCGATGACTGACGTAAGTTCATCGGATCTAGCCTCGAACCAATAGTTGGTCTTTCCCTGCTTCCTCCCAAATGTTGCTAGCGCTGTGCTGTGTAGGGTGTCCCCAACGTGGTCTAATTTTGCTGGGCATTGCCAAGTGTGGGGTCAGCGTGTAGAGTGGCATCAATGGTTTTCACAAACTCTTCTCTTCTGTCAGGGCATGACATCTTACTGGCAGGAGTTTGACCTTACAGCAGATTAGGGAGTGGTCTGTGCAACAGTCTGCGCTGTGCAATGTGCGAGTGAGAAGGATGCTTTTGATGCGGTTCCTTCTCGTAATGATCAGATCAAGCTGATGCCAGTGCTTGGATCTGGGATGCCTCCATGATACGTTATGCTGTGGCTTTGTCTTGAAGAAGGTGATGGTGATGCACAGGTTGTGGTATGTGCATAGCTTCACGAGTCGTTGTCTGTTTTCGTTTATCTTCCCATGCTGCCCTACAAAAGCGACACAGGAGACATGGTCAGCACCCACACTAGCATTGAAATCTCCAAGTAAAAGTAGTTGCTCCTGTCTTGGAATCTGGCCGATGGTAGACTCAAGCTAGTCGTAGAACTCATCTTTCACTTCCGCAGCAGAGTTCAAGGTTGGAGCGTATACATTGACAATATTAACAGGCCCATATGGTGTGTGCAGTCTGAGCGTGAGGAGTCTCTCTGTTCCATTTTCACCAGGTTTGATCGCATTCAGCAATGATTTCTTAACAGCAAAGCCAACGCCATGCTCTCTAGTGTCCTCTTGTCCTGTCCCCTGCCAGGTTCCGGAGTCAGCCAGACCTATTTCTTGTAGTGTAGCAATATCAACCTCAAGTCGCTTTAACTCATTGTTGATCGTTGCAGTCTTTCTGGCGTCACTTATCTCCCGGAGGTCCTCTGTCAGACCGGTTGTCAAGGTGCGTACATGCCAGGTTCCCAGCTTAAGTACTGTTATATTCCTTTGTAGTCTTTGTTCTTCTTTTGCCTGGTGCAAGATTTTCATTCCTCTTGTCGGGTTGAAGAACCCTACGCCCTACGCCCTACTCACCCAGTGAGGCAGGTGAACTGTGGCGGGACAGCACCTATTTGGCTGGGGGCTGCCCAGCTTGGGGCGGGCGGTAGCTGCCCTGTGGGGTCCAAGGACACCTCCCACTGATGGAAGCAACCCCTGGCTCCTCGCTCTACGCCAATCAAGCACTGAGGCTTATATTTAGGACAGAAGGTGTTCGAATGTTCTATTACAGACAACTTGTTTAAGTACCGCTTAAAGTCAGGTTAAATACAATTGTAGACCACATGTTCGAAAGGAACTATTGTCACAAACTAGCATGGCATAAAGCCAGTACGAAACTCATTAACCAATACAGTAGTGATCTTGAAAATAGCCTCTCCATGTCACAATTCGACAAAGAGACTTTGCTGTGTAAGAATGTAATGTGTAAAAACATAAGAACGAATTATCTAGAGTATACAATGAAATAAATATGTGCATAGAATCATCGGAATGTCTACCTACCACCTGTCCTAAAAACGACCTTAATTCAACTGGTGGCGGAAGGAAACTTCCTGGGTGGTCAAAAGAAGTTGAACACCTGAAACAGGAGGCTATTTTCTGGCATCGACAATGGCGATCAGTGGGAAAGCCTCATCAGGGTGACATTACAGAAATAAGGCGTATAACAAGAGCTCGGTATCATGGGGCTGTTAGACATATTATGAGAGAGGATGGCATAATTCGTATTACTAAGATGGCCGAAGCCATTAGTTAAAATAGAAACTGGGCTTGTGGTCTGAGGTACGCCGAATAAAGGGCAGAAATTAATTCTTGGCATCACGTATTGATGGTGTGGTAGGTGATGAAGAAATAGCACAGTTTTGTTCCGATAAATATAATCACCTCTACAACAGTGTGTCATATGATGTTGATGACTTGAGTGCCATAAATACGGAGATTAAACAAGCAAATTAAAGAAAATATTGTGTTTGATATATCAGTTTATGAGGTTATCGAAGGTGTCCAGCGACTGTAGCTGGGTAAATCGGATGGTGAAGAGGGTCTCGATTCTGATCATATTATACTTGGTCCGAAAATATTCTTTGTGCTGTTAGCATTAATTTTTAACAGTATATTGATATATGGTTTTAGCCCCGACTCAATGTTAGTGGGAAATATGGTTCATATGCCAAAAGACAAGAGACAATTAGTATGTTCATCCGATAATTTTAGAGCTATTACACTTGGCAGCATTGTTGCCAAACTATTTGATGCGATAATTATTAATTGTATCAGCATAGCACTTAATACAATGTCGGGTTATGGCATAAAATAGACCGCGGTGGAGCGCGCGCCCACAGCCCAATCCGCGAGACAGATGACGGCTGCGTGTGAGGCCATTACGTCAGCAGCCAAGCGAATGAGCGCTGTTTTATCGTCGTTTGAAAAAGTAACCCGTTTTGACTTCTTACAAGTTCTTAGTTAATCTTCTATGAACTTATGAAGCAACGGTAAAGACACAACACATAGGGAGGTTCGCACTGTGCCTTTTCTGTTGTGGTAAGTGTTGCGTGATTCTCTGTTAGCATAATACTAGTAGTTTATACACACGCCTTGTCCAAGGCAACGGTAACGGCAACGGCAGCGTTTGCGTGAGCGTGAAGCTTGGTCTGAGCCTCACAGGCTGAGGCTGAAGCCAAGGCAGTGAAGTGAAGTGCCAGTGCCAGTGCCAGTGCCAGTGCCAGTGGCAGTGGCAGTGGAGGATGATCAACAACAGTTTTTTGAGTTCACCTTTTTTAAAATGTTTAATAGGCCGACTTTTGACAATAAATCAATATAATTGCATACATAAATTTCGCCGTATGTAAAAAATCGCCGTATTACCATCTCTATTACCATCTCACGCAAACCGCTTAATAATATAAATATACATTATATTTATACATTTACATTGACACAGCGAACTCGAGGCTTGATGAAGACTTTTCCCAACAAATTTTAGTTTTGATAAACTCAACGATGAATAATCAGCTTGGTTAAAATGTATGTGATTAATAATAAATTTTCATTATAAGTTACGTAAATAAAAACAACGTTACGTACCTAGCATGTAATAATTTCTGGCGACATTGCCTGGTCTCGGTTTCTGCTGCCTTTTGTCTTGATAGTTTGATAGCGAACGCATATCATGTGACTATAGTGGCTTAGTGCGGCATATCAGTGATGTAAACATTCACAATATGTCAATGTATTGGACGAAAATGTAAGCAACTATTCACATTAATCATCGCAGGAAAGTTATCGAACAACCTGTGATGGCTTAAATTTGTTGAATGCGCTACATTTTGTCGCATAGACTATAGTGATGGTTTTGAACGCGACTCGGCAGAAACCGAGTGCATTCGTTTGGCAAGTGAAATTATGTCGACGAATATTTATTTCACGAAAGCAACTGCTTTGCCACATTGATTTTGGATTTTGTTAGCCGATTTATATTTTATTATTGCAGAAAAGCACGGCTAAATTAAATGGAAACGTTTAACTACGATAGAAAATATGAGAATATGCTGTTTACCTAACAACAAACTATATACAGTGCAAATGTGGTTATTACAGGACTTATCCACATATTCTCATTTTGGGTTCTGAGATTTCTTAAATATATTTAAAATTAAACATTTTGCAAATGAATACCTACAATTAACTTATACATAGCCAAACTCCTTATATCATTTGCACAACATTTAATTCTATGCTTGTGGTATAAACAATAAAATATGTATATTGTTAAAAAAAATCTTTTTAAGAAAATGTGTATAACAAATGGATATGACCTCCCAAATTCCCAGAATTCTGTAAACTGAAATTGCACGGGTTTAGTATGTTGCTGTAGACTTGTCTGATGGTGCGCACTGCCTATAGGTGTGGACTGGGATGCGACGCTAACACACCGGTCATCGCTCGACCTACCGTACCAATGAAGACCATCATCATCTGTGTCATACTGCTCTACTGTACGTATCTGTCGGCCTCATTGATGCTCTCGTTACACAGGCGTTTGTATTGTTGCAACTTGCAATGCAGGCCATATATTGCGATTGGGTGGGAGTTGAGTGCGAATGTGTGTATGTGCGTGTGTGGGTGCGTGCGTACGCGCGGGTGGGTGTGTCTGATTGTCTCTCTACGTTCAAGGCACGCTTAAAGACTCATTTTGTTCGACTCTCTTTCTTGTCAAATGTGGCTAGTTTAATCTGTGCATTGATCAGTTTTATATATCTTATGTATTAATTAACTTATTTATTTTATACCTACACGTACAATAGTTCAGTTAAATGAATTTGCAATGTCTTATTTCTACATAGAACTGTAGCTAAGATAATTATTTTAATATATTTATTTAATTACAGTATTTATTTGTATTTTACTAATATTAATTTTATAAGAATTTTTTCAGAAAATGCATGTTTATTTAGTCATCATTATTACCTCTATCTGGGTTCAAGATGTTCTAAAGCGCCACAGTAGTAATATAGGTTAATCAGTATGCACCGTTGGCGCGGCGCATTGGCGCGGGGGAAACCCATGTTCAAAGATCGGGATTTGCTTCGAGGCGCTCCCATGTTAAAAGATAGGAAGTGAAAAAGTAGTTCCAGTCCCATGTTAAAAGATAGGAATTTGCTTCGGGGCGCTCCCATGTTAAAAGATAGGGAATTTTCCCGAAGTTAAAAGATAGGGATTTTCTTCGGGGCGTGCTCCCATGTTAAAATATAGGAAATTTGTTCTCCATGTTAAAGCATACGAGCTATTATCGTAAAGGTATAATACAAAAAAAATTGGAAATTTTCCCGATGTTAAAAGATAGGAAATTTTGCCCATGTTAGAAGATAAACTCGTTTAATTTTAAATATACCGAACACCTTTTGAATATATGACATACGAGATTCTTTAGTCCATAGGCCGGTCCGAGCCCTTATTTCATTGACGATGGCGTGTCTAAAATGTGGTGTTATAATAAGGCGTAATTTATAATAAAAGGATTATAAATTTAGCGGAGGTCTTTTTATCTGAAGTAATGTATACGAAATGTAAACTACATGTAGGACTGTGTTATATCAGAACCTATAGCCTCGTATTTTTTCGAACAGAGTGACCATCTTGGAATTAGACCTTTGGTATAATTTCCGTACGGTAGTGCCTAAATACGTGTCTCTTATAAAACCCGTACTCGAGACGTGTCTGGACTTGTTTGTTTGTTGCGAGCGTGAGCGCGCGCACCCTGTATGACGTCATTAAACTGCTACGCGCAGTAATTCTGTATGCAAGGTGAGTTGGTCAAACAGGCAGTGCTTTGGTTAGTTAACACTTTGAAATTTCGCGCAGAAAGGTAATCCCATTAGTGACGTAATTAAACTACTATGCACAGTAATTTTGTACGCGAGGTGAGTTGGTCAAACAGGCGGTGATTTGGTTAGCCAACGTTTTGAACTTGCGCGCTTGAATGTAATCCCATCATGTGACGTCATGGGCAGTGACGTCATGGTACGCGCAGTGATTTCGTGTGCGAGGTAGTAATTGAGACCACGAGGAGAGTTGGTCAAACAGGTTGTCATTTGGTTAGTCAACATTTTTAACTTTCGCGCTTGAATGTTATCCCATCCTGTGACGTCATGGTCAGTGACGTCACAGTACGCGCAGTAATTTTGTATGCAAGATGAGTTGGTTAAACAGCTAGTGATTTGGTTACATCGTTTTGAAATGTCGCGCTTGAATGTAATCCCATCATGTGACGTCATGATATGCGCAGTAATTGTGTAAGAACTATATCGAACCCATGCTATAATCAAACTGGTAACGATTGCACTGCATGTTGGAAGAACAACCGGGTATTTGTCCCGTGTTAAAGCATAGGAGCTAAAATCCACGTTAAAAGATAGGAAATTATGTACTTACCAGACTTTGTATCAATACCGACATAGTTAATACTCTTTTGCGAGAAGGTGGTTGGCTCTGAAAAGAACTGTTGTATACCTCCAAAACTACCTTCAAAACGCACCAAGAACTCCGTTTAAAACTCCAAAAACAGCATCAAACACACTTCGCGTGCTGCATGTGCGGCAGCACATTCACAAAAAAATACATAATTGGCAGCGTCATATCAAGAAGGATTTTCCAGAGGAAGATCGACAAGCAGCACCGGCGGGAAGCACACATCGAAGAGAAAATTGTAAATTGATCATGTTGTTTAAATGTCACCTCTTGATAGCTATAGAATTACTGGAAAAGGCGCGAACAAAGCCTTCAAAAACAGCTGTAATGAGACAATAGAAGCAACAATAACAGTACCGACCCAGGTGATAAGAGACGCAGGCCTTTTATAACAATTCGACGAAACATAAAGGTCACGTGGGCGTGCCGAATTATGGATTGTAGAGTATATAGTTAGTGAATGTGCCGAAATGTCACGTGAGCGTGCCGAACGAGCATACACTTCAGAGTACAAACTACACATGCGCAGACGGCAGATTAGAAAATTCAATCATGGACTGCAGAGTAAAATCAACTTTCACCACAGACACATCATGCTATAATGCAAACTGGTATAAACTGGTAACCAAAGCTCTATGTGTTGGAAAAACATCCGTGTATTTGTTCCGTGTTAAAACATAGGAGCTAAAGCCTACGTTAAACGACAGGAACTTATCTGCTAAATTACTCAAACTACCTACCTATCTGCTAAATTACTCAAACTACCGAGGCTATATTTGGCGGAGATAGATCTTAGAAATTGGTGGTGCAGAAAAGTTGATAAACAAGTGGAACTACAGATTGATAAGTATTATTCTTGCCTTAATATCATTCATAAAGTTGCAATAAACACATATTGAGTAGCAGCTGTGCTTAACGTTAATTAGTTAAAGTATTTTAGAACACCTTAGTATAGTGAGTGATAATAGGGTAACTCATTTAGCCTTCGGTAAGTTGTAAACAAGATTTAACAAACCTGATTATGTGGAAGAATATATAGGAGATAAAGTAACAACCATCAAACTACTTACCTAAGATAATATCTGTGTAAGCCAGCACTTGCTAGATATTTTGATTAGGTAGCATTGTTATTAAAACTAAGCAAGGGCGATAAAGGATTCACCTTTCAATGCATTGGTTGTTGGAAGGTGGAGTGTCTGCAGAAGGAGATAGTTAGGTTGACAGATATTGTGAAGGGAATGGAGATTGGAATTAGCAAGAAGGCAGGTCGAATGGAGAGAGACGACAGGGAGAGGTGAGAATACTGCAAGACTGAAGGAGGATAGCAGTGCCAAGAAAACTGATGAAAGGAGATTGAGAGGAGGGAAGATGATTGGAGGAGAAAAAATTGGAAAATCGACAACAGAAAACGTGACAAGCGTGAAGGTGACAGGGGAAAAAGTGACCGTAGGGAAGGAGGGAGGGAAGATGGGACGGGAGAGGAAAGAAGAAAATGAGATGGGACGAAAGATGAAGGGACGAAAGGAAGTGAGAGCAAATGTGATAGAAGAGAAGTCGATAAAAGGGACGCTGACAGGAGGAAAGGTGACAAGAGAAAAAGCGACAGGAAAGAATGGATCGGAAGAGAATGGAACAGGAGAGAAGACGACAGGGGGTAAAGACAACAACCAGACAAATGCAAACCGAAGAAGGAGCTATTCTAAGGCAGTGATTGAGGGGGCAATGAGGAAAGAGAGGGTGTTTATGGGCGACTCCATTATGAGAAAGACGGACAAGACACTGAGCGAGGGGAAAGACGTCGTTGTTTGTCTACCGGGGGCTAGAATTGAACATGTCACTGACAGGGTAAAGAAGGTATTGGGACGAGGCAAGGGGGGGTCTATACTGGTACATGTAGGAACAAATAATGCAGACAGGGAGGGAACAACTGCGATAGTACAGAAGTATAGACAGTTAGTGAGGAAGCTAAAGAAGACAAGAGTTGAACAGGTTATTCTGTCAGGAATTTTGCCAGTAATGGGAGGAAGGGGGGCAACGTATAGAAACTGCAAGAGGATGGCGATCAACGCACTGTTTCAGCAGATGTGTGAAGAAGAGGGGGTGGGATTCACAGATTTATGGGGATACTTTGTTGGGAGGGAAGATATGTACATGAGAGATGGCCTCCATCTTAGTGGAAAGGGGGCAGCAGTTTTCTCAGAGAACCTGCTGCGATCTGCTGACAGTGGGACAGGTTGCATCTATTTAAACTAGATTCGCAGGGGGGATTAACAGAAAAGCCTGAAAATGAAGGCATAAATAAAGACAGCACAAATAAATAAGCAAATAACAGTTTGAAAAACTCTTCTGAAGCTGGATATAAATGTGTTTGTTTAAATGCAAGGAGTATAGTATACAAAAGAAATGAACTAAACATTATGGTAGAAGATATTGACCCTCATATAATAGGTGTAACCGAATCCTGGACCACCACCAATATATCTGATGCCGAATTGGGACTGACAGGATATGTTATGTTTAGAAAAGATAGAATAGGAAGAAAGGGAGGTGGAGTTATTTTATATATTAAAGAATCTATTCAGGCTTATGAAATAAAATTAGAAAGAGAAGCAGATTGCGAAGAAGCTGTTTGGTGTAACATAGTTACAGGAAACTCAACGTTAACAGTTGGATTAGTTTATCGAAGTCCAAACATAAGCATAGAAGAGAATGAAAAAATACAAAACGCTATAAGGGAAGTAAGCAAACGGGACTGTATTATTATGGGGGATTTTAACCACGGGCATATACAATGGAAATCTCTTCAGAGTATGGGGAGTGAGGACCACAAGTTTTTAGTGTTAGTTCAAGATACTTTCCTTTCTCAACATGTGCTAGAACCAACCAGGGGTGAGAATGTGTTAGACATAGTTTTGTCCTCACAGAATGAATTAGTTGACAATGTCAAGATACGTGAGCCACTGGGGAGTAACGATCTCAACCAGGTACATTTTACCATCAAAGTAAAATCAGAAAGGAATAGTAAAAAGCAGTATAGGAGAAATTTCCACAAAGGAAGGTATAAGGACATGAGGAAATATTTAGCAAAGATAGACTGGAATAACACACTGCAAAATAAGACAGCAACAGATTGTTGGAATATATTAAAGAGTGAAATTAAGTGCATAGTCGACAAATTTGTACCATTCAAAAAACAAGGGAAACGGTCCAAAAAGAAACACTTATCGAAAGAAGCCATTAGAAAAATTAAGTATAAACAAATTATTTGGAAGTCATATAGATGTACTGGAAATGATGAAGACTACAACAGTTATAAAGAAACACTTAACCAAGCTACAGCTGAAATTAGAATTTCAAAGAGAAGCTATGAACAACAATTAGCTAGTAATATAAAACATGACAGCAAGAGTTTTTATGCATATGTTCGAAGCAAACAGAAAGTTCAAGATAAGGTCGGTCTTCTAGAAGATAGTGCTGGAAATATAATATCAGAGGGATTCTTAATGGCAGAAGACCTGAATGAGTACTTTAGTTCAGTGTTTACCAGAGAAGATATTAGTTCACTGCCAGTACCAGAGGCTAAGTTCAAGGGGGCAGATTCAGACTATTTAGGACAATTAATTGTAACCCCGGAAATGGTAGCTAAGAAAATAAGGGCTATGAAGGATAATAAATCACCTGGAGTGGACGGGATTCCGCCCAAACTACTATTGGAAATTGTAGAACAAATTAGCGTACCGCTTGCAACAGTTTTCAATTTGTCATTAGAAGAGGGAGTGGTTCCTTTAGAATGGAAAGAGGCAAACATTATACCGTTATTTAAAAAAGGTTCGAGAAACAAGTCAGAGAACTATAGACCAGTGAGTTTAACATCAGTGATTTGCAAATTATTAGAAAGATTAATTAAAGATCACATGGTGGATTTTCTTGTTAAACAAAACTTGATAAACCCATCTCAACATGGTTTTTTTAAAGCGAGGTCATGCTTAACAAATATGTTATGTTTTTTGGAAGACATCACTAAGTGGGTAGATGAGGGATCACCAGTAGATAACGTCTACTTAGATTTTCAAAAAGCTTTCGACAAAGTACCACATCAAAGATTACTGCTGAAACTAAAGGCCCATGGCATAGGAAATGGTATAATAAACTGGATAGAACAATGGCTGATTGACAGAAGACAACGTGTAGTAGTTAATGGGGAGGCTTCAAACTGGAAATCGGTATTGAGTGGGGTACCACAGGGATCAATATTAGGACCTATATTATTCTTAATATATATCAACCACTTGGATGATGAAATAACAAGCAAGGTGTTGAAATTTGCGGATGATACAAAGGTGTTTAGAAGGATTAAAAGTGATGGAGATACACAGCATTTACAAGATGATCTTGACAGGTTGATCAAATGGTCTGAAAAGTGGCAAATGCTGTTCAATTTTGGGAAATGCAAATGCCTCCACACAGGACATGGGAACGAAGAGGTAGAATATACAATGGGGGGTACTGTACTAAGTACTACTGTAAAAGAAAAGGACTTAGGGTTAACCATTAATGCTGATATGAAGGTTTCAGAGCAGTGCGGAATTGCAGCATCAAAGGGAAATCAAATCCTTGGATTAAGTAGGCGAAACATAATGTATACGGAAAAAGAGCTAATAATACCGCTGTACAAAACAATAGTTAGGCCTCATTTAGAATATTGTATTCAAGCGTGGAGGCCATATCGCAGGAAGGACATAGATATGCTAGAAAGAGTGCAGAGGAGAGCAACTAAAATTATACTAAAACTGAGGGATCTTAGTTTCGAAATACGCCTAAAAAATGCGGTTTAACAACACTAGAGACCAGGAGATTATGTTTAAAATATTGAATGGCTATGAAAATATTTATAGAAATATTTGTTTTCAATTAAGAAAGATAGAAGGACTAGAGGACATGAAGTTACATTAGCAAAGGAGCAGAGTAGATTAGATATAAGAAAGTTTTCATTTTCAGAAAGGACTGTAAATGAATGGAACAGATTATCTGCTGATTGTGTGGGTGCTAGTAACGTGAATATGTTTAAAAATAAAATCGACACATACCTGAGACGGGCGGGATACACATAGATAAAAGGGTCGGACTCTCGATAAGCCAAGGCAAAGCCAAAGGGCTTCCTTGTCCACCTGCCACCTAAAGTTAATTCTCTGGGTGGCAATCTTGTTAAATCTTGTTAAATCTTGTTAAACCTGCTATCTGTGTAATATTTTGGTCAAACCCTTTGTCATGTAACAGTATTTGTCATACTAGATTTGTACTTACCAAGTTTAGCACAGTTGATAGCCTGCTTGCAGACTGTTTGGAAGTGGTATTCCCTGTTCAAGTCTCATCTGTGTTTCATCTGCACCTAGAGATCATCAGTATTGTTTCAACCTTTTATCATGCTATCATTCTTAACCCACACCTATGTACGTATGTATATAATTTTCTTCGTCGTTATTATTAAAGAAGTAAACACAATCGACGCGTTATGTTAGGACGACTCGGTGACCTTGACATCAAACTTATCGAGTAAAGAATTGGTTGCAAACCTCTTTTTCGAAACAGGCGCGTAACAAAGTGAAGCGTTATGATAGAACAGTACAGGAACATAATAACTTTCCAGATAAGATGTACCAGTATTTATATAGTTTACCGTATTAATGGTCAAGTGTACTAATGCCCATTACAACGTTTTTTACCTTTATTCCATACTGTCGTGTTTAAAGTCGTGCTTCTTCGGTAAAACCTTTCAAACTTGCTTCTGTCGTAAAACCCCTAACCTGGCATCGGTAACCGAAAATGAACTCATAGATACATAAATAGACACAGACATAGAGATATACATAGACACATACATAGAGACAGACATAGATACAGACATAGAGATATACATACATAGATACATATATAAATACATACATAGAGACATACATAGATATATACATAAAGACAGACTATACATACATAGAGACAGACATATACGGATGAGACTTCACATGAGAGTACGGACGAGACAAGAGACGAGAACACGGACGAGACATAGCACGAGACTATGGATGAGACATCACATGATAGTACGCACGAGACTATGGATGAGACATCACATGAGAGTATGCATGAGACTACGGATGAGACATCACATGAGAGTACGGACGAGACAAGAGACGAGATAACGGACGAGACGTTGCATGAGACTACGGGTTACCACGCGAGAATCCGCCACAATGGAGCAAAGTAATCCCTCCCTCACTCACTCCCTTCCTTCCTCCCTCCCTCCCTCATTCACTCCCTTCCTCCCCCACTCACTGACTCACTCACGAACTCCCTCACTCACGCACTCCCTCCCTCCCTCCCTCACTCACTCACGCACTCCCTCAATCCATCCCTCCCTCACTCACTCACTCCCTCCCTCACTCACGCACTCCCTTCCCCTTCTCCCTTCCCCCTTCCCCCTCCCTCCCTCCCTCCCTCACTCACTCACTCACGCACTCCCTCCGTCTGTTTTCTAACATTTGATCATTTTAACATGTTACTGTGGTAACATTTTCATATTTTAGTGCGTACAATTCATCTCGCCATTCATTTCATTGCTTACATTTTAACAATTAACACTTGCATCATCAGCTCATCGACTATTCTACCGGCTGCCAACAAGCCCACACCATCACCGTTCTAGTGCCCAATTTGCAAGATACATTTCTCACGTCGGGACAACTTGAAACGGCACATTGACCGCATTCACGGTGGACGATCGACAAACACCACGTCACTGGATTGACTTGTCTCGGGGCCCGCTATGACACCAACGAGTCTTTCCCCGGCGACAATCTCGACATTCCTGTCTCCATCTCAGGTGACCATGGAACACACAAAGAAGATGGCCCTGGTAGATCCCTGTATTTTGGAAAACATTCAATCACAACGTCCTTTGATAAACCCTATCGAAAGTGTCTTGCAACGACTCGACAATGACTTGCTAGACATATTAGAACGAGGCGATAAACACGAGAGGGAAAAGGTTGTGTTGTATAACCAGGTATTGAGTCGGTACAATGATCTTTCCGACATTCGTATGCAAGAACTCCTGCGTGTGGTCATCGAAAAATGTCCCAGTGAAGAGAAAAACAAAGTACAACCTGCTAACGAAAATGAAATCATCGAAAATAAGAACATCGAAAATGAAATCATCGACAGCGTTCCAAAAACTATGAAGCAGAAAGCACGGCGACTCCCAGATCAAATGAAAGGTGCCATAAGTTGGAACGATCGTGGCGAGATGATGTACAGAAACAAGGCGGTTCCCGGAAGATAGGCCATTTTCTACATGCTAGAACATAGGAGCTTGTCCCATATTAAAGGATAGGCCATTTTCTCCATGTTAAAGGATATGAAGTTTCCCCATGTTAATACATAGGCTATTTTCTTCATGTTAGAACATAGGAGATTGTCCCCGTGTTAAAGAATAGGCCATTTTCTCCATGTTAGAACATAGGAGGTTGTCTCCATGTTAAACGATAGGCGCTAAAACACATGTTAAATGATAGGAAGTTTCCCCATGTTAAAATATAGGAAATGTTCTCCATGTTAAACGTCATCTCTATGTCTATAGTAAAGGTATACGACGACATTTTGAGTTTGAGGTGCCAAACATCACATACCTTCATGTCAAGAGACAATCATCTGTTCGGATTCATGTCCAACGAGGCGACTAGTATGAGGTATCGCTTCTTTTAACGGAAGACATGTATATGAAGCAGCCGTCTTTACAACGTGACAATTCCATATTTACAAATAGTGCGAGCGACCAAAAACGATACGACCTTCTCGAGAGTCGAAAAAGGAAAGACGAGAATCGTCGGAAGCACAGTATATACACTAGTTTTCGGCGTCATCTCATTTGCATAACCAATCAGACCGAACGTACATCAAGTGACTTCCCTTAATACAAAAAACTGTGCACGTTCATGAGACAGGCGACATCCAACGGCCCCCAACGGACATTAATGTAACTACTCAGAATAACGCCATCTACCGACCATGACATATCTCTATTCGTCGACACCCTTCCGGGAAGGATGGAACCGTAGAGACCACCATGACAGTCGACTAACTTCTGGTACGACGTTACTTCCGGTGTAGCGTCCCTAGTAGAGGTCGCCATGACAGTCAAGTGACTTCCGGTATGATATCACTTCCGGCACAGCGCCCCTAGTGGATAATTGACGTACTACATCACGTGATGGCGCCATCTAGCGGCTAAAATATATAATTAGGTTACATAGAAAAAAAATTGGGGTTAAGCTCGCGAAAATTTAAACAACCCACCAAGGAGGGTTGTATATGTTTTCTGAAAAATTAATGATTTTGTCCCTGTCGGACAAAACATAAAATTTTAGCGAGCTTAACCCCAACTTTTTAGTTAATTATTATTAATGAAATCACAATTTTAATTCAATTTACCTGACGTTGTTAATATGAATGCTTTTAGGGAATATGGCTTGCACCAGGAAGCCATATTCCCTAAAAGCATTCATATTAACAACGTCAGGTAAATTTTATTAAAATTGTGATTTAATTAATAATAATTAACTAAAAAGTTGGGGTTAAGCTCGCGAAAATTTTATGTTTTGTCCGACAGGGACAAAAACATTAATTTTTCACAAAATATATACAACCCTCCTTGGTGGGTTGTTTAAATTTTCGCGAGCTTAACCCCAATTTTTTTTCTATCTAACCTAATTATATATTTTAGCCGCTAGATGGCGCCATCACGTGATGTAGTACGTCAATTAAACTAGTACGTCAATTAAACTAAAGGCCCATGGCATAGGAAATGGTATAATTTGAAGAAGCAAACCCGGAAAAGCAGCTGAATAGGTTTCCCAAGAGGCAAAGCCCAAGGCAAAGAGACTAAAATCTGTACACCTCTAGTCATTGCTCAAGCAGAGAGTAGAGAAGAGAAAGAAAGCTGTGAATGCCTGCATCAAACACAGGCAAAAAAAGAAGTGAAGTCACATGTCCACAATGAACACTTGTAAAGTTTTCAAGTTTATGGTTTCAATGAACACTAGTACATGTGGACATTTCTGTAAACATTACAATTATCATTTTAATAAAGCTTGTTTATTTAAAGCATATTTTTTTCAGATTTACCACCTATGTAATATTGTAGTTTTGACAATGTACTTTAGACTTCTTCTTGTTTTTTGTGTGATGTGAAAATGATGTGCTTTTACAGTTATGTACAGGGAACTGTAAGCTTACACTTTTTATTAATAAAATCCCAAATGTAGTGTTTGTATGTACTATGTTTGTGATTTTATATAAAATGGAAGTTACAGGATTATACAAAAACAGTGTGAAAGTATAATTAATTAGACTAGGTTGCATCACAGACAATGGTGTCTAACAGAATTTTCTGTGAGTTCCACCCCAGATCCCCCTTTCTTCCCCAGTTTTCAGCGCCTTGAATTACATCCCATGCCTATTGAGCCCAACCCTAATGCATTGCCCCCCTCACTGAATGTTACCTCTGGACATATTGCTCGTAAATTTTTAATTGATGGGTCCGATATGTCACGGTTTGCCAACATCACAATTAAAATTATGCATATGACCTCCATCAGTCTGCCTTGCCAACAAAAATGTTGATAAAAAGATTATAAGACAGCTGCATTAATATACGTTTTTTACAAGTTTGTGATTTAAGAAAACTCTCTTTCGCCATAATCGATGTCATTGTTTCAATTACACAAAATAAATAAATTACAATTACATAATAATTTAAAGGAACTAGTAAACCTGAATCAATTACATTTACAACATTTACCTATATTCAAATACAATTACGTAATTTCCCCAGGGCCGTAAGCAATAAATGAATACATGTATATCTACAAGAAAAACTCGGCACCATTAGCATTTGAATACAACTCTAATAACTTTCAGTCGTAATAATCAACAATAATAATACCTAAATCAACATAATGTTTTGTTGAATTAGCTATTAATCTTTGACGTGTGGGAAGTTGGGAACATATGTTACAGTCGTTTCTGTTTCAGCTACAACTACAAATACAAGAGCTACAAGTAATATAACATCTACAACAACTGGAATTACTTCTTCACCAGCAGAGAATGGTAAGTTACCCTGTGCTGAAATATTGTCATGTAGTTCAACAAAATGTGTGTTTTGAGGAATTCCAACAGACACGTGTTTTTTATGTAATGATAATAAAAATGTTTTTATTTCAGACAAGCATTGTGTCTATATTGGAAAAAAGTACATCGATAAAAACATTATATAAAATAGAAAAAAAAAAAAAAAAAAAAAAAAAAAAAAAAAAAACATTATTCACAGCCTTGATCCACTGATGCTGCAAATGCGACGTACTGTATGTGTCATTAGTAATTATACTCTGGATAATTGTATTAATAGACCTGTTAATCCTCGTGATTAAGGTAAACATAGCTGTTCTGATAAAACATTTACATGATTTTACATTAGCTGTAGCAAACATGGCTAGTGCTACATCTCATCGGCAGATTGTTCAATATTCTGTATGAATTGTTATAGGCAACAATAAATTGCTGAAAATTAGCTGATTCTTTACAGCAGTAGAGCAAAAATTAAATTGTTGCCGTAACATGTTACTTTTGGCCTAGAAAAGTCTCACTTTGGTTTGAATGTCGGCCTCATCCGATAAGTCGTTACAAATGACATGCCCAAGGAATTTAGAAGAGGTTTTTTGTGTAATGTGAAAATGATGTGCTTTTACAGTTATGTACAGGGAACTGTAGGCTTAATTTTTTTATTAATAAAATCCCAAATGTAGTGTTTCTATGTACTATGTTTGTGATTTTATATAAAATGGAAGTTACAGGATTATACAAAAACAGTGTGAAAGTATAATTAATTAGACTAGGTTGCATCACAGACAATGGTGTCTTTAACAGAATTTTCTGTGAGTTCCACCCCAGATCCCCCTTTCTTCCTCAGTTTTTCACGCCTTGAATTAAATCCCATGCCTATTGAGCCCACCCCTAATGCATTGCCCCCCTCACTGAATGTTACCTCTGGACATATTGCTCGTACATTTTTAATTGATGGGTCCGATATGTCACGGTTTGCCAACATCACAATTAAAATTATGCATATGACCTCCATCAATCTTTGCCTTGCCAACAAAAATGTTGATAACAAGATTATAAGAGAGCTGCTTTAATAGAAGTTTTTTACAAGTTTGTGATTTAAGAAAACTCTCTTTCGCCATAATCGATGTCATTGTTTCAATTACACAAAATAAATAAATTACAATTACATAATAATTTAAAGGAACTAGTAAACCTGAATCAATTACATTTACAACATTTACCTATATTCAAATACCATTACGTAATTTCCCCAGGGCCGTAAGCAATAAATGAATACATGTATATCTACAAGAAAAACTCGGCACCATTAGCATTTGAATACAACTCTAATAACTTTCAGTCGTAATAATCAACAATAATAATACCTAAATCAACATAATGTTTTGTTGAATTAGCTATTAATCTTTGGCGTGTGGGAAGTTGGGAACATATGTTACAGTCGTTTCTGTTTCAGCTACAACTACAAATACAAGAGCTACAAGTAATATAACATCTACAACAACTGGAATTACTTCTTCACCAGCAGAGAATGGTAAGTTACCCTGTGCTGAAATATTCTCATGAAGTTCAACAAAATGTGTGTTTTGAGGAATTCCAACAGACTCGTGTTTTTTATGTAATGATAATAAAAAAAAAATTATTTCAGACAAGCATTGTGTCTATATTGGAAAAAAGTACATCGATAAAAACATTATATAAAATAGAAAAAAAAATAAAGATAAAAAAAAAAAAAAAAAAAACATTATTCACAGCCTTGATCCACTGATGCTGCAAATGCGACGTACTGTATGTGTCATTAGTAATTATACTCTGGATAAATATATTGATAGACCTGTTGATCCTCGTGATTAAGGTAAAAATAGCTGTTCTGATAAAACATTTACATGATTTTACATTAGCTGTAGCAAACATGGCTAGTGCTACATCTCATCGGCAGATTGTTCAATATTCTGTATGAATTGTTATAGGCAACAATAAATTGCTGAAAATTAGCTGATTCTTTACAGCAGTAGAGCAAAAATGAAATTGTTGCCGTAACATGTTACTTTTGGCCTAGAGAAGTCTCACTTTGGTTTGAATGTCGGCCTCATCCGATAAGTCGTTACAAATGACATGACCAAGGAATTTAGAAGAGGTTTTTTGTGTGATGTGAAAATGATGTGCTTTTACAGTTATGTACAGGGAACTGTAGGATTAATTTGTTTATTAATAAAATCCCAAATGTAGTGTTTCTATGTACTATGTTTGTGATTTTATATAAAATGGAAGTTACAGGATTATACAAAAACAGTGTGAAAGTATAATTAATTAGACTAGGTTGCATCACAGACAATGGTGTCTTTAACAGAATTTTCTGTGAGTTCCACCCCAGATCCCCCTTTCTTCCTCAGTTTTTCACGCCTTGAATTAAATCCCATGCCTAATGAGCCCACCCCTAATGCATTGCCACCCTCACTGAATGTTACCTCTGGACATATTGCTCGTACATTTTTAATTGATGGGTCCGATATGTCACGGTTTGCCAACATCACAATTAAAATTATGCATATGACCTCCATCAATCTTTGCCTTGCCAACAAAAATGTTGATAAAAAGATTATAAGACAGCTGCTTTAATAGAGGTTTTTTACAAGTTTGTGATTTAAGAAAACTCTCTTTCGCCATAATCGATGTCATTGTTTCAATTACACAAAATAAATAAATTACAATTACAGAATAACTTAAAGGAACTAGTAAACCTGAATCAATTACATTTACAACATTTACCTATAATCAAATACAATTACGTAATTTCCCCAGGGCCGTAAGCTATAAATGAATACATGTATATCTACAAGAAAAACTCGGCACCATTAGCATTTGAATACAACTCTACTAACTTTCAGTCGTAATGATCAACAATAATAATACCTAAATCAACATAATGTTTTGTTGAATTAGCTATTAATCTTTGGCGTGTGGGAAGTTGGGAACATATGTTACAGTCGTTTCTGTTTCAGCTACAACTACAAATACAACAGGTACAAGTAATATAACATCTACAACAACTGGAAATACTTCTTCACCAGAAGCGAAAGGTAAGTTACCCTGTGCTGAAATATTCTCATGTAGTTCAACAAAATGTGTGTTTTGAGGAATTCCAAGACACGTGTTTTTTATGTAATGATAATAATAATGTTTTTATTTCAGACAAGCATTGTGTCTATATTGGAAAAAAGTACATCGATAAAAACATCCATATAAAATAGAATCAAAAATTAAGATAACAATAAATATGTTAATAAAAACATTATTCACAGCCTTGATCCACTGATGCTGCAAATGCGACGTACTCTATGTGTCATTAGTAACAATACTCTGTATAATTGTATTAATAGACCTGTTAATCCTCGTGTTTAAGGTAAAAATAACTGTTCTGATAAAACATTTACATGAATTTACATTAGCTGTAGCAAACATGTGGCTAGTGCTACATCTCATCGGCAGATTGTTCAATATTCTGTATGAATTGTTATAGGCAACAATAAATTGCTGAAAATTAGCTTATTCTTTACAACAGTAGAGCAAAAATGAAATTGTTGCCGTAACATGTTACTTTTCGCATAAAGAAGTCTCACTTTTGTTTGAATGTCGGCCTCCTCCGATAAGTCGTTACAAATGACATGCCCAAAGAATTTAGAAGAGGTTTTTTGTGTGATGTGAAAATGATGTGCTTTTACAGTTATGTACAGGGAACTTTAGGCTTACACTTTTTATTAATAAAATCCCAAATGTAGTGTTTCTATGTACTATGTTTGTGATTTTATATAAAATGGAAGTTACAGGATTATACAAAAACAGTGTGAAAGTATAATTAAATAGACTAGGTTGCATCACAGACAATGGTGTCTTTAACATAATTTTCTGTGAGTTCCACCCCAGATCCCCCTTTCTTCCCCAGTTTTCCGCGCCTTGAATTAAATCCCATGCCTATGGAGCCCACCCCTAATGCAATGCCCCCTCACTTAATGTTACCTCTGGACATATTGCTCATCAATTTTAAATTGATGTGTCCGATATGTCACGGTTTGCCAACATCACAATTAACATTATGCATATGACCTCCATCAATCTTTGCCTTGCCAACAAAAATGTTGATAAAAAGATTATCAGACAGCTGCTTTAATAGAGGTTTTTTTTACAAGTTTGTGATTTAAGAAACCTCTCTTTCGCCATAATCTATGTCATTGTTTCAATTACACAAAATAAATAAATTACAATTACAGAATAATTTAAAGGAACTAGTAAACCTGAATCAATTACATTTGCAACATTTACCTATAATCAAATACAATTACGTAATTTCCTCAGAGCCGTAAACTATAAATGAATACATGTATATCTACAAGAAAAACTCGGCAACATTAGCATTTGAATGCAAGTCTACTAACTTTCAGTCGTAATGATCAACAATAATAATACCTAAATCAACATAATGTTTTGTTGAATTAGCTATTAATCTTTGGCGTGTGGGAAGTTGGGAACATATGTTACAGTCGTTTCTGTTTCAGCTACAACTACAAATACAACAGCTACAAATAATATAACATCTACAACAACTGGAACTACTTCTTCACCAGCAGAGAATGGTAAGTTACCCTGTGCTGAAATATTCTCATGCAGTTCAACAAAATGTGTGTTTTGAGGAATTCCAACAGACAGGTGTTTTTTATGTAATGATAATAATAATGTTTTTATTTCAGACAAGCATTGTGTCTATATTTGAAAAAAGTACATCGATAAAAACATCCATATAAAATAGAAACAAAAATAAAGATAACAAATAAATATGTTAATAAAAAAATTATTCACAGCCTTGATACACTGATGCTGCAAATGCGACGTACTCTATGTGTCTCTAGTAACAATACTCTGAATAATTGTATTAATAGACCTGTTAATCCTCGTGATTAAGGTAAAAATAGCTGTTCTAATAACACATTTACATGATTTTACATTAGCTGTAGCAAACATGTGGAAAGTGCTACATCTCATCGGCTGATTGTTCAATATTTTGTATGAATTGTTATAGGCAATAATAAATTGCTGAAAATTAGCTTATTCTTTACAGCAGTAGAGCAAACATGAAATTGTTGCTGTAACATGTTACTTTTGGCATAAAGAAGTCTCACTTTTGTTTGAATGTCGGCCTGATCCGATAAGTCGTTACAAATGACATGCCCAAGGAATTTAGAAGAGTTTTTTGTGTGATGTGAAAATTATGTGCTTTTACAGTTATGTACAGGGAAATGTAGGCTTACACTTTTTATTAATAAAATCCCAAATGTAGTGTTTCTATGTGCTATGATTGTGATTTTGTATAAAATGGAAGTTGCAGGATTATACAAAAACTGTGTGAAAGTATAAATAAATAGACTACGTTGCATCACAGACAATGGTGTCTTTTACATACATTTCTGTGATTTCCACCCCTGATCCCCCTTTCTTCCCCAGTTTTCCACGCCTTGAATTAAATCCCATGCCTATTGAGCCCACCCCTAATGCATTGCCCCCCTCACTGAATGTTACCTCTGGACATATTGCTGATCAATTTTAAATTGATGGGTCCGATATGTTACGGTTTGCCAACATCACAATTAACATTATGCATATGACCTCCATCAATCTTTGCCTTGCCAACAAAAATGTTGATAAAAAGATTATAAGACAGCTGCTTTAATAGAGGTTTTTTACAAGTTTGTGATTTAAGAAAACTCTATTTCGCCATAATCGATGTCATTGTTTCAATTACACAAAATAAATAAATTACAATTACAGAATAATTTAAAGGAACTAGTAAACCTGAATCAATTACATTTACAACATTTACCTATAATCAATTACATTTACGTAATTTCCCCAGGGCCGTAAGCTATAAATGAATACATGTATATCTACAAGAAAAACTCGGCACCATTAGCATTTGAATACAACTTTACTAACTTTCAGTCGTAATGATCAACAATAATAATACCTAAATCAACATAATGTTTTGTTGAATTAGCTATTAATCTTTGGCGTGTGGGAAGTTGGGAACATATGTTACAGTCGTTTTTGTTTCAGCTACAACTACAAATACAACAGCTACAAGTAATATAACATATACAACTGGAAATACTTCTTCACCAGCAGAGAATGGTAAGTTACCCTGTGCTGAAATATTATCATGTAGTTCAACAAAATGTGTGTTTTGAGGAATTCCAAGAGACTGGTGTTTTTTATGTAATGATAATAATAATGATTTTTATTTCAGACAAGCATTGTGTCTATATTGGAAAAAAGTACATCGATAAAAACCTCCATATAAAATAGAAACAAAATAAAAATAACAAATAAATATGTTAATAAAAACATTATTCACAGCCTTGATCAACTGATGCTGCAAATGCGACGTACTCTATGTGTCACTAGTAACAATACTCTGAATAATTGTATTAATAGACCTGTTAATCCTCGTGATTAAGGTAAAAATAGCTGTTCTGATAACACATTTACATGATTTCACATTAGCTGTAGCAAACATGTGGCTAGTGCTACATCTCATCGGCAGATTGTTCAATATTCTGTATGAATTGTTATAGGCAACAATAAATTGCTGAAAATTAGCTTATTCTTTACAGCAGTAGAGCAAAAATAAAATTGTTGCCGTAACATGTTACTTTTGGCATAAAGAAGTCTCACTTTTGTTTGAATGTCGGCCTCATCCGATAAGTCGTTACAAATGACATGCCCAAGGAATTTAGAAAATGTTTTTTGTGTGATGTGAAAATGATGTCCTTTTACAGTTATGTACAGGGAACTGTAGGCTTACACTTTTTATTAATAAAATCCCAAATGTAGTGTTTAACAAGATTTAACAAGATTGCCACCCAGAGAATTAACTCTAGGTGGCAGGTGGACAAGGAAGCCCTTTGGCTTATCGAGAGTCCGACCCTTTTATCTATGTGTATCCCGCCCGTCTGAGGTATGTGTCGATTTTATTTTTAAACATATTCACGCTACTAGCACCCACACAATCAGCAGGTAATCTGTTCCATTCATTTACAGTCCTTTGTGAAAATGAAAACTTTCTTATATCCAATCTACTCTGCTCCTTTGCCAATGTAAGTTCATGTTCTCTAGTCCTTCTATCTTTCTTAACTGAGAAAAAAATATTTCTATCAATATTTTCATAACCCTTCAATATTTTAAACACTTCTATCTGATCTCCTCTCAATCTCCTGGTCTCTAGTGTTGTTAAACCGCATTTTTGTAGGCGTATTTCGTAACTAAGATCCCTCAGTTTTGGTATCATTTTAGTTGCTCTCCTCTGCACTCTTTCTAGCATATCTATGTCCTTCCTGCGATATGGCCTCCATGCTTGAATACAATATTCTAAATGAGGCCTAACTATTGTTTTGTACAGCGGTATTATTAGCTCTTTTTCCTTATACGTTATGTTTCGTCTAATTAATCCAAGGATTTGATTTCCCTTTGAAGCTGCAATTCCGCACTGCTCTGAAACCTTCATATCAGCACTAATGGTTAACCCTAAGTCCTTTTCTTTTACAGTAGTACTTAGTACAGTACCCCCCATTGTATATTCTACTTCTTCGTTCCCATGTCCTGTGTGGAGGCATTTACATTTCCCAAAATTGAACAGCATTTGCCACTTTTTAGACCATTTGATCAACCTGTCAAGATCATCTTGTAAATGCTGTCTATCTCCATCACTTTTAATCCTTCTAAACACTTTTGTATCATCCGCAAATTTCAACACCTTGCTTGTTATTTCATCATCCAAATCGTTGATATATATTAAGAATAATATAGGACCTAATACTGATCCCTGTGGTACCCCACTTAATACTGATTTCCAGTTAGAAGCCTCCCCATCAACTACTACACGTTGTCTTCTGTCAATCAACCATTGTTCTATCCAGTTTATTATACCATTTCCTATGCCATGGGCCTTTAGTTTAAGCAGTAATCTTTGATGTGGTACTTTGTCGAAAGCTTTTTGAAAATCTAAGTAGACGATATCTACTGGTGATCCTTCATCTACCCACTTAGTGATGTCTTCCAAAAACATAACATATTTGTTAAGCATGACCTCGCTTTAAAAAAACCATGTTGAGATGGGTTTATCAAGTTTTGTTTAACAAGAAAATCCACCATGTGATCTTTAATTAGTCTTTCTAATAATTTACAAATCACTGATGTTAAACTCACTGGTCTATAGTTCTCTGACTTGTTTCTCGAACCTTTTTTGAATAACGGTATAATGTTTGCTTCTTTCCATTCTAGAGGAACCACTCCCTCTTCTAATGACAAGTTGAAAACTGTTGCAAGCGGTATGCTAGTTTGTTTTACAATTTCTAATAGTAGTTTGGGTGGAATACCATCCACTCCAGGTGATTTATTATCCTTCATAGCCCTTATTTTCTTACCTACCATTTCCGGGGTTACAATTAGTTGTCCTAAATAGTCTGAATCTGCCCCTTGAACTTAGCCTCTGGTACTGGCAGTGAACTAATATCTTCCCTGGTAAACACTGAACTAAAGTACTCATTCAGGTCTTCTGCCATTAAGAATCCTCTGATATTATATTTCCAGCACTATCTTCTAGAGGACCGACCTTATCTTGAACTTTCTGTTTGCTTCGAACATATGCATAAAAACTCTTGCTGTCATGTTTTATATTACTAGCTAATTGTTGTTCATAGCTTCTCTTTGAATTTCTAATTTCAGCTGTAGCTTGGTTAAGTGCTTCTTTATAACTGTTGTAGTCTTCATCATTTCCAGTACATCTGTATGACTTCCACATCATTTGTTTGTACTTAATTTTTCTAATGGCTTCTTTCGATAAGTGTTTCTTTTTGGACCGTTTTCCTTGTTTTTTGAAGGGTACAAATTTATCGACTATGCACTTAATTTCACTCTTTAATACATTCCAGCATTCTGTTGCCGTCTTATTTTTCAGTGTGTTATTCCAGTCTATCTTTGCTAAATATTTCCTCATGTCCTTATACCTTCCTTTGTGGAAATTTCTCCTATACTGCTTTTTACTATTCCTTTCTGATTTTACTTTGATGATAAAATGTTTCTATGTACTATGTTTGTGATTTTGTATAAAATGGAAGTTACAGGATTATACAAAAACATTGTGAAAGTATAAATAAATAGACTAGGTTGTATCACAGACAATGGTGTCTTTAACATAATTTTCTGTGAGTTCCACCTCAGATCCCCCTTTCTTCCCCAGTTTTCTGCCCCTTGAATTAAATCCCGTGCCTATTGAGCCCACCCCTAATGCATTGCCCCACCTCACTGAATGTTACCTCTGGACATATTGCTCATCAATTTTAAATTGATGGGTCCGATATGTCACGGTTTGCCAACATCACAATTAACATTATGCATATGACCTCCATCAATATTTGCCTTGCCAACAAAAATGTTGATAAAAAGATTAAAAGACAGCTGCTTTAATTGAGTTTTTTTTTTACAAGTTTGTGATTTAAGTAAACTCTCTTTCGCCATAATCGATGTCATTGTTTCAATTACACAAAATAAATAAATTACAATTACAGAATAATTAAAAGGAACTAGTTAACCTGAATCAATTACATTTACAACATTTACCTATAATCAAATACAATTACGTAATTTCCCCAGAGCCGTAAACTATAAATGAATACATGTATATCTACAAGAAAAACTCGGCAACATTAACATTTGAATGCAAGTCTACTAACTTTCAGTCGTAATGATCAACAATAATAATACCTAAATCAACATCATGTTTAGTTGAATTAGCTATTAATCTTTGGCGTGTGGGAAGTTGGGAACATATGTTACAGTCGTTTCTGTTTCAGCTACAACTACAAATACAACAGCTACAAATAATATAACATCTACAACAACTGGAATTACTTCTTCACCAGCAGAGAATGGTAAGTTACCGTGCTGAAATATTCTCATGTAGTTCAACAAAATGTGTGTTTTGAGGAATTCCAAGAGACACGTGTTTTATATGTAATGATAATAATAATGTTTTTTTTGTTCAGACAAGCATTGTGTGTATCTTGGAAAAAAGTACATCGATAAAAACATCCATATAAAATAAAAACAAAATTAAAGATAACAAATAAATATGTTAATAAAAACATTATTCACAGCCTTGATCCACTGATGCTGCAAATGCGACGTACTCTATGTGTCACTAGTAACAATACTCTGAATAATTGTATTAATAGACCTGTTAATCCTCGTGATTAAGGTAAAAATAGCTGTTCTGATAACACATTTACATGATTTTACATTAGCTGTAGCAAACATGTGGCTAGTGCTACATCTCATCGGCAGATTGTTCAATATTCTGTATGAATTGTTATAGGCAACAATACATTGCTGAAAATTAGCTTATTCTTTACAGCAGTAGAGCAAAGATGAAATGATTGCCGTAACATGTTACTTTTGGCATAAAGAAGTCTCACTTTTGTTTGAATGTCGGCCTCATCCGATAAGTCGTTACAAATGACATGCCCAAGGAATTTATAAAAGGTTTTTTGTTTGATGTGAAAATGATGTGCTTTTACAGTTATGTACAGGGAACTGTAGGCTTACACTTTTTATTAATAAAATCCGATATGTAGTGTTTCTATGTACTATGTTTGTGATTTTGTATAAAATGGAAGTGACAGGATTATACAAAAACAGTGTGAAAGTATAATTAAATAGACTAGGTTGCATCACAGACAATGGTGTCTTTAACAGAATTTTCTGTGAGTTCCACCCCAGATCCCCCTTTCTTCCCCAGTTTTCCGCGCCTTGAATTAAATCCCATGCCTATTGAGCCCACCCCTAATGCATTGCCCCACCTCACTGAATGTTACCTCTCGACATATTGCTCATCAATTTTAAATTGATGGGTCCGATATGTCACAGTTTGCCAACATCACAATTAACATTATGCATATGACCTCCATCAATCTTTGCCTGCCAACAAAAATGTTGATAAAAAGATTAAAAGACAGCTGCTTTAATTGAGTTTTTTTTTACAAGTTTGTGATTTAAGTAAACTCTCTTTCGCCATAATCGATGTCATTGTTTCAATTACACAAAATAAATAAATTACAATTACAGAATAATTTAAAGGAACTAGTAAACCTGAATCAATTACATTTACAACATTTACCTATAATCAAATACAATTACGTAATTTCCCCAGAGCCGTAAACTATAAATGAATACATGTATATCTACAAGAAAAACTCGGCAACATTAGCATTTGAATGCAAGTCTACTAACTTTCAGTCGTAATGATCAACAATAATAATACCTAAATCAACATCATGTTTAGTAGAATTAGCTATTAATCTTTGGCGTGTGGGAAGTTGGGAACATATGTTACAGTCGTTTCTGTTTCAGCTACAACTATAAATACAACAGCTACAAGTAATATAACATCTACAACAACTGGAAATACTTCTTCACCAGCAGAGAATGGTAAGTTACCCTGTGCTGAAATATTCTCATGTAGTTCAACAAAATGTGTGTTTTGAGGAATTCCAAGAGACACGTGTTTTTTATGTAATGATAATAATAATGATTTTTATTTCAGACAAGCATTGTGTCTATATTGGAAAAAGTACATCGATAAAAACATCCATATAAAATAGAAACAAAAATAAAGATAACAAATAAATATGTTAATAAAAACATTATTCACAGCCTTGATCCACTGATGCTGCAAATGCGACGTACTCTATGTGTCACTAGTAACAATACTCTGAATAATTGTATTAATAGACCTGTTAATCCTCGTGATTAAGGTAAAAATAGCTGTTCTGATAACACATTTACATGATTTTACATTAGCTGTAGCAAACATGTGGCTAGTGCTACATCTCATCGGCAGATTGTTCAATATTCTGTATGAATTGTTATAGGCAACAATAAATTGCTGAAAATTAGCTTATTCTTTACAGCAGTAGAGCAAAAATAAAATGGTTGCCGTAACATGTTACTTTTGGCATAAAGAAGTCTCACTTTTGTTTGAATGTCGGCCTGATCAGATAAGTCGTTACAAATGACATGCCCAAGGAATTTAGAAGAGGTTTTTTGTGTGATGTGAAAATTATGTGCTTTTACAGTTATGTACAGGGAAATGTAGGCTTACACTTTTTATTAATAAAATCCCAAATGTAGTGTTTCTATGTACTATGTTTGTGATTTTGTATAAAATGGAAGTTACAGGATTATACAAAAACATTGTGAAAGTATAAATAAATAGACTAGGTTGTATTACAGACAATGGTGTCTTTAACAGAATTTTCTGTGAGTTCCACCCCAGATCCCCCTTTCTTCCCCAGTTTTCTGCGCCTTGAATTAAATCCCGTGCCTATTGAGCCCACCCCTAATGCATTGCCCCACCTCACTGAATGTTACCTCTGGACATATTGCTCATCAATTTTAAATTGATGGGTCCGATATGTCACGGTTTGCCAACATCACAATTAACATTATGCATATGACCTCCATCAATCTTTGCCTTGCCAACAAAAATGTTGATAAAAAGATTAAAAGAGAGCTGCTTTAATTGAGTTTTGTTTTACAAGTTTGTGATTTAAGTAAACTCTTTCGCCATAATCGATGTCATTGTTTCAATTACACAAAATAAATAAATTACAATTACAGAATAATTTAAAGAAACTAGTAAACCTGAATCAATTACATATACAACATTTACCTATAATCAAATACAATTACGTAATTTCCCCAGAGCCGTAAACTATAAATGAATACATGTATATGTACAAGAAAAACTCGGCAACATTAGCATTTGAATGCAAGTCTACTAACTTTCAGTCGTAATGATCAACAATAATAATACCTAAATCAACATCATGTTTAGTTGAATTAGCTATTAATCTTTGGCGTGTGGGAAGTTGGGAACATATGTTACAGTCGTTTCTGTTTCAGCTACAACTACAAATACAACAGCTACAAATAATATAACATCTACAACAACTGGAATTACTTCTTCACCAGCAGAGAATGGTAAGTTACCCTGTGCTGAAATATTCTCATGTAGTTCAACAAAATGTGTGTTTTGAGGAATTCCAAGAGACACGTGTTTTTTATGTAATAATAATAATAATGTTTTTTTATTTCAGACAAGCATTGTGTCTATATTGGAAAAAAGTACATCGTTAAAAACATCCATATAAAATAAAAACAAAAATAAAGATAACAAATAAATATGTTAATAAAAACATTATTCACAGCCTTGATCCACAGATGCTGCAAATGCGACGTACTCTATGTGTCCCTAGTAAAAATACTCTGAATAATTGTATTAATAGACCTGTTAATCCTCGTGATTAAGGTAAAAATAGCTGTTCTGATAACACATTTACATGATTTTACATTAGCTGTAGCAAACATGTTGCTAGTGCTACATCTCATCGGCAGATTGTTCAATATTCTGTATGAATTGTTATAGGCAACAATACATTGCTGAAAATTAGCTTATTCTTTACAGCAGTAGAGCAAAAATAAAATGGTTGCCGTAACATGTTACTTTTGGCATAGAGAAGTCTCACTTTTGTTTGAATGTCGGCCTCATCCGATAAGTCGTTAGAAATGACATGCCCAAGGAATTTATAAAAGGTTTTTTGTTTGATGTGAAAATTATGTGCTTTTACAGTTATGTACAGGGAACTGTAGGCTTACACTTTTTATTAATAACATCCCAAATGTAGTGTTTCTATGTACTATGTTTGTGATTTTGTATAAAATGGAAGTTACAGGATTATTCAAAAACAGTGTGAAAGTATAATTAAATAGACTAGGTTGCATCATAGACAAAGGTGTCTTTTACAGACATTTCTGTGAGTTCCACCCCTGATACCCCTTTCTTCCCCAGTTTTCCACGCCTTGAATTAAATCCCATGCCTATTGAGCCCACCCCTAATGCATTGCCCCCCCTCACTGAATGTTACCTCTGGACATATTGCTGATCAATTTTAAATTGATGGGTCCGATATGTCACGGTTTGCCAACATCACAATTAACATTATGCATATGACCTCCATCAAACTTTGCCTTGCCAACAAAAATGTTGATAAAAAGATTATAAGACAGCTGCTTTAATATAGGTTTTTTACAAATTTGTGATTTTAAGAAAACTCTATTTCGCCATAATCGATGTCATTGTTTCAATTACACAAAATAAATAAATTACAATTACAGAATAATTTAAAGGAACTAGTAAACCTGAATCAATTACATTTACAACATTTACCTATAATCAAATACAATTACGTAATTTCCCCAGGGCCGTAAGCTATAAATGAATACATGTATATCTACAAGAAAAACTCGGCACCATTAGCATTTGAATACAACTTTACTAACTTTCAGTCGTAATGATCAACACTAATAATACCTAAATCAACATAATGTTTTGTTGAATTAGCTATTAATCTTTGGCGTGTGGGAAGTTGGGAACATATGTTACAGTCGTTTCTGTTTCAGCTACAACTACAAATACAACAGCTACAACTAATATAACATCTACAACAACTGGAATTACTTCTTCACCAGCAGAGAATGGTAAGTTACCCTGTGCTGAAATATTCTCATGTAGTTCAACAAAATGTGTGTTTTGAGGAATTCCAAGAGACACGTGTTTTTTATGTAATGATAATAATAATGTTTTTTTATTTCAGACAAGCATTGTGTCTATATTGGAAAAAAGTACATCGTTAAAACATCCATATAAAATAAAAACAAAAATAAAGATAACAAATAAATATGTTAATAAAAACATTATTCACAGCCTTGATCCACTGATGCTGCAAATGCGACGTACTCTATGTGTCACTAGTAATAATACTCTGAATAATTGTATTAATAGACCTGTTAATCCTCGTGATTAAGGTAAAAATAGCTGTTCTGATAACACATTTACATGATTTTACGTTAGCTGTAGCAAACATGTGGCTAGTGCTACATCTCATCGGCAGATTGTTCAATATTCTGTATGAATTGTTATAGGCAACAATACATTGCTGAAAATTAGCTTATTCTTTACAGCAGTAGAGCAAAAATAAAATGGTTGCCGTAACATGTTACTTTTGGCATAAAGAAGTCTCACTTTTGTTTGAATGTCGGCCTGATCCGATAAGTCGTTACAAATGACATGCCCAAGGAATTTAGAAGAGGTTTTTTGTGTGATGTGAAAATTATGTGCTTTTACAGTTATGTACAGGGAAATGTAGGCTTACACTTTGTATTAATAAAATCCCAAATGTAGTGTTTCTATGTACTATGTTTGTGATTTTGTATAAAATGGAAGTTACAGGATTATACAAAAACATTGTGAAAGTATAAATAAATAGACTAGGTTGTATTACAGACAATGGTGTCTTTAACAGAATTTTCTGTGAGTTCCACCCCAGATCCCCCTTTCTTCCCCAGTTTTCTGCGCCTTGAATTAAATCCCGTGCCTATTGAGCCCACCCCTAATGCATTGCCCCACCTCACTGAATGTTACCTCTGGACATATTGCTCATCAATTTTAAATTGATGGGTCCGATATGTCACGGTTTGCCAACATCACAATTAACATTATGCATATGACCTCCATCAATCTTTGCCTTGCCAACAAAAATGTTGATAAAAAGATTAAAACAGAGCTGCTTTAATTGAGTTTTGTTTTACAAGTTTGTGATTTAAGTAAACTCTTTCGCCATAATCGATGTCATTGTTTCAATTACACAAAATAAATAAATTACAATTACAGAATAATTTAAAGAAACTAGTAAACCTGAATCAATTACATATACAACATTTACCTATAATCAAATACAATTACGTAATTTCCCCAGAGCCGTAAACTATAAATGAATACATGTATATCTACAAGAAAAACTCGGCAACATTAGCATTTGAATGCAAGTCTACTAACTTTCAGTCGTAATGATCAACAATAATAATACCTAAATCAACATCATGTTTAGTTGAATTAGCTATTAATCTTTGGCGTGTGGGAAGTTGGGAACATATGTTACAGTCGTTTCTGTTTCAGCTACAACTACAAATACAACAGCTACAAATAATATAACATCTACAACAACTGGAATTACTTCTTCACCAGCAGAGAATGGTAAGTTACCCTGTGCTGAAATATTCTCATGTAGTTCAACAAAATGTGTATTTTGAGGAATTCCAAGAGACACGTGTTTTTTATGTAATGATAATAATAATGTTTTTTTATTTCAGACAAGCATTGTGTCTATATTGGAAAAAAAGTACATCGTTAAAAACATCCGTATAAAATAAAAACAAAAATAAAGATAACAAATAAATATGTTAATAAAAACATTATTCACAGCCTTGATCCACAGATGCTGCAAATGCGACGTACTCTATGTGTCCCTAGTAAAAATACTCTGAATAATTGTATTAATAGACCTGTTAATCCTCGTGATTAAGGTAAAAATAGCTGTTCTGATAATACATTTACATGATTTTACATTAGCTGTAGCAAACATGTTGCTAGTGCTACATCTCATCGGCAGATTGTTCAATATTCTGTATGAATTGTTATAGGCAACAATACATTGCTGAAAATTAGCATATTCTTTACAGCAGTAGAGCAAAAATAAAATGGTTGCCGTAACATGTTACTTTTGGCATAGAGAAGTCTCACTTTTGTTTGAATGTCGGCCTCATCCGATAAGTCGTTAGAAATGACATGCCCAAGGAATTTATCAAAAAGGTTTTTTGTTTGATGTGAAAATGATGTGTTTTTACAGTTATGTACAGGGAACTGTAGGCTTACACTTTTTATTAATAACATCCCAAATGTAGTGTTTCTATGTACTATATTTGTGATTTTGTATAAAATGGAAGTTACAGGATTATTCAAAAACAGTGTGAAAGTATAATTAAATAGACTGGGTTGCATCATAGACAATGGTGTCTTTTACAGACATTTCTGTGAGTTCCACCCCTGATACCCCTTTCTTCCCCAGTTTTCCACGCCTTGAATTAAATCCCATGCCTATTGAGCCCACCCCTAATGCATTGCCCCCCCTCACTGAATGTTACCTCTGGACATATTGCTGATCAATTTTAAATTGATGGGTCCGATATGTCACGGTTTGCCAACATCACAATTAACATTATGCATATGACCTCCATCAAACTTTGCCTTGCCAACAAAAATGTTGATAAAAAGATTATAAGACAGCTGCTTTAATAGAGGTTTTTTACAAGTTTGTGATTTTAAGAAAACTCTATTTCGCCATAATCGATGTCATTGTTTCAATTACACAAAATAAATAAATTACAATTACAGAATAATTTAAAGGAACTAGTAAACCTGAATCAATTACATTTACAACATTTACCTATAATCAAATACAATTACGTAATTTCCCCAGGGCCGTAAGCTATAAATGAATACATGTATATCTACAAGAAAAACTCGGCACCATTAGCATTTGAATACAACTTTACTAACTTTCAGTCGTAATGATCAACACTAATAATACCTAAATCAACATAATGTTTTGTTGAATTAGCTATTAATCTTTGGCGTGTGGGAAGTTGGGAACATATGTTACAGTCGTTTCTGTTTCAGCTACAACTACAAATACAACAGCTACTAGTAATATAACATCTACAACAACTGGAATTACTTCTTCACCAGCAGAGAATGGTAAGTTACCCTGTGCTGAAATATTCTTATGTAGTTCAACAAAATGTGTGTTTTGAGGAATTCCAAGAGACACGTGTTTTTTATGTAATGATAATAATAATGATTTTTATTTCAGACAAGCATTGTGTCTATATTGGAAAAAAGTACATCGATAAAAACATCCATATAAAATAGAAACAAAAATAAAGATAACAAATAAATATGTTAATAAAAACACTATTCACAGCCTTGATCCACTGATGCTGCAAATGCGACGTACTCTATGTGTCACTAGTAACAATACTCTGAATAATTGTATTAATAGACCTGTTAATCCTCGTGATTAAGGTAAAAATAGCTGTTATGATAACACATTTACATGATTTTACATTAGCTGTAGCAAACATGTGGCTAGTGCTACATCTCATCGGCAGATTGTTCAATATTCTGTATGAATTGTTATAGGCAACAATAAATTGCTGAAAATTAGCTTATTCTTTACAGCAGTAGAGCAAAAATAAAATTGTTGCCGTAACATGTTACTTTTGGCATAAAGAAGTCTCACTTTTGTTTGAATGTCGGCCTCATCCGATAAGCCGTTACAAATGACATGCCCAAGGAATTTATAAAAGGTTTTTTGTTTGATGTGAAAATTATGTGCTTTTACAGTTATGTACAGGGAACTGTAGGCTTACACTTTTTATTAATAAAATCCCAAATGTAGTGTTTCTATGTACTATGTTTGTGATTTTGTATAAAATGGAAGTTACAGGATTATACAAAAACAGTGTGAAAGTATAATTAAATAGACTAGGTTGCATCACAGACAATGGTGTCTTTTACAGACATTTCTGTGAGTTCCACCCCTGATCCCCCTTTCTTCCCCAGTTTTCCACGCCTTGAATTAAATCCCATGCCTATTGAGCCCACCCCTAATGCATTGCCCCCTCACTGAATGTTACCTCTGGACATATTGCTGATCAATTTTAAATTGATGGGTCCGATATGTCACGGTTTGCCAACATCACAATTAACATTATGCATATGACCTCCATCAAACTTTGCCTTGCCAACAAAAATGTTGATTAAAAGATTATAAGACAACTGCTTTAATAGAGGTTTTTTACAAGTTTGAGATTTTAAGAAAACTCTATTTCGCCATAATCGATGTCATTGTTTCAATTACACAAAATAAATAAATTACAATTACAGAATAATTTAAAGGAACTAGTAAACCTGAATCAATTACATTTACAACATTTACCTATAATCAAATACAATTACGTAATTTCCCCAGAGCCGTAAACTATAAATGAATACATGTATATCTACAAGAAAAACTCGGCAACATTAGCATTTGAATGCAAGTCTACTAACTTTCAATCGTAATGATCAACAATAATAATACCTAAATCAACATCATGTTTAGTTGAATTAGCTATTAATCTTTGGCGTGTGGGAAGTTGGGAACATATGTTACAGTCGTTTCTGTTTCAGCTACAACTACAAATACAACAGCTACAACTAATATAACATCTACAACAACTGGAATTACTTCTTCACCAGCAGAGAATGGTAAGTTACCCTGTGCTGAAATATTCTTATGTAGTTCAACAAAATGTGTGTTTAGAGGAATTCCAAGAGACACGTGTTTTTTATGTAATGATAATAATAATGTTTTTTTATTTCAGACAAGCATTGTGTCTATATTGGAAAAAAGTACATCGTTAAAACAACCATATAAAATAAAAACAAAAATAAAGATAACAAATAAATATGTTAATAAAAACATTATTCACAGCCTTGATCCACTGATGCTGCAAATGCGACGTACTCTATGTGTCACTAGTAAAAATACTCTGAATAATTGTATTAATAGACCTGTTCATCCTCGTGATTAAGGTAAAAATAGCTGTTCTGATAACACATTTACATGATTTTACGTTAGCTGTAGCAAACATGTGGCTAGTGCTACATCTCATCGGCAGATTGTTCAATATTCTGTATGAATTGTTATAGGCAACAATACATTGCTGAAAATTAGCTTATTCTTTACAGCAGTAGAGCAAAAATAAAATGGTTGCCGTAACATGTTACTTTTGGCATAGAGAACTCTCACTTTTGTTTGAATGTCGGCCTCATCCGATAAGTCGTTACAAATGACATGCCCAAGGAATTTATAAAAGGTTTTTTGTTTCATGTGAAAATGATGTGCTTTTACAGTTATGTACAGGGAACTGTAGGCTTACACTTTTTATTAATAAAATCCCAAATGTAATGTTTCTATGTACTATGTTTGTGATTTTGTATAAAATGGAAGTTACAGGATTATACAAAAACAGTGTGAAAGTATAATTAAATAGACTAGGTTGCATCACAGACAATGGTGTCTTTTACATACATTTCTGTGAGTTCCACCCCTGATCCCCCTTTCTTCCCCAGTTTTCCACGCCTTGAATTAAATCCCATGCCTATTGAGCCCACCCCTAATGCATTGCCCCCCTCACTGAATGTTACCTCTGGACATATTGCTGATCAATTTTAAATTGATGGGTCCGATATGTCACGGTTTGCCAACATCACAATTAACATTATGCATATGACCTCCATCAAACTTTGCCTTGCCAACAAAAATGTTGATAAAAAGATTATAAGACAGCTGCTTTAATAGAGGTTTTTTACAAGTTTGTGATTTTAAGAAAACTCTATTTCGCCATAATCGATGTCATTGTTTCAATTACACAAAATAAATAAATTACAATTACAGGATAATTTAAAGGAACTAGTAAACCTGAATCAATTACATTTACAACATTTACCTATAATCAAATACAATTACGTAATTTCCTCAGAGCCGTAAACTATAAATGAATACATGTATATCTACAAGAAAAACTCGGCAAAATTAGCATTTGAATGCAAGTGTACTAACTTTCAGTCGTAATGATCAACAATAATAATACCTAAATCAACATCATGTTTAGTTGAATTAGCTATTAATCTTTGGCGTGTGGGAAGTTGGGAACATATGTTACAGTCGGTTCTGTTTCAGCTACAACTACAAATACAACAGCTACAACTAATATAACATCTACAATAACTGGAATTACTTCTTCACCTGCAGAGAATGGTAAGTTACCCTGTGCTGAAATATTCTTATGTAGTTCAACAAAATGTGTGTTTTGAGGAATTCCAAGAGACAGGTGTTTTTTATGTAATGATAATAATAATGATTTTTATTTCAGACAAGCATTGTGTCTATATTGGAAAAAAGTACATCGATAAAAACATCCATATAAAATAGAAACAAAAATAAAGATAACAAATAAATATGTTAATAAAAACACTATTCACAGCCTTGATCCACTGATGCTGCAAATGCGACGTACTCTATGTGTCACTAGTAACAATACTCTGAATAATTGTATTAATAGACCTGTTAATCCTCGTGATTAAGGTAAAAATAGCTGTTATGATAACACATTTACATGATTTTACATTAGCTGTAGCAAACATGTGGCTAGTGCTACATCTCATCGGCAGATTGTTCAATATTCTGTATGAATTGTTATAGGCAACAATAAATTGCTGAAAATTAGCTTATTCTTTACAGCAGTAGAGCAAAAATAAAATTGTTGCCGTAACATGTTACTTTTGGCATAAAGAAGTCTCACTTTTGTTTGAATGTCGGCCTCATCCAATAAGCCGTTACAAATGACATGCCCAAGGAATTTATAAAAGGTTTTTTGTTTGATGTGAAAATTATGTGCTTTTACAGTTATGTACAGGGAACTGTAGGCTTACACTTTTTATTAATAAAATCCCAAATGTAGTGTTTCTATGTACTATGTTTGTGATTTTGTATAAAATGGAAGTTACAGGATTATACAAAAACAGTGTGAAAGTATAATTAAATAGACTAGGTTGCATCACAGACAATGGTGTCTTTTACAGACATTTCTGTGAGTTCCACCCCTGATCCCCCTTTCTTCCCCAGTTTTCCACGCCTTGAATTAAATCCCATGCCTATTGAGCCCACCCCTAATGCATTGCCCCCCTCACTGAATGTTACCTCTGGACATATTGCTCATCAATTTTAAATTGATGGGTCCGATATGTCACGGTTTGCCAACATCACAATTAACATTATGCATATGACCTCCATCAATCTTTGCCTTGCCAACAAAAATGTTGATAAAAAGATTAAAAGACAGCTGCTTTAATTGAGGTTTTTTTTACAAGTTTGTGATTTAAGTAAACTCTCTTTCGCCATAATCGATGTCATTGTTTCAATTACACAAAATAAATAAATTACAATTACAGAATAATTTAAAGGAACTAGTAAACCTGAATCAATTACATTTACAACATTTACCTATAATCAAATACAATTACGTAATTTCCCCAGAGCCGTAAACTATAAATGAATACATGTATATCTACAAGAAAAACTCGGCAACATTAGCATTTGAATGCAAGTCTACTAACTTTCAGTCGTAATGATCAACAATAATAATACCTAAATCAACATCATGTTTAGTTGAATTAGCTATTAATCTTTGGCGTGTGGGAAGTTGGGAACATATGTTACAGTCGTTTCTGTTTCAGCTACAACTACAAATACAACAGCTACAAATAATATAACATCTACAACAACTGGAATTACTTCTTCACCAGCAGAGAATGGTAAGTTACCCTGTGCTGAAATATTCTCATGTAGTTCAACAAAATGTGTGTTTTGAGGAATTCCAAGAGACACGTGTTTTTATGTAATGATAATAATAATGTTTTTTTTGTTCAGACAAGCATTGTGTCTATATTGGAAAAAAGTACATCGATAAAAACATTCATATAAAATAAAAACAAAATTAAAGATAACAAATAAATATGTTAATAAAAACATTATTCACAGCCTTGATCCACTGGTGCTGCAAATGCGACGTACTCTATGTGTCACTAGTAACAATACTCTGAATAATTGTATTAATAGACCTGTTAATCCTCGTGATTAAGGTAAAAATAGCTGTTCTGATAACACATTTATATGATTTTACATTAGCTGTAGCAAACATGTGGCTAGTGCTACATCTCATCGGCAGATTGTTCAATATTCTGTATGAAATGTTATAGGCAACAATACATTGCTGAAAATTAGCTTATTCTTTACAGCAGTAGAGCAAAAATAAAATGGTTGCCGTAACATGTTACTTTTGGCATAGAGAACTCTCACTTTTGTTTGAATGTCGGCCTCATCCGATAAGTCGTTAGAAATGACATGCCCAAGGAATTTATAAAAGGTTTTTTGTTTGATGTGAAAATGATGTGCTTTTACAGTTATGTACAGGGAACTGTAGGCTTACACTTTTTATTAATAAAATCACAAATGTAGTGTTTCTATGTACTATGTTTGTGATTTTGTATAAAATGGAAGTTACAGGATTATACAAAAACAGTGTGAAAGTATAATTAAATAGACTAGGTTGCATCACAGACAATGGTGTCTTTTACAGACATTTCTGTGAGTTCCACCCCTGATCCCCCTTTCTTCCCCAGTTTTCCACGCCTTGAATTAAATCCCATGCCTATTGAGCCCACCCCTAATGCATTGCCCCACCTCACTGAATGTTACCTCTGGACATATTGCTGATCAATTTTAAATTGATGGGTCCGATATGTCACGGTTTGCCAACATCACAATTAACATTATGCATATGACCTCCATCAAACTTTGCCTTGCCAACAAAAATGTTGATAAAAAGATTATAAGACAGCTGCTTTAATAGAGGTTTTTTACAAGTTTGTGATTTTAAGAAAACTCTATTTCGCCATAATCGATGTCATTGTTTCAATTACACAAAATAAATAAATTACAATTACAGAATAATTTAAAGGAACTAGTAAACCTGAATCAATTACATTTACAACATTTACCTATAATCAAATACAATTACGTAATTTCCCCAGGGCCGTAAGCTATAAATGAATACATGTATATCTACAAGAAAAACTCGGCACCATTAGCATTTGAATACAACTTTACTAACTTTCAGTCGTAATGATCAACAATAATAATACCTAAATCAACATCATGTTTAGTTGAATTAGCTATTAATCTTTGGCGTGTGGGAAGTTGGGAACATATGTTACAGTCGTTTCTGTTTCAGCTACAACTACAAATACAACAGCTACAAATAATATAACATCTACAACAACTGGAATTACTTCTTCACCAGCAGAGAATGGTAAGTTACCCTGTGCTGAAATATTCTCATGTAGTTCAACAAAATGTGTGTTTTGAGGAATTCCAAGAGACACGTGTTTTTTATGTAATGATAATAATAATGTTTTTTTTGTTCAGACAAGCATTGTGTCTATATTGGAAAAAAGTACATCGATAAAAACATGCATATAAAATAAAAAAAACAAAATTAAAGATAACAAATAAATATGTTAATAAAAACATTATTCACAGCCTTGATCCACTGATGCTGCAAATGCGACGTACTCTATGTGTCACTAGTAACAATACTCTGAATAATTGTATTAATAGACCTGTTAATCCTCGTGATTAAGGTAAAAATAGCTGTTCTGATAACACATTTACATGATTTTACATTAGCTGTAGCAAACATGTGGCTAGTGCTACATCTCATCGGCAGATTGTTCAATATTCTGTATGAATTGTTATAGGCAACAATACATTGCTGAAAATTAGCTTATTCTTTACAGCAGTAGAGCAAAGATGAAATGATTGCCGTAACATGTTACTTTTGGCATAAAGAAGTCTCACTTTTGTTTGAATGTCGGCCTCATCCGATAAGTCGTTACAAATGACATGCCCAAGGAATTTATAAAAGGTTTTTTGTTTGATGTGAAAATGATGTGCTTTTACAGTTATGTACAGGGAACTGTAGGCTTACACTTTTTATTAATAAAATCCGATATGTAGTGTTTCTATGTACTATGTTTGTGATTTTGTATAAAATGGAAGTGACAGGATTATACAAAAACAGTGTGAAAGTATAATTAAATAGACTAGGTTGCATCACAGACAATGGTGTCTTTTACAGACATTTCTGTGAGTTCCACCCCTGATCCCCCTTTCTTCCCCAGTTTTCCGCGCCTTGAATTAAATCCCATGCCTATTGAGCCCACCCCTAATGCATTGCCCCACCTCACTGAATGTTACCTCTCGACATATTGCTCATCAATTTTAAATTGATGGGTCCGATATGTCACGGTTTGCCAACATCACAATTAACATTATGTATATGACCTCCATCAATCTTTGCCTTGCCAACAAAAATGTTGATAAAAAGATTAAAAGACAGCTGCTTTAATTGAGGTTTTTTTTACAAGTTTGTGATTTAAGTAAACTCTCTTTCGCCATAATCGATGTCATTGTTTCAATTACACAAAATAAATAAATTACAATTACAGAATAATTTAAAGGAACTAGTAAACCTGAATCAATTACATTTACAACATTTACCTATAATCAAATACAATTACGTAATTTCCCCAGAGCCGTAAACTATAAATGAATACATGTATATCTACAAGAAAAACTCGGCAACATTAACATTTGAATGCAAGTCTACTAACTTTCAGTCGTAATGATCAACAATAATAATACCTAAATCAACATCATGTTTAGTTGAATTAGCTATTAATCTTTGGCGTGTGGGAAGTTGGGAACATATGTTACAGTCGTTTCTGTTTCAGCTACAACTACAAATACAACAGCTACAAGTAATATAACATCTACAACAACTGGAATTACTTCTTCACCAGCAGAGAATGGTAAGTTACCCTGTGCTGAAATATTCTCATGTAGTTCAACAAAATGTGTGTTTTGAGGAATTCCAAGAGACACGTGTTTTTTATGTAATGATAATAATAATGATTTTTATTTCAGACAAGCATTGTGTCTATATTGGAAAAAAGTACATCGATAAAAACATCCATATAAAATAGAAACAAAAATAAAGATAACAAATAAATATGTTAATAAAAACATTATTCACAGCCTTGATCCACTGATGCTGCAAATGCGACGTACTCTATGTGTCACTAGTAACAATACTCTGAATAATTGTATTAATAGACCTGTTAATCCTCGTGATTAAGGTAAAAATAGCTGTTCTGATAACACATTTACATGATTTTACATTAGCTGTAGCAAACATGTGGCTAGTGCTACATCTCATCGGCAGATTGTTCAATATTCTGTATGAATTGTTATAGGCAACAATACATTGCTGAAAATTAGCTTATTCTTTACAGCAGTAGAGCAAAGATGAAATGATTGCCGTAACATGTTACTTTTGGCATAAAGAAGTCTCACTTTTGTTTGAATGTCGGCCTCATCCGATAAGTCGTTACAAATGACATGCCCAAGGAATTTATAAAAGGTTTTTTGTTTGATGTGAAAATGATGTGCTTTTACAGTTATGTACAGGGAACTGTAGGCTTACACTTTTTATTAATAAAATCCGATATGTAGTGTTTCTATGTACTATGTTTGTGATTTTGTATAAAATGGAAGTGACAGGATTATACAAAAACAGTGTGAAAGTATAATTAAATAGACTAGGTTGCATCACAGACAATGGTGTCTTTTACAGACATTTCTGTGAGTTCCACCCCTGATCCCCCTTTCTTCCCCAGTTTTCCGCGCCTTGAATTAAATCCCATGCCTATTGAGCCCACCCCTAATGCATTGCCCCACCTCACTGAATGTTACCTCTCGACATATTGCTCATCAATTTTAAATTGATGGGTCCGATATGTCACGGTTTGCCAACATCACAATTAACATTATGTATATGACCTCCATCAATCTTTGCCTTGCCAACAAAAATGTTGATAAAAAGATTAAAAGACAGCTGCTTTAATTGAGGTTTTTTTTACAAGTTTGTGATTTAAGTAAACTCTCTTTCGCCATAATCGATGTCATTGTTTCAATTACACAAAATAAATAAATTACAATTACAGAATAATTTAAAGGAACTAGTAAACCTGAATCAATTACATTTACAACATTTACCTATAATCAAATACAATTACGTAATTTCCCCAGAGCCGTAAACTATAAATGAATACATGTATATCTACAAGAAAAACTCGGCAACATTAGCATTTGAATGCAAGTCTACTAACTTTCAGTCGTAATGATCAACAATAATAATACCTAAATCAACATCATGTTTAGTTGAATTAGCTATTAATCTTTGGCGTGTGGGAAGTTGGGAACATATGTTACAGTCGTTTCTGTTTCAGCTACAACTACAAATACAACAGCTACAAATAATATAACATCTACAACAACTGGAATTACTTCTTCACCAGCAGAGAATGGTAAGTTACCCTGTGCTGAAATATTCTCATGTAGTTCAACAAAATGTGTGTTTTGAGGAATTCCAAGAGACACGTGTTTTTTATGTAATGATAATAATAATGTTTTTTTATTTCAGACAAGCATTGTGTCTATATTGGAAAAAAGTACATCGATAAAAACATCCATATAAAATAGAAACAAAAATAAAGATAACAAATAAATATGTTAATAAAAACATTATTCACAGCCTTGATCCACTGATGCTGCAAATGCGACGTACTCTATGTGTCACTAGTAACAATACTCTGAATAATTGTATTAATAGACCTGTTAATCCTCGTGATTAAGGTAAAAATAGCTGTTCTGATAACACATTTACATGATTTTACATTAGCTGTAGCAAACATGTGGCTAGTGCTACATCTCATCGGCAGATTGTTCAATATTCTGTATGAATTGTTATAGGCAACAATAAATTGCTGAAAATTAGCTTATTCTTTACAGCAGTAGAGCAAAAATAAAATTGTTGCCGTAACATGTTACTTTTGGCATAAAGAAGTCTCACTTTTGTTTGAATGTCGGCCTCATCCGATAAGTCGTTACAAATGACATGCCCAAGGAATTTATAAAAGGTTTTTTGTTTGATGTGAAAATGATGTGCTTTTACAGTTATGTACAGGGAACTGTAGGCTTACACTTTTTATTAATAAAATCCCAAATGTAGTGTTTCTATGTACTATGTTTGTGATTTTGTATAAAATGGAAGTTACAGGATTATACAAAAACAGTGTGAAAGTATAATTAAATAGACTAGGTTGCATCACAGACAATGGTGTCTTTTACAGACATTTCTGTGAGTTCCACCCCTGATCCCCCTTTCTTCCCCAGTTTTCCGCGCCTTGAATTAAATCCCATGCCTATTGAGCCCACCCCTAATGCATTGCCCCACCTCACTGAATGTTACCTCTGGACATATTGCTCATCAATTTTAAATTGATGGGTCCGATATGTCACAGTTTGCCAACATCACAATTAACATTATGCATATGACCTCCATCAATCTTTGCCTGCCAACAAAAATGTTGATAAAAAGATTAAAAGACAGCTGCTTTAATTGAGGTTTTTTTTACAAGTTTGTGATTTAAGTAAACTCTCTTTCGCCATAATCGATGTCATTGTTTCAATTACACAAAATAAATAAATTACAATTACAGAATAATTTAAAGGAACTAGTAAACCTGAATCAATTACATTTACAACATTTACCTATAATCAAATACAATTACGTAATTTCCCCAGAGCCGTAAACTATAAATGAATACATGTATATCTACAAGAAAAACTCGGCAACATTAGCATTTGAATGCAAGTCTACTAACTTTCAGTCGTAATGATCAACAATAATAATACCTAAATCAACATCATGTTTAGTTGAATTAGCTATTAATCTTTGGCGTGTGGGAAGTTGGGAACATATGTTACAGTCGTTTCTGTTTCAGCTACAACTACAAATACAACAGCTACAAATAATATAACATCTACAACAACTGGAATTACTTCTTCACCAGCAGAGAATGGTAAGTTACCGTGCTGAAATATTCTCATGTAGTTCAACAAAATGTGTGTTTTGAGGAATTCCAAGAGACACGTGTTTTATATGTAATGATAATAATAATGTTTTTTTTGTTCAGACAAGCATTGTGTGTATCTTGGAAAAAAGTACATCGATAAAAACATCCATATAAAATAAAAACAAAATTAAAGATAACAAATAAATATGTTAATAAAAACATTATTCACAGCCTTGATCCACTGATGCTGCAAATGCGACGTACTCTATGTGTCACTAGTAACAATACTCTGAATAATTGTATTAATAGACCTGTTAATCCTCGTGATTAAGGTAAAAATAGCTGTTCTGATAACACATTTATATGATTTTACATTAGCTGTAGCAAACATGTGGCTAGTGCTACATCTCATCGGCAGATTGTTCAATATTCTGTATGAATTGTTATAGGCAACAATACATTGCTGAAAATTAGCTTATTCTTTACAGCAGTAGAGCAAAGATAAAATGATTGCCGTAACATGTTACTTTTGGCATAAAGAAGTCTCACTTTTGTTTGAATGTCGGCCTCATCCGATAAGTCGTTACAAATGACATGCCCAAGGAATTTATAAAAGGTTTTTTGTTTGATGTGAAAATGATGTGCTTTTACAGTTATGTACAGGGAACTGTAGGCTTACACTTTTTATTAATAAAATCCCAAATGTAGTGTTTCTATGTACTATGTTTGTGATTTTGTATAAAATGGAAGTTACAGGATTATACAAAAACAGTGTGAAAGTATAATTAAATAGACTAGGTTGCATCACAGACAATGGTGTCTTTTACAGACATTTCTGTGAGTTCCACCCCTGATCCCCCTTTCTTCCCCAGTTTTCCGCGCCTTGAATTAAATCCCATGCCTATTGAGCCCACCCCTAATGCATTGCCCCACCTCACTGAATGTTACCTCTCGACATATTGCTCATCAATTTTAAATTGATGGGTCCGATATGTCACGGTTTGCCAACATCACAATTAACATTATGTATATGACCTCCATCAATCTTTGCCTTGCCAACAAAAATGTTGATAAAAAGATTAAAAGACAGCTGCTTTAATTGAGGTTTTTTTTACAAGTTTGTGATTTAAGTAAACTCTCTTTCGCCATAATCGATGTCATTGTTTCAATTACACAAAATAAATAAATTACAATTACAGAATAATTTAAAGGAACTAGTAAACCTGAATCAATTACATTTACAACATTTACCTATAATCAAATGCAATTACGTAATTTCCCCAGAGCCGTAAACTATAAATGAATACATGTATATCTACAAGAAAAACTCGGCAACATTAGCATTTGAATGCAAGTCTACTAACTTTCAGTCGTAATGATCAACAATAATAATACCTAAATCAACATCATGTTTAGTTGAATTAGCTATTAATCTTTGGCGTGTGGGAAGTTGGGAACATATGTTACAGTCGTTTCTGTTTCAGCTACAACTACAAATACAACAGCTACAAATAATATAACATCTACAACAACTGGAATTACTTCTTCACCAGCAGAGAATGGTAAGTTACCGTGCTGAAATATTCTCATGTAGTTCAACAAAATGTGTGTTTTGAGGAATTCCAAGAGACACGTGTTTTATATGTAATGATAATAATAATGTTTTTTTTGTTCAGACAAGCATTGTGTGTATCTTGGAAAAAAGTACATCGATAAAAACATCCATATAAAATAAAAACAAAATTAAAGATAACAAATAAATATGTTAATAAAAACATTATTCACAGCCTTGATCCACTGATGCTGCAAATGCGACGTACTCTATGTGTCACTAGTAACAATACTCTGAATAATTGTATTAATAGACCTGTTAATCCTCGTGATTAAGGTAAAAATAGCTGTTCTGATAAAACATTTATATGATTTTACATTAGCTGTAGCAAACATGTGGCTAGTGCTACATCTCATCGTCAGATTGTTCAATATTCTGTATGAATTGTTATAGGCAACAATACATTGCTGAAAATTAGCTTATTCTTTACAGCAGTAGAGCAAAGATAAAATGATTGCCGTAACATGTTACTTTTGGCATAAAGAAGTCTCACTTTTGTTTGAATGTCGGCCTCATCCGATAAGTCGTTACAAATGACATGCCCAAGGAATTTATAAAAGGTTTTTTGTTTGATGTGAAAATTATGTGCTTTTACAGTTATGTACAGGGAACTGCAGGCTTACACTTTTTATTAATAAAATCCCAAATGTAGTGTTTCTATGTACTATGTTTGTGATTTTGTATAAAATGGAAGTTACAGGATTATACAAAAACATTGTGAAAGTATAAATAAATAGACTAGGTTGTATCACAGACAATGGTGTCTTTAACAGAATTTTCTGTGAGTTCCACCCCAGATCCCCCTTTCTTCCCCAGTTTTCCGCACCTTGAATTAAATCCCATGCCTATTCAGCCCACCCCTAATGCATTGCCCCACCTCACTGAATGTTACCTCTGGACATATTGCTCATCAATTTTAAATTGATGGGTCCGATATGTCACGGTTTGCCAACATCACAATTAACATTATGCATATGACCTCCATCAATCTTTGCCTTGCCAACAAAAATGTTGATAACAAGATTAAAAGACAGCTGCTTTAATTGAGTTTTTTTTTTACAAGTTTGTGATTTAAGTAAACTCTCTTTCGCCATAATCGATGTCATTGTTTCAATTACACAAAATAAATAAATTACAATTATAGAATAATTTAAAGGAACTAGCAAACCTGAATCAATTACATTTACAACATTTACCTATAATCAAATACAATTATGTAATTTCCCCAGAGCCGTAAACTATAAATGAATACATGTATATCTACAAGAAAAACTCGGCAACATTAGCATTTGAATGCAAGTCTACTAACTTTCAGTCGTAATGATCAACAATAATAATACCTAAATCAACATCATGTTTAGTTGAATTAGCTATTAATCTTTGGCGTGTGGGAAGTTGGGAACATATGTTACAGTCGTTTCTGTTTCAGCTACAACTACAAATACAACAGCTACACATAATATAACATCTACAACAACTGGAATTACTTCTTCACCAGCAGAGAATGGTAAGTTACCCTGTGCCGAAATATTATCATGTTGTTCAACAAAATGTGTGTTTTGAGGAATTCCAAGAGACACGTGTTTTTTATGTAATGATAATAATAATGTTTTTTATTTCAGACAAGCATTGTGTCTATATTGGAAAAAAGTACATCGATAAAAACATCCATATAAAATAAAAACAAAAATAAAGATAACAAATAAATATGTTAATAAAAACATTATTCACAGCCTTGATCCACTGATGCTGCAAATGCGACGTACTCTATGTGTCACTAGTAACAATACTCTGAATAATTGTATTAATAGACCTGTTAATCCTCGTGATTAAGGTAAAAATAGCTGTTCTGATAACACATTTACATGATTTTACATTAGCTGTAGCAAACATATGGCTAGTGCTACATCTCATCGGCAGATTGTTCAATATTCTGTATGAATTGTTATAGGCAACAATACATTGCTGAAAATTAGCTTATTCTTTACAGCAGTAGAGCAAAAATAAAATGGTTGCCGTAACATGTTACTTTTGGCATAAAGAAGTCTCACTTTTGTTTGAATGTCGGCCTCATCCGATAAGTCGTTACAAATTACATGCCCAAGGAATGTATAAAAGGTTTTTTGTGTGATGTGAAAATGATGTGCTTTTACAGTTATGTACAGGGAATTGTAGGCTTACACTTTTTATTAATAAAATCCCAAATGTAGTGTTTCTATGTACTATGTTTGTGATTTTATATAAAATGGAAGTTACAGGATTATACAAAAACAGTGTGAAAGTATAATTAAATAGACTAGGTTGCATCACAGACAATGGTGTCTTTTACAGACATTTCTGTGAGTTCCACCCCTGATCCCCCTTTCTTCCCCAGTTTTCCACGCCTTGAATTAAATCCCATGCCTATTGAGCCCACCCCTAATGCATTGCCCCCCTCACTGAATGTTACCTCTGGACATATTGATGATCAATTTTAAATTGATGGGTCCGATATATTACGGTTTGCCAACATCACAATTAACATTATGCATATGACCTCCAACAAACTTTGCCTTGCCAACAAAAATGTTGATAAAAAGATTATAAGACAGCTGCTTTAATAGAGGTTTTTTACAAGTTTGTGATTTTAAGAAAACTCTATTTCGCCATAATCGATGTCATTGTTTCAATTACACAAAATAAATAAATTACAATTATAGAATAATTTAAAGGAACTAGTAAACCTGAATCAATTACATTTACAACATTTACCTATAATCAAATACAATTACGTAATTTCCCCAGAGCCGTAAACTATTAATGAATACATGTATATCTACAAGAAAAACTCGGCAACATTAGCATTTGAACGCAAGTCTACTAACTTTCAGTCGTAATGATCAACAATAATAATACCTAAATCAACATCATGTTTAGTTGAATTAGCTATTATTCTTTGGCGTGTGGGAAGTTGGGAAAATATGTTACAGTCGTTTCTGTTTCAGCTACAACTACAAATACAACAGCTACAAATAATATAACATCTACAACAACTGGAACTACTTCTTCACCAGCAGAGAATGGTAAGTTACCCTGTGCTGAAATAATATCATGCAGTTCAACAAAATGTGTGTTTTGAGGAATTCCAACAGACACGTGTTTTTTATGTAATGATAATAATAATGTTTTTATTTCAGACAAGCATTGTGTCTATATTGGAATAAAGTACATCGATAAAAACATCCATATAAAATAGAAACAAAAATAAAGATAACAAATAAATATGTTAATAAAAACATTATTCACAGCTTTGATCCACTGATGCTGCAAATGCGACGTACTCCATGTGTCACTAGTAACAATACTCTGAATAATTGTATTAATAGACCTGTTAATCCTCGTGATTAAGGTAAAATAGCTGTTCTGATAACACATTTATATGATTTTACATTAGCTGTAGCAAACATGTGGCTAGTGCTACATCTCATCGGCAGATTGTTCAATATTCTGTATGAATTGTTATAGGCAACAATACATTGCTGAAAATTAGCTTATTCTTTACAGCAGTAGAGCAAAAATAAAATGGTTGCCGTAACATGTTACTTTTGGCATAAAGAAGTCTCACTTTTGTTTGAATGTCGGCCTCATCCGATAAGTCGTTACAAATGACAGGCCCAAGGAATGTATAAAAGGTTTTTTGTGTGATGTGAAAATGATGTGCTTTTACAGTTATGTACAGGGAACTGTAGGCTTACACTTTTTATTAATAAAATCCCAAATGTAGTGTTTCTATGTACTATGTTTGTGATTTTGTATAAAATAGAAGTTACAGGATTATACAAAAACAGTGTGAAAGTATAATTAAATAGACTAGGTTGCATCACAGACAATGGTGTCTTTTACAGACATTTCTGTGAGTTCCACCCCTGATCCCCCTTTGTTCCCCAGTTTTCCACGCCTTGAATTAAATCCCATGCCTATTGAGCCCACCCCTAATGCATTGCCCCCTCACTAAATGTTACCTCTGGACATATTGCTGATCAATTTTAAATTGATGGGTCCGATATGTCACGGTTTGCCAACATCACAATTAACATTATGCATATGACCTCCATCAAACTTTGCCTTGCCAACAAAAATGTTGATAACAAGATTATAAGACAGCTGCTTTAATAGAGGTTTTTTACAATTTTGTGAATTTAAGAAAACTATTTCGCCATAATCGATGTCATTGTTTCAATTACACAAAATAAATAAATTACAATTACAGAATAATTAAAAGGAACTAGTAAACCTGAATTAATTACATTTACAACATTTACCTATAATCAAATACAATTACGTAATTTCTCCAGGGCCGTAAGCTATAAATGAATACATGTATATCTACAAGAAAAACTCGGCACCATTAGCATTTGAATACAACTTTACTAACTTTCAGTCGTAATGATCAACAATAATAATACCTAAATCAACATAATGTTTTGTTGAATTAGCTATTAATCTTTGGCATGTGGGAAGTTGGGAACATATGTTATAGTCGTTTCTGTTTCAGCTACAACTACAAATACAACAGCTACAAGTAATATAACATCTACAACAACTGGAATTACTTCTTCACCAGCAGAGAATGGTAAGTTACCCTGTGCTGAAATATTCTCATGTAGTTCAACAAAATGTGTGTTTTGAGGAATTCCAAGAGACACGTGTTTTTTATGTAATGATAATAATAATTATTTTTATTTCAGACAAGCATTGTGTCTATATTGGAAAAAAAGTACATCGATAAAAACATCCATATAAAATAAAAACAAAAATAAAGATAACAAATAAATATGTTAATAAAAACATTATTCACAGCCTTGATCCACTGATGCGACGTACTCTATGTGTCACTAGTAACAATACTCTGAATAATTGTATAAATAGACCTGTTAATCCTCGTGAGTAAGGTAACAATAGCTGTTCTGATAACACATTTACATGATTTTACATTAGCTGTAGCAAACATGTGGCTAGTGCTACATCTCATCGGCAGATTGTTCAATATTCTGTATGAATTGTTATAGGCAACAATACATTGCTGAAAATTAGCTTATTCTTTACAGCAGTAGAGCAAAAATAAAATGGTTGCCATAACATGTTACTTTTGGCATAAAGAAGTCTCACTTTTGTTTGAATGTCGGCCTCATCCGATAAGTCGTTACAAATGACATGCCCAAGGAATTTATAAAAGGTTTTTTGTGTGATGTGAAAATGATGTGCTTTTACAGTTATGTACAGGGAACTGTAGGCTTACACTTTTTATTAATATAATCCGATATGTAGTGTTTATATGTACTATGTTTGTGATTTTGTATAAAATGGAAGTTACAGGATTATACAAAAACAGTGTGAAAGTATAATTAAATAGTCTAGGTTGCATCACAGACAATGGTGTCTTTTACAGACATTTCTGTGAGTTCCACCCCAGATCCCCCTTTCTTCCCCAGTTTTCTACGCCTTGAATTAAATCCCATGCCTATTGAGCCCACCCGAAATGCATTGCCCCCCTCACTGAATGTTACCTCTGGACATATTGCTGATCAATTTTAAATTGATGGGTCCGATTTGTCACGGTTTGCCAACATCACAATTAACATAATGCATATGACCTCCATCAAACTTTGCCTTGCCAACAAAAATGTTGATTAAAAGATTATAAGACAGCTGCTTTAATAGAGGTTTTTTACAAGTTTGTGATTTAAGAAAACTCTCTTTCGCCATAATCGATGACATTGTTTCAATTACACAAAATAAATAAATTACAATTACAGAATAATTTAAAGAAACTAGTAAATCTGAATCAATTACATTTACAACATTTACCTATAATCAAATACAATTACGTAATTTCCCCAGGGACGTAAGCTATAAATGAATACATGTATATCTACAAGAAAAACTCGGCACCATTAGCATATGAATGCAAATCTACTAACTTTCAGTCGTAATAATCAACAATAATAATACCTAAATCAACATAATGTTTTGTTGAATTAGCTATTAATCTTTGGCGTGTGGGAAGTTGGGAACATATGTTACAGTCGTTTCTGTTTCAGCTACAACTACAAATACAACAGCTACAAGTAATATAACATCTACAACAACTGGAAATACTTCTTCACCAGCAGAGAATGGTAAGTTACCCTGTGCTGAAATATTCTCATGTAGTTCAACAAAATGTGTGTTTTGAGGAATTCCAAGAGACACGTGTTTTTTATGTAATGATAATAATATTGACTTTTATTTCAGACAAGCATTGTGTCTATATTGGAAAAAAGTACATCGAAAAAAAATCCATATAAAATAAAAACAAAAATAAAGATAACAAATAAATATGTTAATAAAAACATTATTCACAGCCTTGATCCACTGATGCCTGCAAATGCGACGTACTCCATGTGTCACTAGTAACAATACTCTGAATAATTGTATTAATAGACCTGTTAATCCTCGTGATTAAGGTAAAAAATAGCTGTTCTGATAACACGTTTACATGATTTTACATTAGCTGTAGCAAACATGTGGCTAGTGCTACATTTCATCGGCTGATTGTTCAATATTTTGTATGAATTGTTATAGGCAACAATAAATTGCTGAAAATTAGCTTATTCTTTACAGCAGTAGAACAAAAATGAAATTGTTGCTCTAACATGTTACTTTTGGCATAAAGAAGTCTCACTTTTGTTTGAATGTCGGCCTGATCCGATAAGTCGTTACAAATGACATGCCCAAGGAATTTAGAAGAGGTTTTTTGTGTGATGTCAAAATTATGTGCTTTTACAGTTATGTACAGGGAACTGTAGGCTTAAACTTTTTATTAATAAAATCCCAAATGTAGTGTTTCTATATACTATGTTTGTGATTTTGTATAAAATGGAAGTTGCAGGATTATACAAAAACTGTGTGAAAGTATAAATAAATAGACTACGTTGCATCACAGACAATGGTGTCTTTAACAGAATTTTCTGTGAGTTCCACCCCAGATCCCCCTTTCTTCCCCAGTTTTCCGCGCCTTGAATTAAATCCCATGCCTATTGAGCCCACCCCTAATGCATTGCCCCACCTCACTGAATGTTACCTCTGGACATATTGCTCATCAATTTTAAATTGATGGGTCCGATATGTCACGGTTTGCCAACATCACAATTAAAATTATGCATATGACCTCCATCAATCTTTGCCTTGCCAACAAAAATGTTGATAAAAAGATTATAAGACAGCTGCTTTAATAGAGTTTTTTTTTACAAGTTTGTGATTTAAGTAAACTCTCTTTCGCCATAATCGATGTCATTGTTTCAATTACACAAAATAAATAAATTACAATTACAGAATAATTTAAAGGAACTAGTAAACCTGAATCAATTACATTTACCACATTTACCTATAATCAAATACAATTACGAAATTTCCCCAGAGCCGTAAACTAAAAATGAATACATGTATATCTACAAGAAAAACTCGGCAACATTAGCATTTGAATGCAAGTCTACTAACTTTCAGTCGTAATGATTAACAATAATAATACCTAAATCAACATAATGTTTTTTTGAATTAGCTATTAATCTTTGGCGTGTGGGAAGTTGGGAACATATGTTACAGTCGTTTCTGTTTCAGCTACAACTACAAATACAACAGCTACAAATAATATAACATTTACAACAACTGGAACTACTTCTTCACCAGCAGAGAATGGTAAGTTACCCTGTGCTGAAATATTCTCATGCAGTTCAACAAAATGTGTGTTTTGAGGAATTCCAACAGACACGTGTTTTTTATGTAATGATAAAAATAATGTTTTTATTTCAGACAAGCATTGTGTCTATATTGGAAAAAAGTACATCGATAAAAACATCCATATAAAATAGAAACAAAAATAAAGATAACAAATAAATATGTTAATAAAAACATTATTCACAGCCTTGATCCACTGATGCTGCAAATGCGACGTACTCCATGTGTCACCAGTAACAATACTCTGAATAATTGTATTAATAGACCTGTTAATCCTCGTGATTAAGGTAAAAAATAGCTGTTCTGATAACACGTTTACATGAGTTTACATTAGCTGTAGCAAACATGTGGCTAGTGCTACATCTCATCGGCTGATTGTTCAATATTTTGTATGAATTGTTATAGGCAACAATAAATTGCTGAAAATTAGCTTTTTCTTTACAGCAGTAGAGCAAAATTGAAATTGTTGCCGTAACATGTTACTTTTGGCAAAAGAAGTCTCACTTTAATTTGAATGTCGGCCTCATCCGATAAGTCGTTACAAATTACATGCCCAAGGAATTTAGAAAAGGTTTTTTGTGTGATGTGAAAATGATGTGCTTTTACAGTTATGTACAGGGAACTGTAGGCTTATACTTTTTATTAATAAAATCCCAAATGTAGTGTTTCTATGTACTATGTTTGTGATTTTATATAAAATGGAAGTTACAGGATTAGACAAAAACAGTGTGAAAGTATAATTAAATAGAGTAGGTTGCATCACAGACAATGGTGTCTTTAACAGAATTTTCTGTGAGTTCCACGCAAGATCCCCCTTTCTTCCCTAGTTTTCCGCGCCATGAATTAAATCCCATGCCTATGGAGCCCACACCTAATGCATTGCCCCCCCTCACTGAATGTTACCTCTGGACATATTGCTCATAAATTTTAAATTGATGGGTCCGATATGTCACGTTTTGCCAACATCACAATTAAAATTATGCATATGACCTCCATCAATCTTTGCCTTGCCAACATAAATGTAGATAAAAAGATTAAAAGACAGCTGCTTTAATAGAGTTTTTTTACAAGTTAATGATTTAAGAAACCTCTGTTTGGCCATAATCGATATTATTGTTTCAATTACACAAAATAAATAAATTACAATTACATAATAATTTAAAGGAGCTAGTTAACCTGAATCAATTACATTTACAACATTTACCTATAATCAAATACAATTACGTAAGTTCCCCAGGGCCGTAAACAATAAATGAATACATGTATATCTACTAGAAAAACTCGGCACCATTAGCATTTGAATGCAACTCTATTAACTTTCAGTCGTAATGATCAACAATAATAATACCTAAATCAACATAATGTTTTGTTGAATTAGCTATTAATCTTTGGCGTGTGGGAAGTTGGGAACATATGTTACAGTCGTTTCTGTTTCAGCTACAACTACAATTACAACAGCTACAAATAATATAACATCTACAATAACTGGAATTTCTTCTTCACCAACAGCGATAGGTAAGTTACCCTGTGCTGAAATATTCTCATGTAGTTCAACAAAATGTGTGTTTTGAGGAATTGCAACAGACACGTGTTTTTATGTAATGATAATAATAATGTTTTTATTTCAGACAAGCATTGTGTCTATATTGCAAAAAAAGTACATCGATAAAAACATCCACATAAAAGAGAAACATAAATAAAGATAACAAATAAATATATTAATAAAAACATTATATTAAAAAAATATTAAAACATTATTTAGAGCCTTGATCCACTGATGCTGCAATTGCGACGTACTGTATGTGTCACTAGTAACACTACTCTGAATAGTTGTATTAATAGACCTTTTAATCCTCGTGATTAAGCTCAAAATAGCTGTTCTGATAACACATTTACATGATTTTGCATTAGCTGTAGCAAACATGTGGCTAGTGCTACGTCTGATCGGCAGATTGTTCAATATTATGTATGAATTGTTATAGGCAACAATAAATTGCTGAAAATTAGCTTTTTCTTTACAGCAGTAGAGCAAAAATGAAATTGTTGCCGTAACATTTTACTTTTGGCATAAAGAAGTCTCACTTTAATTTGAATGTCGGCCTCATCCGATATGTCGTTACAAATGACATGCCGGGCCAAGGAATTTAGAAGAGGTTTTTTGTGTCATATGAAAATAATGTTCTTTTACAGTTATGTACAGGGAACTGTAGGCTTACACTTTTTATTAATAACAACCCAAATGTAGTGTTTCTATGTACTATGTTTGTGATTTTATATCAAATGGAAGTTACAGGATTAGACAAAAACAGTGTGAAAGTATAATTAAATAGACTAGGTTGCTTCACAGACAATGGTGTCTTTAAAAGAATTTTCTGTGAGTTCCACCCCAGATCCCTCTTTCTTCCCAAGTTTTCCGCGCAGCGCGCAAATGTTCCTCGGAAGTGAGTTGCCTCCTCTCACAAGCCTGAGGGACGAAGGGAAAAGGGTAGGCAACATCAAAGATCCGAGGGCTGCGAGAGAATGAATATAAAAAGATCGGAGGACGACGAAAGATGGAGAGAGTTGGATCATGTAAAAACTGTAGAAAGAAAACACACGGCGGGTGGTGCAACAATATTTTTGGTGAGAGTCATCCATGGACAACATGACATGTCTAGGAAGAATAAGACAATATCATTGTCAAGAAACATTTACTTGGATATGTAAGTAATATTATTGACATGACATATCGGTTTATTGTGTGTGTTTTATGCATTTGCGTATATGTCGCGACGAATAGAGTAGCAACATATTAATTAAATTCCCCCAACAGTATTCTGAGTACAACTGCCATTATAAACTGTTCTTAAGAAGGTACATATAGAAAATGAACGATATATATTTGATCGTACATTCAACCGTATAAATATTATGTCCCTTTTATAGACCTGCCTACCATTCCGGATTTTCTGGAATGATTCCGGAAATACACCTAAAATTACGGTATTAAGGCGAAGGATGAAAATATTACGGATTCTTTCGTTGTCACAATGATCGTCAATCACTTCTGTACTCTCAAATTTAGCTTTAGTTAATTCAACAGGTGGCAGCATATATACGCTGCTTGTTGTGACATGGTTTTTCATTAGTTGCTTCCGGTCGTAACCTGACCAATAGGAAACAGCGTTACGACAAATTCGCAATTCCGCGCTCATGGCGCTCAAACAAAACGAAGTCACGACTCACGCGGCTCGAAATGACGCCGGGGATCGAAACGGCACCACTACCAACCAAGAAGAAACGTGTACTGCAAACGTGTCTAACAGCATGCACGCAGACATGGTCCATATTGTCAAGTTTAAAGAAGGGGGTGGGCTTTACCTACTGCCGGATACGCCAAATTTATTTTCCTATTTCACATGATCACTGACACTGCCTGGTGGCCGGGATAATTGGGTACTGCCTACGTCGTTAGACTAGATCTAGTGACTGAGTAGTGGGTGTTGTACTTGTAGTGTTAGGCCAACTGACTGTACTAAGACTAAGTTAGTGTATTTATTGAGTTTAGTCTATCATTTACAGCCAATAATACAGGGATAGGCTTATATACTAGAGTTGAGTAGACCAGAGAATAGACGATGTCGATGACTAGCGTAACGTAATGCTTTTGCCGTCCCCCGGCGTGACTTTGTGTTTGTCTTTGATCTAGTCAAGCTACTATAGTGTATAGTCTATAGCCTGGCCCTAGGTGTACCGGCTACTAATATTAATCCTAATGACACCACAAATAGACAATGACGTGATGCTTTGTTATAATTTGTCAAGTTTTTGTAGTCAGCTTGCCGTTTTTGAAATTTACATAAAATCAGAATTACAATGTGTATGGACTCATTTTCATTACAGTTACGCTTCTTCACGTTTGAGTTCCATCAATGCTGGTTATGAACATATACCTTACCTTGTTAACTGAACGCTTCAAAACACCTCATACTCACAGTTTATTTGAGACAATTATGTTTTGGGTGCAACTATCGTCATAGTCACAGTATTAAAGTATTACTGACAGTAGTGTTCTTTTCGTGACAATATTTGACACGGTTCTTAACTATTACTGACAACAAACCTGTTCCTGAAAATCAGTGTAAATGGGAAGATGGATTACTGACAGGAAGTTTTTGGGGTAGGCAGGTCGGCTTTTAGGCATTAGATATGTTATTTGACAAATAATATTTTTGCAAATTAACTACTCCTCAGGTCCTGCCCATGGAATAATATTCGTAAGGTATGGTGAGGGAATAGTTCGTCTTTTGCGCCGTGTTATCTTAACATTTTGTGAAACAAATTATTATGTGAAACAAATAGCAAATATGGAGTTAAGGAAAGTGATGCATAATATGTGGGGCATGTTAATTCACTGGACTTTTCTATTTAACATTCCGTAGTGAGTGGTAACGTTCATGTTGGCGGCCATCTTGAATTTGGCACCCTATTTATAAGCCATTTTGTAATTAAAGTATGCATTGAGGCTACAAAGAATTACTGGCAAAAGAAAATTATACTGAGCATAGTAATACAGTGCACGATAGATAATTGTTTTTTATTACAACCATTTTGAAATTCAAGATTGCGGGCCCTTTTCTACCGGTCACATGTATCTAAATATACAAACGTTAATATAAAAGAATATAATGAATGCTAAGGATACAACACAAAATTATAAACATGTAAGGGATTACTTCAAGTAATAGTATAATGGTACATTAGCGTATTTTGCATAGTGGACAGCCATCTTGAATTTATTAAATTATCCGTCTTAGAAAAATACCCACCCTAATTTGTTTAAACATTTTAATATATAGATTCACAATCAAGTGAAAGTTTTCTTTTAAAACTTTCTAGCGGAATCACACTGAGGCTTACATTATAAAAGAAATTATATAAATGTGAGACTTTCGATAATATAGCTTTTTTATCCATGTGATCATCATCACCATTGTGCAGCCGTAGTATTCCGTGCTTGGGCGAAGACCTCAGGATGTCATTTCCCAAACTGCAGTATTCGTCTAGTTCGTCTCTCCACCGTCTCGCAGGTCTTCCTCTAGATCGTTTCCCTTCGTAAAGTCTCCAGGTTGTGAAACGCGATGTCCATCGGTTATCTCGTAGTTTCCTGATGTGCCATTCCCGGGTCCACTTCTGACTTCTAATTTGTTCTATCATGTCTTTAACCTTTGACTTCTGTCTTGTCCAGATGTTTGTTTTTGCCTCCCGATATATGATGTTTAACATACGTCGTTCCATCTTTGTGTGTGCGGCTGTTAGCGTGTTCTTTGCCTGGATGGTGAGCGCCCATGTTTCAACGCCGTATGTCATCGCTGGAAGTATGCGTATCAGTTGTAGACATCTCCGGGACTTCGAACCCAGGTCCCTCCAGTCCAAAGTCCGGCATTCTAACCACTCCGCCACAGAGCCCCACCACCGAAATTTAATTAAATAATATTAATACGTTTGTGATTATTTTGATTTGTTCTATCACGTCTAATACCTTTTTTTGTCTTATCCACATGTTTGTTTTTTACTTCCGATATGTGATGTTTAACATACTTATTTCCACCTTTGTTTGTGCGGCTGCTAGCTTGTTCTTTGCCTGGATGGTGAGAGCCAATATTTCCGCGCCGTATATCATCGCTGGAAATATGCATGAGTTGAAGACTTGTCTCTTCAAGCACGTTCCAAAGCTACCCTTGTCGATGTCGAGGTGTTTCGCGAATGTTGTCCAGCCGGCGATGATTCTTCTTTGAATCTCCTTGTTTTAGTTTTTGTTTCTGATACTGTATCCGTGTCACAGATAGACGAAGCTTTCATTGTTCTATATCTGCTTCGTGTTAATATATATATTGGTAGATCATTTTCTAGCATCATTTTTCTTTTCGAGATGTTCATATTCAGACCTTCTTTTTCACTTTCTTCAGCTAGCAGCATGTTTTATAGTTCTTCCGGTATAATAGTGCATACGAGTATGTCGACAGCGAAGCGAAGATGGCTGAGATATTCTCTGTCTATCCTCAAGCCTCTGTTTTCCCAGATCAGTCTTCGGAATATGCTTTCGAATGTTGACATAAAAACATGCCAATATGGTGTCACCTGTCACACTCCACTCTTGATGTTGATCTTATTACTCTTTTTGTGTTGGTGGACTGTCACCGAGCTGTTGTTGCAGATGTCTTTCAGGAGTTCGATGTACAAGTCTTCCATCCCCTGTTATTGAAGGGAGGTCACTATTGCTTGAATTTTCACCGAATCGAAAACATTCTCATAGTCAACGAAAGCTATGCAGAGCGAGCTATTATATAGCATCGGTGCATGTCTCTCAGTTGGTTTACGACGTGTACGTGGTCTGTCGTTGAGTACCTGCATCTCAATCCTGCTTGCTCTCGTGATTGGTTTCTGTCGAGTGTGTTATTAATATCTTTGTGAGTAATGTGTAGATGTTTCACTACACATATCGATCATATAGTTCTTTAGGTTTTTCTTATTTACCTTCTTGAAGATTATCTCCATGTTTGTGTTCTTCCCTGCTGTGGCCATTCGTCTATCTGATCAGCATTTAGTAATCAGCTTATCCATTGTCTTCGAGATTGTATCTTCTCCTGCTTTAATGTTTCAATGTTTACATGGTCGTTGCCTGTTGTTTTCCCATTATTCATACCTCTTAGCGCTGCTCCTATCTCCCATGGTGTTATCTCTGGTAACTGTTTCGTGTCGGTGTGAATTATGGTACTCTGTTCACTGTCGTATAGCTCGGTGTAGAATTCCTCTATTCGTTCCATGATCATATCTTCGTCTTCTATTTCTCTACCCTACTTGTCTGATACGGGCTAGTGCCTGCGTTCTTCTAGCTTTCTTCAGGCTCTTTGATTACATAATCGTTTCTCGTACGATCTCCTCTTTGTAGTTCCTGATGTCCTCCTTCGCTTTCTTGTTGACGGTCTTGCATATTTCTGCGTACACTGTTTGCGTTATCCACCATTTCTCGTCGTTTCTTCATTAGTGATCATGTCGATGACGATATTCTCGACACTGCTTGATTGCTGATTGATTTCGCTACACTAGTCGCACTTAATTGGATCGTGGCAGTGACGTTTTCGCTCAAGATGTCTATGTCGCCTAGGTCCTGTTGTGTCTCGAATAGATTTCGCAGTTCGAGTTGGAATTCGATTTCTTTCTTCCGATTTGTGTGGTATCTACACTTGGTGTTCTCTTGTTTATCAACGTCTTCCTTTCAGCCTTGACTTTCAGTTTCGTGTTGCTCATTACCATTCTGTGGTCACTTCCGATGTTGACTTGTTTGATAACGGTCACGTCAGCGACCATGTCTGTCTTATTTTGTCAGGATGTAGTCAATTTCTTTCTTTCAAGTTCTCCATTTTGGCTTTTCCATGTCCATCTCCTCCCTGCTTTCTTCTGGAACATAGTATTCATGATTTTTTACTTTCTTGATGTTGCCCATTTTATTAAGGTGTCGCCTCTTTCGTTATTCACACCTAGGTCAAATTTGCCTGTTGCCGTTTCCAAAATGTTTCTTCGTTTTCCTACTTGCGCATTAAAGTATCCAAACACTATCGTGTAGTGGGTCTACTTTTCTAAGGTCTAATCCACGTTGTCTTAAGTTGTCAATGTCGTCTTCTGAGTATGATGTTGTTCGTACATATACTTGTACAATCTACAGTTTGTAGCGCTTTGTTATGCATACAACAAGTTCCGCTACTCTAGGGCTGGTTCTGTTAAACCTCAATGTATTGCATTTCCATTTCTTGTTTATGAGAAAGCCCACTCCTGCTTGGCCGTTGTTCGCCGTCGAATGGTATAGTGGATGGCAGCTTTGTAAGATAGTGAAGCATTCCTCTCTTCTTCTGCCTTCTCCGATCCCGATCATATCCCATACCAACCTGGTTTCCCTAAGTTCTTCCTCCACTTCTTGTATCTGTTCATCTCTTAGTAGTTTTCTTACGTTATATCTAGCTCTCTTCACTATACTTACCTTCTCTCGGCGGTTCTTCTTGACCAAGAGATTCTGAGCACACCCTGAACGTAGCCCTTGTTGACCTGAACCGCCTCCTTGGTCATAAACTCTTTCGATGCTACTGGGGAATGGGGGCCTTGCCTTCATTGTGCTTTGCATGCTGGTGTTTTTGGTCTACCCTTCCACGGTGGCCGGTGCAGGTTGGAAGGGGGCGACGTAATGTGAACGAAATTGCCCAATTATTGGCACGACAGCCGGACCAGTACCGAACCAATGCCGGGATTCGAACCCAGTTCCCTCCAGTCAAGAGTCCGGCATTCTACCCACTCGGCCACTGAGCCCCACCACCGGAATTGAAATAAATAATATTAACATGTTTGTGATAATTTCTTTGATTATATATATATATATATATATATTATGTATGTATTATATATATATATATATATATACATATATATATAATCAAAGAAGTATATACTATATATATTTTTTTATTTACTTATTTATATATTTTAGACATCTAGTTTGAATTTTCCTTAGTTTCTTTATATCCATATATACTTATTTTGATATTTTTAGTTTTGTATGTGTATTTGTAAATATTCCTTTAATGAATGTGCAAAACGCCTTTGAGCAGTAAAGGCTGAAAAGGGAGCTATGTAAATATGAATATATATTATTATATTATTGTTATGTATAAATATATGTAACATTCATATATATATATATTTATTTATTCAAAATTATATATATATATGTCAAAGAAACATGCTGATATTTTGCCCAATCCTGTCCTTTTGATGAAGCTATCGTTTTGCAGTGATTGCTTTTGTCCATTAAGACATTCATTTTAACAATATTATTGTTGTAGATATTGGTGAATGCTGCAGCGAACCTTGCATGAATGGAGCTTCATGTGCTGACGATGTCAATTCGTTTAAGTGCTTGTGTTTCCCTGGATATACTGGAACGAACTGTCAAACAGGTAAATCATTGAAACTTACCACCAACGTAATCATCATAGTGCAGCCGTAGTGTCCCGTGGTTGGGCGAAGGCCACAGTATGTCGTTTCCATATCTGCTTGTCATGCGCTATCCTCTGCCAGATGGTGCCCTTCCAGTACTCATCTAGTTCGTCTCTCCACCGTTTCGCCGGTCTTACTCTAGATTGTTTTCCTTCGTTAGGTATCCCGGTTGTGAAACGCGATGTCCATCGGTTATCTCGTATTCTGCTGATGTGGCTTGCCCATGTCCACTTGTGTCTTCTGATTTGTTCAATCACGTCTATTATTTGTTTCTGTCTTATCCACATGTTTGTTTTTCTCTTCCGATATGTGATGTTTAACATACTTATTTCCATCTTTGTTTGTGCGGTTGCTAGCTTGTTCTTTTCCTGGATGGTGAGTGCTGATGTTTCCGCGCTGTATATCATCGCTGGAAGTACGCATCAGTTGAAGACTTGTCTCCTCTTGAAGCAGGTTCCAAAGTTACCCTTGTATATGTCGCGGTGTTTCGCGAATGCTGTTCAGACGGCGGTGATTCTTGTTTGAATATACTTTTTTTTTTTTATATCGTACCGCTGTCCAGATAGACGTAACTTTCAACGTTCGCTATCTGCGTCGTGTTTATATATATATTGGTGTGTCATTTTCTAGCATTACTTTTGTATTCGAGATGTTCATAATCAGACCTTCTTTTTCACTTTCTTCACCTAGCTCCTGCAGCAGGTTTTGTAGTTCTTCCGGTGTAATAGCGCATACGAGTATATCGTCAGCGAAGCGAAGATGGCTGAGATATTCTCTGTCTATCCTCAAGCCTCTGGTTTCCCAGATCAGTCTTCGGAATATGCTTTCGAGTGTTGCCGTAAAAAGCATGGGCAATACGGTGTCACATGTCATACTCCGCTCTTGATGTTGATCTTATTGCTCTTTTTGTGTAGGTAGACTGTCTCCGAGGTATTGGTGTAGATGTCTTTCAGGAGTTCGATGTACATGTCTTCTATCCACTGTCCTTGAATGAAGGTCAGTATTGCTTGAGTTTTCATCGAATCGAAAGCTTTCTCGTAGTCAACGAAAGCGATGAGAGCAGGATATTATATGCTCGGTACGTCTCTTTCAGATGGTTTACGACGCCTATGTGGTCTGTCGTTGAATACCTGCTTCTGAATCCTGCTTGCTCTCGTGGTTGGCTTCTCTCGAGTGTGTTGTTAATATCTTTGTGAGTATTTTGCAGATGTTCGATAACATATATCGGTCAAATAGTTCTTTGTGTGTTTCATATTTACCTTCTTGAAGATTTTCCCCATCTTTGCGTTCTTTCCTGCTTTGGGTGTCTGTCTATCTGACAAGCATTTAGTAATCAGCTTAGCCACTGTTTTCGATATGGTAGCTTTTAATGTTTCATTGTTTACATGATCGTTGCCTGTTGTCTTCCCATTATTCATATCTCTTAGCGCTGCTCGTATCTCCCATGGTGTTATCTCTGGTAACTCTTTCGTGTCGGTGTGAATTATGGTACTCTGTTCACTGTCGTATAGCTCGGTGAAGAATTCCTCTATTAGTTCCGTGTTCATATCTTGGTCTTGTATTTCTGTACCCTACTTGTCTAGAAGTGTAATTATATGTCTCGGGTTAGTGCCTGCGTTCTTCTTGCTTTCCTCAGGCTCTTTGATGACATAATCGTTTCTCGTACGATCTCCTGTTTGTATTTCCAGATGTCCTCCTTCGCTTTCTTGTTGACGGTCTTGCATATTTCTGCGTTCACTGTTTGCCTTTTACGGTTGCCGTTATCCACCATTTCTCTTCGTTTCTTCATTAGTGATCATATCGGAGACGATATTCTCGTCACTGCTTGATTGCTGATTGATTTCGCTACACTAGTCGCACTTAATTGGATCATGGCTGTGATGTTTTCGCTGAAAATGTCTACATCGCCTAGGTCCTGTTGTGTCTCGATCAGGTTTCGCAGTTCGAATTGGAATTCGATTTCTTTCTTCCGATTTGTGTGGTATCTACACTTGGTGGTCTCTTGTTTATCAACGTCTTCCTTTCAGCCTTGACTTTCAGTTTCGTGTTGCTCATTACCATTCTGTGGTCACTTCCGATGTTGAATTGTTTGATAACGGTCAAGTCAGTGACCAGGTCTGTCCTGTTTTGTCAGGATGTAGTCAATTTCTTTCTTCACTTCTCCATTTTGGCTTTTCCATGTCCATCTCCTCCCTGCGTTCTTTTGGAACATAGTATTCACGATTTTGTACTTTCTTGATGTTGCCCATTTTATCAAGGTGTCGCCTCTTTCGTTATTCACACCTAGGCCAAATTTGCCTGTTGCCGTTTCCAAAATGTTTCTTCGTTTTCCTACTTGCGCATTAAGTATCCCATCACTATCGTGTAGTGGGTCTACTTTTCTAAGGTCTAATCCACGTTGTCTTAAGTTGTTAATGTCGTCTTCTGAGTATGATGTTGTTCGTACATATACTTGTACAATCTTCAGTTTGTAGCGCTTTGTTATGCATAGAACAAGTTCCGCTACTCTAGGGCTGGTTCTGTTAAACCTCAATATATTGCATTTCCATTTCTTGTTTATGAGAAAGATCACTCCTGCTTGGCCGTTGTTCGCCGTCGAATGGTATAGTGGATGGCCTCTTTGTAGGGTAGTGAAAAAGACCTCTCTTCTTCTGACTTCTCCGGTCGTGATCACATCCCATACCTGGTTTCCCTAAGTTCTTCCTCCAGTTCTTGTATCTGTTCATCTCTTAGTAGTTTTCGTACGTTATATCTTGCTATCTTCACTATACTTACCTTCTCTCGGCGGCTCTTCTTGACCAAGAGATTCTGAGCACCCCCTGAATGTAGCCCTTGTTGACCTGAATCGCCTCCTTTGTCATAAACTCTTTCGATGCTACTGGGGAATGGGGGCCTTGCCTTTATTGTACTTTGCATGCTGGTGTTTTTGGTCTACCCTTCCACGCTGGCCTGTGCGGGTTGGAAGGGGGCGACGTAAGGTGAACGAAATTGCACAATTATTGGCACGACAGCCGGACCAGTACCGAACCAACGCCCGGTCGGCGCCGGGATTCGAACCCAGTTCCCTCCAGTCAAGAGTCCTGCATTCTAACTATATATATATGTATGTATGTATGTATTATATATATAATCAAAGAAGTATATACTATATATGTATATTTTTCTTTACTTATTTATATATTTTAGACATCTAGTTTGAATTCTCCTTAATTTGTTGATATCCATATATACTTATTTTTATATTTAGAGTTTTTTTTACGTGTATTTGTAAGTATTTATTTAATGAATGTGTAAAATGCCTTTGAGCAGTAAAGGTTGAAAAGGGAGCTATGTAAATATCCATATATATTATTATATTATTGTTATGTATAAATATATATAATATATATATATATATATTTATTTATTGATAAATATATATATATTTCAATGAAACAAGCTGATATTTTGCCCAACCCTGTCCTTTTCGTAAAGCTATCGTTTTGCAGTGATTGCTTTTGTCCATTAAGACATTCATTTTAACAATAGTATTGTTGTAGATATTGATGAATGCAGCAGCGAACCTTGCATGAATGGAGCTTCATGTGCTGACGAAGTCAATTCTTTTAAGTGCTTGCGTTTCCCTGGATATACCGGAAGGAACTGTCAAACAGGTAAATCATTGAAACTTACCACCATCGTAATCTTCATTGTGCAGCCGTAGTGTCCCTTGGTTGGGCGAAGGCCACAGTATGTCGTTTCCATATATGCCTGTCTTGCGCTATCCTCTGCCAGATGGTGCCCTTCCAGTACTCATCTAGTTCGTCTCTCCACCATCTCGCCGGTCTTACTCTAAATCGTTTGCCTTCGTTAGGTATCCCGGCTGTGATACGCGATGTCCATCGGTTATCTCGGATTCTGCTGATGTGGCTTGCCCATGTCCACTTGTGTTTTCTGATTTGTTCAATCACGTCTATTAGTTTTTTTCTATCTTATCCACATGTTTGTTTTTCTCTTCCGATATGTGATGTTTAACATACTTATTTCCATCTTAGTTTGAGCGGTTGCTAGCTTGTTCTTTGCCTGGATGGTGAGTGCTGATGTTTCCAAGCTGTATATCATCGCTGGAAGTACGCATCAGTTGAAGACTTGTCTCCTCTTCAAGCAGGTTCCAAAGAATCATGCTTGCTCTCGTGATTGGTTTCTGTCGAGTGTGTTATTAATATCTTTGTGAGTAATGTGTAGATGTTTCACTATACAAATCGATCATATAGTTCTTTAGGTCTTTCTTATTTACCTTCTTGAAGATTATCACCATCTTTGCGTTCTTTCCTGCTGTGGGCATTCGTCTATCTGATAAGCATTTAGTAATCAGCTTAGCCATTGTCTTCGAGATTGTATCTTCTGCTTTTAATGTTTCAATGTTTATATGGTCGTTGCCTATTGTCTTCCCGTTATTCATATCTCTTAGCGCTGCTCCTATCTCCCATGGTGTTATCTCTGGTAACTCTTTCGTTTCGGTGTGAATAATGGTTCTCTGTTCACTGTCGTATAGCTCGGTGTAGAATTCCTGTATTCGTTCCATGATCACATCTTGGTCTTGTATTTGTCTACCATACTTGTCTAGAAGTGTAATTATCTCACTCAGGCTAGTGCCTGCGTTCTTTTTGCTTTCTTCAGGCTCTTTGATGAAATAATCGTTTCTCGTACGATCTTCTGTTTGTAGTTCCTGATGTCCTCCTTCGCTTTCTTGTTGACGGTCTTGCATATTTCTGCGTACACTGTTTGCCTTTTACGGTTGCCGTTATCCACCATTTCTCGTCGTTTCTTCATTAGTGATAATGTCGGTGACGATATTCTCGTCACTGCTTGATTGCTGATTGATTTCGCTTCACTAGTCGCACTTAATTGGATCATGGCAGTGATATTTTCGCTCAAGATGTCTATGTCGCCTAGGTCTCGAATAGGTTTTGCAGTTCGAGTTGGAATTCGATTTCTTTCTTCCAATTTGTGTGGTATCTACACTTGGTGGTCTCTTGTTTATCAACGTCTTCCTTTCAGCCTTGACTTTCAGTTTCGTGTTGCTCATTACCATTCTGTGGTCACTTCCGATGTTGACTTGTTTGATAACGGTCCCGTCAGCGACCATGTCTGTCCTGTTTTGTCAGGATGTAGTCAATTTCTTTCTTCAGTTCTCCATTTTTGCTTTTCCATGTCCATCTCCTCCCTGCTTTCTTCTGGAACATTGTATTCATGATTTTGTACTTTCTTGATGTTGCCCATTTTATCAAGGTGTTGCCTCTTTCGTTAATCACACCTAGGTCAAATTTGCCTGTTGCCGTTTCCAAAATGTTTCTTCGTTTTCGTACTTGCGCATTAAAGTCTCCCATCACTATTGAGTAGCGGGTCGGCTTTTCTAAGGTCTAATCCACGTTGTCTAAGTTGTCAATGTCTTCTTCTGAGTATGATGTTTTTCGTACATATACTTGTACAATCTTCAGTTTGTAGCGCTTTGTTATGCATAGAACAAGTTTTGCTACACTACGGGTGGTTCTGTTAACCCTCAGTGTATTGCATTTCCATTTGTTGTTTATAAGAAAGCCTTCTCCTGCTTGGCCGTTGTTCGCCGTCGAATGTTATAGTGGATGGCCGCTTTGTAAGGTAGTGAAGCATTCCTCTCTTCTTTTGACTTCTCCGATCCCGATCATATCCCACACCAATCTGGTTTCCATAAGTTCTTCCTCCAGTCCTTGTATCTGTTCATCTCTTAGTAGTTTTCGTACGTTATATTTTGCTATCTTCAGTATACTTACCTTCCGTCGGCTGCTCTTCTTGACCCTGCACGTAGCCCTTGTTGACCTGAACCGCCTCTTTTGTCATAGACTCTTTCGATGCTACTGGGGAATGGGGGCCTTGCCTTTAATGTACTTTGCTTGTTGGTGTTTTGGTCTACTCTTCCACGCTGGCCGGTGCGGGTTGGAAGGGGTCGACGTAAGGTGAACGACATTTCCCAATTATTGACACGACAGCCAAACCAGTACCGAACCAACGCCCAGTCGGCGCCGGGATTCGAACACATGTCCCTCCAGTCAAGAATCCGGCATTCTAACCACTCGGCCACTGAGCCCCACCACCGGAATTGAATTAAATAATATTAATATGTTTGTGATAATTACTTTGATTATATATATATATGTATATATATATATATATATAATCAAATAAATATATGGTATATACATATTTTTTATTTACTTATTTATATACATTAGACATCTAGTTTTAATTTTCCATAGTTTGTTTATATACATAATATTATATACTTATTTTTATGTTTTGAGTTTTTTATTTTATTTATAAGTATTGCTTTAATGAATGTGTAAAACGCCTTTGAGCAGTAAAGGTTAAAAGTGAGCTATATCAATATGCATACACATTATTATATTGTTGTTATACATATAGTTATAATATATATATATATATATATTGATTCATCAATATATATATATATATATGTGTGTTTCAAAGAAACAAGCTAAGATTTTGCCCAACCCCGTTTTTTTTATAATGCTATTGTCTTGCAGTGATTTCTTTTGTTCATTAAGACATTCATTTTAACAATAGCATTGTTGTAGATATTGATGAACGCAGCAGCGAACCTTGCATAAATGGAGCTACATGTGCTAACGATGTCAATTCTTTTAAGTGCTTATGTGTCTCTGGATATACTAGAACGAACTGTCAAACTGGTAAATCATTGAAATTTACCACCATCATCATCATCATAGTGCAGCCGTAGTGTCCCGTGGTTGGGCAAAGGCCACAGCATGTAGTTTCCATATATGCCTGTCTTGCGTTATCTTCTGCCAGATGGTGCCCTTCCAGTTCTCGTCTAGTTCGTCTCTCCACTGTCTCGCCTGTCTCACTCTAGATAGTTTCCCTTCGTAAGATATCCAGGTTGTGACACGCAATGTCCATAGGTTAACTCGGATTCTGCTGATGTGGCTTTACCATGTCCACTTGTGTGTTCTGATTTGTTCAATCACGTCTATTACCTTTTTTCTGTCTTATCCACATGTTTGTTTTTTTCTTCCGATATGCTATGTTTAACAAACTTATTTCCATCTTTGTTTGTGCGGCTACTACCCTGTTCTTTGCCTGGATGGTGAGTGCCCATACTTCCGCGCAGTATATCATCGCTGAAAGTACGCATGATTCTCAGACTTGTCTCTTCAAGCAGGTTCCAAAGTTACTGTCCAGCCGGCGGTGATTCTTCTTTTAATATCCTTGTTTTTTGTCTCTGATACTGTACCGCTGTCCAAGATAGACGTAGCTTTCAATGTTCTCTATCTGCGTCGTATTCATATATATATTTTTGAGTCATTTTCTAGCATTACTTTTGTCTTCGAGATGTTCATCTTCAAACCATCGTTTTTACTTTCTTCAGCTAGCTCCTACAGCAGGTTTTGTAGTTCTTCCGGTATAATAGCGCACACGTGTATGTCGTCAGCGAAGCGAAGATGGCTGAGATATTCTCTGACTATCCTCAAGCCTCTGGTTTCCCAGATCAGTCTTCGGAATATGCTTTCGATTGTTGCAGTAAAAAGCATGGGCAATACGGTGTCACCTGTCATACTCCACTCTTGATGTTGATCTTATTGCTCTTTTTGTGTAGGTGGACTGTCACCGAGCTGATGGTGCAGATGTCTTTCAGGAGTTCGATGTACAAGTCTTTTATCCCCTGTTCTTGAAGGGAGGTCAGTATTGCTTGAATTTTCACCGAGTCGAAAACATTCTCGTAGTCAACGAAAACGATGCAGAGAGGGATATTATATGCTCGGTACATCTCCCGTCGTGTTATCTCTGGTACCTCTTTCGTGTCGGTGTGAATTATGGTACTCAGTTCACTGTCGTATAGCTCGGTATAGAGTTCCTCTATTCGTTCCATGACATACCTTGGTCTTGTATTTCTCTACCCTACTTTTCTAGAAGTGTAATCATCTGATTCGGCATAGTGCCTGCGTTCTTCTTGCTTTCTTCAGGCTCTTTCATGGCTTAATTATTTCTCGTATGATCTCCTGTTTGTAGTTCCTGTTGTCCTCCTTCGCTTTCTTTTTGATGGTCTTGATATTTTTGCGTACACTGTTTGCCTTTTACGGTCGCCGTTATCCACCATTTCTCGTCGTTTTTTCATTAGTGATCATGTCGGTGACGATATTCTCGTCACTGCTTGACTGCTGATTGATTTCGCTACACTAGTCGCACTTAGTTGGATCATGGCAGTGATGTTTTCGTTCATGGTGTCTATGGCGCCTAGGTCCTATAGTATCTCGAATCGATTTCGCAGTTCGAAATGGAATTCGATTTCTTTCTTCCGATTTGTGTGGTGGTCTCTTGGTTATTAACGTCTTCCTTTCAGCCTTGACGACCAGTTTCTCGTTGCTCATTACTATTCAGTGGTCACTTCCGATGTTGACTTGTTTAATAACGGTCTCGACAGTGACCATGTCTGTTCTATTATATCAGGATGTAGTCAATTTCTTTATTCGTTTCTCCATTTTGGCTTTTCGATGTCCATCTCCTTCTTCCGATCTTCTGGAAGATAGTATTCAAGATTTTGTACTTTCTAAATGTTGCCCATTTTATCAAGGTGTCGCCTCTTTCGTTACTCACACCTAGGCCAAATGTGCATGTTGCCGTTTCCAAAATGTTTGTTCGATTTCCTGCTTGCGCATTAAAGTCTAACATCACTATCGTGTAGTAAGTCGGCTTTTCTAAGGTCTATTCCACGTTGACTTAAGTTGTTAAAATCTTATTCTGAGTATGATGTTGTTCGTACATATACTTGTACAATCTTAAGTTTGAAGCGCTTTGTTATGCATAGAACAAGTTCTGCTACTCTAGGCCTGGTTCTGTTAACCCTCAGTGTATTGCATTTCCATTTCTTGTTTATGAGAAAGCCTACTCCTGCTTGGCCGTTGTTCGCCGTCGAATGGTTTAGTGAATGGCCGCTTTGAAAGGTAGTGAAGCATTCCTCTCTTCTTCTGACTTCTCCGATCCCGATCATATCCCAGACCATCCTAGTTTCCCTAAATTCTTCCTCCAGTTCTTGTATCTGTTCATCTCTTAATAGTTTTCGTACGTTATATGTTGCTATCTTCAGAATACTTACCTTCTCTCGGCGGCTCTTCTTGACTCAGAGATCCTGAGAACCCCCTGCTCGAAGCCCTTGTTGACCTGAACCACCTCCTTTGCCTTAGACTCTGTCGATGGTACTGGGGAATGGGGGCCTTGCCTTCAATGTACTTTTCATGCTGGTGTTTTGGCCTACCCTTCCACGCTGGCCGGTGCAGGTTGGAAGGGGGCGACGTAATGTGACCAAATTGCCCAATTATTGGCACGACATCCGAACCAGTACCGAACCGACGCCCTGTCGGCGCCGGGATTCGAACCCAGTTCCTTCCAGTCAAGAGTCCTGCGTTCTAACCACTCGGCCACTGAGCCCCACCACCGGAATTGAATTAAATAATATTAATATGTTTGTGATAATTTCTTTGATTATATATATATGTATATATATTATATATATATATAATCAAAGAAATATATAGTATATATATACTTTTTATTTACTTATTTATATATATTAGACATCTAGTTTTAATTGTCCTTAGTTTATTTATATACATATATACTTATTTTTTTATTTTGAGGTTTTTTTTGGTATTTGTAAGTATTGCTTTAATGAATGTGTAAAACGCCTTTGAGCAGTAAAGTTTAAAAAGTGAGCTATATAAATATACATACATAGTATTATATTGTTGTTATATATATAGTTATAATATATATATATATATATACATATATATATATATATATTTATTTATTCATCAATATGTACATATATATGTGTCAAAGAAACAAGCTAAGATTTTGCCCAACCCCGTTTTTTTTATAATGCTATTGTTTTGCAGTGATTTCTTTTGTTCTTTAAGACATTCATTTTAACAATAGCATTGTTGTAGATATTGATGAATGCACCAGCGAACCTTGCATGAATGGAGCTACATGTGGTATCGATGTCAATTCGTTTAAGTGCTTATGTGTCTCTGGATATACTGGAACGAACTGTCAAACAGGTAAATCATTGAAACTTACCACCACCATCATCATCATAGTGCAGCCGTTGTGTCCCGTGGTTGTACAAAGGCCACAGCATGTAGTTTCCATATCTGCCTGTCTTGCGCTATCCTATGCCAGATGGTGCCCTTCCAGTACTCGTCTGATTCGTCCCTCCACCGTCTCGCCTGTCTTACTCTAGATAGTTTCCCTTCGTAAGGTCTCCAGGTTGTGACTCGCGATGTCCATCGGTTATCTCGGATTCTGCTGATGTGGCTTTCCCACGCCCACTTGTGTCTTCTGATTTGTTCAATCACGTCTATTACCTTTTTTCTGTCTTATCCACATGTTTGTTTTTCTCTTCCGATATGTGATGTTTAACATACTTATTTCCATCTTTGTTTGTGCGGCTACTAGCTTGTTCTTTGCCTGGATGGTGAGTGCCCATATTTCCGCGCAGTATATCATCGCTGGAAGTACGCATGACTTGAAGACTTGTCTCTTCAAGCAGGTTCCAAAGTTACTGTCCAGCCGCCGGTGATTCTTCTTTGAATATCCTTGTTTTTTGTCTCTGATACTGTACCGCTGTCTAAGATAGACGTATCTTTCAACGTTCTCTATCTGCGTCGTGTTTATATATATTGGTGTGTCATTTTCAAGCATTAATTTTGCATTCGAGATGTTCATCTTCAGACCTTCTTTTTCACTTTCTTCACATAGCTCCTGCAGCAGGTTTTGTAGTTCTTCCGGTATAATAGCGCATACGTGTATGTCGTCAGAGAAGCGAAGATGGCTGAGATATTCTCTGACTATCCTTAAACCTCTGGTTTCCCAGATCAGTCTTCAGAATATGTGTAGGTGGACTGTCACCGAGCTGTTGGTGCAGATGTCTTTCAGGAGTTCGATGTACAAGTCTTTTATCCCCTGTTCTTGAAGGGAGGTCAGTATTGCTTGAATTTTCACCGAGTCGAAAACATTCTCGTAGTCAACGAAAACGATGCAGAGAGGGATATTATATGCTCGGTACATCTCCCGTCGTGTTATCTCTGGTACCTCTTTCGTGTCGGTGTGAATTATGGTACTCAGTTCACTGTCGTATAGCTCGGTGTAGAGTTCCTCTATTCGTTCCATGACATACCTTGGTCTTGTATTTCTCTACCCTACTTTTCTAGAAGTGTAATCATATGATTCGGCATAGTGCCTGCGTTTTTCTTGCTTTCTTCAGGCTCTTTCATGGCATAATTATTTCTCGTATGATCTCCTGTTTGTAGTTCCTGTTGTCCTCCTTCGCTTTCTTTTTGATGGTCTTGATATTTTTGCGTACACTGTTTGCCTTTTACGGTCGCCGTTATCCACCATTTCTCGTCGTTACTTCATTAGTGATCATGTCGGTGATGATATTCTCGTCACTGATTGATTGCTGATTGATTTCGCTACACTAGTCGCACTTAGTTGGATCATGGCAGTCATGTTTTCGTTCATGGTGTCTATGTCGCCTAGGTCCTGTAGTGTCTCGAATCGATTTCGCAGTTCGAGGTGGAATTCGATTTCTTTCTTCCGATTTGTGTGGTATCTACACTTGGTGGTCATTTGTTTATCAACGTCTTCCTTTCAGCATTGACGACCAGTTTCGTGTTGCTTATTACTATTCTGTGGTCACTTCCGATGTTGACTTGTTTAATAACTGTCACGTCAGTGACCATGTCTGTCCTGTTATGTCATGATGTACTCAATTCCTTTCTTCGTTTCTCCACTTTGGCTTTTCCTTGTCCATCTCCTTCCTGCGTTCTTCTGGAAGATAGTATTCAAGATTTTGTACTTTCTAAATGTTGTCCATTTTATCAAGGTGTCGCCTCTTTCGTTACTCACACCTAGGCCAAATTTGCCTGTTGCCGTTTCCAAAATGTTTGTTCGTTTTCCTACTTGCGCATTAAAGTCTCACTTCACTATCGTGTAGTGGGTCGGCTTTTCTAAGGTCTAATCCACGTTGTCTTATATTGTCAATGTCGTCTTCTCAGTATGATGTTGTTCGTACATATACTTGTACAATCTTCAGTTTGTAGCGATTTGTTATGCATAGAACAAGTTTTGTACTCTAGGGCTGGTTCTGTTAGCCCTCAGTGTATTGCATTTATATTTCTTGTTTATGAAAAAGCCTACTCCTGCTTGGCCGTCGTTCACCGTCGAATGGTATAGTGGATGGCCGCTATGTAAGGTAGTGAAGCATTCCTCTCTTCTTCGAACTTCTCCGACCCCGATCATATCTCATACCAACCAGGTTTCATTAAGTTCTTACTCCAGTTCTTGTATCTGTTCATCTCTTAGTAGTTTCGTACGTTATATGTTGCTATATTCAGTATTACTTACCTTCTCTCGGCTGCTCTTCTTGACTCAGAGATTCTGAGCACCACCTGCACGTAGCCCTTGTTGACCTGAACCGCCTCCTTTGTCATAGACTCTTTCGATGATACTGGGGAATGGGGACCTTGCCTTTAATGTACTTTGCACGCTGGAGTTTTGGCCTACCCTTCCACGCTGGCCGGTGCAGGTTGGAAGGGGGCGACGTAAGGTGAAAGAAATTACCCAATGATTGGCACGACAACCGAACCAGTACCGAACCGACGCCCTATCGGCGCCGGGATTCGAACCCAGTTCCCTCCAGTCAAGAGTCCAGCATTCTAACCATTCGGCCACTGAGCCCCACCACCGGAATTGAATTAAATAATATTAATATGTTTGTGATATTTTCTGTGATTATATATATATGTATATATATTATATATATAGATATATATAATCAAAGAAATATATAGTATATATATACTTTTTATTTACTTATTTATATATATTAGACATCTAGTTTTAATTATCCATAGTTTATTTATATACATATATACTTATTTTTATATTTTGAGTTTGTTTTTTGTATTTGTAAGTATTGCTTAATGAATGTGTAAAACGCCTTTAAGCAGTAAAGTTTGAAAAGTGAGCTATATCAATATGCATACATAGTATTATATTGTTGTTATATATATATAGTTATAATATATTTATATATATATATATACATATATATATATATATATATATATTTATTCATCAATATATATATATATGTGTCAAAGAAACAAGCTAAGATTTTGCCCAACCCCGTTTTTTTTATAATGCTATTGTTTTGCAGTGATTTCTTTTGTTCTTTAATACATTCATTTTAACAATAGCATTGTTGTAGATATTGATGAATGCAGCAGCGAACCTTGCATGAATGGAGCGACATGTGCTATCGATGTCAATTCGTTTAAGTGCTTATGTGTCTCTGGATATACTGGAACGAACTGTCAAACAGGTAAATCATTGAAACTTACCACCATCATCATCATCATAGTGCAGCCGTTGTGTCCCGTGGTTGGGCAAAGGCCACAGCATGTCGTTTCCATATATGCCTGTCTTGCGCTATCCTCTGCCAGATGGTGCCCTTCCAGTACTCGTCTAGTTCGTCCCTCCACCGTCTCGCCTGTTTTACTCTAGATAGTTTCCCTTCGTAAGGTCTCCAGGTTGTGACTCGCGATGTCCATCGGTTATCTCGGATTCTGCTGATGTGGCTTTCCCACGCCCACTTGTGTCTTCTGATTTGTTCAATCACGTCTATTACCTTTTTTCTGTCTTTACCACATGTTTGTTTTTTTGTTCCGATATGTGATGTTTAACATACTTATTTCCATGTTTGTTTGTGCGGCTACTAGCTTGTTCTTTGCCTGGATGGTGAGTGCCCATATTTCCGCGCAGTATATCATCGTTGGAAGTACGCATGACTTGAAGACTTGTCTCTTCAAGCAGGTTCCAAAGTTACTGTCCAGCCGGCGGTGATTCTTCTTAGAATATCCTTGTTTTTTTGTCTCTGATACTGTACTGCTGTCTAAGATAGACGTATCTCTCAACGTTCTCTATCTGCGTCGTGATTATATATATTGGTGTGTCATTTTCAAGCATTAATTTTGCATTCGAGATGTTCATCTTCAGACCTTCTTTTTCACTTTCTTCACCTAGCTCCTGCAGCAGGTTTTGTAGTTCTTCCGGTATAATAGCACATACGTGTATGTCGTCAGAGAAGCGAAGATGGCTGAGATATTCTTAAACCTCTGGTTTCCCAGATCAGTCTTCAGAATATGCTTTCGATTGTTGCCGTAAAAAGCATGGGCAATACTGTGTCACCTGTCATACTCCACTCTTGATATTGATCTTATTGCTCTTTTTGTGTAGGTGGACTGTCACCGAGCTGTTGGTGCAGATGTCTTTCAGGAGTTCGATGTACAAGTCTTTTATCCCCTGTTCTTGAAGGGAGGTCAGTATTACTTGAATTTTCACCGAGTCGAAAACATTCTCGTAGTCAACGAAAACGATTCAGAGAGGGATATTATATGCTCGGTACATCTCCCGTCGTGTTATCTCTGGTACCTCTTTCGTGTCGGTGTGAATTATGGTACTCATTTCACTGTCGTATAGCTCGGTGTAGAGTTCCTCTATTCGTTCCATGACATACCTTGGTCTTGTATTTATGTACCCTACTTTTCTAGAAGTGTAATCATCTGATTCGGCATAGTGCCTGCGTTCTTCTTGCTTTCTTCAGACTCTTTCATGGCATAATTATTTCTCGTATGTTCTCCTGTTTGTAATTCCTGTTGTCCTCCTTCGCTTTCTTTTTGATGGTCTTGATATTTTTGCGTACACTGTTTGCCTTTTAAGGTCGCCGTTATCCACCATTTCTCGTCGTTTCTTCATTAGTGATCATGTCGGTGACGATATTCTCGTCACTGCTTGATTGCTGATTGATTTCGCTACACTAGTCGCACTTAGTTGGATCATGGCAGTCATGTTTTCGTTCATGGTGTCTATGTCGCCTAGGTCCTGTAGTGTCTCGAATCGATTTCGCAGTTCGAGGTGGAATTCGATTTCTTTCTTCCGATTTGTGTGGTATCTACACTTGGTGGTCATTTGCTTATCAACGTCTTCCTTTCAGCATTGACGACCAGTTTCCTGTTGCTTATTACTATTCTGTGGTCACTTCCGATGTTGACTTGTTTAATAACTGTCACGTCAGTGACCATGTCTGTCCTGTCATGTCAGGATGTAGTCAATTTCTTTCTTCGTTTCTCCACTTTGGCTTTTCCTTGTCCATCTCCTTCCTGCGTTCTTCTGGAAGATAGTATTCAAGATTTTGTACTTTCTAAATGTTGTCCATTTTATCAAGGTGTCGCCTCTTTCGTTACTAACACCTAGGCCAAATTTGCCTGTTGCCGTTTCCAAAATGTATGTTCGTTTTCCTACATGCTCATTAAAGTCTCACTTCACTATCGTGTAGTGTGTCGGCTTTTTAAGGTATAATCCACGTTGTCTTAAGTTGTCAATGTCGTCTTCTGAGTATGATGTTGTTCGTACATATACTTGTACAATCTTCAGTTTGTAGCGCTTTGTTATGCATAGAACAAGTTGTGTACTCTAGGGCTGGTTCTGTTAACCCTCAGTGTATTGCATTTATATTTCTTGTTGATGAGAAAGCCTACTCCTGCTTGGCAGTCGTTCACCGTCGAATGGTATAGTGGATGGCCGCTTTGTAAGGTAATGAAGCTTTCCTCTCTTCTTCGAACTACTCCGACCCCGATCATATCTCATACCAACCTGGTTTCATTAAGTTCTTCCTCCAGTTCTTGTATCTGTTCATCTCTTAGTAGTTTCGTACGTTATATGTTGCTATCTTCAGTATACTTACCTTCTCTCGGCTGCTCTTCTTGACTCAGAGATTCTGAGCACCACCTGCACGTAGCCCTTGGTGACCTGAACCGCCTCCTTTGTCATAGACGCTTTCGATGATACTGGGGAATGGGGGCCTTGCCTTCAATGAACTTTGCATGCTAGTGTTTTGGCCTACCCTTCCACGCTGGCCGGTGCAGGTTGAAAGGGGGCGACGTAAGTTGAACGAAATTGCCCAATTATTGGCACGACAGCCGAACCAATATCGAACCAACGCCCAGTCGGCGCCGGGATTCGAACCCATATCCCTCCAGTCAAGAGTCCGGCATTCTAACCGCTCGGCCACTGAGCCCCACCACCGGAATTGAATTAAATAATATTAATATGTTTATGATAATTTCTTTGATTATATATATGTGTATATATATTATATATATATATATAATCAAAGAAATATATAGTATATATATTTTTGGTATTTACTTATTTATATATATTAGACATCTAGTTTAACTTTTCCATAGTTTGTTTATATACATGTATACTTACTTTTATGTTTTGAGTTGTTTTGGTGTATTTGTAAGTATTGCTTTAATGAATGTGTAAAACGCCTTTGATCAGTAAAGGCTGAAAACTGAGCTATATATATGCATATATATTATTATATTGTTGTTATATATGTAGATATAATATATATATATATATTAATTTATTCATCAATATATATATATGTCAAAGAAACAAGCTAAGATTTTGCCCAACCCCGTCCTTTTGATAATGCTATCGTTTTGCAGTGATTTCTTTTTTTCATTAAGGCATTCATTTTAACAATAGCATTGTTGTAGATAAAGATGAATGCAGCAGCGAACCTTGCATGAATGGAGCTACATGTGCTAACGATGTCAATTCGTTTAAGTGCTTATTTATCTCTGGATATACTGGAACGAACTGTCAAACAGGTAAATCATTGAAACTTACCACCATCATCATACTGCAGCCGTAGTGTCCCGTGGTAGGGCGAAGGCCACTGTATGTAGTTTCCATATATGCGTGTCTTGCGCTATCCTCTGCCAGATGGTGCCCTTCCAGTACTCGTCTAATTCGTCTCTTCACCGTCTCGCCTGTCTTATTCTAGATAGTTTACCTTCGTAAGGTCTCCAGGTTGTGACTCGCGATGTCCATCGGTTATCTCGGATTCTGCTGATGTGGCTTTCCTATGTCCATTTATGTCTTCTGATTTGTTCAATCACGTCTATTACCTTTTTTCTGTCTTATCCACATGTTTGTTTTTCTCTTCCGATATGTGATGTTTAACATACTTATTTCCATCTTTGTTTGTGCGGCTACTAGCTTGTTCTTTGCCTGGATGGGGAGTGCCCATATTTCCGCGCAGTATATCATCGCTGGAAGTACGCATGAGTTGAAGACTTGTCTCTTCAAGCAGGTTCAAAAGTTACTGTCCAGCCGGCGGTGATTCTTCTTTGAATAACCTTGTTTTTTTTCTCTGATACTGTACCGCTGTCCAAGATAGACGTAGCTTTCAACGTTCTCTATCAGCGTCGTATTTATATATATTTGTGTGTCATTTTGTAGCATTGTCTTTTGTCTTCGAGATGTTCATTTTCAGACCTTCTTTATCACTTTCTTCAGCTAGATCCTGCAGCAGGTTTTGTAGTTATTCCTGTATAATAGCGCATAAGTGTATGTCGTCAGCGAAGCGCAGATGGCTGAGATATTCTCTGACTATCCTCAAGCCTCTGTTTTTCCAGATAAGTCTTCGGAATATGCTTTTGATTGTTGCCGTAAAAAGCATGGGCAATACGGTGTCACCGGTCATACTCCACTCTTGGTGTTGATCTTATTGCAGTGTTTGTGTAGTTGGACTGTCACCGAGCTGATGGTGTAGATGTCTTTCAGGAGATCGATGTACAAGTCTTTTATCCCCTGTTCTTGAAGGGAGGTCAGTATTGCTTGAATTTTCATCGAGTCGAAAACATTCTCGTAGCCAACGGAAACGATGCAGAGCTGGATATTATATGCTCGGTATATCTCTTTCAGTTGGTTTTCGACGTGTATGTGGTCTGTCGTTGAGTACCTGCTTCTGAATCCTGCTTGCTCTCGTGGTTGGTTTCTCTCGAGTGTGTTGTTAATATCTTTGTGAGTATTTTATAGATATTTGATAACAGATATCGGTCATACAGTTCTTTAGGTGTTTCATATTTACCTTCTTGAAGATTTTCCCCATCTTTGCGTTCTTTCCTGCTTTGGGTATCCGTCTATCTGACAAGCATTTAGTAATCAGTTTAGTCAGTGTCTTCGATATGGTATCTTCTCCTGCTTTTAATGTTTCAATGTTTACATGGTCGTTGCCTGTTGTCTTCCCATTAATCATATCTCATAGCGCTGCTCCTATCTCCCATGGTGTTATATCTGGTACCTCTTTCGTGTCGGTGTGAATAATCGTACTCAGTTCACTGTCGTATAGTTCGGTGTAGAATTCCTCTATTCGTTCCATGATCATATCTTGGTCTTGTAATTCTCTACCCTACTTATTTAGAAGTGTAATCAACTGACTCGGCCTATTTCCTGCGTTCTTCTTGCTTTCTTCAGGCTTTTTTATGGCATAATTATTTCTCGCATGATCTGTTTGTAGTTCCTGTTGTCCTCCTTCGCTTTCTTTTTGATTGTCTTGCATATTTCTGCGTACACTGTGTGTCTTTTACGGTCGCCGTTATGCAACATTTCTCGTCGTTTCTTCATTAGTGATCATGTCGGTGACAATATTCTCTTCACTACTTGACTGCTGATTGATTTCGCTACACTATTCGCACTTAGTTGGATCATGGCAGTGATATTTTCGTTCTTGGTGTCTATGTCGCCTAGGTCCTGAAGTATCTCGAATCGATTTCGCAGTTCGAGATGGAATTCGATTTCTTTCTTCCGATTTGTTTGGTGGTCTCTTGGTTATTAACGTCTTCCTTTCAGCCTTGACGACCAGTTTTGTGTTGCTCATTACTATTCTCTGGTCTCTTCAGATGTTGACTTGTTTAATATCGGTCACGTCAGTGACTATGTCTGTCCTGTTATGTCAGGATGTAGGCAATTTGTTTCTTCGTTTCTCCATTTGGGCTTTCCCATGTCCATCTCCTTCCTGCGTTCTTCTAGAAAATAGTATTCAAGATTTTGTACTTTCAAAATGTTACCCATTTTATCAAGGTGTCGCCTCTTTCGTTACTCACACCTAGGCCAAATTTCCTGTTGCCGTTTCCAAAATATTTGTTCGTTTTCCTACTTGCGCATTAAAGTCTCACTTCACTATCGTGTAGTGGGTCGGCTTTTCTAAGGTGTAATCCACGTTGTCTTAAGTTGTCAATGTCGTCTTCTGAGTAAGATGTTGTTCGTACATATACTTGTACAATCTTCAGTTTGTAGCGCTTTGTTATGCATAGAACAAGTTCTGCTACTCTAGGGCTGGTTCTGTTAAACCTCAATGTATTGCATTTCCATTTCTTGTTTATGAGAAAGATCACTCCTGCTTGGCCGTTGTTCGCCGTCGAATGGTATAGTGGATGGCCGCTTTGTAAGGTAGTGAAGCATTCCTCTCTTCTTCTGCCTTCTCCGATCCCGATCATATCCCATACCAACCTGGTTTCCCTAAGTTCTTCGTCCACTTCTTGTATCTGTTCATCTCTTAGTAGTTTTCGTACGTTATATGTTGCTATATTCAGTATACTTACCTTCTCTCGGCGGCTCTTCTTGACTCAGAGATTCTGAGCACCACCTGCACGTAGCCCTTGTTGACCTGAACCGCCTCCTTTTTTATAGACTCTTTCGATGGTATTGGCAATGGGGGCCTTGCCTTCAATGTACTTTGCATGCTGGTGTTTTAGCCTACCCTTCCTCGCTGGCCGGTGCAGGTTGGAAGGGGGCGACGTAAGGTGAAAGAAATTGCCTAATTATTGGCACGACAGCCGAACCAGTACCGAACCAACGCCCAGTCGGTGCCGGGATTCGAACCCAGGTCCTTCCAGTCAAGAGTCCGGCATTCTAACCACTCCGCCACTGAGCCCCACCACCGGAATTGGATTAAATAATATTAATATGTTTGTGATAATTTCTTTGATTATATATATATGTATATATATATATATATTATATATACATATATATATAATGAAAGAAATATATAATATATATTTTTTTTGTATTTGCTTATTTATATATATTAGACATCTAGTTTTAATTTTCCATAGTTTGTTTATATACATATATACTTAATTTTACGTTTTGAGTTTTTTTGGTGTATTTGTAAGTATTGCTTTAATGAATGTGTAAAACGCCTTTGAGCAGTAAAGGCTGAAAAGTGAGCTATATTAATATGCATATATATTATTATATTGTTGTTTTAAATATATAGATATAATATATATATATATTTATTCATCAATATATATATATATATATATATATATATGTCAAAGAAACAAGCTAAGATTTTGCCCAACCCCGTCCTTTTGATAATGCTATCGTTTTTCAGTGATTTCTTTTGTTCATTAAGACATTCATTTTAACAATAGCATTGTTGTAGATATTGAAGAATGCAGCAGCGAACCTTGCATGAATGGAGCTACATGTGCCAACGATGTCAATTCGTTTAAGTGCTTATGTGACTCTGGATATACTGGAACGAACTGTCAAACAGGTAAATCATTGAAACTTACCACCATCATCATCATCATCATCATCATAGTGCAGCCGTAGTGTCCCATGGTTGGGCGAAGGCCACAGTATATAGTTTCCATATCTGCCTGTCTTGCACTATCCTTTGCCAGATGGTGCCCTTCCAGAACTCATCTAGTTCGTCTCTCCACCGTCTCGCCTGTCTTACTCATGATAGTTTCCCTTCGTATGGTCTCCAGGTTGTGACACGCGATGTCCATCGGTTATCTCGGATTCTGCTGATGTGGCTTTCCCATGTCCACTTTTGTCTTCTGATTTGTTCAATCACGTCTATCACCTTTTTTCTGTCTTATCCACATGTTTGTTTTTCTCTTCCGATATGTGATGTTTAACATACTTATCTCCATCTTTGTTTGTGCGGCTACTTGCTTGTTCTTTGACTGGATGGTGAGTGCCCATATTTCCGCGCAGTATATCATCGCTGGAAGTACGCATGATTCTCAGACTTGTCTCTTCAAGCAGGTTCCAAAGTTACTGTCCAGCCGGCGGTGATTCTTGTTTGAATATCCTTGTTTTTTGTTTCTCTGATACTCTACCGCTGTCCAGGTAGACGTAGATTTCAACGTTCTCTATCTACGTCGTGTTTATATATATATATATATATTGATGTGTCATTTTCTAGCATTACTTTTCTATTCGAGATGTTCATATTCAGACCTTCTTTTTTACTTTCTTCAGCTAGCTCTTGTAGCATGTTGTGTAGTTCTTTCGGTATAATAGCACGTACGAGTATGTCTTCGGCGAAGCGAAAATGGCTGAGGTATTCTCGGTCTATCCTCAAGTCTCTTGTTTCCGAGATCAGTCGTCGGAATATGCCTTCGAATGTTGCCTTAAAAAGCATGGCCAATATGGTGTCACCTGTCGTACTCCTCTCTTGATGTTGATCTTATTGCTCTTTTGTGTAGGTGTACAGTTCTTTTTGAAAGTCTTGCATATTTCTGCGTAAACTGTTTGCCTTTTAGGTCGCCGTTATCCATAATTTTTCGTCGTTTCTTCATTATTAATCATGTCGGTGACGATATTCTCTTCACTGCTTGACTGCTGATTAGTTTGGATACACTAGTCGCACTTAGTTGGATCACGGCAGTGATGTTTTCGCTCTTAGGGTCTATGTCGTTTAGTTCCTGTAGTGTCTCGAAACGATTTCGCAGTTCGAGTTGGAATTCGATTTTTTTCTTTCTTCCGATTTGGTGGTCTCTTATTTATCAACGACTTCCTTTCAACCTTGACGTCCAGTTTCTTATTACTCATTACCATTCTGTGGTCACTTCCGATGTTGACTTGTTTGATGACGGTCACGTCAGTGATCATGTCTGGCCTCTTTTGTCAGGATGTAGTCAATTTCGTTCTTCGTTTCTCCATTTGGGCTTTTCCATGTCCATCTCCTTCCTGCGTTCTTCTGGAAAATAGCATTCAAGATTTTTTACTTTCAAAATGTTGCCCATTTTATCAAGGTGTCGCCTCTTTCGTTACTCACATCTAGGCCAAATTTGCCTGTTGCCGTTTCCAAAATATTTGTTCGTTTTACTACTTGCGCATTAAAGTCTCACTTCACTATCGGTCGGCTTTTCTAAGGCCTAATCCACGTTGTCTTAAGTTGTCAATGTCGTCTTCTGAGTATTATGTTGTTCGTACATATATTTGTACAATCTTCAGTTTGTAGCGCTTTGTTATGCATAGAACAAGTTCTGCTACTCTAGGGCTGGTTCTGTTAAACCTCAATGTATTGCATTTCCATTTCTTGTTTATGAGAAAGATCACTCCTGCTTGGCCGTTGTTCGCCGTCGAATGGTATAGTGGATGGCCGCTTTGTAAGGTATTGAAGCATTCCTCTCTTCTTCTGCCTTCTCCGAGCCCGATCATATCCCATACCAACCTGGTTTCCCTAAGTTCTTCCTCCACTTCTTGTATCTGTTCATCTCTTAGTAGTTTTCGTACGTTATATGTTGCTATATTCAGTATACTTACCTTCTCTCGGCGGCTCTTCTTGACTCAGAGATTCTGAGCACCACCTGCACGTAGCCCTTGTTGACCTGAACCGCCTCCTTTTTTATAGACTCTTTCGATGGTACTGGGGAATGGGGGCCTTGCCTTCAATGTACTTTGCATGCTGGTGTTTTAGCCTACCCTTCCTCGCTGGCCGGTGCAGGTTGGAAGGGGGCGACGTAAGGTGAACGAAATTGCCCAATTATTGGCACGACAGCCGAACCAGTATCGAACCAACGCCCAGTCGGTGCCGGGATTCGAACCCAGGACCTTCCAGTCAAGAGTCCGGCATTCTAACCACTCCGCCACTGAGCCCCACCACCGGAATTGGATTAAATAATATTAATATGTTTGTGATAATGTCTTTGATTATATATATATGTATATATATATATATATATATATTATATATACATATATATATAATGAAAGAAATATATAGTATATATATATTTTTTTATTTACTTATTTATATATATTAGTCATCTAGTTTTAATTTTCCATAGTTTGTTTATATACATATATACTTATTTTTACGTTTTGAGTTTGTTTGGTGTATTTGTAAGTATTGCTTTAATGAATGTGTAAAACGCCTTTGAGCAGTAAAGGCTGAAAAGTGAGCTATATCAATATGCATATATATTATTATATTGTTGTTTTAAATATATAGATATAATATATATATATATTTATTCATATATATATATATATATATATGTCAAAGAAACAAGCTAAGATTTTGCCCAAACCCGTCCTTTTGATAATGCTATCGTTTTTCAGTGATTTCTTTTGTTCATTAAGACATTCATTTTAACAATAGCATTGTTGTAGATATTGAAGAATGCAGCAGCGAACCTTGCATGAATGGAGCTACATGTGCCAACGATGTCAATTCGTTTAAGTGCTTATGTGACTCTGGATATACTGGAACGAACTGTCAAACTGTTAAATCATTGAAACTTACCACCATCATCATCATCATAGTGCAGCCGTAGTGTCCCGTGGTTGGGCGAAGGCCACAGTATATAGTTTCCATATCTGCCTGTCTTGCGCTATCCTCTGCCAGATGGTGCCCTTCCAGAACTCATCTAGTTCGTCTCTCCACCGTCTCGCCTGTCTTACTCATGATAGTTTCCCTTCGTATGGTCTCCAGGTTGTGATACGCGATGTCCATCGGTTATCTCGGATTCTGCTGATGTGGCTTTCCCATGTCCACTTGTGTCTTCTGATTTGTTCAATCACGTCTATTACCTTTTTTCTGTCTTATCCACATGTTTGTTTTTCTCTTCCGATATGTGATGTTTAACATACTTATTTCCATCTTTGTTTGTGCGGCTACTTGCTTGTTCTTTGCCTGGATGGTGAGTGCCCATATTTCCGCGCAGTATATCATCGCTGGAAGTACGCATGATTATCAGACTTGTCTCTTCAAGCAGGTTCCAAAGTTACTGTCCAGCCGGCGGTGATTCTTGTTTGAATATCCTTGTTTTTTGTGTCTCTGATACTCTACCGCTGTCCAGGTAGACGTAGATTTCAACGTTCTCTATCTACGTCGTGTTTATATATATATATATATATATATATATATATATATATTGATGTGTCATTTTCTAGCATTACTTTTCTATTCGAGATGTTCATATTCAGACCTTCTTTTTTACTTTCTTCAGCTAGCTCTTGTAGCATGTTGTGTAGTTCTTTCGGTATAATAGCACGTACGAGTATGTCTTCGGCGAAGCGAAAATGGCTGAGGTATTCTCGGTCTATCCTCAAGTCTGTTGTTTCCGAGATCAGTCGTCGGAATATGCCTTCGAATGTTGCCTTAAAAAGCATGGCCAATATGGTGTCACCTGTCGTACTCCTCTCTTGATGTTGATCTTATTGCTCTTTTGTGTAGGTGTACAGTTCTTTTTGAAGGTCTTGCATATTTCTGCGTAAACTGTTTGCCTTTTAGGTCGCCGTTATCCATAATTTTTCGTCGTTTCTTCATTATTAATCATGTCGGTGACGATATTCTCTTCACTGCTTGACTGCTGATTAGTTTGGATACACTAGTCGCACTTAGTTGGATCACGGCAGTGATGTTTTCGCTCTTAGGGTCTATGTCGTTTAGTTCCTGTAGTGTCTCGAAACGATTTCGCAGTTCGAGTTGGAATTCGATTTTTTTCTTTCTTCCGATTTGTGTGGTATCTATACTTGGTGGTCTCTTATTTATCAACGACTTCCTTTCAACCTTGACGTCCAGTTTCTTATTACTCATTACCATTATGTGGTCACTTCCGATGTTGACTTGTTTGATGACGGTCACGTCAGTGATCATGTCTGGCCTCTTTTGTCAGGATGTAGTCAATTTCGTTCTTCGTTTCTCCATTTGGGCTTCTCCATGTCCATCTCCTTCCTGCGTTCTTCTGGAAAATAGCATTCAAGATTTTGTACTTTCAAAATGTTGCCCATTTTATCAAGGTGTCGCCTCTTTCGTTACTCACATCTAGGCCAAATTTGCCTGTTGCCGTTTCCAAAATATTTGTTCGTTTTACTACTTGCGCATTAAAGTCTCACTTCACTATCGGTCGGCTTTTCTAAGGCCTAATCCACGTTGTCTTAAGTTGTCAATGTCGTCTTCTGAGTATGATGTTGTTCGTACATATACTTGTACAATCTTCAGTTTGTAGCGCTTTCTTATGCATAGAACAAGTTCTGCTACTCTAGGGCTGGTTCTGTTAAACCTCAATGTATTGCATTTCCATTTCTTGTTTATGAGATAGATCACTCCTACTTGGCCTTTGTTCGCCGTCGAATGGTATAGTGGATGGCCGCTTTGTAAGGTAGTGAAGCATTCCTCTCTTCTTCTGACTTCTCCGAGCCCGACCATATCCCATACCAAACTGGTTTCCCTAAGTTCTTCCTCCACTTCTTGTATCTGTTCATCTCTTAGTAGTTTTCGTACGTTATATGTTGCTATATTCAGTATACTTACCTTCTCTCGGCGGCTCTTCTTGACTCAGAGATTCTGAGCACCACCTGCACGTAGCCCTTGTTGACCTGAACCGCCTCCTTTTTTAAAGACTCTTTCGATGGTACTGGGGAATGGGGGCCTTGCTTTCAATGTACTTTGCATGCTGGTGTTTTAGCCTACCCTTCCTCTCTGGCCGGTGCAGGTTGGAAGGGGGCGACGTAAGGTGAACGAAATTGCCCAATTATTGGCACGACAGCCGAACCAGTATCGAACCAACGCCCAGTCGGTGCCGGGATTCTAACCCAGGTCCTTCCAGTCAAGAGTCCGGCATTCTAACCACTCCGCCACTGAGCCCCACCACCGGAATTGGATTAAATAATATTAATATGTTTGTGATAATTTCTTTGATTATATATATATATGTATATATATATATATATTATATACATATATATATAATGAAAGAAATACATAGTATATATATATTTTTTATTGACTTATTTATATATATTAGTCATCTAGTTTTAATTTTCCATAGTTTGTTTATATACATATATACTTATTTTTATGTTTTGAGTTTTTTTTTGTATTTGTAAGTATTGCTTTAATGAATGTGTAAAACGCCTTTGAGCAGTAAAGGCTGAAAAGTGAGCTATATCAATATGCATATATATTATTATATTGTTGTTTTAAATATATAGATATAATATATATATATATTTATTCATATATATATATATATATATATGTCAAAGAAACAAGCTAAGATTTTGCCCAAACACGTCCTTTTGATAATGCTATCGTTTTTCAGTGATTTCTTTTGTTCATTAAGACATTCATTTTAACAATAGCATTGTTGTAGATATTGAAGAATGCAGCAGCGAACCTTGCATGAATGGAGCTACATGTGCCAACGATGTCAATTCGTTTAAGTGCTTATGTGACTCTGGATATACTGGAACGAACTGTCAAACAGTTAAATCATCGAAACTTACCACCATCATCATCATCATAGTGCAGCCGTAGTGTCCCGTGGTTGGGCGAAGGCCACAGTATATAGTTTCCATATCTGCCTGTCTTGCGCTATCCTCTGCCAGATGGTGCCCTTCCAGAACTCATCTAGTTCGTCTCTCCACCGTCTCGCCTGTCTTACTCATGATAGTTTCCCTTCGTATGGTCTCCAGGTTGTGATACGCGATGTCCATCGGTTATCTCGGATTCTGCTGATGTGGCTTTCCCATGTCGACTTGTGTCTTCTGATTTGTTCAATCACGTCTATTACCTTTTTTCTGTCTTATCCACATGTTTGTTTTTCTCTTCCGATATGTGATGTTTAACATACTTATTTCCATCTTTGTTTGTGCGGCTACTTGCTTGTTCTTTGCCTGGATGGTGAGTGCCCATATTTCCGCGCAGTATATCATCGCTGGAAGTACGCATGATTCTCAGACTTGTCTCTTCAAGCAGGTTCCAAAGTTACTGTCCAGCCGGCGGTGATTCTTGTTTGAATATCCTTGTTTTTTGTGTCTCTGATACTCTACCGCTGTCCAGGTAGACGTAGATTTCAACGTTCTCTATCTACGTCGTGTTTATATATATATATATATATATATATATTGATGTGTCATTTTCTAGCATTACTTTTCTATTCGAGATGTTCATATTCAGACCTTCTTTTTTACTTTCTTCAGCTAGCTCTTGTAGCATGTTGTGTAGTTCTTTCGGTATAATAGCACGTACGAGTATGTCTTCGGCGAAGCGAAAATGGCTGAGGTATTCTCGGTCTATCCTCAAGTCTGTTGTTTCCGAGATCAGTCGTCGGAATATGCCTTCGAATGTTGCCTTAAAAAGCATGGCCAATATGGTGTCACCTGTCGTACTCCTCTCTTGATGTTGATCTTATTGCTCTTTTGTGTAGGTGTACAGTTCTTTTTGAAGGTCTTGCATATTTCTGCGTAAACTGTTTGCCTTTTAGGTCGCCGTTATCCATAATTTTTCGTCGTTTCTTCATTATTAATCATGTCGGTGACGATATTCTCTTCACTGCTTGACTGCTGATTAGTTTGGATACACTATTCGCACTTAGTTGGATCACGGCAGTGATGTTTTCGCTCTTAGGGTCTATGTCGTTTAGTTCCTGTAGTGTCTCGAAACGATTTCGCAGTTCGAGTTGGAATTCGATTTTTTTCTTTCTTCCGATTTGTGTGGTATCTACTTGGTGGTCTCTTATTTATCAACGATTTCCTTTCAACCTTGACGTCCAGTTTCTTATTACTCATTACCATTATGTGGTCACTTCCGATGTTGACTTGTTTGATGACGGTCACGTCAGTGATCATGTCTGGCCTCTTTTGTCAGGATGTAGTCAATTTCGTTCTTCGTTTCTCCATTTGGGCTTTTCCATGTCCATCTCCTTCCTGCGTTCTTCTGGAAAATAGCATTCAAGATTTTGTACTTTCAAAATGTTGCCCATTTTATCAAGGTGTCGCCTCTTTCGTTACTCACATCTAGGCCAAATTTGCCTGTTGCCGTTTCCAAAATATTTGTTCGTTTTACTACTTGCGCATTAAAGTCTCACTTCTCTATCGGTCGGCTTTTCTAAGGCCTAATTCACGTTGTCTTAAGTTGTCAATGTCGTCTTCTGAGTATGATGTTGTTCGTACATATACTTGTACAATCTTCAGTTTGTAGCGCTTTCTTATGCATAGAACAAGTTCTGCTACTCTAGGGCTGGTTCTGTTAAACCTCAATGTATTGCATTTCCATTTCTTGTTTATGAGATAGATCACTCCTACTTGGCCTTTGTTCGCCGTCGAATGGTATAGTGGATGGCCGCTTTGTAAGGTAATGAAGCATTCCTCTCTTCTTCTGCCTTCTCCGAGCCCGACCATATCCCATACCAACCTGGTTTCCCTAAGTTCTTCCTCCACTTCTTGTATCTGTTCATCTCTTAGTAGTTTTCGTACGTTATATGTTGTTATATTCAGTATACTTACCTTCTCTCGGCGGCTCTTCTTGACTCAGAGATTCTGAGCACCACCTGCACGTAGCCCTTGTTGACCTGAACCGCCTCCTTTTTTATAGACTCTTTCGATGGTACTGGGGAAAGGGGGCCTTGCTTTCAATGTACTTTGCATGCTGGTGTTTTAGCCTACCCTTCCTCTCTGGCCGGTGCAGGTTGGAAGGGGGCGACGTAAGGTGAACGAAATTGCCCAATTATTGGCACGACAGCCGAACCAGTATCGAACCAACGCCCAGTCGGTGCCGGGATTCGAACCCAGGTCCTTCCAGTCAAGAGTCCGGCATTCTAACCACTCCGCCACTGAGCCCCACCACCGGAATTGGATTAAATAATATTAATATGTTTGTGATAATTTCTTTGATTATATATGTATATATATATATATATATTATATATACATATATATATAATGAAAGAAATATATAGTATATATATTTTTTTTATTGACTTATTTATATATATTAGTCATCTAGTTTTAATTTTCCATAGTTTGTTTATATACATATATACTTATTTTTATGTTTTGAGGTTTTTTTTTGTATTTGTAAGTATTGCTTTAATGAATGTGTAAAACGCCTTTGAGCAGTAAAGGCTGAAAAGTGAGCTATATCAATATGCATATATATTATTATATTGTTGTTTTAAATATATAGATATAATATATATATATATTTATTCATATATATATATATGTCAAAGAAACAAGCTAAGATTGTGCCCAAACACGTCCTTTTGATAATGCTATCGTTTTTCAGTGATTTCTTTTGTTCATTAAGACATTCATTTTAACAATAGCATTGTTGTAGATATTGAAGAATGCAGCAGCGAACCTTGCATGAATGGAGCTACATGTGCCAACGATGTCAATTCGTTTAAGTGCTTATGTGACTCTGGATATACTGGAACGAACTGTCAAACAGTTAAATTATTGAAACTTACCACCATCATCATCATCATAGTGCAGCCGTAGTGTCCCGTGGTTGGGCGAAGGCCACAGTATATAGTTTCCATATCTGCCTGTCTTGCGCTATCCTCTGCCAGATGGTGCCCTTCCAGAACTCATCTAGTTCGTCTCTCCACCGTCTCGCCTGTCTTACTCATGATAGTTTCCCTTCGTATGGTCTCCAGGTTGTGACACGCGATGTCCATCGGTTATCTCGGATTCTGCTGATGTGGCTTTCCCATGTCCACTTGTGTCTTCTGATTTGTTCAATCACGTCTATTACCTTTTTTCTGTCGTATCCACATGTTTGTTTTTCTCTTCCGATATATGATGTTTAACATACTTATTTCCATCTTTGTTTGTGCAGCTACTTGCCTGTTCTTTGCCTGGATGGTGAGTGCCCATATTTCCGCGCAGTAGATCATCGCTGGAAGTACGCATGATTCTCAGACTTGTCTCTTCAAGCAGGTTCCAAAGTTACTGTCCAGCCGGCGGTGATTCTTGTTTGAATATCCTTGTTTTTTGTGTCTCTGATACTGTACCGCTGTCCAGGTAGATGTAGATTTCAACGTTCTCTATCTACGTCGTGTTTATATATATATATATATATATATTGATGTGGCATTTTCTAGCATTACTTTTGTATTCGAGATGTTCATATTCAGATCTTCTTTTTTACTTTCTTCAGCTAGCTCTTGTAGCATGTTGTGTAGTTCTTTCGGTATAATAGCACGTACGAGTATGTCTTCGGCGAAGCGAAAATGGCTGAGGTATTCTCGGTCTATCCTCAAGTCTGTTGTTTCCGAGATCAGTCGTCGGAATATGCCTTCGAATGTTGCCTTAAAAAGCATGGCAAATATGGTGTCACCTGTCGTACTACTCTCTTGATGTTGATCTTATTGCTCTTTTGTGTAGGTGTACAGTCACCGAGCCGTTGGGGTAGATGTCTTTCAGGAGTTCGATGTACAAATCTTCTATCCCCTGTTCTTGAAAGGAGGTCGGTATTGCTTGAGTTTTCACCGAGTCGAAAGAATTCTCATAGTCCAGTAAAGCGAAGCAGAGCGGGATATTATATGCTCGGTACATCTCTTTCAGTTGGTTTGCGACGTGTATGTGGTCTGTCTTTGACTACCTCCTTCACAATTCTGATTGCCCTCGTGATTGGTTTCTGTCGTGTGTGTTGTTAATATCATTGTGAGTTGTTTGTAGATTTTTCACAACATATATCGGTCATACGGTTCTTTAGGTCTTTCTTGTTTACCTTCTTGAAGTTTATCACAATTTTTGCGTTCTTCGCTGCTGTGTGTATTCGTCTATCTGATAAGCATTTAGTAATCAGCTTAGCCATTGTCTTCGAGATGGTATCTTCTCCTGCTTTTAATGTTTCAATGTTTCCATGGTCGTTGCCTGATGTCTTCCCATTATTCATATCTCTTGGCCTTGCTCCTAACGCCTATTATGTTAACTCTGGTATGTTTTTCGTGTCGGTGTGAATTGTGGTACTCTGTTCACTGTCATATAGCTCGGTGTACAATTCCTCTATTCGTTCCCTGATGATATATTGGTCTTATATTTATCTACCCTACTTGTCTAGAAGTGTGATCATCTGACTCGGCCTAGTACCTGCGTTTTTCTTGCTTTCTCCAGGCTCTTTGATGACATAATCATTTCTCGTATGATCTCCTGTTTGTAATTCCTGATGTCCTCCTTCGCTTTCTTTTTGAAGGTCTTGCATATTTCTGCGTAAACTGTTTGCCTTTTAGGTCGCCGTTATCCATCATTTTTCGTCGTTTCTTCATTATTAATCATGTCGGTGACGATATTCTCTTCACTGCTTGACTTTTGATTAGTTTGGCTACACTAGTCGCACTTAGTTGGATCACGGCAGTGATGTTTTCGCTCTTGGTGTCTATGTCGCTTAGTTCCTGTAGTGTCTCGAAACGATTTCGCAGTTCGAGTTGGAATTCGATTTTTTTCTTTCTTCCGATGTTTGTGGTATCTATACTTTGTGGTCTCTTATTTATCAACGACTTCCTTTCAACCTTGACGTCCAGTTTCTTATTACTCATTACCATTCTGTGGTCACTTCCGATGTTGACTTGTTTGATGACGGTCACGTCAGTGATCATGTCTGGCCTGTTTTGTCAGGATGTTATCAATTTCGTTCTTCGTTTCTCCATTTGGGCTTTTCCATGTCCATCTCCTTCCTGCGTTCTTCTGGAAAATAGTATTCAAGATTTTGTACTTTCAAAATGTTGCACATTTTATCAAGGTGTCGCCTCTTTCGTTACTCACACCTAGGCCAAATGTGTCTGTTGCAATTTCCAAAATATTTGTTCGTTTTCCTACTTGCGCATTAAAGTCTCACTTCACAATCGTGTAGTGGGTCGGCTTTTCTAAGGTCTAATCCACGTTGTCTTAAGTTGTCAATGTCGTCTTCTGAGTAAGATGTTGTTCGTACATATACTTGTACAATCTTCAGTTTGTAGCGCTTTGTTATGCATAGAACAAGTTCTGCTACTCTAGGGCTGGTTCTGTTAAACCTCAATGTATTGCATTTCCATTTCTTGTTTATGAGAAAGATCACTCCTGCTTGGCCGTTGTTCGCCGTCGAATGGTATAGTGGATGGCCGCTTTGTAAGGTAGTGAAGCATTCCTCTCTTCTTCTGCCTTCTCCGATCCCGATCATATCCCATACCAACCTGGTTTCCCTAAGTTCTTCGTCCACTTCTTGTATCTGTTCATCTCTTAGTAGTTTTCGTACGTTATATGTTGCTATATTCAGTATACTTACCTTCTCTCGGCGGCTCTTCTTGACTCAGAGATTCTGAGCACCACCTGCACGTAGCCCTTGTTGACCTGAACCGCCTCCTTTTTTATAGACTCTTTCGATGGTACTGGGCAATGGGGGCCTTGCCTTCAATGTACTTTGCATGCTGGTGTTTTAGCCTACCCTTCCTCGCTGGCCGGTGCAGGTTGGAAGGGGGCGACGTAAGGTGAAAGAAATTGCCCAATTATTGGCACGACAGCCGAACCAGTATCGAACCAACGCCCAGTCGGTGCCGGGATTCGATTTAATGAATGTGTAAAACGCCTTTGAGCAGTAAAGGCTGAAAAGTGAGCTATATCAATATGCATATATATTATTATATTGTTGTTTTAAATATATAGATATAATATATATATATATTTATTCATATATATATATATATATATATGTCAAAGAAACAAGCTAAGATTTTGCCCAAACACGTCCTTTTGATAATGTTATCGTTTTTCAGTGATTTCTTTTGTTCATTAAGACATTCATTTTAACAATAGCATTGTTGTAGATATTGAAGAATGCAGCAGCGAACCTTGCATGAATGGAGCTACATGTGCCAACGATGTCAATTCGTTTAAGTGCTTATGTGACTCTGGATATACTGGAACGAACTGTCAAACAGTTAAATCATTGAAACTTACCACCATCATCATCATCATAGTGCAGCCGTAGTGTCCCGTGGTTGGGCGAAGGCCACAGTATATAGTTTCCATATCTGCCTGTCTTTTTTTGCCTGATACCGTTCCCAAAACTGCCTCCTTGGTCGTAGACTCTTTCGATGCTACCTGGGAATGGGGGCCTTGCCTTCGTTGTACTTTGCATGCTGGTGTTTTGGCCTACCCTTCCATGCTGGCTGGTGCGGTTTGGAAGGGGGGCGACGTAAGGTGAACGAAATTGGCCAACTATTGGCACTGCAGCCGAACCAGTATCGAACCACCGCCCAGTCGGCGCCGGGATTTGAACCCAGCTTCCTCTTGTCAAGAGTCCGACATTCTAACTACTCGGCCACTGAGCCCCACTACCGGAATTTAATTAAATACTAATACAATGTTTGTGATTATTTATTTGATTATATGTATATATATATATATTATATATATACATATAATCAAAGAAATATATACTATATATATATATTTTTTTTACTTATTTAAATATCTTAGACATCTAGTTTTAATTAGCCATAGTTTTTTATATACATATATACTTATTTTTATGTCTTGAGGTTTTTTTTGTGTATTTGTAAGTATTGTTTTAATGAATTTCTAAAGCGTCTTTGAGCAGTTTAGGCTGAAAAGGGAGCTATGTAAATATGCATATATAATATTGTATTATTGTTATGTATATACATATATATATATACAATATATATATATATATATTTATTAATAAATGTATATATATATATGTCAAAGAAACAAACTAAGATTTTGTCCCCTCCATTTGATAATGCTATCGTTTTTCAGTGATTGCTTTTGTCCATTAAACATTCATTTTAATACTAGTATTGCTGTAGATATTGATGAATGCAGCAACGAACCTTGCATGAATGGAGCTACATGTGCTAACGATGTCAGTTCGTTTAATTGCACATGTATCCCTGGATATACTGGAACGAACTGTCAAACAGGTATATCATTGATACTTACTACCACGTGAATTATATTAAATAATATTAAAATGTTTAAGATTATTTCTTTGAATCTCCCGATATAAAAAAAAATCATTTTTGTTAATAGTTTTCATAGTTTCGGAGAAGATGTGTCAATGGTACCCTCACTTACTCATGGAGTAATCATTTATGACATTCAGATACATTTTTGTTTTGTTTTAGAAACTATACTAAATTGTTTTTCTTTTGACATTGTTTCGCCTTTACACAAGGCACGCCATGAATCACTTAGTTCTAACATCCTGATGGTTGAGATTTATTATAATCTATAATTGCCAGACTGTTTGGTAACGCATTGTTGCTACTACTATAGAGTTATACTATTCCATGAGGTCCAGACTGTTTGGAACGCGTTGGTGGATAGTGCATCTTACTTGGAACGGTACTTTTCTACGGCTTGTACATAATCTAGTACTAGGTAGATGAACGTTATGTACAAACACAAACCAGTCTGGCATGATATACATTATAAACGTTCTTAGTTAGTTATAGTGTTTATGTTTTACCCTATACAACAAAAGTAAATGGCCTACATCAACACAGGACCCATCAAGACCAAACACTTGCCTCATACAGTTGTACCACTGCTGCTTTGTTCTTGTGTTTTTTCTGTCTAGAGAGAGACATGGTTATTTAAGCAGATATGGATTTTTTTTTTTATGTAATCATGGACAAACCTATTAACACTTATCAACATGTTTATATATGTTAACCTTTGAAACTTGTAATAACTTTTATTTGATTTCCTCTTAATATCCTCACATATGATGTAACAATTACGTTTAGATATTCTTGGTGCTAAGAATGTTCTCTCCGTTGTGGGGACAGCCATTAAACACTACATAATCGAATCGTATTCATCAATACCGTTGACGGGCCTGCGACTTTAATATAAGAATACATCATCTTATTCTTTATCCTTGAATGTAGGCAATGCAATATTTTGTTTCGCCAAATTATCAACTGTACTATTTGTCGTGAGTAGTAGAGAGGGGCTTGACATCCCCGTCCAGGAATCATCAGGATTTTTGCTCAGTCATTCCAAATGGTAACTACTTATAAAAAAGAAATGATGAATCACCTGTCATAAAAATCTACTTATAAAAAATATCTTATCTTAATTGCTTGCTGACATCCTACTTATAAAAAAGTATAAAAACTGGTTGATAGTCGCCGCGGGGTCATGTAAGTGCGGTTCGTGTAAGTGTATATTTGTATAGTGCTGACCTCTATTGACGTATGTAAATGTGTACAGTGATGTATAATGCTGGACTCTAGTGGTTATGCCTAATGCTGATTATTGATTATAAAAAAGTATTTAAAAAAGTATTAAAAAAGTTTTCAAAAAGTGAGTAGTCACTCTTATAATAATGTAGACAGTAGCGTCTCTAAATCAGTAGCATCTCTGGTATAGAGAACGTTAAGCGGAAATGGAGCCTATACGTTTCGGTGGTTCGGCGTCTTTCCTGTCGAATTTTTATCCGTATTGAGTCGCGGCGTACGGCCGGGGTTTCAGGTCCGTCGAGCACGCCTATCAGTTTAGAAAAGTAATGTTTAATGAAGACGAAGAAAATGCGGAGTACATGAAAGAGGCGTGGTCGGCGTATATAGCGAAGCGACGAAGTTTCGGAATCAGGAAAACGAAAGCTGAAGCCGAATGGGATGCCGATAGAGTCGAGTGTATGAAGAGCCTATTGATGAGTAAGTTCGTAGCGTCGAAAATGTTGATAGACGCCCTATTGGCTACCAGGGACGCAGAATTGGTGCAGTGGGTACCGTCTAAAGAAGCATTTTGTGGTAGCGACTACGTGGGAAAAGAAGGTCAGAATATGCTCGGCAAATTGTTGATGGAGGTGCATTATGAATATAGAAGAAACGAATAAAAAGTCATCGCTCGTTTCCCGCGCGCCAGTCGTCGATATGGATACGTCGTTGAAGAATCCTTTTACGTGTATAGTGGCTGAACCTACGGGTTGCGGTAAGACTACTTTCATTACTCGTCTACTACAGTTCGCTTCTTCTATGATCGAGCCGCCTCCGGAGAAAATTCTGTGGCTTTACGGCCAGTGGCAAACCGCCTGCACCTATATGACAACCGATATAGAATTCGTAGACGGTTTACCGGATCCAAAGATTTTAGACGCGGAAACGAGGAAGCTTCTAGTACTCGATGACCTTATGGAGGAAACCGATAGTCGGGTCACGACCTTGTTCACTAAAAAAGTCATCACTGCAACACGTTCGTCGTACAGCTTCTGCAGAATCTCTTTCCAAAAGGAAAGAAAACCGCACAATCAGCCTAAATGCGCAATACATGGTGCTATTCAAGAGTCCCCGCGACGCGGGACAAGTAGGTCACCTGACAAAACAGATGTATCCGGGTAGAAACAAATATATGATGGAAGCCTTCAAAGACGCCACGTCATCAGCCTACGATTATCTCCTGGTGGATCGGAAACAGGATACATCGGAAAATATGCACATGCATACGGCCATTTTACCAGACGATCGCGTTCAGTAGGTCTGCGTGCCGAGAGTATAAAAAGAGGGACGCGTTACCGTGGACGTCACACGTCGGGAGGTGTCAGGATGTCAGGGCGCGTGAAGAAGCATATCTTAGGTCTGCAGATGCTGAATGCCTGTAAGAATATAAAGCTGATAAAAGCCATCATTGCCAACGAAAATGCCGACTTTATCTGTAGTCTGTACGATTGCGCGCATAACATATTGAAAGGGAACGTGAAATTGTCAGGGAAACAGAAAAAAGTACTGTCAAAATACAAGAAGCATCTGCGAAAGTTGACGTCGAAAAAGGTCTCCGTCAAACAGAAGCGGTCGGTCTTGCAAACTGGTGCGGGTGGGTTTCTGACAGCGCTGCTAGCCCCTTTAGCGAGCACTATCCTTCTCCCGCTGCTCAGACAGGTTATCGGGTGATGCAACACGCGAAGAAGATGGCGTTGGTAGACCATCGGTTGGTGGAGAGTCTCCTCCCGTTGATCGACCAGCCAGCGAGCACGACCACATCGCGTGTGAAGAGTAGCCTGGACAGCGATATGAAGAACGTTTTAGACCGCACGGATTTATCCGAGCGAGAGAAGGTGGCGTCGTACAATCAACTGCTGAGTCGCTACAATATGATGGAGGCGTCTCGGGCGGCGCAACCGGTACCCGTGTCCGTGGTGAAAGGGGTGACCGAGAAAGGGCAGCCGCCGCCGGCGCCGCTGCCAACGTCGACGGCGGCACTGAGTGGTATAGAGCGCGAGATCGTGGAAAGCATGCGGAAAACTCTGAAAGGGAAAGCCCGCCTCCTGATCGAGAAAATGAAAACCGACCCGTTGTGTCGATGGAACGACCGCGGCGAATTCGTATACGACGGTAAACCTATCGCGGGAAGTAACATGGTCGATCTCGTGAACGACCTCATACGAAAAAGGAAGAAGGCGCTACCGCCGGTTGGATGGGAAGCGTTCGGGGACCGTATGAGGCGTCTGAACGTCCCTATGGAGCTCGTCGGTAACTCCCGGCATCAAGCGTACATACAGCAGCAGCAGCAGCAGCAGGCGACGAAATGGTCGGGTAAACGTCGTCGCGCTAAGTCTCTAGAGCGCGAGTGGGAGGAATATTAAAGAGGTTGAAATGCCCGAGCCGCTCACAAGCTAGTATGTTCCCTCGAAGGTCGGTAGTCGTCGTCGTCGGTCTCGCCGTAGTCGCAGCGGCTTTCGCTTTATATATCTGTATATTATATTTCGTAAATCGATCGGACTCGCCACCGGCGTCGACATGGTGTCCCGGCGGACTCGTGGTATGCAACGAAAGCGCCGCCGCCCTCGACAACGGGACCGGACGAAGTGCGCTTACCTCGACCCGCAACAGGCGGGTAGCTAAGGCGGCGTCGATGCGTTGCACCGGGCGACTGTAGTACCCAAACTGATCGTCAAGCGGTAGCTATCGGAACAGGACGCACATACGCTTCGCAAGCCGATCTTGTTGATGTAGCTAAACTGAAAAAGTACAACGACGGTATAACGTTCCTATTGATGGTCATCGATGTCTTTTCGAAGCGGGCGTGGTGTGTCCCGTTGAAGAGTAAAGCCGGTCCGGCGCTCGTTACGGCCTTCGAGAGCCTGCTGCAGCAGACCGACAAGGGGACGGAGTTTCTCAGAAACTTTTGACGGAACACGACGTCGAACATTTCGTGACGCACAACGAGGAGACTAAAGCGAGTGTCGTGGAAAGATTCAATCGGATGCTAAAGGCACGCATGTGGAAGTACTTCACGAAGCATCAGACGCTGAGATACGTAGAGCCGTTGCCGGATTTCGTGCGGTCGTACAACAACGCCTACCATTGAAGCATCGGTAGGACGCCGGCGAGTGTCAACGCCGCGAACCAGGAGAGTGTGTGGCAGCGGTTGAACGCCGGCGAGGGACGAGGCAAGCCGAAACTGCGAGAGGGAGATCGCGTACGCATCAGCAAGGCGAAGGGTCGGTTCAAGAAAGGGTACATGGCTAACTGGAGCGAAGAGCTCTTCACCGTCGTAGAAACGCACCCGTCCGACCCTCCTGTTTACCGATTGAGGAACGACGCCGGAACGCTACTAGACGGCACATTCTACGAACCAGAGCTACAACGAGTAACCGTCCTGAAGGATAAATTGTATCGCGTGGAGGCTGTTCTACAGCGTCGGCGACGTAAGAGAGGCGGTGCGGAGGTGCTTGTGAAATGGGGCGGTTATCCGGATTCCTTCAACAGCTGGATCGACGCCTAGGCGCTCGTGGTCTGTAAAGGATAGAAGCACCGCCTCGGTAGTCAGACGGTAGTCGTGTGACGATAACAACGACAGCCGACGACCGACGAGGTGACAACGACCGCCGAAGATACAGCTGCCTCCGTCCTTGCCGATGCGACCGATGCTGTCGACGACGACCATGACGTCCGCGAACTCGTTCCATGGTGTTTCTGCGGCAACGACTACCCTAAAGCTGAGTCGTCAATTCCTCGCGTCTAAGATAAAGGGAGGGTGTGTTTTACCAGACGGCAGTCGTGCGATGATGACCGACAAAGTGACAACTGCTACCGCCGAAGACCTCGCCGCTACGTCCACCGTTGTAACAACCGTTGTCGACGCGACCGATGCCGGCGACGACGACGACGTCCGCGAACACGTTCCATGGCGTATCTGCGGCAACGAATGCCCTAAAGCCGAAATCATCTTCGTGTCAGATCGTCGCCCTGTACACGGTTATCTTGGTCAGTATATACAATCTAACGCGCGGCAAGGGCGACTCCAACCTGTGGACGACGCTGCTGTGTAGCTGTCTCGGTTACCTACTACCGAGTCCGTCTATAAAACGCGATGGCATTGTCTGACATTTATCTGACGTTACCGAGCAAAGCCTCTATGAAAGCGCATCCCGAAAACACGTTGAATCACTACAACATGAATCTACCGCACCGCATCGACTTGTCGGGGCAGTGGGAATGCTGGTTGGTGGGGCTACAGTATCCCGCATACCTGGTACAACGTGACAGAAGAGGACGCGTACTTCTTCTTGACTTGCAAGGCAGGGGAGGGGGTCCTTTACACCACCTTGGACGGTAGTGAAATACGCCGGCAAGGCAACATCCCTCACGGTTTTTACAACAGCGCTTACGAGTTGATGCACAAAATCAACAAAGACACTCACGAGACTGAGCACCGATAAAGTTATGCCCCCCCCCTTGAGTACTGCCCCATTTCTAACTGGATGAAGCTGCGTCCATCGCAGGGTGTCGCATTTAGCATACCCCCTCGGAGCCACCTGAAGAGCATACTGGGCTTCGAATCGTCCGTTATCGCGAGTCCCGACGCATTGTTGCCGGGGGACGACGACGATGACGCTTTCGTCGTCGGGCAACCAAGGCGCGACTCCGTCACAAACGGCGTCGTCATCAGCACCATACCCGCCGCGTATTCCTTCGAGTACGAGGGGACACATACTGTTGACATACAGCGGGGACTCGACACCATGTACGTGTACACGGACATCGTGGAACCGCGCATCGTCGGTGACGTTTTCGCCCCGCTCCTCCGAACCATCCCCGTCTACGGTACGAACGGGAGCACTATATCGAATTTTTCCGACTGTCCAATACGTACCTCTTCTGCGGAAACTGTTCAACTCGATCGAGATTGATATAAGAGTCGACATCGGTCAACCGATACCATTCGAACAGGGGAAACTCGTGTCGACGCTTCACATCAGACGCTGCAAAGCTAAGCTGATTTGATGGCATCAAGGGTCGGCCGCAACGTGTACGAGGACTACTACACTCGACAGGTCGGCGGTAACCTACCGATCTTCGTCGGCGGTAGAGTACAGCGGGGACACGGCTTAGTCAATCTCTTCGGGAGCCTGTTTCGAAGCGCCATGCCTCTTATCAAGAGAGGGGCCTTGGCGCTAGGAAAGAGCGCTCTTAATACGGGCGTTCGCGTGGCGCGGGACGTCGTCGCTGGCGAGAATTTAAAACAGTCGGTACGCGCGAGTCAAAGTGGTGCAGGGGGACGGTACCGATCTCGTAGACAGTAGCGTCGTGGCCCCGGTCAACAATTGTCTGCATTCGCTGTTCAATCAAGTCGACGTGTCGCTGATCGGCACGCTCGTGACGCCGTCGACCAATACGTATCCGAACCGGGTCTATATTGAAACCCTGCTGAGTTACGGTTCCGACGCCAAAAACACGCAGCTCGGTGGTGTCAGTGGAACAAGGATACCCCTGGGTACATGGACGCGACTGCAAATACTAACAACGGGTACGCGCAGCGGCTCCTCTTCACCCGGAACAGCCGCGAGGTGGATCTGATGGGACGCCTGCTCGCCGACGCTTTGATGCAAGACCGGTACATACTGAACGGCGTCGACGTAAAGATCCGACTGGTGCGAAGAAAGGACTCCATTGCGCTCGTAGGAGCGGTCGTCGATCCGGGGTTCAAAATCGTGCTGCTAGTGCGAAAAGGTAAGGTGAATCCGGCCGTCACATTAAAGCGTTGACGAAGTACCCGCTACGTCGAATCGACTGCAAGGTATTCTAGATACTGCAGGGCAGGATGTCTCATACTCACGAGAACGTGTACCTGGGCGTCCTCCCGAAACGCGTGTTCATGTGCCTGATCGACAACGACGCCTATAACGGTGCCTACGATAAAAACCCGTTTAACGCGAAGCACAACGACATAAACGTCCTCGCCCTCTACGTCGACTGACGCCAGGTGCCGAGCAAGCCGCAGCAGCCGAACTTCGAGACTCGCAGTTACATCCGAAGCCATATGAATCTCTTCGGGGCGATGAGAAAGGCGTACAAGGACGAGGGGAACGACCTGGCGAGCACTGATTTCGGCGGCGGCTACACCGTCTTAGGCTTCGACCTGTTGCGACGGCGATCATTTCAACGTCGTGCGTAAGGGGAACCTGTGCGTGGAGGTCCATTTCAAAGCAGCGCTGTTCCGGACGGTGAACGTCGTCGTGTACGGGGAGTTCGAGACGGTGCTCGAGATCAACAAGAACCGGAACGTCGTGTACGGCTACTGAGCCGATGAACACGTTTCAGCTCATACGCCGCCAGGGGCTCGATGCGTTCACTAAAAACGTCGTCATCGGTGTCCTGCCTTAAGTCGAGCTACCGAAAAAACGGCTCACTGCTTACCCGACGGCCTTTGTGTGCAACACGACGAGAGTGGTGAACCGGGGGAACACTGGGTAGCCATCTGCGTGGACGCTGACAGGCGAGGCGACTACTTCGACTTGTACGGACTGCCACCGCTACACGCCGACTTCTGCGCCTTCTTTCGCCGTAACTGCGACTCGTGGACGTACAATGACAAGAGACTGCAGAGCGGGGTATTTAACGTATGCGGACGATATTGCGTCACCTACCTGCTCTTACGATGCCGCGGTATGCCGTTAATGGGCTTCCAGTGCCTGTTCGGCCCTGATAGGGTGGCTAATGACTGTCTCATATTCGACTGCCTAAAAACGCATTCAATTGTTCGCTTCGCTTTCGCTTCGTAGTGACGAATAAAAGACGATGAAAACTGCGTTGTTGTTGTTCACTCTTTATTATTTTCTACCTACCTACCTACATACATACATTCATACATATCCCTACCCCTAGGTGGAGGGGCGGGCACCCCCTTAGGTAGGGTAGGGTAGAGGTAGTCCTTAGGTTAGGTAGGGTAGTGGTAGTCCTTAGGTTAGGGTAGGGTAGTGTTTATACGAGTATAGGTGCTGTAGTGATTCCGTCGTCGAGCACGTGACGTTTGGCTTAGAATTAGCTCAACGCCGCGCGCTATTGAATGTACGTTAGCACGGACGATTCCTTCACTTGGAAGCCGTGGTGCCATCCACTACCGCTCCGTTGTCCGCGCAGCACGGCGAGGAAGACGTCCTTGTCGATGTCATTCTGACGCTTGCTCAAACCCTTCATACTGTACTTATCTCCGCCGGCTTCACCGAAACAGTAGTAGGTCTTGCTGCAGAGCGCGACGATACCGCGGCCGGACCATTCCTCTTTGAAGAGGCCCGGCGTACTCTTATCGTTCGTCAGACGCTTCGCGCAACATTCGGCGGGCGCATCCCACGGACGGCCGGCGAGTCGGCACTGTACGTACGCCTCCGGGTGATCGTCGCAGCACTCCGACGGGAACCAGTCCCCTCGGTGGCGAAAGTAGTGCTCGCGCTTAGCGTCCTCAACGAACTCGTCGCTGCCCCGACCCGCGAGGGACAAATACGCTGAGTCGGTATCCATTGCTCAGTACTGGAACAGCGGACGAGGCACGTAGATAGCGATAAAGTCGTAGTAAAACGCCAGCATACGTAGTTTGGCATACTGGTACACGAAGTAGCCGATCTGGATGGGTAGCGCGGACTTTATGGTCCGTTTGTTCATCGCCGCCTCGTAGAGACCGTCGGTTACGACGACGTCGAACTGCCGGAAGCATCGATCACTCACCAGCACCGTGGCACCGGTAGCCGTGCAGTACTTGATTTCCCTGTGGAGATCGACCCGCGTGATAGTTTTCCCATAGGAACTGTTCCCTAGAACGTGTCGCTGGGGAAGGCATTGTCGGGGTCGGTGTCGCCCTCGAGTCGCGCGGCGGAAACCGTGTCGCCGAAGCGACGAAAGAACGCGATCGGGACGTACTCGACGTTCTGGTACACGCGATCGACGACGAGTCCGTGCTCCATATACCACCGTAGTAGGGGTGTCGCGAGTAGAATCTTGGTGCCGAAAAAGCTCCCCACGAGCCTCCGCTGAGGCCGGGCCAGGAGCTCGTGCGCTTCGGCGTAGCGACGCATGTACGGGCTGAGATCGTCTTGTGTAATGTAGGTATTCTTGAAGATGAGCTGCATCTCGGCGAAGGCATCGTGCTGCGCATCCGGTACGGTGATGTCGCACTCTATCAGGCTGAAGAGAGTGACGTCGAATACGGCCTTCAAGATCGTCGACCGCGTAATGGAACCGCCGTCGCTGCCCGTCCAGCGACGGGTCTCCGGCGGCGGCGCCAACGGTCTCACCTCGCGCCACTGCCTCTCCCACTTCTCGACGACGGTGACGAAGTGGCGAAGGTAGGTTGTGGTGGCATTCGTCTCGGCGTACAGTTGAGTCATCGGCTTCCCGTTAACCTCATTTGTTTCCTTCCCCATACACGGGCAGCCGTGGAAGAAGCACCCTTGGAACTGGTATGCCGTCTTCGTCTCCCGACACCAGCCGTCGACACGGTACTTACCGACGCGTTTCTCGCGCCCGTAGAATTGGTGTCGTATGCGCACCCCTTCAGTTCGGCCTCCCACATCAGCCACTGCACGGCCATACGACCGTAGCAGTGGATGCGTTCCGAGCGATAGGCGTTCTCCTCGCGGCGGCGCGTGTACCACCCCGTCGGCATGACTTGCGTGATAGCCCAGAGGTAGTTCCCGTTCGCATCGAACGCCACGATCGAGCGACAAATCAGCGCCAACTCGCCGTACTCGGCTCGGCCTAGAACGGTTACGTCGGTCTCGTGATGAAGCGCGAAAATGTTCCAGGGACTGCCGACCATCTGCGATTGTATGAGCCGAGGCAGGTCCTTCTTTGGCTCGTTGAAGAGAGTGAAGTGAAGCGTCGGCAGGAGTTCTTTGAACAGGTAGAGTAGCGATAGACCCGGTACGCTGTTGGTGTCTTTGAACATTTCGAAGCTGCGCTGCTGGTAGAAGGCGAACTGTTTGTCGACGGCCTACAAGAACGGTGCCACGTCCCTGTTGTATTACCAGATGAGGAAGTCCCGCAGCGTCGTCATCCCTTCGTTGCGCCACACCTTCAGGCAACCCTCGTACGCCGCGGCGGAGATCCCTTCGCATTTTAGGTGGCTGTAGAAAGACTCCCGTGGAGGCAGTTCGGTGTCGTCTAGTTTCCGCAGCTCGTCTCGGTACTCGTAGGGAAAGTGTCCCTTCGTCACTTCCCAGCCGTAGGCCTTCAGAAATGTATCGTAGCTGAAACCGGGGGCTAAGTATTTGGTGATGTCTAGGAACTTGAGCGTCATCGTCGCTAGATACATGAAGTTGTTCTGACGTTTGATCATAAAGGCCGACGATGTGTTCTGTCCTTCGGTCATGAACAGGGGACTGAGATACTTTTTGACGAAGTTCAGGTCGTACTTACCCGAGGTGAAGCCAAGGACGGGGAGCTGGCGTAGATGCGTCCACAGACGGTCGGCGAGTACGGTGTATTGGTTCTGGTCCGACGCCGACGCCTACTCTATCTCTCGACACTTGGCTAGCCATTCGTCGTCGAGCGCGGCGATCGCTTCGAAGGTCGGGTCGTACGACCGTCGCAGAGCCGTGAATGCCGCTTCGCTCACGGCCTCCAGGGCGACGATCAGGCGCTTTGCGATCTCGTTCGAATACCCGGTCGTGATGAAGCATTGTGCGGTCTCGTGGCCGGGGACGTTCGAGGCGATACTCACGCTGAGTAGCTCGTGTCGGGCTATTCACCGGCATTTGGCACTGTCCGCCGGCAGGTCACGATCGTCGAAGTAGCACTCGAAGTCGAATGTCGCCCTGTACGGGTAATAGCGCAGGGGTTCGTCCACGTAGATACCCTCCTCCTCCCACTGTTGAAACACGGACGGCGTCGGGTGGTAGACTCCTCCGGTGAAGACGTGACGAACGCCACCCTCGCACGTCGCTTCGTGACCCCGTAAGTGATAGGCACTTCGCCACAGCGATTCACTGCACTTACTGCATAGTGACAGAACATCGAGACGTCGCGTATATACGAATAGTGCGTGTCGTACAATTTCATGTTCATGGTAGTGGGGCACCGGTAGAGGGAACGGCGGATCAATTCGGCGGACGTTTTACCGGGCTCCTCCTCCGTCAGTTGGATCACGGCCACGTTGGTTTTAAAGAACGTCACCACCCGGTCGAGATCGTTCAGAGGAACGCCGGCGAACGCGTAGGGACTCTTGTCGATCTTTCTCTAGAGCGACGACCGCCTTGTTGGTGCGCAGGTAGGCGGGGAGTTGCACGTCGAGACAACCGATAGGATGGTGGATGAAGGTGTTGAGGAAGTAGGTAACGTTAGTCACCAATTCAGCTGTCCACCCCGATTCGGGTCGCTGCGCTATAACGTACTGAAGGACGTCGGGTTGTCGGCGGCTTCGAGGAAGCGTTCGAACGACGGGCCGTCGGTGATGAGAGCAGGCGATTCGAGGTAGCGACCGCAGCAGTTACACGACGAATGAAAGTACCTGTAACGACCCATCTCCTTGTGTGGGAGAATAAACCCAAAACTTATGTTGATTTTAAACGCTGGAGTCTGCTCCCCGAACATTAGTCGTAGTCGGGGGTCGAGCGCACCCGTGTCCAAACAACCGTTCAGTTGATAATTATATCTCGACTGGATAGGACCGCGCGATGTAGACGTGTTTATACTTGACCAGTGCTCGTGAACGATACGCCGTAGACCGGCCGACACAGCATCGTAGCGGCATTCGCGTCTGGCTCCGCGTCCCGCAGATTATCGAATTTCTCACATGTTTCAACAGATTATAACGATAGGTGACAGAGTGACTGCATTTCAGGCATTTGCAGTCATCCCGAGTTTCGACAGCGCAGTTCTTTAAATGTATCGATACGCCGCTAAGAAAGGTATAACGCCGATCGCAATTCGGGCGTTTGTACGGCTTATTATTGCACGAGTACCACTCTAGACGATCGACGGCGTGACCTCACACGGGGCAAACAGGTATCGTCAGTAGGTGGTAACACCACTGACTCTCTGCGGAGTGTACGTGCGTCCGTCCTAGTCAACGCCGAAACGATATTAATTACGACTGAGCACCGACACCGCCTATAAACGGATGGTAGGAATCGCAACCGTTAGGTGGCTGCTGCGGCGAATAAATACCGACTACGATTTGGAAACTTATTAAACGAACGCTAACCATCGATTTTGGAAGTTATTATTAATCAACGTAGAGGATTTGTTTCCGCTAGGATGGGTGTCTTATTAATGATAGGCTGTGACCTAGTTACACGGCTCGCTGTAGGCGAAGAGCCGTCGTGTACGAAGTACGCCTGCCTTATGGACGTGAGGCGGAACGACGCTAGGGCTAAAAAAATACGGGAAAAACAAGCGCTTTATTTGTTGCTAGCTAGTAGCCGATTCGTGCGCTAGACTGGGATTGTAAAATACGTGTTTGTTTCACCGGGAAAGGGGAAGGGGTGTTTGTTTGTTTGTTTGTTTGTTTCGCAATAGTAGACAAGATTGTTCATACGTTTTCAACATTTTATTAAGCATCTTAGAAAGCGTGATACACCAGCGACTATAACAATGCTACATAATTCGTAATGCTTTATGCCACCAACAGAGAATACGAGGGCTGAATTAAAGTTCGTTATAGCGGTATTCACCCGCGTGTTGGCTGCGACTTTACTGTTCGTAAACAAGGCAGGTGCGACTAATGTTCGGGTCCCGAGAGTACCTCTTACAACAACTATTAACGTCAATCACCGAGGCAGGCTTTTCTCAGCAGGTAGGGCACCACCGCGGACTCCAGCATCGCATTGTCGAAGCAGGAAGTCCAGTCGGTGCCTAACAACCAGTCAGCCACCTGTTTCACGAGGGCCGTTTCCGAGCGTCGATCCGGACAGGGCGCGCATTGTTTGTGTAGCACGAGTATCTATCTCGCGTTGCACGGCACGAGCGAACGTTAACTGTCCTCAAGGCGTCGGCGATGGTGACGACGGCGGCGTTGTACTCTACCTTCACGCGGCGCTTCTCAACAGCAGGTCCCTCCTCCTCGTGCGCTGCCCTCAAAGCGTCGGCGATTAGACCATCGAGTACACGATCCCGGCTGTCAGCGTCCTACAGCACAACAAGCGAAGCATTAGTCATTCAAGGGTGATCGCCTTACTCCGGCTTCAGAATAGTAATCAGACTCTGGACGGCGTATGTCACCATATCACCCCATATGGTTTTTCGCAGGGAGACTTCCAAGACCGTACCTACGAGGGCTATTATAGTTAGGCGCAATTTTTCCGGCGTCATAGGGGCGAGATTGGCGGCATCGCAGGAGACGAGTTCCGACAAGGCGTTCTCGAATAGAGTGAGCCAAATGTCTTGATCGGTCTTCGGGCCGACTTCCTTTACCATCGCGCGAACCGAAAAATAGTTTTTCGGTTTAGCTTGCACGCCATAGGATATACACATCATAGTGTCGGCCCTGGATCGCTGAACTTTACGCCGACACTGCGTACACCCCGCGTGCATACATTTTGAACGCCACGCAATTGTTTCGATCCTGACAGGTGTAGATACCTTATACAACCCGTCGTCCGCCTCTATGAGTTCTTTCAAACTCACCAATGATGGGTCGTAGAGCGACACCGCAGCGTCGTCCGCTACAACAGGAACCCCCTGTTCGGCGCCGATGGTGACCGGCGGCAGCTGTGCTGTATCGGCGGGAACGGCGTCAACGGCAACAGCGGGTACCGTAGCAGGCGGCGCTGCGGCTGCGGCGACAACGACTGTGGCAGCAACAGCAGGTACCGACGGTGAAGCTGCGGCAGCGGCAGTGGGTGTCGTCGTAGACCGTGCTGCAGTGGAGACGCCTGACGTAGAGGGCTTCGATTCTCTAGCCGTCGTAACCATCTTCTTCTTCAGCATGGAAGCGAGTACGCCTTGTTCCCATTGGACCGGCATGACAGCGGTGATGACATCGGTGGTCTGTAAAGGCGAAGAAGAGTAAACGACGTTAACACACCGAGAACAAGTGAATACAGAGGCGTACTTGGCCGCTCTATTTATACTAGCGTAGTGAATAGACTCCGTGCGCTCGAACACGGATACCACAAAACAGCCGGGCCTGGCAAGGTTATTGAAAATACAAAAAGCATTTGGTCATGTTAGTACACAAGTTTTGCGTCGCTTTTATAGAGCGTTATTTTCAAATATAAGTTTACCATAAAATTCGCTAGTCCTTACTTCGTATTATAGACCATTTATTTTATGCATTTAGGGTTTTATTAAGGATTTAGAAAATTACGCAACCCGGTCGGTAAAGGCGCCTACGTGACGGCCTACGTGTCGAACGGCAGGTGTTCATAGGCCTACAGCGAGTGTCGTAAACAACAACCGTCATTCCGTTAAATGGCAACTATGAAGGAACACGTCACTTACGAAGAGCAGAAGCTGCATTTAGTTAGAGCGCGCCGCGAACTCGATCGGTACGTTACACCTACCTACAATAACTTGCCTTTTAACATTGACTCGATACTAACTAGGATGCTCATTGTCTATGTTTACATATTCTACTATTTTCATTTCAAATAATTTTTTACCTTCAATATATATTACTAACTAGAATGTTATCTATGTTTACAGAATCGACTATTTAAGATCGAAATATTTACCCCTCAATTGTAATGGGTTTGGCCTACCACCCCCGGCTACTAACGTGCCCACGGACTGGGGTCACCTCAATTCGCCGCCGTCACCGCCGTCGCAGCCGCAGCCGCTTGGCCGGGGCCGTGGCATTGTCGCGCTACACCCGTCGCCACCCGCTGTTGGCCGGGGCTCGCCACCCTGACTGCCGCTAACTACTGCTCGACGAGTGCTACCGTCGCCCATGCCACCGTGCGCACTTGATTTGAACAGCGGCGTCCTTTCGCTAACGTCATCACTCGCTATTGGTCGGGGACGTAGCGCCCTCCTACTACAACCGCCACCGCTAAAGCTGATCGCCGAGCGCTACCGCCGCGCCTGCCGACGCGATCGCCTCGTGCCCAACTGGGGGATGGCTTCGGGCCTTATCCCGAGCCCGCTCGTTCACCGTACCCCGGCGGCGGTTTCGGTGGTCCTCTTAGGGGATACGGAGCTCGAAACTATTGACGTCGCAGCTACAGCTCCTCACGCGTAGGTTTTTGAACTACCGTTGTGATACCTTCTCTTCTATGCTGGAAGACATATAGTATTAACCCTGGTCCCGTGATTTCTTACACTGAACAACTCCTGCGGTACGCCAAACGACTAACTATTAAAAATATATAACTTACCGTCTCCTTTCATTTGTTCACAATACAGTCCTCGTCGTAATATCCAATTTACTATAGGCCTCTATATTCCAACTACTTGTGCACGCACGATAATAATCCACTATAAAGCCAACTTCAACTTCAACAATAAGGCAGCACACTTATTAGAAAATGGTCTTACTCCTAGCTAGGTTACAGTATAAATAATAAAACGCATTCTCAGGTTAGCGTCGGTCTATATTATTTTTCGCCCCTACCTTTCCGCCTCACGGCCACCGAACTTTGTACGGCCGCCTACATCTAGCCTTACCTAGGTCACCAACGCCGTCGAAGGCATAGGTCACCGATGCCGTTATTATTCACCGACACCAGCAGCAGCCGTTGTATTACGTCACCGACTACTGGTTTGTACTGGCACGCGACAGAATAAAATAACTAACCCACAACACACGCAAATAATACACCGACCTAGGCTAGTGACCGAATAATAATAATAATAATCCTTCCACTTTTCCCTGGCTAGTACACAAACACGATGGATTGAAATACTCTTTCTTTTCCCCTATAGGTGGCACTACACTATTTGTTTACGTTTATATAACCGCGAGTTTTCATAACATCGCGCATAACCACGATTTTCATAACCTCACACATAAATGTCTGATTACTCATTCTTGCACTAGAGGCGCTACTGTCTACGTTACTATAGTG